>CM062292.1:162264151-162895019 GCA_031216915.1 Pictodentalium vernedei
TTGTATGGGGTGACATCTACATGGGAGCTATTGATTTTCTCCATTCTGTCGAAGGATGTTGCCGCTGGCAACAACCTTTGAACTTAGTTTAGTCAGACCTCAATATTTCCCTTTGGCACACCCTTCCAGGGCACATTTATGATCGGATCACTTTGGAACTTGGTATGTGTGTTCGGGGTGACCTCTAGATGGAAGCTATTGATTTTTTTTCATTTCCATAAAAACTTATTGTCATTATCACCAGCTTTGAACTTACTGCATTTGTGCAGCAACTTATCTCCTTTGCACTCTCTGCAGGGGTATATTTATGAATTTTTCATAAAAAAGAAAAAAAACATTGCCACAAGCAATGACCTTCAAACTTAGTGCATTTGTGCATTAACATCTCCTTTCGTGTGCCTCGGAAGGTGCATTCATTATCAGGTTGTTTTGAAACTTTGTATGCTTATGCAAGGTTAACTAAGATAGGAGCTATCGACTTTCTTTTCATTTCCCATCTAACACTGTTGCTGTTAGCAACAATCTTTGAATTATTGCATTTGTGCATCAACATTCTTCTTTGACATGGCCTACAGGGCATATTTATCTTGGATTGTTTTTGAACTAGTGTGCTGATCGGGGAACGGTCGATTGGTACCACGGTCGATTGGTACCATCGGGCGGTCCGATTGGTACCATCTCGAAAGTCGATTGGTACCGTCCAAAAAGTCGATTGGTACCGTCGGTCTCGGTCGATTCGCACCAACCGTAAGTCGATTGGTACCACTACATTTGTTATGACAATTTTCCCCCAAAACCTTGAATGTGCCATCCATAAACCAAATTTTTGATCTCCCCAAATGTTCTAATTGTAAATCAGTAGCAAGGAATTATGTGTCGCTGCCCATCATCAACAATGTCCTTTTAAGAAACCCATTTGGTATGAATGATTCGTCCAAGATAAAGTTAAGGTCTTTAGGATGTTTTGGTCGGAGCTTTTTCCCTAGCTCTAATTTGCTGATCGAGCAAATCCCAGAGAAAACAACCTTTGGAAATATTTTCTACATTTCAAACGCAACATTTTGGGGGAAAATTGTCATACATTTGTAGTGGTACCAATCGACTTACGGTTGGTGCGAATCGACGCCGAACCGACGGTACCAATCGACTTTTTGGACGGTGACGACTTTTTGGACGGTACCAATCGACTTTCGAGATGGTACCAATCGACCGCCCGATGGTACCAATTCGACCGTGGGTACCAATCGACCGATGGTACCAATCGACCAAGATTCTGCTGATCAGGTGAGACCACTAAATAAGAGCTATTGATTAGCATTCATTTCTATGAAAAAAGTTGCCGTTTACAGTAACCTCTGAACTTACTGCATTTGTGAATTGTGTATCAACATTTTTCCTTTAGCCAGCCTTACAGTTTACATTTAAAAATGCATGGAGGGAGCGTGGTGGCTCAGTGGTAGACCTGTTGGACTTCTATGCTAAAGTCCCAGAGTTTGATACCCGTCCGGGAAGACCCGCATTGTGTCCTTGCGCAAGGCACTTTATCCCGGTTGCCTACATGGGGGCACGATGACGCCGTGTACTAAGGTGTACTGCACGGCGATGGTGCACATGACTTCAACCGCTCTAACCCTGCTTGAGCGGAGCTTGAACAGAGTTAGAATGTTGAGGAGCTGATAGTTGCTCGTCGCTGCTCGGTGGTTTTCTCCAGGTACTCCTGCTTCCTCCACCTGTAAAACTGTCACGGTCACGATTAGCCATTGTGCATAAGGGAACGGGTCAGTTCGTAATCAAGTCGATTCGTACTCAAGAAAGCTGAGTCAATTCGTAATCAGTTTTTTGAGTACGAATTGACCCGACTTCAAAAAAGCTGAGTCAATTCGTACTCAGTTTTTTTTTCAAGTCGGGTCGATTCGTACTCAAAAATGGTTACGAGACAGTGCAGGGGCGGGGTGGGGGGGGGGGGGGGGGTCATTTGGGGAGATAAGAAATAACAAGTTTCAGTTAAATTTCATAAATGTAGGTTTATTTTTAATATTTATATATAAAACGTGATGCATATGAGACATAAAAAATAGAGATATATACATTTTTACAATATACAATTTACATTAAATTCAATTTAATCACCAGGCGTGTATATATTGGCGCATGCTTTCAACAGCTGCATTGGACCTCTTTCTCCCTCGACGTATTCTTCCCACGGGAGGCGGGTCTTTTCGGCCTCGGGAACATTCGGCCATTCGGCCTGGGAACATTCGGCCTCCGTTTTTAAACTAGGGAGACTAAGAGAGACACAGGTTAAGATGAGTTTAAACATTCTTTATTACAAACAAAAACCAAAAATAAATACAGCGTAATGTACAATATATATATATAAAATACATTGACATATATGAATGAATGAAAAGTTTCTGCGCGCCGAAGGCGCACAGGGACAATGTGGGATTGAAATCCCTTGCGACCCTAATAACTTTATTTGCTTTATAGCTTTATTGCTTATAAATCCCGAGAGTCGGAAGCGAGAGCCAATAATCTTATTAAGTTTGAGTGTGCGACTGGCAGTAGGATAGTGGGGTTTAGATCCCCGAGAACCTCGAGCTCGAAAATGGCTAGGAATTTGCATAATTACAAGATTTCCTGTTCCGTGTTTGCTATAGAAGTGGGCTAATTTATGGTAATACTGAAAACCGCGGTTTGGTAGTTATTTTTGAAACAAGACATATATGAATGAATGAAAGGTTTTAGCGCGCTGAAGGCGCGCAAGGGACGATGTGGGATTTACAAATCCCTTGCGACCCGGTTAGCCTTATTTTATTTCACTTGGATCTTGGATCACACAGGCCTAGCTTTTCCTATTGCCTCAAATGGGGGTTTGAAGGGGTATGCACGCGGTTAGAATTCCTGGCAGTTTGCATTGGAGTGATAGATTGTCAAAGACCAAACCCTCAACGCCATTAAGACTATTGGAGAGTGGGCTCTATTCGGTTCCAGCTTGGCGATGGCAGAGGGTTTGAGTCCCACCATGGTGGCGAGCCAGAATATAATGTTGTGCGATGGCAATTTTAAGGGAAAAGGAAAAAAGAAAACCAAACAGCAACGCCGGTTTGGTAGCGGCCCCGGTATATGACCATAGCGGTTACAAAAAAGGAATGGAGAAAGCTCCAACAGTTTAGTTTGAAAAAAACCGGGAGTCATCCATCAAGCCTTCTGGGGAGATAGGATGCCGTATGTGATTTGAGATATCTGGTTATCCTTCGGGAATTCCAAATGACCTCCCCCACCCACCCCCCCCCCCCCCCCCCCCCCCACACACAAAAGAAAAAAAAAAAAAAAAAAGCCCTTAAAAGGGCTGTTTGCTGGCAAGATTGTTTCAATCCTTGCCTTGGTCTTGTTAGGTTTTCTGCACATCTTTGCTTGAGGATTGTTTCAATCCCTCATAGTTTGTCATTCAGTTTGGTCGTGTGTCTGATGAGATAGAGGAGGTAGAAAAAGATAGAGAGCTGGAAATTAGAGCAATTCGGTTTTTAATTTACACCTTTTCCGTCCTTTTGGATGGGGAAGCCAGCATTTTTTCCCCGAGATTTATATCTCAAGGAGGGGAGACCCGGCAGCAGGTGGAGATTTTCCTCGCTGTTTGCAACTTCCACTGGTAACAGAGGCAAGCTTTCGTGCGTATCGTGTCACCCGCAACCAGTTCTAATTTAGGTCACAGAATGCCTGGCTCACCCCATCACAATGATGTAATCTTTAACCCTTTCGATAGCCAAGCTCCAGATTATTTAGTTTTCCTATTGAGGACGCGATGCGCATTGAGTTCTATTATTAATAATAGAACTCAAGACATATGAATGAATGAAAGGTTTTTAGCGCGCCGAAGGCGCGCAGGGACGATGTGGGATTTACAATCCCTTGCGACCCGGTTAGCCTTATTTTATTTCACTTGGATCTTGGACCACACAGGCCTAGATTTCCTATTGCCTCAAAATGGGGTCTGAAGGGGTATGCACGCGGTTAGAATTCCCGGCAGTTTGCATTGGAGTGATAGATTGTCAAAGACCAAACCCTCAACGCCATTAAGACTATTGGATAGTGGGCTCTATTCGGTTCCAGCTTGGCGATGGTAGAGGTTTGAGTCCCACCATGGTGGCGAGCCAGAGTATAATGTTGTGCGATGGCAATTTTAAGGGAAAAGGGAAAAAGAAAACCAAACAGCAACGCCGGTTTGGTAGCGGCCCCGGTATATGACCATAGCGGTTACAAAAAAGGAATGGAGAAAGCTCCAACAGCTGTTGAACAAAACCGGGAGTCATCCATCAAGCCTTCTGGGAGATAGGATGCCGTATGTGATTTTGAGGTATCTGGTTATCCTTCGGGAATTCCAAATGACCTCCACCCCCCCCCCCAAAAAAAAAAAAAAAAAGCCCTTAAAAGGGCTGTTTGCTGGCAAGATTGTTTCTCAAGACATATATATTGACAATTACACTTTATATATACCGGCAAACAACCTCAAAAATCTATGTGAGTAAGTGTTCAAATAAATGTTCAAAGAAACCGTGAAAAACAGTATAAGGTTATCTCATCAAGGACAATTACAGTCCACATAAAAGGTTTAAGGGTCCTCAGAAAACTGTAAAAACAGTATTTGATCTCCTAATCAAGTGCTATTTAATCATCAAGATTCAGTCGCCCTGTAAAAACTCTGTATCAGTAACTCATCAGAGGCCAGAACTTTGCTCACTACTTCACGCAGAAGTACTTATGAAAACAAAATTTTCAAGACGAGTTATGCCAAACAACATCCAAGAAGAAGTATATCATTTCGGGTTTGCATTGTCGACATTGGAACACATATATTGTCATTCTGTTATTTCAGTTCAGTGGATTTTATACAATGGATTTTATATTTCATTATTCATTATGGATGGTCTTGTTGTGCTTAATATATTTCGACTTTAGGAATAAAGGTAGGTACGCCTTTAAATTCTTTAAAAATATTCTAGAAAACCTCCTAATATAAAAGAAAACCTAACAAAAAGAACTAAAAAATTATTTTTAAAGCTATTTTTCAACTCCCAAACTTTTTACCAAAAGTGGGAACATTCGGCCTCAAAAGTGGGAACATTCGGCCTCGACTGAGGCCGAATGTTCCCGGAAAAATACCTGGGGCCGAATGTTCCCGAGGCCGAAAAGACCCGGACCCCTTCCCACAGTTCAAACAATTTTCCGGTTGTTTTCTTATGCTTGTTTCTTTGGTCTTTCTTCAATTTTCTTTCAGATATCAATTTGACCTGGACTTTCAAATACTGCGCTTCTTGAAAACAGTCGATCAACCAGCAGATAAAATGGTGGAATTCCATTGGTTCTATAATTTAACCGCCGATGCCATCCTATAAAAGAAAAAAAAGCAATAAATTAAATCAATATTCGTATATCATACAATGGAATGTTTTGTGCAGTATATACGTTTAAGAACTTTTTGCTTTTTGAATAGCAATAGCACTTGAAGTTTACATTTAACAAATTTACTTGGTATTGGCAAAAAGCGATTGAAGCTTCAATAAATTTACTCGGAATAGGTGATTAAAAGTTAAAGTTGTACCACATACCTTCGACATCATTATTTGTTCTAACTGACTGTCTGTACACAGACCAGTTCTCAGGTGGCCACGTGGTTGAGGTTATCCAAGTTGACTCGATATAATTTACCAGGAGGATCAAGTTGTTGGCTGCTTTTTCTTTTCATGTAATCAAATGTTGGTTGTATGTGTTCAGCTGGGAGGAATGGGAGAGCTAGGAGCTTTCGCACGAATTTGTAAGTCGTTTCTTTCTTTGTATTTTCAGTAGCCAAGCCAATGTTCTACAAAGAAAAAAAAACATAACATGGTTTTATTATATTTAATTCATTTATTTAAAGTCTTAAAAGGTCTTATACAACCCCCCCCCCCCCCCCAACCATCCCACTTCCCTAATACATACTCAACAGTCAACACAGTATTTTTGAGAATATATAGTATTTGCTAATAAAATTGTATATTACCTGTATTTTTCCCCAAACGGCCTGTGCCCAGTGGAATGCACAGCCATTGATGTCTTTTTCTGGAAATTCCGCTCGCAATGCCTGCCACATACAGCCTCAAAATCGACAACAAAACTTGTTACTCGGGGAGGGAGTGGTAACATTTTCTTTATTTTCTGAAAATAAAAGCAATTATTATTTAAAATATATATCTATTATTGAAGAACATTTTTCTGAAAAAAAAAATCGTTTTAAACCGCCCTGAACCCACCCCTCCCTTCCAAATAACAGCTACGATTTAGGAAATGTTTTACAAGAAATAATTCGTTTACCGGTACCCCCCCCCCCCCCCCCGCCCTGCTACCCCGCACCTTCACACAGTTAATAAAATAATAGTTACGAAATTTTCTGAAAGAAATAATTCATTTACCTTCAAAACTTTCTTATAATCTTTCCCTCGCCGTCTTGACATTAGTGCATATACAAGGGGCACTTGCTTGGTTTGGTCTTCACTCTTCAAAAAGGCGTGAATTGAGAGAGTTGAAGTGTGGTGCAGGTAGGCAGAAGTCTTCTTCGCTTATTTCCATTTGCATGACCTCTTCTACAATACCCATTGCCGGTTTAAACATGTACCGGCAATGGGTATGTTGCATATGTTTTGCATTCTCTTTGACCTGAAATCAGACATTAATCCAATCACCGATTAAGCCAATCATTGATTATAAACAGTCAATTTAAAATGTCGTGAAATTAAATTTTAAAGCTATACCCCCCCCCCCCCCCCCCCCCCACCAAGGCCTGCCCCCTCCCCCGATTTGAATCCTATAAAAAGATAAATAAATAAACGTAATACTCACTTTTACAGATATTATTGCTGGCTTGTCTGCAATTACGGCAGAGAACGCTATGTCTCTCTTCTCTCTATTTGCTCTTCGATACTCATCTCTTGAAACACTCTTGTCGCATGTTCTGTGAGTCCAAAGTGGGCAACTATCACATTGGATAGCTTCTTGTCTTACAAATAACGCACTTGTTGTCGCCAGCCATTCTAGGAATCAACTGATAACTTGACGCAAAAAATCCATGCTTATAAAGAAGAAGCTATGTTTAAACAAACACTGGTGTTAATAATTAGTCGGAACTCTAAAAAGTTATTGTTTTGAGAAGACATGAGTGGACATCATTAGTCATGAATACATGTTTTTTTTATTGTTATTGATGTACTGACTATGTGATGATTGCAACAAACAACATGTTTTTAGAAAAAAATTATTTTTGTGAAACAAAAAGCAGTAACTTCTAATTACAACAAAGGTAACAACTGCTCGCCAATACACACACTCTGAATGCAGTAGCATTCACCGCTTTCATTAGGTTCATTTTTATTCATATTTTCATACAATTAATTTCACATATATATATTACTCGCATTCAAAATTGCTAATTTGAGGATAACACTGTAAAATCCAATAATAAAAAAATAATATAGAATGGTTACGAATTGACCCGACTTTTGATTACGAATTGACCTGAGTACGAATTGACTTGATTACGAATCGACTCAGCTTTGGCATGATTACGAATCGACTTGATTACGAATTGACCCGGAACCGTGCATAAGTATGTGACCTTCAACACCAATAAATAAATAAAATGCATGGATTACTCTGACATTGTGTACACACAATGCTGTTAGGTTGAAATTTCACCAAATAACATTGGTACCGGTACCAATGATCTTCAATTTTGCCATTTCACATAACTTACCAAGTTCAAGTTTGTCAAATTGAGCTACAGTGTCATCGACACTTTCATTTACAATCTGTTTCTTTAAAACACTTTGCTTTAATTTGTATTTGGGATAAAAAAAAAAAGAACAAGTCCATTCATCTAAAAACAGACAAAATTAGTCTTATCTTCACTATTACACTACAAGAGTTCTCCAGCCTCAAAATCATTAAAGAAAAAGAATGCGCTACCCCACCCAAATTAACTAGCTATGTTCTTTTTGTGCTTGAATTTCTGACTGTTAGGGTGGTTCTCGAACGGACAGGCATAGCTCCATACCATAACACTCGTAGGCGTGATTGTATAAAAACGAGGCCGAGTCCGGAATTGGTGTATACAGAAATCAATTATTCAAATATCTCATTAATGCCGAGGTGTTGACGAGATATTATTTATCTATATGTCGTGTAAACCCATCTTCTTTTTCAAAAATAGTGAAAGAAAATCCAATTGTTTCCATTTTCTGACTTATATCGTGAAAAATGTCTTTCGAACACACTAAAAAGTGTGTATAGAAAGACTATTTGGTCACGTGGGATCTGGACTATTCGACGAAAGACAAACTCGACGAAATGGACTATTCGACGAGAAGACAATTCGACGGAAGACAATTTCGACGAATTTTTTTTAAAAGGGTCAATTCGACGAATATATTTTTAAAAATGATATTAAAGACACAATTGACCAAACAATTTGTTTCTTGCCTTTTGTTAAACCGCTCTTTGAAGAACAGTTTCCCAATGTCATTATACAGGGTTGCGTCTTTCATTGGACGCAGGCAGTCTGGTGAAAAGTGCAACAACATATAGAAAACGCACCAACACATACAAGTTTATTCGACCTTTGTTATGTCTTGCATTTCTACCATCAACTCGCATTGTTTGTTACTTTAATTCAATGAAAGAGCTTTGTAATAACACATCAAACACTACAGTAGTACTGTGAATGTAGTTACTTATTCCCGTTTCCTTATTCGACATTCAAAATTCGAAAAAAATTACCGGATATTATGGTGTTGATGGGTGGCCCCTGAGGAATAAAGAAGATTGACTCCTCAACCGCCCCAATCGGACCACATTTAGAGGCCCTACTAAGGCTCCAAAACGGACCAGTTACAAAATATCACCAAAGCAGGTTAAAACCACGGAATATTTTGGTGTTGATGGGTGGCCCCCGAGGAATAAAGAAGATTGACACCTCAACCGCCCCAATCGGACCACATTTAGGGGCCCTATTAAGGCCCCAAAAAGGGCCAGTTACAAAATATCACCAAAGCAAGTTAAAATCACGGGACAGTTTGGTGTTGGTGGGTGGCCCCCGAGGAATAAAGAAGACTGACACCTCAACCACCTCAATCGGACCACATTTAGGGGCCCTACTAAGGCCTCAAAAAGGGCCAGTTACAAAATAATAAAATCTCGTCGAATCGTCCTAAAAAAATTCGTCGAATTTGTCTTTCGTCCATAACCCGGTCACGTGATTTGTCTCTTATTTTGATCGGCGGTGTTATGAATCTTATATTTTGGGCAAGTTCTGGAAGGAAACTGGCACGAGTTACACCCGCAAACTTCGGTAGTAATTTTTTTTCGTATATTTCTGACGTGTGTCCAAATTTTAATGTTGTACACAACTTATTTATCGATTTATTATCGATTGAAGCGCCTGAGGCGAAAATCATCAACAGCCGAGTCCGGAGAGGTGTATACAGAAATTAACACTAAAAAGTGTATACAGAAATTAACACTAAAAAGTGTATACAGCTGCCGAAGTCGGATCGCCGAGAGAGAGAGAGAGCGTATCTATAATTATCCTTCAATTAAGAAAGCGTCCAAATTCTGCATGTGCTAAACGGAAGGAAGGCCATGACGAGAACGCCCCTTTTTCAATAACTTATTCGCACTGGGGTTGATTGTTTGGCTTTCGAGTCATTCCATAGTTTGAAGTTAAATAGATGTTTGCTTGGATTTCGAATTTTTAAAAATGAACTCACACCGCAGTTTGAGAAATTCGATCTCTTGTCTCTCTCTCTCCTTATATCTTGTCTGGCAGAGCTCATTGGGATCTTGGAAACTTGAAAAGCGTCCAAATTCTGCATGTGCTAAACGGAAGAAAGGATCCTTTTTCAATAACGCGAGGGGAGGGGGGGGGGGGGTCAGTAGCGTACCCAAGAAACATTAAACTGCAAACATTTTGCACAAAATTCTAGACTGGCGAAATGGGAAATCGTTCCGTAACTCACCCGTTGGTGAATTCGGCCCACACAGTTAAGGGTCATTTAAAAAAAAACAACAACAACATTTAAATTCCTATTAATTTTATTACATTGAAAAAAATATAATATTGGACACGTTTTCACGATTGGAAATCAATTTAACTGAAATCTTTTTTACTATATTTCAGTCTTTAATCATCCAAAAAAAAAAAAAAAAAAAAAAAAAAAAAAAATTTTTTATTTAAATTAATGATTTTCTATATCGTCTGCGTTGAGGGGGGGGGGGGGGGGGTTGTCCCAGTAGTGACCTTGCTAATTGCCTGAGTGTCGGATCAGTTCCAATATTGTCAACTTATTTACATTACTGTTTTGTTATAAATTATTGAAACTCGACAATATGCAATCTCCATTCACCAACAACAAAGCAAATAGAAATTGGATGAAAAATTATTTAGCCTGAGTGTCGGATCTGTTCCAATACTCCCAACCTATTTACATAACTGTTTTGTTATAAATTATTGAAACTCGACAATATGCAATCTCCATCTACCTACAACAAAGCAAATAGAAATTGAAAAAATATTATCTTTCAAGGATTTTCGACGGAAACATGTCATGTGACCCTTCGTTGAAGCGAGATCGTTTCAGCGAGGGTCGCATGGTGTGGTTTTGTTGAAATATTGTTGAAATATTTTTGAAAAATTAAAAAAATTTTTTTTTTATTTAAATTAATGATTTTCTATATCGTCTGCGTTGAGGGGGGGGGGGGGGGGGGGTTGTCCCAGTAGTGACCTTGCTAATTGCCTGAGTGTCGGATCAGTTCCAATATTGTCAACCTATTTACATTACTGTTTTGTTATAAATTATTGAAACTCGACAATATGCAATCTCCATTCACCAACAACAAAGCAAATAGAAATTGGAAGAAAAAATATTTAGCCTGAGTGTCGGATCTGTTCCAATATTCTCAACCTATTTACATAACTGTTTTGTTATAAATTATTGAAACTCGACAATATGCAATCTCCATCCACCAACAACAAAGCAAATAGAAATTGAAAAAATATTTTCTAGCCTGAGTGTCGGATCAGTTCCAACATTCTCAACCTATCTACATAACTGTTTTGTTATAAATTATTGAAACTCGACAATATGCAATCTCCATCCACCTACAACAAAGCAAATAGAAATTGAAAAAATATTATTTTTCAAGGATTTTCGACGGAACCATGTCATGTGACCCTTCGTTGAAACGAGCTCGTTTCAGCGAGGGTCGCATGGTGTGGTTTTATTGAAATATTTTTGAAAAATTGAAAAAAAAAAAAAAAAATGTTCTTTAAATTAATGATTTTCTATATCGTCTGCGTTGGGTGATGGGTTGTCCCAGTAGTGTCTGGAACGGGGCGTGTGTGTCCTACCCTCCACGCGTAAAAGTTGAAAATCTCCAACCTTTTGGATAATATAACTGCGAGTTCTAACGAACTGAGCAAGGTTTTCTTTGAACAATGCGTTCACGTAATTATGAACTTGCCTCAGTGTCGGATCATTTCCAATATTCTCTACCTTTTTACATAACTGTTTTGTTATAAATTATTGAAACTTGACAATAGGCAATCTTCAATCATTTGCAGCTAAGCAAATAGAAATGAACAAATAGTTGTTACCAATGTCTGTCTTTGAACTTGATCTATAATATTGGTGAATTTTGCAGGGTTAATAGGCAGTATTAATAGGCAGTCATTTGTAACAACAGAACAAATTCAGATTAACTAAATTGTGTTTACCCTGTTCTGAACTTGGTTGAGGGTCGGACCATTTTCAATATTCCCAAGCTATCTTCCTTTGTGTTTTTTGGGGTTTTTTTGCAGATTATTCGAGATTGGCAATGGGCAATCTCCGACCATTTGTAGCAGAGCAATTTGAATAAACAAACAGTGGCTTACTGATGGCTTTGTATTTGAAACCTGAGTGACAAACTTAATGGCCTTTTAGTGCAAAAACTCATATTGAATAACAGCCACTTAATGTCCGAACCTGGTTGAGTGTCACATCATTTTCAGTACCTATAATATAACTATCAAATTGCTTTGCTGCAAATTATTGGAGGGGGTCAATGGGCGGTCTCCAATCAGTTATAGCAGACGAAATTGAAATTAGTAATTAGTGAAACCTGAGTCACAAAATTCAGGACTTTTATAGGATAAATAGACTCTTAGAATCATATGCTACAAGTTAGTTCACATTATCAAATTAGTAATTACCTTTTGTTCGAATGTGATTGTCTGTCGGACAATTTTCAGTACATATAATTTGACTAATAATAATAATAACACTTTGGCCAGCCGCTGATTTGTCGCGGTTCTCGGACGAGAAGGCCTTGGTTACCCCTGAACTCCCAACTGCCTCCCTATTCCCACGCTTCTCCTCTCCTCCCAACATTCGGTTTTGACTATCACTTTGTTTTTTTTTTGTTTGGATTTGTTTGAAGATTATTGGAGATTGTCAACGGGAATCTCCGGACAATTGTAATAGAGCATATCGAAACTATCAGATATAATAATTTCATTATCGAATTGTTTTGATACAAGTTATTGGAGATTGGCAAGGGGCATTCTCCGAACATTTGTAACAGAACAACTTGAAATTGACAAATAGTAGTTCCCCTGTATCTGTACTTGAAACTTGAGCTTCCGACCAAACTCGACTGTCTGTCTGTCTGCCTACCGGCCGGCCTGCGAGTGTGTGTGTGTGTGTGTGTGGGGGGGGGGGGGGGTGACCAAGCCCATTTCAAGCTACATCAGTGTGTATCTATCATGATGAGTTACCGAATAATCTAACACTCTTATTGACCCCCGATTATATGATTTGTACATATAGATGTGTTTGTATATATATTATTAATGAATGTTTGTTTAGCTGTGGCAAGGCGACAGCAGCCCACAAATTACTTTCGAAGCCTGGCAATCTGACATTTTCGTTAACTTTTCATCTTGAAAGTGCGGGTACCAAATAACAGTTCTTTAGTGGGTAGCTGCGGACTGCTCGTATTGAATGATTGGAATGCTAAGAATCCTGATTCGACATTACCCTCTGTCGTTTTCAGTTAGTGACCCTTGGCCAATCACTTCTTCGAATCTTGCGCCTAATTCATCACTGAACAGAAACAACTGGGTCACCCTTATCACCTCTCCTTCTTGCAAGCGACAAAACTGCTATCCCTGCGTGTAATTGCTATTATTGTTGTTATTATTGTTGTAATAGGGGTAATGGTGATGATGGTAGTGGTGGTAGTGATGATGATGATGATGGTAATAATAATAATAATAATAATAATGATTATTATTATTGTTATTATTATTATTATTATTATTATTATTATTATTATTATTGTTAATTTCTTCTTGCAAGCGACAAAACTGCTATCCCTGCGTGTAATTGCTATTATTGTTGTTATTATTATTGTAATAAGGGTAATGGTGATGATGGTAGTGATGATGATGATGATGGTGGTGGTAATGATAATAATAATAATAATAATTATTATTATTATTATTATTATTATTATTATTGTTAATTTCTTCTTTTTTTTCTTCTTTTTCTTCACGTGAAATCTCATCTGTTGCAAGACGGATTAATCTTATGGTACGATACGGGGTTGATCCCACTTGTCTTGTATCACTTCAACCTTTCAGGCAGTCCTTCCGTTTATTTTCGCCATTTTTCGTGACTGAAGAGCTTCCTCGCTGTTTCTTCTCTCTCAACTTTTAATGTTCCATTGAGTTTGCAAGTGATACATTAACCTGATGAATTTGGTTCAGTCGAGTGTGACCCTCAATTTGAATTTTGTACACCCAAGAGTAGCCCTTAATTGATGTTCTGCGTCCCAATAACGTTGCTCAACATCGGAGAGGGTCAAGATGTGCTCGACGTTGCACAATGTCCCATTTGAATATTATGTTCCTTCACTTATCATCTTCTGACCGACTCACGTCCGGAATTTAATGAAGGCCCAGTAATCAAACTCACTTAACTGTAAGATCCACCTAACAATCCATGGCGTTCGACTTTTAATAAGCAACTCGCTCCATCATAACTTGATAAAAACTCCATTATGATATTACATTGTATCATATTTTCCTTTTGTTCGCTTGATTTTTGTTTTTCTATTTCCCTAACTATGAAACCATTTTCCCACAAAGACCAACTTGATTTCAGCTCTTACCAGTACAGAACATTTCTGCTATTGAATGCTACTAACGCTCGGGCTCCCTGATTATTTTACCATCCACCGATCACATGATGTGTAGCCTTGACTCGTACCGTGCCCGAATTGGTACATTCAATACCGTAGTTTATGTTTGTGGACTAAAACATAAATTACAAAAGCAACAGTCCCTGTGCGTCCTGACATATGTATATATGAGGTATATCGGTATTGACTTACTGAAAAGCTTTACTGTCATGACAGCATTGTTTCATCTCTTGTCAAAACAAGTTATCTCAGATTGTCAGAAAAAACCTGATAATTGTGCGAAAGTCCAAAAACCTCAATTTGTTCACAAAAATGATACGATCCTACTGACACCGCCACTTCAAACTGGCATAGGATACGCTTTGACTGCTTTCCCTACTTGGTATTCTGCAGCCTTTTTAACCTTGGTCAGAGAGATGATTCTGCTCATGTCAGGAGACATAGAATCAAACCCAGGACCAGACTCTTTGTCCACTGAAAATACCCTAAATACATTAAAAATTTTCCATTTGAATATCCAAAGCCTAAAGCCCAAATTAGACGTTATGCAATATGAATCACTATCCAATGATGTACTAGCTCTCACGGAGACCTGGCTACAAAGCACTGATTTGACGTCTGACATTATGATTCACGGATTCCAGGAACCCCTGCGGTTTGACCGCATGACAAGAGGAGGTGGCGTTGCTGTCTATGTGAAGAATGGCTTGTGCTTTCGGCGGAGAAGCGATCTTGAGGTGAATGGCATCGAATGTCTATGGGTCGAAGTGTTCACGAAACACCACAAGTCCCTATTGCTCGGGGTATTTTACCGCCCGCCCAATAGTTCCCAAGATGCTTGGGATTATATTACAGAATCAATTGATAGAGCGAAAGATACCTTGATCCCTGACCTAGTTATTACTGGTGACTTCAACGAGAATCAAATGGGCTCCCCAAGGGGTCATTTCCATGAAGTTTGTAACTACTGTAATCTTAGACAGCTAGTGATTGGACCAACGTGCCTCACCGAATCATCTGCTACACTCCTCGATCTTTTTGCTGTCAGTAGTACTGTCCACGTTGTAGGATGCGAAGTTCTTGAGCCAATTATACCTGACATGACTCGCTATCACTGTCCGATCTCTATCGATGTCCAGTTCACAAAACCCCGATCTCATAAATTTAAGAGACGCATATGGTTGTATGCAGAAGGGAATTATGAGGAGCTTAACACAGCGTACAAAAATTTAAATTGGGAAAACCTACTTGATATTTTATGCCCTGATACCCTAGTTTCTAAATTCACCGATCAACTACTCGACACTGCATCTACTTTCATTCCCAACAAAATCATAACTTCTAGGACCAATCAGCCCAAATGGATGCATAATCAAATACGGCTGTTACTAAGACAAAGAAAACGATTGTACCGGACAGCAAAGCGCACAGGCCTACTTCGTGACTGGGCGAAATACAAATGTAAACGAAATGAAGTTGTCGTATCGGTCAGGAAGGCAAAAGCAACCTACACATCAAAAGTTCAAGCAAAATTAGGTTGCCCTGAGACACCCTCTTCTGAGTGGTGGAAAACCCTGAAAACATTTATTTTTAATAATACATCGGGAATCCCTACTATCACCCATTTGAATAAATTATACTCCACTGACCATGAAAAGGCAGAAATCCTCAACGAATACTTTTGTTCTATTTCTTCCTTGGATGACACTAATACTTCTTTGCCAAATTATCCCTTCCATGCGCACCAGTCCCTCGACGGAATAATATTACACAGTAGTGAGGTCTTTGAAGCAATCAAGAGTATCAAGGCATCGAAAGCATCCGGTCCTGACCTTGTAAGTCCCCGACTACTAAAGGAATGTCGTCGCTCTCTGTGCGAACCACTTACAGTCATTTTTAACATACTTCTGAGTAACAACTATTTCCCAGCCTTATGGAAAAAAGCCAACGTGACGCCAGTTTTAAAAAAGAATCCTTCTAACTTAGTTACCAATTATCGCCCGATATCGCTGATTAGTTGTGTTGGGAAACTATTCGAAAAATGTGTGTTCAAGCGGTTATGGCGTTTCATTTGCGATAATAATATCCTTAGTCAGTTCCAATCTGGTTTTTCCCCCTGGTGATTCAACGGTTTTACAACTGACAGACATCTATGATGAATTCTGTCATGCTCTTTATGAAGGGAAAGAAGTTAGGGTTGTTTTTTGTGACGTGAGTAAGGCATTTGATAAGGTTTGGCACACTGGTCTTATCCACAAGCTAGAAAAGATAGGAATAACAGGCGACTTGCTTTCCTTCCTAAAGTCTTACCTTTCGAATAGGTCTCAACGGGTTTTGATAGCCTCCGAGGCATCTCCTTGGAGACCAGTAACTTCTGGAGTTCCACAAGGATCCATTCTAGGTCCGCTGTTATTTTTAATATACATCAACGACATTACCGAAAACTTACAGAGTAGTATACGGCTATTTGCTGATGATACATCTCTTTATCTCATTGTAGAGAACCCCGGCCAAGCTGCAGCATTAATCAACCATGATTTGGCCAAGATAGAACATTGGGCCAAATCATGGTTGATTGAGTTTAATCCTCAAAAAACAGAGACTATGTTAATTTCGCGTAAGATCATTGCTCCTACGCACCCACCTTTATATCTAAGTGGAACTCGAATTACCGAAGTAACTACTCACAAGCATTTGGGTGTGACCCTAAATAAATCCTGTACTTGGAACGAGCATTTTGATCATATCTGCGCCAAGGCTTGGACTCGTATAGACATGTTGAGAGCTCACAAGTTCACTCTTGATCGCAAGGTCTTAGAAAAGATATACTTCGCATTTATTAGGCCCCTCCTGGAATATGCAGACTGTGTTTGGGACAACTGTTCAAGTACACAGGCTGCGAATCTAGAAAAAATTCAAGTAGCTGCAGCGAGAATTGTTACTGGTGCTACAACTAGTGCCAGTAAAAGTTTACTCTACGCGGAAACTCGATGGGATTCACTGCAGGAAAGGCGCCGAAAGCACAAGCTACTTCAATTCTTCAAGATGTATCATAAACTTGTTCCTCCATACCTTTCAAACAAAGTACCGCCAGTTACTTCGTCCATCAGTCTTCACCACAATACTCGATCAAATAAAACCCACCGAGTTCCGTTTTGTCATACTAGTTTGTACCAGTCTTCGTTTCTTCCAGATGTTACCAAACAATGGAATATGTTGCCCGTCTCGGTTAGGGAAAACTGTTTCATCATAAATTTCAGAAGGTTCCTAAATGGCGGGAATCAACGTCCGCCCACATTCTATGCCGGGGCCAAATCTCGAGCAGCTCAAATTTATCATTGTAGGTTGCGTCTGCACTGTAGCGGTGTTAACGCCCATCTGTATGATAATCACCTCTCGTCTTCACCTCTGTGTCTGTGTGGTGGCATAGAAACGACTGAACACTTTCTTCTGTACTGTACAAACTATACAGATGTACGTAATCTAACAATTAATACATTGCCGTTTACCTTTGATCTTTCTATGCTCCTGTATGGGTCTGAGCATTTGAGCATCACTGACAACTATCTTGTGTTCAGAGTCGTGCAAGAATATATCATACAAAGTGGGCGCTTTCACTGAGTTGCAGTATATATGTAGACTTGTTTCATTATGGTATATCGACAGGTGTATATGCACCAGTAAATACATCACAATAACATTTTTGACACTAACCTTCCTGGGGAAGTATACCGCGGACTGCCCGGAGTCCGCCCCTGCACTGTCTCTCCGTACCAACAGTATCCTGTTGAAATTAATTTTTAACTCCTCTGAGCTGGAAGAGTGGTGAGAACAGTCCAGGCGCGGACTCTTGACTCGTCTCTTGTCTGTTTGCGACGATGGTACTGTTCATCAATAGAGTCATAGACTACACTCATGTGATCGCTTCTGGTATTAATACTGCTTTCAAGTTGGTTTCATCTGCAGATTATTCTGCGTCTTTGTTTCCATTAGTCTATTTGTTTTTCCTTTCTTGACTTTTTCTTTTCTTTTTTGTTCGTTTAATTTTTTTCTTCTTCTCTTGTGCTTTTCTTCTTGTTTCTTCATTTTTTCCCTCTTTTTTCCCTAGTTCTGTCACTTTTCTCTTTCTATCCAACAACGACAATGAGTTCAAACAATATTTTACTCAGTTTTAGCAACCACCTATATACTTTGTAATTTAGAAATGTTCTAGGAGACGGCTTATATAAGCTAAGAGCTTTCTGCCGAATCCTCTCACTTGATATTGTCATCTACTTCTACATGTCTTGCTGTACTGCATACATTTTATTATAAATTCTGTACAGTTAATGTAACATTATCAGTCTTTTGTATGTATTATATCATGTTCAGTTCTGAATAAATATTGTTTAAACTAAAATGACACTTTTAATTAATAGAAAAATTAAACAATTCATCTCAGTCTTTTCTCTATAATATGTTTTTCCGTTTTAGATACATTGAGCTTTGACCATTGAAAATATCAGTAATGAACATTAATTATTGGAAAGCTCGGAGGCGGCTTTCCAAGAATTAATGTTGATTACTAGTATTTTTCATGATCGAAAAACAGCTCTATCCTACTATATTCCTGTCTTTAAGCATCCAAAATGACACTTTTAATTAATAATAAAAAAATTCATCTCAGTCTTTTCCCTACAATATTTTATCCGTTTTAGCTACTTTGAGCTTTTACCATTGAAAATATCAGTAATCAACATTAATTATTGGAAAGCTCGGGGAGGGCTTTCCAAGAATTAATGTTGATTACTGGTATTATTAATGATCGAAACACAGCTCTATCCCGGTGAGACTACTTACCGAGAACAACCGAGAACAAATTAAAATTAGGGGATAACTATGTTGTATTTGATTGTTTGGGGCCGTAAACGATGGTTTTACTGTCGCAAATTGAGTTTTGCCGGCGACGCGTTAGCGGAGCCGGTAAAACGGATATTTGCGACAGTAAAACCATCGTTTACGGCCCCAAACAATCAAATACAACATAGTTATCCCCATTCTAATATAATTCGGCTGAAAACGGAGATAGATTTCATCTCCCAACTATAAAACAACGCCTTGTTGAAGACAACATTGTCAACAATTTAAAACTAAAAATACAGTCTTCGTGACGTCATTTGGGAGTTCCGAACCAAATCACGAAATATATTTTACGCTGCCACAATACAAATAATTCCAAACGTTTTAGTCATTTTATCAACAATAACAAAATATATTTATATTTGTACTGACAACATTTATCATGTTTGAATGTTTATGACAATCTGAAAACAAAATACGCAGGCTGTTTTCTCTATTCAAAGTTTAGAGTTCACCTTGTGATGTTTCAGTCGGCGTCGGAAAGCACTCGAGGATTTCCCATTAAAGTTAAAAAATTTGATATCTTTGATTGGAAGCCTTTGTTTATAATTACTTATGGTTACAGAACAGTTGTTCATTTCAAACTGTTTCTGGGAAGTGATGTCTTGTGGAATTGGGCTACTGCTATTGACATAATTGTTACAGAACGAATAGTTCACTTCTCTTGAGCAGTGGTGAATGCGTTTCTGTTGTGTAGCTGTACATAGTACATGTGATGTGGTGCCACGAACGCAGGTAACAAATTAGAAAATGAAAGGACCGCTTGCACTTGAAGTTGATGTTATAACATCGCTAGCGGATCTGTCAGAAATATTTGGCCTTGAACAATTAAAATTATTATTGCCAGTACTCGGAATTTTGGTTTTCTATTTCGCACATAGCGTCCATAAATTCTTCATCGTACGAAAAATGGCTATTTATAAATTATATTTTCATATCGCTTACTGCTTCCACACGGTTTCCGTTAAGACCGTCGAAATCAGTTTTTTAACACTCATTTCATTACTCAGCAGTCTCTGCCAAACCCCTATTCCACATTAATATTAAACTTTCCAACTTCATCCGTATTAAATACAGTTAATTACAAGAAAGATAGAGAACGTTTTTTACAGCAAGTCAACGCGTTCACAGCGTTTGTTTACATTGGATACGGCAGTCAATGACTCCAAATGGAACGAAAATAGAACGCCCACGAATACATCTTGACTTCCTAAAATAGCTTTCGACAACATAAAATTTGCGACAGGTTACGCTGATTTTACTGTCGCAAATTTTATTGATTAACCAATCAAATTTCGAGATTTATAGTAATTGTATTAGAATAATAAATAAAGTCAAAAATAAATATTAATTGTTGGCATATACGCACTCTATTTATGTAAAAGCTAGAAAAAAATAACTTTAGACCGACCAAGTCTATGGTGAAGGGGGTTATTCATTAATCATTTGCCTTCGGCGCCGATCCGAGAAGAGACTACTTGCCGAGAATAAAACAAAATAATATATAAAGATCGAAATAAAAGTATTTTGTTAGCGTATAAAACATGTAAGTACTCTATATTATATCTATGTGCCTTTTCACATAAGCACATATAAGCACATAAAGCATGTGCCTTTGTGCTGGGGCACATTGTGTCACATTGTGCCTTTTCACATAAACACATATGACAAAAAAGGGATTCTCCAGTAGGTATCCTCGAATAAAACAATACCAGGACATAGGTATCCTCAAATACCCGTATATGCATATGTGCTAGGGCGCATCGTGTCACATTGTGCCTTTTCACATAAGCACATATCGGCACATAAAGCATGTGCCTTTGTGCTAGGGCACATTGTGTCACATTGTGCTTTTTCACATAAGCACATATGACAGAAAAGGGATTCCACAGCCACAGGTGTTTCCCAAAAATGGGATTCCATTGGATATGGCCACTGGATATAGGATTTTATTATACAGAAGGGAGATAACTCTGCATACAGATTATGGGATCCCCGTGGGAACCCCGGGAAGTACGCAGCACTTGTTTACTGTGGTAAACCAGTTCCGCTTTACTAGTAAAATAGGACCCAGTCACCAATGCTTGGGGTGAAAGTCCTCTACAATGGGCAACATGTAGATCAACGATTGACTACACTTGACTTCATCCCCATGTTGTGTCACGATTAGCCATGGTGCATACATATGTGACGTTAACTACCAACAAACAAACAAACAGGTTATGGGAAACCAAGCAATCTGATTGGTTAGTTATTATCTAGATAAATGAAACAACAAGAGTACTTGGAATAGGGTCAGAACTAACAAAAATAGATCAGAAATTGCTAAATATAGTAATAATAAGATAAACTGTTCCAACTAATAGGCTCTTCTACGCTACTGGAGTATGCTCTAGAACAAAGGAACATGGTCAGATAAACGATAACTATTACATATATAGACAGAAGCAGAGAATTCTGAAAGAATTCGAAATAGTAAAAGTTGGGTGGATTTTGGTGATTTGGAGGGATTGTCGGGTTGTTTGTGGTAATTAGATTTACTCCGATTCAATCGAACATACCCTCAAAACATACCCCGTCCTATTGCCGAAAAATTGGGTAACATAGCAACCACGTGCTACCATAGAAAGCAAGATGGCGGCCTCCAGTATTCAAAATGGACAACGGAAACACGTATCATCCTAACAACACGCGCTGCGCATGCGCACTCACACCACGTATCACTATGGAGATGACGTCACAACATGGTCGCTCACGCGGGTTACCATGACAACACAACATGGCGCCACTATGTCACGTGACATGACGTCACTTCCGGGGTCCCCCAAATAACCCCTGAAAACCACATCACATACTACTATCGTCCAAGGTCCGAATCGTCCAAGTCCGAATCGTCCAAGGTCCGATCGTCCTAGAATAGGGTCCGAATCGTCCAAGGTCCGAATCGTCCGGCATTCTCCACATTGATCATATTAATACATCCCATAATGACTGAATTAAACTAATTAATAATATATCTGGTAGTATATAAAGACCAGTCAGAAGTGGCGTGTTGTTTTAGTCATGTTGTTTCAGTCAGGTACCCTCTAAGAGGAATGATATTTGTTTGATGCGCAAAAATCAAATGACAAGACATGTTGTTTTAGCGTGATATGGATTCATCACAGCGTTGATCTCGTTTCCTTTGTCTAAGACTAAAACTAAAGTTGTATAGTTCGTTTGTTATTACTCATAATCCAATCATAGTCCAGTCTGAGCCCACTCTCTAATAGTCTTAATGGCGTTGAGGGTTTGGTCTTTGACAATCTATCACTCAAATGCAAACTGCCGGGAATTCTAACCGCGTGCATACCCTTCAGACCCCATCTGAGGCAATAGGAAAGCTAGGCCTGTGTGATCCAAGATCCAAGTGAAATAAAATAAGGCTAACCGGGTTGCAAGGGATTTGTAAATCCCACATCGTCCCTGCGCGCCTTCGGCGCGCTAAAACCTTTCATTCATTCATCATTCAGTCCAGTCTGATAGTCAAATAGCTGATAACTGCGGCGCATGAACAACTTGGGGTGGATTGTCCCGGAGTGGGTTGTCCCAGTTGGTTTGGGGCGGGTTGTCCCTGGGGCGTTTGTCCCCGCATCGGTATACACTTTTTAGTGATAGCCTCGTTTTAGTAGGACCGCTTGAGTATTTCACCCACTTTGTTTTCGTATCTATATAAAGGGGAGTTTCATTTTATTGTGGTAATATTTATACAATACAACATGTGTAAGAAATTGTAATATTCATTTGAAATTACTATATAAAGATAAATTTAGCCGGTGTTATTTTCGACAATTTTCGAAAATGCCGACTCACCTTCTGACGGATATATATGTAAACAAATGGCGGCTTAGTGGATTTGTTGAGAGTATCCAATTCCAGTAAAAATGCTTTCATTGTTTTCTTGTTTTTCATTTTAATTAATAAACCATCATAAATAGTGGAAGACTAAATAAAAACGGCGTTAAGGAGTGAGCAATCCCTGAATAATAATTTGTACTGCATATTTCGTTGTTTATTTTCTCTATTTTACATTCAGCTTCAAGTTCGGTCAAGATCAGACATGTAAATTGTAATATGATGTATCTCACTATTCTCAGTCAGCAATAATATGAACATAGCTGAAACCTAGAAGCGCGTGATACCAAGTGTTGTTAGTTTGGGGCGTTTAAGGTGCTATAATAGCGCGTGCAAAAGCAGCCCGAAGGGCTGCTTTGAAGCAAGTCTAATAGTCAACGTGTACGTGAAATTGGAAAAACCAAGGAATGCTATGCCATCCAATCTAAACCAGAAGTAAAAACATGGGGAACCCCAGCTCTCGTTTTCAGAAGCGAACAAATCGAATGACGCCCCCTAAAAAGCGAACGGTGTAAATCGAGATTTCTCCTTAGATCATTCCATGCAGACTGTGAATAATTTATTTAACATGCTTTTCAAAATTAAAGTTTTTCCAAACAAACTCAACAGTATCGTTTGCTTTGCTGACTAAATGACAGAAATTGTCAAAAAGCTAAATGTTCCCATATACACAGGCACTCGACGTATTATCGGATTTTGTCAATTTTAATAAAATATATATTATATTATCAGTACTAAAAAAAGTAAAGGTATGACACTTCCCAGATCGAAATTTTCAACAATCTCTCAAATAGCAAATACCTCATCGATCTCGCTCAAATAAACGACAAAATGTCGTGTAATTCGTGGAGCCACTCAGATTTCGAGCCCAAGATTGACGAAATTTGACCTTTATTCGCATTTATTTCACTTTTTATCAACTGAAACGATCGAGACGTCTATCCACGACGATTCAATTCCGGTACACAAGCAAATTTAAGCTATGAATTCAACGCCGCGCGTTCATTGGTCAATTTAAAATTCAACACATTATTTTTCACTCTAAATATAACTCCTAGTCAACAATGAAAACGTGCTCATTTTATACTGAAATTCATTCGAAGATGTCGCTTTCAGAAATTGCAATTGCTGCTGAAAAAGGCCACACTATTATAATAACCGGACAGGCTGGAATGGGAAAAACATTTTACCTGAATAAGATCAACATTGGACTGACACATATGAACAAAAACGTTTATACACTGGGTACTGCAGGTATGGCATTAGCAAGCACAAATTTGCCTTGCGGTTCAATGACTGTTCACAGATTTTTTGTTTTGGTGGACGACAGATTTTCTGACGCATATTTAATACAGAAAGTCAAGTTTGATGACAATTATCATGATGTAAAAGAGAGGATGTTGTCCACAGATGTGATTATTATCGACGAAGTATCTATGCTTTCCCTGAAAGTATTTCGACAAATAGACACAATTTGTAAGGAGACAAGAGGGAATCACCGAAATGCTTTTTGAGGTATTCAGATGATTTTATGTGGAGATTTCTAACAGCTGCGACCGGTACCCAATGTGAATTTTAATGACCCAGGAGACTTCATCATATCTGCAGAAGAACTTAGATTTCATGTGTTTAAGCTGACCACTGTGCATCGACAATCTGAAGGAAAATGAACAATTCAATTTGAAACATCCTGCAAAGGGTTTATTGAATATAATCTAAACCCCGAAGGAGTGGATTTTCTCAAAGAACCTAAGTCTCGACATTTTATGAGTAGAAAGAACAAAACACCTAAATTTCAGCTAATGGGCCCCTTCCCCTGTATCTATCAAGAGGTCTGCAGAGAGCACAGGCACTCGACGTATTATCAGATTTAATCAATTTTAATTTTATTAAAATTGATAAACTGTGATAATACGTCGAGTGCCTGTGGCAGAGAGCAGACTGAAAATTTGATTCAGTTTGCAATTTTTGGCAATAAATGTAAGATGCGCTGTCACTGATAAACAGTCAAATGCGCCTAAACAATGTGGGATGTAAATGTTTTGTATGTATGTGTGTGTGGTGGGGGCGCGGTGGCTCAGTAGGTAGAGGTGCTGGCTGCAAGCCGAGAGGTCTTCGTTTCAAATCCCACCTGCGGACATCGCGCTGTGTCCTTGGGCAAGACACTTCATCCCCATTGCCCATGTGGGGCACGGTGATGCTGTGTAGTAATGCGTACTGCACGTCGATGGTGCACCTGTATTCAACCAATGCTAACCCTGCTTGGTTCATTCCCACTAGACCAATTCCCTTTAGACTAATTCCCCTTAGACCAACTCATGCGTTCTACTTTTAAAATAATTCTATATCAATAATTTGATATACTTATAAATATTTATAAATGTATTCATTGTTATTGATATTCAAGCCTGAAAATAAGCAGCCTGTCACTTGTAGAATGGGGTCCCCAGAGGGGGAATTTGCTGATGCTATTCCATACAGTGGATCAGTTTATCCTCTGGGTACCTCTTTCTGTTTAGACCTTAATTCAGATTGAGGTTCACAGAGGGTAAATTTAGTGATGCTACCCTGCTGTGCAGGGTAGCATCACCAAATTCACCCTCTGGGAACCTCATTTTTCAGACGATAGTCTGCTTATTTTCTGGCTTGTTGATTCATGTATTTTATAAACTGAAATGTGAAAAACCAATATTTTTTTGTTATGCGTATAAATATTTTTTTATCAAATAAAGTGCTTATCAGTAAATAAATGTTTTCTTAATTATCCTTAATCAACCCTTAATCAATAACAGTATGTAGTTGGTCTGAGGGGAATTGGTCTTTTGGGAATTGGCCTAAAGGGAAATGGTCTAGTGGGAAGACACCCCCTGCTTGTGTGGAGTTAGTTTTTTGGGGAACTGACAGTTGCTCGGTGGTTCTCTCCGGGTACTCCGGCTTCCTCCACCCATAAAACTGTTGAGGTCAAGATTAGCCATTGTGCAGAAATATGTGACCTTAAACACCAATAAATAAATAATAAATAAATATATGTGTGTGTGGTGGAAATTGGGGGAGGTGTAGTATTTCCACCCACTAACTAATTATTGCTCTTCAAAAAAGACCAAGCAACTTTTCAGCTTATTAACCACAAGAAAATTTCCATTACATTTTTCCCTTGTTTATAATTCCAATCCTTGACAGCCTTTCCTGGGAAGCTCTTGAAGAGAGCTTCCAAAGAAATGATGTCATGGTTCAAATAATATTTGTAATAAGGAAAAAATGAGATCAAAATTTTTAATGTGGTTATCTATCCAGCATCTTATTTCCAGTTTTTCTGTATCAAAATGTTCAGTTTACATGCTGTATAACAAAAGAAAAATCAAAAGTTTCATACTCATCCAATAGTTTGTATACGGGAGGGGGATATACCAGCGGAGAGTTTTGCTGTGTGGGAATTGAATCTTTTTAATCTGTAGTCCTAACCTATCCATACCTAAAATCCTTTCTTGGAAAGCTTTACACAAATATTACAAGTTGTTCATATTAATTTGAATGAAAACACTGTTTAAAGTGTTCAGTTCATTTTTCCAGCTGCTATAATTTGTAATTATATGATTCCATGGACATTTTTTCCAAGACTTGTATGTACATGAACATTTTCTGTCTACCACTTAAAATAATTAATTATAAGCTATTGTGAATGATCTCTCTTTCTCTTAAATACCAGATTATGACACTAAATCTTGATAAGTAATAAGTAAGAGCTTTCCAAGACTAACTGTCAGGGAACGGTGGTATTAATGAAGAGGAACCATATCAGAAAGATATTTCATACAAGGAATTCCACGTTTGCATTTGCAACTAGTTTTGTAAGTTGCTGTACATATAGAGTGGAGTCCTTTGAGTCTGGTGTGGAATGAAATGTCTTTGAATTAATTGTCATTGGAGTGAATAGATTACATAAGCATTATAATTACTGGTGTCGGCCTATATTTCAGATTTCTTAAAAAGTTTGAACAGTTTTTACCAAAATGTGTTTGTTTCTTGGGCCCCTCCCAATCAATGGTGCTTGTAGAATACAGTCAGAAAAACATGAAATAATAAAATTGACTTAAAAATGCAACATGTGCTATTCATCATTCAAACTTTAATATATTTTCAGTTTTTGTTTCATAAAACAGTTCTTATTGTCCCTCTTTAGAAGGAACTCATCAAGTTCTTTCCAATATTGGTCATAAGCACTGATTTGAAAGCAAATAATGGAATTCTTCATTTATTCGGGAAAAGTGTGGAAAGAGTTATCCCTCTCTCTCTTGAAAATGGTACTGGCAGCACTCTATAAACTTTACATTTCTGTCAAAAGTCCACTTGAAAAAGGGGAGGGGCTGGGGGAGGGGGGACGGAAAAAATGTCTCACAGCACCAAAAATTCTTTTAACCAAAAAATCCTCATGACAAATTGACAAAAGATCAATTTATTTATTTGTGTTAGAAGTAAATTGTAGGGTGTAAATATCTCCTGGGTTTTTCTCTCTTTAGTGATAATAATTAATTCCAACCTTCACATCATTTCTCGGAAAGAGCTTCCCAAGAAATGATGTGAAATGTAGAAATGTTTCCAATTTCCCTTTTATAATTTCTGAAAAAAGTATGTCAGGGTTTTTTGCCTTGAGTTTTTTGTTCACATTGTTGTTGCTTTGGAGACTTTTGGCATGCAAACCTCATTCCTTAAACACTGTAAAATGGCCCATGCAACTGCCCACCCCTTTCAAAGATGTCAATCACACTACCAGCAAAAGAAGCCTTAGTTTAGCACGATATTGCTCATAAATAATTGTTTTGTTGCAATTTATTAGAAAGTGACTGTCGGTGCTCTCCAATAAATTGTAACAAAATATTTTCATATTAATAAATTTTTCTTCTGCTGAGACAGAAACAAATTAGTGCAAACATTATAAAGCCACAAAAGAGGCCTTCAGTACTTTTCAGTAGAGCCCTGATAGTGGCTTCTTGCACTCAATCAGTCAACTGGCTGAGTGCTGGAAGCCACTAGATCATGGCCTTACTGAAAAGTGCTGAAAGACACTATAGTGGCTTTGCAATCCCTGTAAGGTGTCGCTATTTTTCGGAAAAAATAGAAAGTGTATTCGAATGAAATATTTTATTTTCTATTATTGGACAGTGCCAATGGACACTCTCCAATAAATGAAAAGAAACTATTTGAAATAATAAATATTTACAGAAAAAACAACATAATTGTTCGAGTGAACTTTTTCAGAGAAAAAAAATGTCTTGTCTCAAAACATCATTTGAAATTGAAAAACACAGCACTGGACCAATTAAATAATTTTATCATGTGCAGGGGATAAAAAATTAAATTTAATCAAGTTTAATTATATCAGTCTAGACAAAATTTATCTATCTAAGTTTTTCTCTTGGTTTTTACTTTATTTTCAGAGGCATTTATAAAAACAATACATGAACTTAGGGTCAGATTTGTAAAGAGACTGAAGATTTACTTGTGAAGTTAAAAAGGCCATTGTGACCTGAATACCCCCCCCCCCCCCCCCCCCCCCCCCCATCATTGCTTGTGATTTCAGCATCACCATGAATATCCAGGCACTTTGGAAAGGTGGCCCGTCATAGAATAAGCCTTGGTACCCTAATTTCCTCTCTCTGGGCCCACTTTCATGAGGATCTTAGGGCCTCCCCAGGGAAATTTATTTTCCAATATGTCAAAGAATGCAGTTTGCTTAATTCTTGGGCAAGAGTAAAGTGTCCACCATCAATTGCTATTTGGCACAGATAACCACAGGCCATAATTATGTCCTGAGATAACATACCTTTGGAAAAAGATGCCCCCCCCCCCGCCAACTAGATCCATCACTCTAACATGCACATACAGTATCAGCTGAAATAAGTTGCAGGATAACTACAAGTAACTTTTGATCCCATTATCCTGTGTTGATAATTCCAGTCCTTGATCTCATTGCAAGAGAATTATGTCAAATAATACAATAATCAACAAAGGAAAAATGTTACTAAAATTCTGTTGTGATTATCTGGCATTATGATCTGCCCACTTGGTTCTGGTTTCTGATAATCTCTCTCCAAGAGTTTTAGAAATATCAGTGCCTATGTTTGGGGTGGGAAGGGTGAAGGAGAACACTCCTCGCCCCCCCCCCCCCACACTCCCTCCAAATTTTCACTTTCCATGTAAACTACATTTATTTATGGTGATAGTAACTATGTCAATAGAAACTAAGTGAATTTCTGATTCTGTCTATTGGATTCGATTGAGGATTTTTTTGTAGTTTGCATGTGGATGACACGCGACAATGCCCTCCCCTACCCTCCCATTCCCACAACACCCAAATTAAAATATCAAAAGCTTGACTAGTAATGTTAATTTTAAATAACTGCATTTGTTATGTTATCATGACATCATTATTATGGGTTTTGACATTGTTTTAAGATCGAATAAAATATTTTGATTGAAGTCATTTTGTTGTGTCGTCTTGTGTTGTATTGAGTGAAACAAAAACAGACTTTTGAATTTCCCGCAGGTATGGCTATAAGTAGACGACCAATGAACGCGCGGCGTTGCATTCATTGCTTCAATTTGCTTCTGTACCGGAATTGAATGGTCGTGGATAGACGTCTCTGTCGTTTCAGTCGATAAAAAGTGAAATAAATGCGAATAAAGGTCAAATTTCGTCAATCTTGGGCTCGAAATCTGAGTGGCTCCACAAATTACACGACATTTTGTCGTTTATTTGAGCGAGATCGATGAGGTATTCGCTATTTGAGAGATTGTTGAAAATTTCGATCTGGGAAGTGTCATACCTTTACTTTTTTTAGTATTGATAATATAATATATATTTTATTAAAATTGATAAAATCCGATAATACGTCGAGTGCCTGTGCCCATATATGCACATTGGATTTCATCGTCTGCTGGCTGGCTGTTGGGATCCCGCTGTTGTTCGATTCTGCGGAGTATTCTGTCACGTGATTTATCTGTTTTGAATTTGCAAGTGCAAAACGCTGTTCACTTCAAACCAACACTGCATGTTATTGGAACAAAGTTACCAAAAGAAAAGCATCAACAACACGTCCGTTTGTTGTAACTTAAAAGTACGCACAGGTCGGATTGTGGCAAAGGTCGTTTTCATTCAGTTATTACGAACCTAAGATGTCGAAGTGACATACTGTCTGACAAACGTCCACAAATTACCATTTCCAAAACAGAAGTTCCATTCCACAATGTATGCACCCCAGTGAAACAAAAAAAATAAATTTTTGACAAAATACGTTTTGAGGCCAATTTTCAAGCGAAGACGCCTTACCCATCACAATGACTGCATGCATTCTCGTTTCTGACAATTGTAATGTTTTTTCTGTACGCACAATTTATTGTGCTCGACCATTACTAAAGCTGTCCAACTTGTGAAATTTAAAAACGCCTATTCCCCCCCTCCACCAAAAAAAAAAACAACAAAAAACAATAAAAATAAATGTTGCAGTGAAACTCTTTTTTTTCTTTAAATTCGAACCAGATGAAAATAAGAAAAAAACCCCAGATAACCTGAAATATTTCTCCTTTGTCCAAATAGCTCATATTTAATTCATAATATTGCTGAAAATTTTCGAAAGATAATGAAAAAATAAAGCTTCCATTTCTTCTAGAAAAATGGATAGGGTGTGGGTTCACTGCAATCCATTGTTTCTTGACAAAGCCCACAATCAACCTGAAGCCTATTTCTTAATCATTACCCAAAATATTCAAGGGGTTAGTTTTTGTACTTTTCGATCAGTGAATGTTCAGACTTGATCTAAATAAAAGTCATCGCTGTCAATGTTGTGTATCATGTACAAAAAAATGTTCAACCTTTTTCTTTGAAAAACACTGTGAGTTGCGCGCGCTTCTTGGTTTTACCAAAGTTCATATTATGAATTAGATTAGATCTAGAAGAGAACGCAGTCCCAAAGGACTCTATTGCATCGTAAAATTTAAAGAAAATGATTCTTGCTGCCGGTTCTCCTAAATTAAATACCAGAACCCCCAAGATCTGCACAGAACTCCCTTCTAAATTACATTTGTGCAGTATTTTACGATGCAGTATGTTTATTTTGTGTAATAATCCTTGCAGGAAAGAAGAACAGAAGTAAATTCATTCTTATAGTTGCTTTTGTCTAGGCGGTTCTGGTATTTAGTATTTTTCTCCTAAATACCAGAACCTCTCAGATTTTCCCTAAAGAACCTTCTCTAAGTTACATTTTACATATTGCTTTCAAAGAAAAGATTTCATTTCCAGACTGTTTTAGCATTCTGTGGAAAACTAAAACATGATTTATTCTCAAATTCACTCTCATTTCAGCTGAACATTTAAAATTTAGTCAAGGGAGTTAACTCAGAATTTGGTATTAACTGATTGATTTGGCTAATCGAACTCGAGCCTACATCACAGGGACTGATATAAGCTTCATACACCGTAATCTGAAAATAGGTTACGGTGTGCCTAGCATACCGTAACCTGCAGGTTTCTGTAGCGTAGATTTTAGGTAAATTATTAAGGTAATCAGTTTCCTCTCGTAACCTAACCTGTCTCGAGTTTATAGAAACACATAACCTCACCCATAACCTAACCTATAGGTTACGGCTTATGTCGAACCCTGCATCATTGCTCGAGTAACAAAAATCTTCAACTTGTTAATAGTTTATAGTATACGAAATGCATCCAGTAAATTAGGTCCGGATCTCGCTCGGACCAGACCTAATTCACTGAACTCATTCTGTAAATTTCTAGCACTCAACCAGTTAAAAAGTAGCATGGTATTGTACTTAAACACCATGGTATGTCAGAAATACCCTGGGATATGATGGTATTTGGGGGATACACATGAAAGTAGCTCGAAAAGTGAATATTAAATACAATCAAATTAAATTAAACTAATTTTGACTTCGTTCTGTTCTAGGCCGTTTCCTTTGACCTTGTTTTTTGATAATAATTCGGTGTAATTGGGTAGTAAATGGGTGTAATTGGGTGATCAGACTTATTGGGCAGTATTGGGTAAATTGAAGCGCCATTACACGACCACCTCACCAAGCAAAATGTTGATCACAAGTTGCAATCAACTTGCAATCAACATTTTGCTTGGTGAGGTCACTGAGGTGATCACTTTAGGGGGCGTTGTGTTTATATTTAAATACACAGGTTTCTTGCAAGTTGTGTTTATATTTGTACGGGTTTCTTTTTTCATGACTTTCTTGTTATTTTGTATAATATTATATATTTTTGTATATACCATGTGCAGGTCTGGAGATGAGAGACAAATAAAAAAATAGTATTTTTTATGTTTTGGACTTAATTCAGAAATACCAGAAATAAATTGACAATGAGATTTTCGTGGGTCAATCACAGGAATAGCCCGATTGCGATCAGCCAAGCCCCAAGCAAATGCCGACACAGGTATGAATTGGTGAATAAATTCAATTTCCTATTGAATGTTAAAAGAAACTGGAAATAGAGTATTTTCCCCGAGAACAGCATGCAAATGTCATTTAGAGGGTGGTTCTTGGGAATTCAGTGCGGTTCTGGTATTTAGGAGAAAAATACTAAATACCAGAACCATCTAGACAAAGACAACTATAAGAATGAATTTACTTTTATTCTTCTTTCCTGTGAGGATTATTACATAAAATAAACATATTTCATCGTAAAACACGGCAAAAATGTAATTTTTGATGGGGGTTCTGTGCATTTCTGGTGGGTTCTGGTATTTAGGAGGACCTCTTGCTACCCGCCGGTAGTTTTGTCAACATTTGATACTGACTGTGAGTTACAGTGATCTCGGACCTTTGCAACTTCGGCCCAAGTAACTTCGGCCCATTTTGGTGATTTCGGACCAGAAATCTGTTGGTGACATAGGACTTTTTTAATGATATTCACAATAGTAATGAAACCTTGTTGATAATTTAGAATGTAATTGAGTACCGGTATTTCACGTTTCCTTATTTTTCTCAGTATAAGATAAAGGTGCACAATGTAAAACATGTAAAAAAAAATTTTCAAAATCAGTGTTCTCGTTGAAAATTAAATATTTTTTTATATTTTTGTTATTAGTTGTCTATATCCTCCTACCCCCCATCCCACCCCCTCAAAAAAGAAGTATTTTGGCCCTATGAAATTGGAATGTGTTTTAAATCGCAATGTATTTTCATACGTCCAAAACACTTGGGAAGTCCGAAATCACCTCTTCGAAGTGACAAAGTGGGTCCGAAATCACCTCGTCGGTCATCCAATACATTTGGTCCGAAATCACTTTCATCTGGTCCGAAGTCACTTGGGCCGAAATAACTTTTAGTGGTCCGAAGTCACTGAATTGGGCCGAAGTTGCAGAGGTCCGAAGTCACTGGATCCCCTGACAGTAACCCTAAAGAGAAACGATTTGTGGTCACAAGTAGGATTTTAAAATTTTCAAGTAACAAAAATCAGTTTAGTACTGAATTCTAGGAAGCCAGTGTTCAAGTTAAAAGAAATAATAACGTTGATAATTTATTCAGAAAGATTGACGCGGCCAACACGAAATACTCCTAAACCGTCCTCTAGCCGATCCGTGCTCTGCAATTTGACCCAAAACAGCCTCTATATTTAGCCCAAACCATCCTCTACAGCACCCAAACCATCCTCTACAGTGCCCAAACTGTCCTCTACGCAATTTGGCCCATACCATCCTCCATAAATTGTGACCATTAGGTCTGTTTGGGAAACCAGAAGAACTTCAATATTTTCACAGTATTTGCTTTTATTTTTAACACTTCCTTCATAAAGTATACAAACATATTATATATTGTCAACAAAAATAATCTGAAAAATATAGTAACATATAATACATGAATAATTTAACGTTTAATTTTAAATAATTGTCGGAGCGACGTTTATAAATATTATTTTACTACCAGATGTTGAACATTTGGTAACAAAATGATATTTATGAAGTATCGCTAGGTCATATACATGTAGGAATAGTTTTAAATAAATTCTTGGAGTGACGATGTTTATATTTGATCTTTGATATGAATAATTTTAAATAAATTCTTGTTGGAGAGATGTTTATGAATATTATTTTACTACCAGATGTTGAAAAATGTCTTCAACATTTGGTAATAAAATGATATTTATAAATTGTCACCAGGTAAGGCCAAATAAAAAAAATGAATTGATTCTCAGGCAATTGTTTTTTCAAATCAGTGAGGGGGGGGGGGGGGGGGGGGGGGGGGAGGATTTTATTTTTATTTTTTTTTTTTTTCGTCTAAAGGGTTGAGTATACTCAGTAAATATTTTTGCTGTCTTTTCACTTGAAAAAGAGAAAAGGTTGTATTTTTGTGTAATTATAGTTTACCTTTTATAACTAACTGCCGTAACAACAGCTAAAAGGATTTGTATTTTATTGTTCTTTTTAATGCTATAGATCTGTCAAGCATCATGATCTTTTAGAATAGGCCCCAGTAACCAATGCTTGGGGTAAGAGTTCTTTAAAATTGGAAACATGGCTCTAAATGATTGGTTAAACTTGAGTTTATATCAGTGTTGCGGCCATTATTAGCCATTTTGCAGAAATATATGACCTTAAACACCAGCAAATAAATAAATAATTAAATCATGATCCAGCATATCAGAATTTGCCTTGTTACAGTTTATGGGAGAGTGCCCAGAAACTGCAACAAGAAAAACCAATTTACTGCAAACACAACTAAATAATTATATGTTGAGAAATTGTAAAAAATTACCATTCCAAGTTTTCACAAATTCTTTAAAAAACATGACATAATAAAAATGTCTAATAAGGAAGTTCAAATTCAACGAGGGAGGGCCTGAGAATTAAAACATTATTTTTTTTTTAGCCTAAGATATGAATAATTAACGTTTAATTTTAAATGTCGGAGCAACGTTTATAAATATTATTTTACTGCCAGATGTTGAATGTTTGGTAACAAAATGATATTTATGAACTATCGCTATGTCAGATAGGAATAGTTTTAAATAAATTCTTGTTGGAGCGATGTTTATAAATATTATTTTTCTACCAGATGTTGAAAAATGTCTTCAGCATTTGGTAATAAAGTGATATTTAGTTCAAATTAATTTAGTTCTTTCGAGTCTTGACTTATCTAGTAGTGAACGGACTATAAACACTGTACAATATGTTTAATTTAATGTAGTTCTTTGCAAGCCTTTGGAATCGGCCGATTGTCAGCTCAAATAACCAGTAATTGGTCAGTGGCCATAACCAGTAATTGGTCAGTGGCCATGTTTGGTAATCGGTTGAACACGAAAGACCAGCCTCTACTTCTACAGAATCACTCCGTCTGGATTTTTTTTGTTGCCAAAATGGAGTTGGATTAATTTTGTTTCCATCCAGCTTTTGAGTGATTTTTAGCTCACCTGACTGAAAGTGTGGGTGAGCTATAATGATCACTCACCATCCGTTGTCTGTTGTCCATGATCATGATGTTTGCACATGCCCCTCCTAAACCACTGAACCAATTTTAGTTAAATTTGAGTTGATTGCTTGTTCTGACATCGCATTTTATTTTTTCTCAAATCAACTTGCCCAGCCCCATAGGGAGGGGGTGGGGGAAATTTTTGTTAAAACCTTCTTCTCTTGAAACAGTGGGTACAATGACTTGATATTTGGTGTGTAGCTTCCTTTTGTGGTGTAGAATCAAATTTGTTCAAACCAAGTTTGTAGAGCAATATTTGCCTTTGTAATTGGAGGGGCAAGATGTTTTGCCCTGCCCAAAATTTCTGTTTTTATACAACAACCAATGGCCCAGACTAGCTGGTGCTAACTCAAAAAATAATCCAGGGCCAAACACAAATTTTGCCCCCCAATCTCCAAAATTTACATGCAAAACCGAAAATTTTATGTCCTATCTGGTCCTCCATACTTTTGCGAACTGCACATGGACAGTATCCAGGAAGACACCGGAATTGGCGCCAACCATCATTCTTTGTTTGGCCCTCCAGTCAGTAACAACAAACTGACATCTGTGCTTTTAAATAATTTTAATGATGCCAGACACAAATCAATGGTAGAATTGGTGGATCCAAGGACATAATTGGATGATGGAAGTGAACAACGGTGGTTGGAAACATTTTTATCAAAATTATTTCATGTTTCCCAATTTCGGGACATGGGCCTGACGTCATCATTCTTGCTAATGATTTATCCACTGTTTGTTAAGTGTTCCTTCCCTATCCTTCCTTGAAGCCCTCCTGTTAAACTCCCAAGCTTTTTGGCTTATTTTATTGCATTTTTTTAATAAATTTCTTGGGAGTTTGACGTGTTATACAAAACATTCTGTGTATCCCCATGGTTTACGTCCCCACCCTAGGGGTGTTTAGGCGTTTTGGGTCATGCATCTTATATCCGATGTATCGTTTTTTCTTCATATGAAGATCTTGCTCTCCATCGGATAGTTTAAAATCTGTTACTGACTTCGGGCCTTATTTATTCAGTGCCTGGGGTCTTGTTTTCAGTTTTTCTTGTGGTGTTGTTTATATTGGCTCCGTCTTATATATATATGTAGTTTCCTATTTATATTACTGTAGGATTGTTGTAAGATACATATTGTTATTCTGGTAGTGTAGCAATAATTTTTGGCATTTTGTCCACACTTAGGCTCTATCGGGATACCCTTGGACTCGTCTGTTCCCTTTGGGAACTTGGGCTCCTGTCAAAAATTTTTTGGAAAATTTTTTGAAATTAATTTTTCGATTTCTATTTTGAATGCGATTTATTATGTATCTTTATTATATATTTATTAGCTCACCTGACTGAAAGTCAGGGTGAGCTATTCTGATCACTTTTCGTCCGTCGTCTGTCGTCCGTCGTCCCTCTTGAAGGTGGTGTTTGGGCCTTTTTCTCCCAAACCATGTGAGTAGGGGTTATATAAGGGCATTTTGATTTTTTGTCAAATTAGGTTTCGGCTCATATTGAACAGAGGGATGGGGCAAAAATGCTCCAATTCTTAAAAAATCTTCTTCTCGAGAACCAGCAATAGCAGACACTTGATATTTGGTATGCAGCTTCCTTTTGAGGTATAGACTCAAGTTTGTTCAAGAGAAGTTTGTTGGGCATTATTTGCCTTCGTTATGGGAGGGGCAAATATTTTGGCCACGCCTAAAATTTCTGTTTTCAGAACCGTCAGGTCGATTTGAACCAAATTTGATATGAGATGATAATGGGTCATAAGTAGTTGATTGATGCAAAAAAAAAAATTTCTCATTGCCCCTTGGGAACCTCGGGAGCTAAAAATAGGAAAAACCTTAAAACTGCCATATCTCCAAAACTACATGGCACAGAGAATTCTTATTTTGTATAAAGCTTACTTTTATCCAGTAGAATAGAATGGTTAAAAAAAATCCCTATCGGTTTGATCACAAGGTACTTTTTTCAGGACTTTGAAAAAGTGCTGAGTCAGCACTTTTTAACACTGTAGGCAATGGGGAAAAGATTAAAAAATCTTCTTCTCCAGATCCAGCAGGCAGAATCTTTTGATATTTGGTATGCAACATTGTAGGGTGGATCTGATTCAAGTTTGTTCAAATCGGTCCCCTGGGTTTATATTTGGGCTCAGTATAGGAGCCCGATTTCTAACTTAGTGCATTTCAGGCAAATTTCTTAAAAAATCTTCTTCTCCAGATTCATCAGGCAGAATCTTTTGATATTTGGTATGCAACATTGTGGGGTGGATCTGATTCAAGTTTGTTCAAATCGGCTCCCTGGATTCATATTTGGGCTCACTATAGAAGCCCGAATTCGAACTTAGTGCATTTCAGGCAAATTTCTTAAAAAATCTTCTTCTCCAGATCCAGCAGGCAGAATCTTTTGATATTTGGCATGCAATATTGTGGGGTGGATCTGATTCAAGTTTGTTCAAATCAGTCCCCTGGGTTTATATTTGGGCTCAGTATAGAAGCTCGAATTCGAACTTAGTGCATTTCAGGCAAATTTCTTAAAAAATCTTCTTCTCCAGATCCAGCAGGCAGAATCTTTTGATATTTGGCATGCTACATTGTGGGGTGGATCTGATTCAAGTTTGTTCAAATCGGCCCCCTGGGTTTATATTTGGGCTCACTATAGAAGCCCGAATTCGAACTTAGTGCATTTCAGGCAAATTTCTTAAAAAATCTTCTTCTCCAGATCCAGCAAGCAGAATCTTTTGATATTTGGTATACAACATTGTGGGGTGGATCTGATTCAAGTTTGTTCAAATCGGCTCCCTAGATTCATATTTGGGCTCACTACAGAAGCTCCAATTCGAACTTAGTGCATTTCAGGCAAATTTCTTTGAAAATCTTCTTCTCAAGATCCAGCAGGCAGAATCTTTTGATATTGGGTATGCACCATGCTTAGGGTGAGATTCAAGTTTGTTCAAGCCAAGTCTTTATGTCCATATTTGGACTCTCTGTAGGAGCTTGAATTGTAACTTAGTTCAAAATGAGGAATTTTCTTTAAAAATCTTCTTCTTCAGATCCAGCAGTCGGAATGTTTTGATATTTGGTGTGCAGCATCCTTAGGGGGGTGAGGTTCAAGTTTGTTAAAGCCAAGTCCCTGTGGGAGCCCGAATTATAACTTAGTTCAATACGAGGAATATTCTTTAAAAATCTTTTTTTTTAGATCCCCTGGTCAGAATCTTTGGATATTTGGTATAAGCTTTTCTTAGGAGGAGCAGATGCAACTTGTTGAAATCAATTCTCTGGGTTGATATTTAGGCTATCATGTCAGTTGAGCACCCTCTGGCCCCTTGGGGCCTCTTGTTGTGGAGTTGACGGGACTAGTGTCGACTTTGTTTTGATTCATTATGAAAGGTTATTGCTCAAAATGCACGGCGAGGATGTCTACCTCAGATTTACACATGTGTTGCCTTGCTTGTAGTCGATGTACTCCCACTAATTTTTGTCCTACATGTGTTGGATGGGATGACAACGTTGGACACGGGTGTCACGGTACGTTGTTAGCGGTGAGAGGCCAAAGCTGGTTCTCTCGCCGCAAAGTCAATCAAGTTTCTCAGTTTCTTTTTCAGAGGAACAAGAAGATGGTGATGGTTTATGTGAAACCTAGAGAATGTGTGCTACTGTTGTCACGCTCTGATGAGCAAACAGAGCTAGCTCCCAAGGTGCTCATGAATATTAGACAGGGGAAAAATCCACTAGCTCGCAGTTACTCCGTCCTTGGGTACCCTGATGCAGGGTGTGTCTATTGCGGCCGAAAGAAGTGGATTGGGTATAGCGAGCACCTTAAAACATAAACATGCTCACCCAGCGACGATGGAACAGAGGAAGAAGCCTGCAAGTACCGTGGGAAGCTCGGCGAGGTCTGAGAGGACCTCTCTTTCCCAGCAGCATCTGGGGCCAGATGTTGTCCTAAAAACTTGCGTGAGTCAGAGCATACGTCCACACCTTCCGTTCGGGACGCTCCACATAGATCGCAGCTGGCCTCAGCTGCAGTTACGGCTTCTAAACCGCCATCATCATCTACCAAACACACACAACCACATCCTAGCTACTCAACTTCAGATATCCAGCCTGCATCGCCAAGAAGGGATCACTCGTCGTCTGCGAAGTTGGACCATCCAGTAGCTAGGGAGACGAGGCCTCATTCATCAGGACATCTGGAGAAAAGAGCCTTCTCTGACACACCGTCCCAGGAGCAGCAAGCAGTGAAGAAACAAGAGACCACTGCTCCTCAGGCCTCCGTAACAGACTTGCTGTCGCAGATTGTGCAGCTGATTGCAGCAAGTGCAAGAGCAGCCTACGGCAGTCTCAGAACCTGAGCTGTTGGACGGTGCTGGGTCGGTCCAGTCATCCGTTCATTCAGATGCAGTAGCCGAGATTCACAACTGATTCTCTAGGATGGTGACAGGGATATGGAAGAAGATTACCCTTCCCTTTCGAAACAACACATGGTTGCAATGGATTTAATCCATAAATATTACCCTGAATTTGTTCCAGCGAATCAATGCTGCGACGACTAGAAAGAAAGCGCTGGCATCGTTGGACACAGACTTTATCCAGCCAAAGGAGGAGGTCCTATCTTTTCCGGTTCAGTCTAGGCAGGTGTCACAGGCCTTCGGCCATTTAGACAGCGCCATATTTAAGCTCTCCAGTGGGAAGAAGAAAGGCAGTTTCTTATCATCTTCCATAAATTTACCGTTTCTTGGACCACATTCATTTAAAACAGTCGGGGAAGATGTATAGAGAGTTCCTCTGCGTTTGGATGAGTAGGCTGAGGATCTAGAGGTAATCTTGCCTGGATCATTCACACTTCGCTCGGACATGATTGAGACGGCAATTTCTTCAAATAGAGCGAATTTGGACACTATGTCTTACGCAGATCACCTTACAAGAGCTATGGCACAACGTTTCAACGGGAAGGAATTTGAGGACGTTCGTACCTCTTTAAGAGTTCTTTCCAGGGCAATTATATTTACCACGTATAACTCCGCCTTAACAGTGGCTAATTTGGAGTTAATCAGACTTGATGGTGCCCTTGCGTCATCATCTTTGATAGATGACAAGGTGAAAAACTCTCTCAGAGTCAGGGGTCAGCCGAGTGGGCGACTTGGGCGAAGAAGTCGCCTTGTCATTCCTCCAGTCGCCTTGGCTTGCATTGGGGGCGAAATTCAAGTCGCCCTCCAAAACTTCCTTGGGAGACATGGCAGTTTACTGTATTTTCTTATGTTTTATTTTTTAAAAACACCCGCTTCCGCATTCGCAAAAAAAAGTAAACACGGCTGCTGTTAAAGTCCGTCACACGGCTATGAAAATAGCCCAAACTAGCCCAATTTTATGATTTTGAAAAGAATTGTAATGGCGTAGTCGTTTGAACAATTCGCCGCAACTGATAACAACCAGCACAAAATGGCTATTTAAAAACAAAGTGCCAGCCAAAACAACGAATCACACAAGACACGCATCGAGTTAATTAGAATTTATTAAAGTTAACCACCGTTTCAAAACAAAAAAAAATGTATTGGAGACAGTTCGTCCATATCGAAATTGCTTGCGGTTACGCTCTGTTCCACTGAAAAATTGGTTGCATTGAAATTCGCCCTGCAATTTGCATTGAATGTTTTCTTTGAAAACTTGTGAAGTTGTGTTGGAAGGGGTTAAATGGAATAAGGCTACAATAGAAATCACAGGTATTTGGATGGATAAGAATGGCAGACCTTCAAAGCACCAATCGCACGTGTCAGTGTGAGATGGTTGGCAGAAATTGTCAGTTTTCTGAACAGTGTACTATTATTACCCAGCGCAGCCGGGAAGGGAGACAACTGAAATATTTTGTCATTTACCAAAGAAATAAATTAACTCAAATTGTTAATAACGCTTGATTTACGAAGGATATCGAAAACTTTTTTAACTACGCTTTTCAACTCAGGGCATTCAGAAACCATGAATGACCCAGCTTCTTATATAAACATGAAATTTATTTTAAGCACTTTAAATATTTTTTTAAAAAGAATATACCTTCTATAACAGAGAAGAACACTCTCACCATGGGTCATACTAAATTTCAAATCCACTGCGTTGAGTCAAATACAAAATCAACTGCATGGTAACCTTAGTCATCACTGTTAGGCAAAGAGTTAGGGGGTATTCAGAAACCATGAACAACACAGTTTTTTGTGGGGTGGAGGGGGGGGGGGGGGCAGGTGGGATTTTAACCTACATTCTGTTATATACCATCTGACTTAGGTTTGTGTGTGTATGTATGTTTGTATAACTTTTATTTATTTTTATCTCCACAATTGTGTCCTCTATGTTCATTTATTTTATCACGATGTCATATACGTTTTATGTTTTTTTTCTGATTTCTCCTTCATGTCCACTGACTTCTCCCTCCTGGGTCCTGACTTCTCCCTAAAGTCTCTGAAGGGAGAAGTCACTTCTCCCTAAACTCAGCTGCCAGGCTGACCCCTGCTCCGAGTCGCTCCAGTTTCCGGACATACCATATTTGACGACAAGCTTTCTCTGGTTTATGAACAGGCTTCTAAGGAAGTGTCTAATACTCTGCTCCTAAAGTCGGCGTCTCATCGACCCACGTCAGCAGAAAAGAGTAAAAGAGGACTTCCCAGACAGAAATCGTCAAAAGAGGACTCCTCGCGAGGGTATAGGAAACCCTCCTATAGTTACAGTGACTCAGGGAAAAGGGCATAGGTCTGATCGAGACTACCGGTCAGACGCCCCAAAGCTGACGGATCGAGGCTCTTCACGGAGAGGACGTGGTTTCTCCTCCCGTAAGCCTCGCAGGTTGTACAGGTGATGGTCAGGACCTCTATTGCTTGCCAGTTGGCGGAAGGTTATCAAGCTTCGCGAAAAACTTGGTAACAATTATGGAAGACCAGTGGGTGAGAAGTGTAGTCTCGGATGGCCTACATGTACGACTAACATTCTGAGTGAAACCACCACTAACAAGATGTCCACGCTGGACAAATCTTCCGTCAAATCCTTGCAAAAGAGAGTCTCTCCTAGAGGAGGTACAGGCTTTCTTATCAAAGGAAGCAATAGAGGTCGTCGAGAATCAAAATTCTCAAGATTTCTACAGTCACCTGTTCCTTGTACTGAAGCCAATACGGCTTGTTCCGACTGGTAATAGACTTGAGCTGGATAAACAAGCTTATCGTGGCTCCGAAGTTCTACATGGAGACCATTCTGTTGGTAAGAGAGACCATTCGACAAGCGGCAAGCATAGATCTAAAGGATGCGTACTTTCATGTCCTGGTACATCCGGCATTCAGAAAGTACCTGCAGTTCACCATACAAGGGAAAGTGTGTCAGTTCCGAGCGATGTGCTTCGGTCTGAACCTGGCTCCCTCAGCCTCCCTGGGCTTTCACTCGAATAATGAACTCGGTAATGTCTTACTTCCGAGCTCATTTGTCTGCGGTAATGTCGGCTTACTTGGACGACATTCTTCAGAGATACGGCAACAAAATTATTCTTCAGAACTATGTTCAGAGTCTGCTTCTATTGCTCCGATGTCTCGGCTTCATCGTAAATGAGAAGAAGTCGGATCTAGCTCCGTCCAAGTCGTTCACTCACTTGGGAATGAGCTTTGAGACTCACAACAATCTGGTTCGTCTGCCATTACCCAGAGCGAAATTAGTCAGTTGTTATGCTCACTTTTGTCTACACTCAGAAGCATTAATAGCGAGGGAATTCATGTGACTGATGGGGCTGTGCGGAGCGGCTGCGGATCTTATTCCGATGAGCCGTCTGCACACACGTCCCCTCCAGATATTCTTTATTCAGAACTGGAGTGTGAAAACGCATTCGCTCAAGGCCAGTGTTGTTTTAACGGACCCAGTAAAACAAAAGGTCCAGATTTGGGCAGAAATTCAATGGTTAACTCAGGGAGTTCTGCTGCAACTACCGGATCCGGCTTTCACGATTATGACGGATGCGAGTCAGATGGGTTGGGGTGCGGCCCTGAGCCCAACAGACTTGAATTGTCAGGGTCTTTGGGACCCTCGGTTCCTGGCGAAACGCATAAACATCAAGGAGATGATGTCAATATGGTTAGCACTACAACATTGGATTCACATTCTAGCGGACGCTCACATTCAGATATTGTCTGACAACTTAACAGTTGTAGAGTACCTCAGGAACCAGGGCGGCACTCATTCAATTCCGTTATGCGAACTAATGGAAAAAATTCTCCTTTATGATGTGAATCATCATGTTCAACTCTCAGTCCATCATATACAGGGTCATCTGAACGTAATAGCAGACTCACTATCTCGGAAAGGTCGCCTGTTGCTATCGGAGTGGACGCTCAACAAGCATGTATTCAGACAGATATGCTACCAGTGGAATCGACCCATGATGGATCTGTTCGCGACGCATCTGAACAATCAATTACAGATGTACGTGTCGCCATGTCCAGACCATCGAGCATATGCAGTAGACGCTCTGTCAATCTCATGGGATGGAATGATAGGATATGCATATCCTACAACTCCGTTGATTCAGCAGATTCTGTTTAAGATCAAAGTCTCATTGCAAAATTCTTCTAGTAGCACCTCAGTCATCACAGAAACCGTGGATCAATCTTCTCAGGTGTCTGTTATGGGACATTCCCCGGAAGCTTCCTCCTCGAGAGGACCTTCTTTATCAGGGGAAGTCACACGCACTGCATCACAACCCGGAAGGTCTCAACCTTCACGTATTTCCATTGTGCGGTTCTTCGTGCACGGCAAGCAATTTACAGGACGAACAGTGGACACAATTTCTAACTGCAGGAGGTCACCCTCTTCGTTAAATTATGCAGCGAAGTGAGAGGTTTTCTTCCGATGGTGTAAGGATCAGTCGATAAACGTATATGATCCGTCCATACTGGATATTGCAAATTTTCTGGTCTACTTGTTTGACGATCTCAAACTGCAGCCTGTCACTATTAAGGGCTATAGGTCTATGTTATCAGACACGTACGCTCATCATGATAACATGGCTATTGGATCTAATGCTTCATTATCCAAACTAGTTGGAAATTTCTCTATCAATAGACCTAGAACCCTCAAATTAATTCCTAAGTGGAATTTGGCTTGGGTTCTGTTGAAGCTTAAAGAAGCTCCATTTGAGCTGTTGGACGTTGTAGAGTTCAAATTCTTGACCTATAAAGCAGCATTTCTCTTAGCCTTGGCATCCACTAGAAGAGTTAGTGAACTTTCTGCTTTATCTGTTGACGAATCTCCCTACTGTAGTGTGGGTAATACCATTACTTTAACTACATAAGTGGGATTTTTGGCTAAGGATCAGGCTCCAGATAAATGGCCTGAGCCTATTATCATTAAGGCTATGCCATCTACGGACAACCTCTGCTGTGTCCAGTCAGGGCTATGTGCATATATAAACACCGATCAGAGTTTATAAGAAAAGGAAGGAAATGCTTCTTTCTTTCTTTAATTCCAAACAGAAGAGATATTTCTGTTCATTCTGTTGCTAGATGGATTCCGTTGGCAATTCGCATCGCCTGTAAAAATCTATCTTCAGATCAGCATTCTGTAAATAAGATATCAACGCATGAAGTTAGAGCGCTGTCCACTTCCTGGGATTATTCTAACAGTATAGCCATTACTGATCTCATGAAGGCTGTTTTACCTTAGAAATTTAGAGTCCATCTCCGGTGACCTTAGATGTTTAGGTCCTCTTTCTGTTGCTCAGAATGTCGTCCACTAAAATGATTACATCTATAGTTATTTAGGCAACCCGTTCCAGCAGTGACGCTGTTCTGCTGCCCTCTTCGATCTGTGGTCATGTACCCCAGAATAAGGGGAAGGGGAGGGGGGGGGGCATTTTTTTTCCTTATGATCATCTGGCTTTATAGTGAAAAGCAAGGGAAGACCTCCTCTGGTGTCAGTAGTCCCGAGTCGGTGCTGGGATGGTTTTAATGTGTAGCTCAGTGTGAAGCAAATAATATGTCTCAATTATGTATTGTTTTTAAAGTGTAACTCACTGTGAAGCATTTGTACATGTCACGTGTCAAACAGGCGTTAATATACAATCCGCGGACACTTTTAAATGAGTATAAAGAGTCTCATTCTCTGGACTGTCTTTATATATTGGCTTCCCTTCACCGAATTAGTATAATGGGTTATGCTGGCATTAAATGGAGAATTATATAATATGTAATACTCAATTACATTGTTGGTGTTATGTCTTTCTTGTTTCTTGTAAATGAGAAAGACATATATAATTCCTTTTTCTCCTATTCTCCTGTAGGAGATCTCCTTTATGAAGTGATGGAGTAATTGGATTTTCCTTTATGTCCTAGGCCCTCCAGCCTTTTCACGATTCAGCTAGTCTGGGCCATTGGTTGTTGTATAAAAATATTATAAATTCAAAGTAATTTGTATATTTTTTTATACTTACCAATGGCCCAGATGGGTATGGACCTCCCATGAGTGGGCACTCATACCTCCCCACTGTTTACAACGTTTAGCGACAATTTTAGAAAGAATGATGGTTGGCGCCAATTTCGGTGTCTTCCTGGATAGTGTGCATATGCAGTTCGCAAAAGTATGGAGGACCAGATAGGACATAAAATTTTCGGTTTTGCATGCAAATTTTGGGGATTGGGGGGCAAAATTTGTGTTTAGCCCTGGATTATTTTTTGAGTTTGCACCAGCTGGCAAGTATAAAAAATATACAAATTACTTTGAATTTATAATTTTCTGAACCAGTTGTCTGATTTGAACCAAATTTAGTATGTGGTATTATTGTGTTGTAAGTACTTGATTCCTGCCTCCCCCCCCCCCCCCCCCCCCCCCCCAAAAAAAAAAAAAACAAAACAAAAACACACGGAACAGAAAACTGTTATTTGGTATGAAATATCCTTAGGACAATAGAATGAAATGATACAAAAAAATTGCCATCAGTTGTGTCAGGCTGATCTGTAGGAGGAGTGGGAGGGGGGGAGGGCGTGGGCATTGAAAAAAATGCTGAATTTTAACATATTTCAAATTTGTAATATTCTCAAAATCTTCTTCTCCAGAACCACCAATCAGAATCTTTTGATATTTGGTATACAACTTTCTTTAAGTTTGTCCAGTCAAGTCCGTAGGTTGATATTTGGACACCTTAGTTTTTCATCACTGAAAATCTGGGCATTATTTCTGTGGTAGTCTCCCAATACTAGAAAAAAATCATCTGGCATGAACAACAGAGTTATAAATAATTAAATAACTTCATTTCTCTGTTGTGTTAACTAGCCATGGGTGCTAATTAAATTCTTCTTTAAACAACTTTGGTCAGGTGAGTGCCTCAGGCCCTATGGGGCCTCTTGTTTTTTCATTACTGTGGGGTGCACTTAAGTGGATCTCTCTTAATTGAATAACCCTGTTAATTAAATATAACTTCCAAACTCAAAACCATTACCATACCTTCTGCTCAATTTGACCTGTTAATTTCACTTGGACTATAGAATAATTTCCTGTTGATTGAATAAAAAATATTCTATGACCAGAAATTACCATGATAATGAGTTCCCCCTTTTTACAGGCCTATTTGACCTCAGTACATCCAACCAGGCATTTAATATGTTATATCTAGTTGGAAAGAGCTCCATGGACTTCATCAAAAAAGAGTAACAGAATAATTGCTCAGTTTGTCTCTAGACTACAGGAAAATGGCCAAATTCATGTCAATTGAATACTCCTGTTAATTGAGTAATTTCCATTGGCAAAGTGGCTATCCAAATAACAGGGTTCAACTGTACTGCTAGAAGAGTTAGTGAACTTTATGCGCTGTCTATTGAGGATTCACATTATAATAGTACGGGTAATTCTATTACCCTTACTACTCAAGTAGGTGTCTTAGTTAAGAATCATTCACCAAATAAACTACCTGCGCCATTAATTATTCATGCTTTACCGCCTGTTAATAATTCTAGATCCTCACTATGTTCATTGGGAAAGGAAGAAAAAAAGACTCTCTCACATCCTAGACAGAAAGGATATTTTAGTTCATTACATTTTTAGATGGATTCAGTCTCCTATCTGTATCACTTACATGTATAGTAATTTATCTGATAGGAATAGTAAAGTGAATAGAATCTCTGGTTATGAGATTAGAGCTTTATCATCCTCCTGGGTATATGCTAATTCTATTGCTCTATCAGATATTATGAAGACTGCTTACTGGATGCAACCTTCTACCTTCACTTCTTTCTACCCGAGGAAAGTAGAATCTATTGCAGGGGATCTAAGATGTCTAGGTCCTCCATCTGCTGCTCAGAATGTTATATAATTTATATTTCAAGCTTTTACATTGTGACGCTTTACATTTATTATTTATTGTGGCCTACCTCTTTGTTATGCAAAGTATTTCTTGCAAAACAAGAGGGACGGGGGTGGGTGGTAATGCACCCATATATTTTGGCTTTATAGTGAAAGGCCTGAAAGCCCCTCTCTTACCTGTGGTGGACCACAATTAATTCCAGTGTATGGTATGTTGTATATTTGTATATAGTTTTAGAAATCCTGAGCTCATTCCATACAATAACTCATGTTTCGTTATCTTGATATAAATCATCTCACGTTACCTCTGGACGCACTTATATTTTGGTTCCCTTAATATAAATTATAGAATTCGGGATATGTATGGTCTTATAAGAGGTAACCAAGGTAACCAGTCTTAATCCAGCATGGATTCTTGTACCCTTATAAGTATTGCATCTGACAACGATATTTATCTATTACTCTTGGATGTAAATAAATCTTATTTTATCCTCAACAAGCTGTTTAAGGATTCCTACTATTTCAATGGAGTAAGCAATGGCATGCTTGTTATTGTTTTATCCTTTCAATCCTGTTTTAGCCCTCCATCATATCTATTCAGCTTGTCTGAGCCAGTGGTAATGGTGGACAGATAATGGAAATTTCAAATAATTTCTGTATTTATCATACCTATCACTGGCCAAGACAGGAAATGGCTGCCTGTGAGTTACTCACACCTCTCCGCACTTGAACAATAACACTCAGCAGGAATCACAAAAGAATGGTTATTGGTGGGAATCGAGGACTCTTCCTTGGCTTTGTGCATGCACAGAAGCCATCTATGGAGGACTGTATGGGACTCGATATATTTTTTTTTCTTGATTTGGCTTAATTTTGGGGGTGGGAGAATTGAAAATTAATCATTTGGCCTGAATTCTGATAAATAGAGTGCCAGCATGTCTGGGCCAATGGTAGGTACATGTATGATAAATACAGAAATTACTTGAAATTTCCATTTTTCAGGGATTTCCCAGAATTCAGGGATTTTCACTGAAAGTTTTGTCCATTCCGGAATTTTGTATTTCAATGAAGACTGACTTCACTTCACAGTTTCAAGAGGGTTTTTAGCTCACTGAAGGGAGCTCAACTTATCACTTGCCGTCCGTCGTTGTCTGTCGTCGTGAACATTTTTCAAACGACTTCTCCTCTGAAACCACTGGTCCAATTTTCACAAAACTTCATGTGGATGTTCATTACTATATGGCAATTCATGTTTGTTCAAATGAAATGGCCACGTCCCTTGGGGGCTCTGTATGGGGCATAACTCTGATAGCACCGTATGAATTGTAGAAAAATTATTAAAAAATCTTCTTCTCCAGAACCAGTGGGCAGAATCTTTTGATACTTGGTATGCAGCATCTTGGTATGGGTCTGATTCAAGTTTGTTCAAATCGAGTCCCTCAACCAATATTGGGGCTCACTATGGAGGCGTGAATTTTTACTTGGTGCAATTTAAGAAAAATTCTTTAAAAATTTTCTTCAGAACCAGTGGGCAGAATCTTTTGATATTTGGTATGCAGCATCTTGGTATGGGTCTGATTCAAGTTTGTTCAAATCGAGTCCCTTGACCAATATTGGGGCTCCATATAGAGGCATGAATTTTTCCTTAGTGCAATTTAAGGAAAAATCTTCTCCAGAACCAGTGGGCAGAATCTTTTGATATTTTGTATACAGCATCTTGGTATGGGTCTGATTCAAGTTTGTTCAAATGGTGTCCCTTGATCAATTTTGAGGCTCACTGTGGAGACCTGAATTTTTACTTGGTGCAATTTAAGAAAATTTTTTTTAAAATTTTCTTCTCCAGAACCAATGAGCAGGATCTTTTGATATTTAGTATACAGCATCTTGGTATGGGTCTAATTCAGGTTTGTTCAAATTGAGTCCCTCGATCAATATTGGGGCTCACTAAAGGGGTGTGAATTTTTACTTAGTGCAATTTAAGAAAATTTCTTTAAAAATCTTCTATTTTTATACTGTACCAATGACCCAGACTTAGCTGGTGCTAACTCTAACAAAACCAGGGCCAAACACAAATTTTGCCCCCCAATCCCCAAAATTTGCATCCAAAACAAAAAGAAATCATGTCCTAAAGGACCTCCATACTACACCTCTACTGCGCATGCACAGTGATGCAGACGTCCCGAAATTGGCGCCAATTATCATTCTCTGTTTGGCCCTTCATCAGTCAACATCTCACTGATCTTTGTGCTTGTAAATCTCAGTTTAAAGGATGCCAGACACGTAATTTTTGGAGAAAATGTGATTCTAAGGAGGATAGAAGGAGGAGAGGAAAAAGAAGTGACAAAAAATAATCAGGACTGTACTTAAAATTTTTTGATGAAATTATGTTAAGTTGCCTATTTTCGAGGCATGGGCCTCTTGTTGTCATTCTTGCTAAATGTTGCACTGCTTATTCAGTGTTTCCTCTCCCCTAGCCTTCTAAAGTCCCCCCCTTGTAATTCTCCCATGCTTTTGGCATATTTTTGAGAAAGTTCATTTCTAAAATTTCCTGGGAGAGTTGCTTGGTTACAGAATGTTTTCTGTTATTTTCCCCATAGTTACGTTTTCACCCATGGGTGTATAACGTTTGTGTTCTGCATCTTCCATCTGATGTTCTGCAGATTCTCCCCTGGGAGTCTCTGTTTTGCATCAGATAGAGTGTAATTTTGATGACTGATTCCGGGCCAGTTTTTTCAGTGCCTGGAGTCATGTTTTCTGGTGTTTTACACTGTTTGTTTTCATTGGCAACAGCCTTTTTTGAGGGGGGCTGTTTGCCTTTGCTGTAGTTTATCTCACTATAAGATACATTTATATTATCCGTAAGTGTCTCATTAATTATTTAATATAATTTAAAATTTTTGACCACACTTTGCCATCGGATCCATCGGGGCTCAACGTTACTTTTCAGCAACTTGGGCTTCGCTGAAAAAATATTTTTTCAAAATTATTTTGATATGTAATTGTTTTTTCATTTATTAATGGATCATGTTATTATGTATCTTTGTGTCAGGGGTTTTTGCGAGTAACTAGGACTTGTTGTTGTTCTTTCACAATGAAGGGACATTGTTCAAATTGTAATAGGAAGAAATCTTCCTCTGACTTTCATGATCATTGTATAATTGTAGTCAGTGTTCTCGCATTAATCCCTGTCCTATATGTGAATATTGGGATGAGAAACATTGGAAACGTGTGTCACGATATGTTGTTTCTGGAGAAAGGGCTATGCCGGCTCTTTCTCCGCAAGGTCACTCTACTCTCTCAGTTTCTATTTCAGAGGAACAAGAACAGGGTGATGTTTCCATGTTATCTTCTACAAGTGTGCGTCCCTCGTCACAAATGAATTCAGAGCTAGCGGCAAAAGTGCTCATGGAGATTAGACAAATGTCGTCCGCTAGCTTGCCCGGTGTAGCGTCCATTCACCGAATGGTTCGGCAGCCGGGTTCGTCCGATGCGGTCCAGGAGGAAATTTTGGGTGATGCGAGCACTATAAACATAATAGATGCACACCCAGTGACGGCGGATAGTAAGCGAGAACGGGGGAAGCCTTTGAGTCCGGTTCCTAGCTCGTCCAGGTCCAGCCGGGCCGCGAGTGAGAGAGGCCCCTCTCTCGTACAACAACATCTGGGACTAGATGTTGTGGTACAAAATGTGTCATTAGCGGAGCATACGTCCGTCGCTCAGGACGCTCCGTTGTATAGGCAGTCTGCGGAGACTGCTAAGGCTTCCTCTTCTCGTAAGCGCACATGACCGCACCTTGGCTGCGTGACCGCCGATATATTACCAGCTTCGCCGATCAAGACAAGGATTCTTCGGCGACCAGGTCACACCATCCGGCAGCCAGGGATTCGAGACCGATGGACTCCGGACGTTCGCATAGGAAAAGTATGCGGGAGCCATCTGAAGCGGAGCTGCCCTCGGCGAAGCAGCGAAAGACTGCGCCTCCGCAGGTCTCGACGCCGGACATTCTTGTGCAGACAGCAGCCGACAGAAACGGTGTCGGATCGAGAATTATCCGACGGCGCTGGGTCGGTACGCTCCGCCGAAGCATCGGGGGCGGACGACCGGGAACATCATGAGGTCCGACCGGATGGTGAACGGGATACGGATGATTTGGAGCTATCCCTTTCGGAACAACATAAAGCTGCCGTGGACTTCATCCGGCACTTTCTCCCTCAAGTTGTTCCGTCGGGCCAGACTGCTGCGGTTCCGGACAAGAGGATCATAGCGTCATTGGACTCTGAATTTTTTGAGCGGTTCAGGGACATCGCTCCCGAGTTTCCGTCGCAGTCCAATAATGTTGCAAGAACATTTGAATTATTGAACAATGCTATTTTCAAACTTTTCTTCCAAGACGGGGAAAGCAGGTTTCTTGTCTGCTAATACTCTCAACCTGCCTTTCATTAATGCAAGGAATAAATTCGATACGGCAGGACAGGGTATCCCGAGAGTTCCTCTGCGTATGGACGACGAGGCGGAAGACTTAGAGCTATCATTACCGTCGTCGGCTTCTATTCCAACCGCGGTGTTGGAAACAGCTATTGCGTCTAACAGAGCCAATTTAGATGCCTTATCTTACGCAGATCACCTTACTAAGGCGTTATCACTGCGCCTTCAAGGGAAAGAGTTTCAGGATATACAATCCTCTTTAAGACTTCTTTCAAGGGCAGTAGCTTATTCCACGTGTAACTCCGCCCTTTCAGTGGCAAATCTGGAGTTGGTTAGACGTGACGCAGCCCTAGCTACATCCACACTAGTGGATACTAAGGTGAAGAACTCTCTTAGAGTCGCTTCGGTCTCCGGAGAACTTCTCTTTGACGGCAAGCTTTCTGCTATTTATGATAAAATTACAAAGAAAGCTTCGGATTCTCTGTTGTTCAAATCTGCTTCTAAGAAGCCGGATACAGCAGACAAGAATAAGACAGGCACTTCTGGGTCTAATGCGCCCAAGAGAGGTTCCTATAGAGGTTCCGGTGCGTCCTCTTGGTCTTATTCGAGAGACCGTCAGGGTAGCGACTCTCGTTCGGGACGTCCTTCGGGCCGGGACAATCGGTCGGACACCCCGAGGTCGACGGGGCGAGGTGCAGGTCGTGGAGGACGTGGTTTCTCCTACCGCAGGCCTCGCAGGTCCAGGAGGTGATGGCTTAAACCTCTATCGCATACCGGTTGGCAGAAGGTTGTCGAGCTTTTCACAAGAATGGGCGTCGATTACGGACGACCCTTGGGTGAGAGGAGTGACTTCGGAAGGTCTAAAGATATCCTTCAAACGAAAGCCTCCATTAACTCGAAGTCCAAAGTGGACTCATCTTCCGTCAAATCCGCAGAAAAGAGACGCTCTGCTATCAGAGGTGCAGTCTCTTTTAATGAAGAACGCGGTAGAGGTCGTAGAAAACCAGAAATCTCCGGGATTCTACAGCCATCTGTTTCTGGTTCCGAAACCAGACGGCTCGTTCCGTCCAGTCATAGATTTGAGCTGGATAAACAAGCTGATCGTCGCTCCGAAGTTTTATATGGAGACGATTCGGTCGGTCAGAGCGAGTATTCGGGTGAACGATTATGCATCAAGCATAGATCTCAAAGATGCGTACTTTCACGTCATGGTACATCCGACATTCCGAAAGTACCTACGCTTCGCAGTCCTAGGAGTGGTGTATCAATTCCGGGCGATGTGCTTCGGATTGAATCTAGCACCCTGGGCTTTCACTCGGGTAATGAACTCGGTAATGATCTATTTCCGAGCTCATTCGTCTGCGGTAACGTCGGCCTACCTGGACGACATTCTTCAGAGGTACGGCAACGAGTTAACGCTTCAGAACGATGTTCAGAATCTTCTTCTTTTGCTCCGACGTCTCGGTTTTATAGTAAACGAGGAGAAGTCGGATCTGGTGCCGTCCAAGTCATTCACTCATCTGGGAATGAGCTTCGAGACGCACAACAATCTCGTTCGTCTGCCGTTAACCAGAGCGAAATTAGTCAGTTGTTACGCTCGCTATTGTCTGCACGCAGACAAAGTCACAGCGAGAGAATTTATGAGACTGATAGGTCTGTGCGGAGCCGCTGCGGATCTCATTCCGATGGGGCGGTTACGCACACGTCCTCTTCAAATTTTCTTGACTCAGAATTGGAGTGTGAAAATTCATTCGCTCGACGTAGACGTTCTCTTGTCAGATCAAGTGAAACAAGAGATTCAGACTTGGGCAAACATTCAGTGGTTAACTCAGGGAGTTCCGCTGCAGTTGCCGGATCCGAGTTTTACCATTATGACGGATGCCAGTCAAACAGGTTGGGGTGCATCATTAATCCCAACGGATTCGAGATGCCAGGGTCTTTGGGATCCGCAATTCCTGTGCAAGCACATAAACATCAAAGAGATGATGTCAGTTTGACTTGCGTTATGTCACTGGATGGACATTATTCACGGTGCTCATGTCCAAATCCTATCCGACAATACGACAGTAGTGGCGTATATATGGAATCAGGGAGGCACTCATTCAGTTCCGTTGTTCAATCTAACGGAAAGAATCCTTCTGTTTGCGCTAGAAGATCACGTTCTTCTTTCGGTCCGTCACATTCCGGGTCGTCTGAATGTGCTAGCAGACTCCCTTTCACGAAAGGGTCGCTTGTTGCCGTCGGAATGGACTCTCAACAAACAAGTATTCAATCAGATTTGCTACCAATGGGAACGGCCAATGATAGACTTATTTGCGACACATCTCAACAATCAGTTGCAGACATATGTGTCTCCGTGTCCGGATCCAAGAGCATTTGCAGTAGACGCTCTGTCGATCCCTTGGGACGGAATGATAGGATATGCGTATCCTCCAGCGCCGTTAATTCAACAAGTATTGCTAAAGATAAAACAATCTCAATGCAAGATTCTGTTGGTAGCATCTCTGTCGCCACAGAGACCATGGATAAATCTACTCAGGTGTCTGTTGTGGGACCTACCGCGAAAGCTTCCTCCACGGGAGGATCTTCTTTCGCAGGGGAAATTGCGCCAACTCCATCACAACCCGCAAGGTCTCAACCTTCACGTTTTTCCGTTGTGCGGTCCTTCTTGCATGGCAAACACTTTACAGGACGAGCAGTGGACGCGATTTCTAACTGTAGGAGGACCTCCTCTTCGCTAAACTATGCGGCTAAGTGGAAGGTTTTTCGTCGTTGGTGTAGGGATCATTCTGTAGATATATTCGATCCCTCTATACCAGACATTGCAAACTTTCTAGTATACTTGTTTGACGAAATCAAACTGCAGCCTGTTACTATAAAGGGTTATAGGTCTATGTTATCTGATACCTATGCACATCATGATAGTTTACAAATTGGATCTAATGTCTCTTTATCTAAGTTGGTTAGAAACTTTTCGATAAATAGACCCATAACTCTTAGATTAATTCCTAAGTGGAATTTAGCTTGGGTTCTTCTTAAATTGAAGGAAAAGCCATTTGAACCTCTTGGGACAGTAGATTTCAAATTCTTATCTTATAAGACAGCTTTTCTCTTAGCTTTCTCTTCTGCTAGAAGAGTCAGTGAGCTTCATGCACTGTCGGTGGATGATTCTCATTATCGTAGTGTCGGGAACACTATCACCTTCACTACTAATGTGGGTTTTTTAGCTAAGAATCAGGCTCCTAATAAATATCCGGAACCTATTGTTATTAAGGCTCTTCCGTCTTCAGACGTGCGTAGGCCTTTACTCTGTCCTGTTAGAGCGTTACGTATCTATAAACAGAGATCTCAGTTTATCAGAAAGGGACGGAAACGTTTCTTTCTGTCTTTGATGCCTAATAGAAGGGACATTTCGGTCCATTCTATTGCTAGATGGATTCAATTAGCTATCCGTACTGCTTATGAGAGTTTATCTTCTTCTCAGCAGTCTGTGCTTAAGATTTCCGCTCATGAAGTAAGAGCTCTTTCTACTTCCTGGGCTTATGCTAATAGTGTTGATATTACAGATTTAATGAAGGCTGCTTATTGGTCTCAGCCATCCACATTTACGAATTTTTATCTCAGAAATATTGAGTCCATTTCTGGAGACCTGCATTGTTTAGGTCCGTTATCTGTTGCTCAGAATGTCGTCCACTAAACAGTTGCAACTATAGTTATGCAGGCTTTCTGTTCCGGCAGTGACTCCGTCCGACTGCCCTCTTCGCTCTGGGCTATTTGACCCAGTGCAAGGGGAAGGGGGGGCGGGTGTTCCCTTAGGTCACCTGCTTTATAGTGAAAAGCAAGGGAATGCCTCCTCCAAGTCAGTATTTCTGAGTCGCTTCCGGGATGGTTTTAAAGTGTAATATTAATGTTAAAATTCATTCATGTCTTATTTTTAAAGTGTAGCTCGGTGTGAAGCATTTGTATATGTCAAGTGTCAAACGGGCTTTAATATACAATACTCGGACACTTTTAAATGACTATAAAGAGTCTCAATTCTCTGGACTACTTTATTTATTGGCTTGGGATATACTGGATGCTAATAGAGAACATGAATGTTATTGTGCTCAATTATTAAGGGTAGTGTATCTTTCTAATTTAGTATTAAATAAGAAAGATACATGTAAAGCCTAATACTCCTTTTCTCCTTAAGGGGTTACCTCTTTACTGTATAGTTGAGCTTATTGGATTTTCCTCTATGTCCTAGGCCCTCCAGCCTGTTTACTATTCAGCTAAGTCTGGGTCATTGGTACAGTATAAAAATGTTAAAAAATTTATAGTAATTTATATATTTTTTATACTTACCAATGACCCAGACAGGGATGGCCCTCCCTGGAGTTGGGAACTCTTGCTTCCTCGCTGAGTACATAGCGCTGACCAGGCACTGCCAGTAAGAATGATAATTGGCGCCAATTTCGGGACGTCTGCGTCACTGCGCATGCGCAGTAGAGGCGTAGTATGGAGGTCCTTTAGGACATGATTTCTTTTTGTTTTGGATGCAAATTTTGGGGATTGGGGGGCAAAATTTGTGTTTGGCCCTGGTTTTGTTAGAGTTAGCACCAGCTAAGTCTGGGTCATTGGTAAGTATAAAAAATATATAAATTACTATAAATTTTTTAACTTTTCGGAACCGATGGGCAGAATCTTTTGATATTTGGTATACGGCATCTTGGTATGAGTCTGATTCAAATTTGTTCAAATTGAATCCTCTGTTCAATATTGGGGATCACTATGGGGGTGTGAATTTTTACTTAGTGCAATTTAAGAAAAAATCTTTAACAATCTTCTTCACCAGAACCAGTGGGCAGAATCTTTAGATATTTGGTATGCAGCATCTTGGTATGGGTTGGATTCACGTTTGTTCAAATTGAGTCTTTTGATCAATATTGGGGCTCACTATGGGGGCGTGAATTTTGACTTAGTACAGTTCAAGAAAAATTCTTTAAAAATCTTCTCCAGAACCAGTGGGCAGAATCTTTTGATATTTGGTATGTAGGATGCTAGTATGGGTCTGATTCAAGTTTGTTTAAATTGAGTCCCCCTCCCCCCCTCCCTCCCCCTCCGATCAATATTTGGGCTCAATATGGGGGCATGAATTTTTATTTTGTGCAATTCAAGTCTAATTCTTTAAAAGTCTTCTTCTCCAGAACCAGCATGCAGAGTCTTTTGATATTTGGTATACGGCATTCTAGTATGGGCTTGATTCAAGTTTGTACAAATTGAGTCCCTTTGTTCATATTAAAGCTCATTATGGGAATTTGAATTTCAACTTGGTGCAATTTACAATTTTCAAACGACTTCTCCTCTGAAACCACTGGTCAGATTTTCACGAAACTTCATGTGGATGTTCATTACTATATGGCAATTCATGTTTGTTCAAATGAAATGGCCACGTCCCTTGGGGGCTCTATATGGGGCATAGCTCTGATAGCACAGTATGAATTATCAAAAAATTATTAAAAAATCTTCTTCTCCAGAACCAGTGGGCAGAATCTATTGATACTTGGTATGCAGCATCTTGGTATTGGTCTGATTCAAGTTTGTTCAAATCGAGTCCCTCAACCAATATTGGGGCTCACTATGGGGGCGTGAATTTTTACTTAGTGCAATTTAAGAAAAAATTCTTTAAAAATCTTCTCCAGAACCAATGGGCAGAATCTTTTGATATTTGGTATGCAGCATCTTGGTGTGAGTCTGATTCAAGTTTGTTCAAATCGAGTTCCTCGATCAATATTGGGGCTACCTATGGGGGCGTGGATTTTTACTTGGTGCAATTTAAGAAAAAATCTGAAAAAATCTTCAAAAATTTTCTTCTCTAGAACCAGTGGTCAGAATCTTTTGATATTTGGTATGCAGCATCTTGGTATGGGTCTGATTCACGTTTGTTCAAATAGAGTCCCTCGATCAATATTGGGGCTCCCTATGGGCCGTGAATTTTCACTTAGTGCAATTTAAGAAAAAATTCTTTAAAAATCGTCTTCTCCCAAACCAGTCGGCAAAATCTTTTGATATTTGGTATGTTGCATCTTAGTAAGGTTCTGATTCAAGTTTGTTCAAATTCAGTCCCTCGATCAATATTGGGCCTCACTATGGGGGCGTGAATGTTTACTTTGTGCAATTCAAGGAAAATTCTTTAAAAAATCTTCTTCAGAACCATCATGCAGAATCTTTTGATATTTGATCAGAAGCATTGTCCCATTCAGTCCTGTTGATGTTTTAGCTCCACAGAGAGTATAGATTTACTCTCTAGAACTTTAAGAATAGCTTTTGATAAAATTTGTGTCTTCACAGTATGGAACATTCAGTGAGCGCCTAAGGCCCCCTGGGGCCTCTTGTTTTTTGTCCCATAGCTTCTTTCAGGCTTTCCACAATTTGTGACTTTGGCTCTAAATAAGAAGCTTTGGCTTTTGATCAGGGGATTTTTATTGCGGTCACTTTCATCATCTGGGTGATTTTCAATTGGCCCTCACTGACTGTTCTAGTTTACATGGCTCCCTTCCAGATGTCAGCCTTTACATTTGGAGGAGGTTGACTGGGGGAATTTTGTAAGTGGTGCTTACTAACAGATCTAGTTATCATTGCAGATGGCTGAAGTACACATTATTGGACAACTGGTTGGAGCGAGTGGCTTTCCAGAGAACAGTCTGTTTTGCAAATGGGCTATCACAACAGGTAAAATATCCATGATTGCTATCAAATTTCTAAAATAATTTGAGATGAAAATACACCAAAACTTTTGGTATATGTACATTCGAAAGACATAATGCAAAATTTACTTGCACAAAACTACTATCACATGTGACATCTGGGTTTTATTAGGTTGGGTGTAAAATATCTGGTGTGCTGCTTAACATTTCATTAAATTTTTTGTTTATCGCCAGATCAATGTTTATTACACAGCCATGTCTTTCACAAATTCACATGGGTATGCATGTAATATTCACATGCAGTCTGTTGCAGAGTACCTTGGTTGGTTCTGTTAAGCAGATACAGGGCACAAAATCTTTTAATCAATGTTTATACCCCAGTCCTAAGATTCTCAAATCCACAGAGGTGCAAAAAATCGCACCTGTCAATTTATCAAGGAGTGTTAATCCTATAGTCCTTTAGAGCTATGACCCTCAGGTCATCACCTTCTCTGGCAACTTCCCTTCAGAAGGTAATGACTGGAGGGTCCTAGTTAGCACTACTGTTTCTTAAAACTAACATGAGTTATGGTGAGGGGCTGTGTACCCTGACAATCAGCAATTTTGTTTTAAAACCATTAAGGGTCTGGATTAGTGTCTGGAGTTCCCACTATTCCACAGTCTAATGGCGTAGAGTGATTTCTAGTTAAGTCTTGGCTGCCTGTTAAGGCAGCCAACACTTGACTAGAAACCACTACTTAGGTAATTTGTCTTTTGTCAGGACGACCTCATCATGATGGCATGTTAAGGGCCAGGCCTTTACATTCATTTATTTTGGAGACACCGTTTTGCCCTTATCTGTGCACATTAAAAACAGAAATAACAGTTTTATCCTGTTATGTTTTATTGTAATACCTCTTTTTGTGTTTCTATGGTCATATTATATGGAAGTTGTTCTAAAATGCACTATGAGCACAGAGAATTTACATATTTGTCTTGATGCCTTTACACCTTCTCTAATTTGGGGACACCTGTAAAAGGTGTGAAATTTGGGTAATCTAAAGGCCTTGTTAAGGGCACCTGTTCTGAGGTCGGTAAAGTCAGAAATAGGCCTTTAAGGGTTAAGTTAAGTCTTTGTGCAAGTTCTTCAAGTCACATTTAATTGTTTTTTTATTGTAAATTCATCTCATTTTTAGCTTAACTTGACACAGTCAAGATATGCTATTGCCATCACACGTGCTGAAGTCTGTGAGTTTGTTCACATTTTCTTTGGCACAGGCTATATGCCCAAAACCCAAAGTCTTTAGCACAGTCTACAGGTCTAATTTATGAAGGGATTTCATTGTATCTTGGTAGGATGAATCTGTATAATGTCTAGATGAGAACGGCCCTTTTTTTTTGGTCGCTATCGGTCAACTGTGATGGCTGCGAGATCCCAAAATCTGAAAACCTTTAGTGCAGTCTACAGGTCATCATATTTATGAAGGGATTTCATTGCAACTTGGTAGGATGAGTTCATATAATGTCTAGATGAGAACTTCCCCTTTTTGTCATGATCGGTCAACTGTGACGGCTACGAGAGCCTGAAAACCTTTAGCACAGTCTACAGGTCGTATTTATGAAGGGATTTCATTGTAACTTGGTAAGATGACTCCGAATAATGTCTAGATGAGAACGTCCCCTTTTGGCCGCGATCGGTCAACTGTGATGTCTGTGAGAGCCCCAAACCCGAAAACCTTTAGCACAGTCTACAGGTTGTAATTATCATTGTAACTTAGTAGGATGACTCTGTATAATGTCTAGATGACAACATCATCTTTTGGTCGCGATTGGCCAACCCTGATGGCTATGAGAGCCCAAAACCTTAAGCACAGTCTACAGGTCGTATTTATGAAGGATTTCATTGTAACTTGGTAGGATGACTCCGTATAATGTCTAGATGGGAATGCCCCCATTTTGGTCGCGATCGGTCAATCGTGACAGCTACCCTGGCCCGAAGCCCAAAAACCTTTATCACAGTCTACAGGTCGTATTTATGAAGGGTTTTTATTGTAACTTGGTAAGATGACTGTATAATGTCCAGATGAGAACGTCTTATTTTGGCCGTGATTGGTCGGACATGGACGTGTGACCTAGATTTGTTTAGCACAGTCTAGAGACTTGGAAGGATGACTTGGTAGGGTGTCTAGATGAGACTGTCATATTTTGGTAATGATCGGCCAGCCGCTACCGCCACCACTGCCGCAACCACCACCACTGCCACCTGATCACTTGACCTAGATTCCTTTAGCACTGCTTACAGGTTGTTTTTATGAAAGGATTTCGTTGTAACTTGAAATCATTTATAACCCATTATAACTTGGTAGGATAACTTGGTATGATATCTACATGAGACTCGACCATTTTGGTCTGATCAGTCAACTGTGACTGTCACATGACCTAGATTCCTTTAGCAAAGTCTACGAGTTATATTTATGAAGGGATTTCATTGTAACTTGGTAGGATGACTTGTTTTGGAATGATTTTACTGTAAATTGGTAACTTTGGTTGACATACGCTAACTGTTAGGGCCACATCAACCCAGGCCTTAATTCTTTAGTACAGTCTACACTCAAATTATTCTTATTGTAAACATACCATACACGGAACAGAAATTAACACATTCTCAGTTATCACAATTCTTGTCTTATTTCATAATCCTTTCATAAACATTGAACATTTGGCCTAAAAAAGTTAAAACTCTGTTTCTCAGGCCCTATGGCATGGTCATTTTGGCTGCTGCATGCTCTCTTTTTATAACCAAAGCAAACTTAAAAAAATAAAAATTGAATGGCTTATGTCTGTCTTTTTTACCCAAACTTATAAAATTGATAAATTTGTCCCTTGAGTGCAAGAAGGCTTTGCAATGCTTTAGTATTACAGAGACTTCATTCACTCAAGGGACTAAATACAGCACCACCCATGCTGTTCTCCAGATTATGAGGCCTAAAATAGAAAACAAACCAAGAACATGAACTTTGGGTGGCAAAGAAATAATTACAAAAAAATAAAAAATAAATAAAAAACACCCGCCCCGCATGCAATTTTACAAAAAATGGCCTGATAAACAGAAGATTTACTTTGTGGGGCCTTATCCTTTTCATCAAACCCTACACACAGTCAAGTTAAGCTACAGTGTCATTGACACTTTCATTTTATTATTTTGTTGAGATTAAGCACATGACCCTTGTGGTTAATAGTTACTTTTGGGTGATGTCCAGTCCAAAGAAGTTGACATTCAAGATCAATGAGGTCTTATAGGGTTAGTTGGTGAATAAGATGATGATAGAGGTGTGAAGAGAATGAATGTTTCTTTAAAGTCATTTTATACATGTACCATCATATACTTAAAAGGTGGATAACTGTTCCAGTGTGGGAATGGCTGGGTGTTTCCGCATATTGATCCAATATATTGGCTGAACTAAAGTGTCTTCATGTGTATGTGGATGACTGGGGTGGGGCAGTTACTAGAGGCTCAGAGGTTGAACTTGGGTAACTGTTTTTGAGGGGACGTGGTGGCGCAGTAAGTAGAGATACAGGCTGCAAGCCAAGAGGTCCTTGGTTCGAATCCCACCTGCGGCAACCGCGTTGTGTCTTTGGGCAAGACGCTTCACCTCCACTGCCCAGGTGAGGCACGGCGGCATTGTGTACTAAGGCGTACTGCACGTCGATGGTGCACTTGTCTTCAACCAATGCTAACCCTGCTTCTGTTTGTGTGGATTTAGTATGTTGGGGTGCTGACAGTTGCTTGTCATTGCTCGGTGGTTCTCGCCAGTTACTCAGGCTTCCTCCACCTGTACAACCGCCGTGGTCATGATAAATAATAACTGTTTTTGAGCATTACGAATGAGGAGCCACAAATAATCATCTGATGAGTTAGCATTTTATTTGCAAAGTGATCAATCACACCAGTGTACAGAGGTGCAGTTCGGAAAGGCTGAGGTGTGCTCATTTTCACAGTCCTTGTGACTTAGTGAGGTATGCGATACAGTACTAGCTGTGGACAGGATGTAATTCATGCAGTGATGTCCAAATATACATTTAACAGGTAATAAAAATCATCTTCAACACAATTTTAATTAATGAAGCACTGGGTTGTACCTGTAATTAGTGTTTGCAATCTAATATTATTGCATCTGTGGAAATACTGCCTACTTCATGCAAAGCAACAAGTCCACTGCATCCATACTGTAGGTGTGCTGTTGCAATCACACACCTCATACTCTATAAGCACTATCTTCATACAGGCTATATGGATTCAGTATGACTGACTGATCATTCAGTTGACTCTCTGTTCAGCCATGTTCCTGTTTTTAAACAAGGATCTTCAATAACATAATCTATTCCTCCAAGAGATCAACCTCATTGTGTACTTTCAGTGTTGCTCTTTCCAATAATGTGTCGCATAATAACCTATGAGTTTGATGAAAGAAAATCCAGAAATAACCTTTGATATCCCAGGTCGACCTACATGCAGTTTAGATACCATTCAGAAGAGAGTAGACCTTGGGTTACATCCAAGACTATTTAACACTGATGTCCTGCTAATATTTGAAAAAAAAAATGGATTCAAAACGCATATGTACGTCGAATTTAAGTTGGAATCGGAGAGTTGAATATGGAATTTTCAAATATGGTTAACAAAACCACTGCACAAAGTCTTGAGTTTTCAACTACGCTCCCAACTGACTAATATTCCAACCACATTATTAAAGCATGTCTTCGACAAAGTCATGCCCTGATGATGCAGTTAGAATATTTTATTAGCTGTATTTGAGCCATCACAGTCTGAAGAAATCAGGTTTACAACCTCACCCCATCTGCACAACATCCCTTGCCTCAATATACAGAATGGGGTTTGAACCGGAAAATTTCGATTTTGCTTTACTGCATCAAATACAGGCATGTAATCTATTATATCTTGTTTGACAGAGCACCCTGAGTTCTGTCAAACAAGATATAATAGAATAAGGCCACACAAAATAAATTAATTGATTCTCAGGCAATTTGTTTTTCAAATCAGTGAGGGAGGGAGGGAGGGTTTTATTTTTAATTTTAATTTTTCTTTTGCAAAAAATGAGCAAACATGGCTAGGATTTCAGCTGTCTTTTTACACACGGAAATATAGAAAGTACATATTTATACAAATAAATTCATTTTTAATTTGAAAAATAAAACATTCCTCTAAAAACAAATTGTAGGTACTGCAACTCAAATGCTTTATATTCTTTCATTGCTCTTTATATTATCTTTGAAGTAAAAGTATTTAATCTATGAGGATTTGTCTCGTTACAATTTATGGGAGAGTGCCTAAAGGTACTCTCCCATAAATTGTAACAAGGCAAACATATTGGTGGCGCAACTAAATAAATATACATCAGTCAAAAAATGTAAGAAGTTTCGGGTCTCCCTGAGTTTGTACTAATATTGGAAGACACTGAAAGGCAATAGAAATGCCCAGCGAGGGGGTTCAAATTCAATGAGGGATTGCCCGAGAATCAAAACACTTTTTTTTCTTAGCCTAAACGTTTAGTTTGTTAATGGAATACAGGAAAAAGACCAAATCTCTCTTAATTATACTCCTGATAATTGAAAAAATTTCATTTGTGAAATGCAAACAGGGTTCCACAGTATCTAAATGACAAGAGTACAAAATAACATTACGTCTCTGCTAACTCTTTACCTAACACAAATAAGAGGCAACCCTTGCATAAACATTTCTCGACTGATTAATAATTTTCATCTTTTGCCTTTTGGAGGCCAAAATTAAAAAAAATAATCAAATTTATATGAATGGTGCTGTCCAGTTATGACCCTTACATGTATGCTTGGTGAAGGGTGAATTAATCCTTTGATTTATGTCAATCATGCATATTTTACTTAAGACATCAGTTAACTGCTGCTACTGTCACTGTCATTATCGATGTTCAGTATTGGTTTGATTAAAAAAATTTCAGTGCCTATTCAATTTGAGTCGAAAGACCTTATTTAACTCTTTACCAAATGTACACAATATCAGTATTTTTAATTATTTTTATCGACTTCTCCACATAATCCACTGAGCCAAATTTGATATGCATGTTCCTTAGCATATGTCAATTTGTAAGGACAAAGCTAGTCTAAAAGGGTTGGGGAGGCCCCCTTCCCCCACTTTCAAGTTCAGATATATGTGTATATTTCTTCTCTCTGTGTTGTAAGCACACATGTTTTAATTAGATTATTAGCCTTAGGCAATTCACAGTGGGATACTTCTCTGGCATATTAGTCAGAATAAAATGTCTCCATGCTATCTGCAGTTAATTAATCTTGAAGTGACCAGCACTTATAGATTGATTTCAGTCATCACGGCTATCAAGTATATTATTTCTCGGGATACGCTTGATAGCATATGCATTGGCACGCGGTGATTTTATCTTCAGAAATGTTGCGTGCCATGTTTAGGCATCTTGAAATATTGTTATGTGACCATCCCAAGTCCAGATATAAAGGTGTGGGGAACTAGCTAGTTCAGGGAGACTTGGGTTTGGCCGTTTAGGAGTGAGACTTCCGGCCATTTAGGAGAGAGACTTGGGTTTGGCCGTTTATGAGATGCCATGTAATAGGGTCTTGTGCAGGTGGAATTGTTGGGCAATCCACGAAGCTCTGTTGTATGCCACTATTGTCAGATTAGGTTGACGTAGGAGGGCTACAAGCCCGAATTTAGAGAATAGATTATGAACCCAAGTAAAGGCTAAGTTTAGATGTCCTTAGCGAGGATCGACTCGCACCTGTCTCAAAGTGTAGGCTATTGTATTGTGGTATTAACCCTTAAAGGTGCAGAGGTTGCTCACGTAGTAGCCTTGTTTAGTATCAGAGTGTTGTGGATATCGATTCAAAGTCGACAAGTGACAATTCACACAAGCTCGAAAGCGCTTTTTTGAAGTTGTGAGTTCTGCATGAACTGTGTGAATTTCAAAAGGAGGGGAACATTCAAGGAGAGTTCTATCAAAGTACACATGTATAAGGTATGTGATGTAGACTTGCCAAACTAGCCGACAGAGTTGATGAACCGAATGCAAATCAGAACTCTGTTGCCACAAGATAATTAACATTGCTAGATGCGCACAGATGCAAAAGATTAAGACTCGGTGTTTTAAGCTCCTATTGTGAGCCCGCGACAATGACATTTTGAAAGTGTACTATAGCGCCAGTACAGGGCTATAGATAAACTGAAATTGAATCAGGGTTTCCGCTTGGGGAAAATTTGTGGGTCCGGCAGTTTAAAGAAAGTGAAACTCAGACGCCGAAGACGTCTGCCGCACATGCCAAAGGCATATAGAGGGGGGTCTGGGGGCATTCTCTCTCCAGGAAAATTTTGATTTTTAGGTGCTCTCCGGGGGCATTCTGGTCGCTAAAATGCTGAATAATTGAAGTGGAAAATATGTATTTTTTCCTCCTACAATTCTCTAAATTCCCACGGGACACACAATACTACATCTGGTCGGAGGTTTCATAAAAATACAAACACAAAACAACACAAAATCCACAAATCCTGACAGTGACTGCGACGCTTGACCTCAATTTTTTTATACAAACCGATACATGCCAATGAAAATAATTGGAAATGCAGAGAGAATAAAATATTCGAAAAGAACCATGATGCGGACGTGATGCACGTGCAATTACATCATTTATTGCTCGAAATAAAAGCCAGTGATTTCGGACCAAACACGACAATTTGAGTCCAAAATTTTATAGGCGACGTTTAGGATTTGAACTTTGTTTCCCCCTCTCGTCTGGGGGTTATAAAGTATCAGGTTGTCGCCTGTAACAGTAGGCATAGTATACAACATAATTATGCCTATATTACATGGAAACAAAGGATCCTGAGTGTCGTTACGATACAGCATTGTACTCGACATTTTAACCACCAGCTTTTCTGACTGATCATAGTATGATCGGCGGGGGGAATGGGTCCGGTCGACAGACCCACAGCCGGTCTAGCGGAAACCCTGATTGAATATATTTAACCTCTGTGATAAATCTTCTACCATGTTGATCAGATTGTTAAATGTGTTGAATATGGAAATGAGTTTATTTTAAATGTAAATAATAGAATCATTGTTACTTTAACCAGAAAAACCAAACCGAACCAATTATTGAATACCCAAACTACTGTTTTTTTCAAATTTTCCTACATTCACTCTTTTTTAAGGCCTTGTTGAGGCTTGTTAGCAACTGAAGTGTTCATTTTCATGAAAGAAGTGACTGATTATCGTTTTTTTTATCCTCTGAAGTCAGTTATCCCGAATAACCACTAGACTACAGCCGGTACATGTCCAATTGCTTAGCAGTGATTTCTAATCAAGTCTTGGCTGCCTGATAAGACAACCAAGACATCACTAGAAATCACTGCGCAAGTGATTTGTCTGTTGTCAGCAGGACCTCATAATGATGGCATGTTAACCCTTTGAACCCTCGTTTCCTAGAATGATATCACCTCTGTGTACACTTACAGTGAGATGGGTCAGTCCAGTATCAACATACAGGGGGGATAAAATAGACTGCAGTTATTATTTTATCAATACCGCTTATATAGACCTCTTATAATAAGACAAAAATGGGACAAAATTATGCCTTGGACCGAAAAATCGTTCTAAAGGTTAAGGGAACATGCTCTGGGATCGCAAAAGTTTGTGATAGGCATTTAAAGGTGAACATGTGTTTGGAACAAGTCACAAAATTACTGCGGATACAATTTTTGTTGGCAAAAGAATGCCAATGTTGAGCTCATCAATTTGCTATGACATTTGTGGAGCTGTGGAAGAATAATACAAGAACAACTTATTAGCTCGCTTGACTGAAAGTCAGGGTGAACTATAGTGATCATTCACTTCCGTTGTCTGTCTGTGAACACGGTGTTTGCACCTTCTCCAAAACCACTGAACCGATTTCATTTAAATTTGAGGTGATTGCTTGTTCTAACATCGCATTTTGTTTTTGTTCAAATCAACTTGCTCAGCTCCATAGGGAGGGAGTGAGAAAAATGCTCCAAGATATAAAAAAAAACTTCTCATGAACCTGTAGGTTCAATGACTTGATATATGGTACAGAGCTTCCTAGTGAGTCCCTGAGTCAGCATATTTGAAGCAATTAAAACAAATTTCTCCCCAGAATCACTTATCAGAATCTTTTGATATTTGATATACAGCTTCCATAGGGTGCACAAGGGGTGGGGGGGGGGGGGGGGGGGGGGTGATCAGGTACAAGTTTGTTAAAATGAAGTCCTTTGGTTCATATTTAGGCTCAATACAGGAACCTGCATTTTAACTTAGGGTAAAATGGGAAATAATCTTTAAACAGCTTCTTCAGAACTACATGTACCAGTCAGAATTTTTTATTTTCAAATAAAGTCCCTGGGTTAATATTTGGGCTCTCTATGGGAGCCCTAATTTGAATTTGGTGCAAAAAGGAATGTTTGAAGAAAACTCTTGAGAGCCACCATTCAGAATGTTTTGATACTTGGTATACATCACCATAGCTGGCCTCGGATTCAAGTTTGTTCAAATTAAGTCCCTGGATTCATATTTAGGTTCCCTGTTGGGGCCTAAATTTTAACTTAGTGTAATATGATGAATAATCTTTAAAAAAAATCCCCTTCTTCAGATCCACCATTTATCAGCCCATAAGGGATCATAACCTATGTTTTTGAGCAAAAAATTAATTAAAAAAAATTGGCTGGCAATTTTTGTGAACATTGCTGTCCAGCCTTATTCATTACTTAAGCTAAAAGTTAAATTACACATTATGTGATAAAAAGAATCTCTAATTCATCATTATTTAATAAAATTTCTGAACGTCGTTCACTAAAATTAATCTGAGCATTGGTAAACCTCAGATCGATTTCAGTCAACTTGGTACAGAAATTTCATTTCAAATCGCAACTCTTTTTGAGATCCTCTCTCTGGGAGTCATTTAAGTAATGTGCATGTAATTGCTGTTACAGTGGAGCACACTTAAAAGGATGTTTCTCTGTAGAGTAATACAGTTGATTGCATGTGACTTGCAAACACTAAACCATTTACCATACTAGCAGTACAAATTTGTTATGTCCATGCTTTTCAGGAGGTGCATGGAAAATATTAGCTGGACTAAATGAAGGACAAACACAAGTTGATAATCCACAGAACCATGCATCAGCATACTGGTCCCATCCAATAGATATTCATTTTGCCACTAAAGGATTACAAGGTATAATACCAGTTTTTTTTATTATTTCTTGTTGAACCATTAACAAAAACATCATTTGAATATGGCCAGCACAGTACATTTATGCAATAACTGCCATTAAAATAGTATTAAGTTATGGTGCCATCCATCCTTCCATCTTTTCATCTAACCATTAACTTTTTCGTGTCTGGGCCATAGCTTTTTAATGGGAAGTGATGTCATGATGAAACCTACACACCACATGTCCACCACTAGAAGGTGTGTTGCATACAATATTCACGACTGACCGTCCGAGATCAAGGTTACATATAGAGGTCAATACATGTAATCTGCATATACATCAACTTTTTTTTGTTTACAGAGCATAACTTTTTAGTGGAAAGGGAAATCACAATGAAACTCACACATTGTATGAATCAACACTAGATGGAGTGTTGCATTCAAAGTTCATGACTGACTGACCCACCAAGGTTAAGGTCACAAAGAGAAGTCAGCACTTGAATCAGCATGCTCATTCAATTTTTTCGTTTCTGAGCCATAACAACTTTTTAGAAGAAAGAGATATTACAATGAAACTTTCACTACATATTTTCTACCACTAAGTGGTAGCATTATCACACACAAAATTCATGACAGACCCACAAGGGTCAAGGTTACAGATGGAAATCAACAAATAGAATCTGTATGCCCATCAACTCTTTTGTGTCTGGGGCATAACTTTTTAGTGGGTGGAGTTAACAATGAAACTTACACAACATATGAACCAACACTAGGTGGTGAGTCATGCACAAAATTTGCGACCAACCCACCAAGGCAAAGGTCACAGATGGAGGTCAACATGCACATCATCACATCCAGGGCCTCCCCCAAGTTATATATAATGGAGTATGATGCCCCACTAGGTGGTGCTCTTGTTATAGTGTGTTTTTTAGTTGGGAATAGCTAGTGGCCTTCAGCATGAAACAGTTAAGTGCATATTGAAACAACCAGAACCAATTTAATTCAGGTGTTCTTTTGTCACAGTTCAGTAGGAAGTGCCTATAGGCACTCTCCTAAAATTTCCTACAAATGCTTTTTCAAAACACATTTGCTTGAAATAATATGAAATACTGAATATGTTGTCTTTTTATACGCCTGTTTGAAAAATGGGACATATTGTAGTATAGCATTGTCCATCTGTCCTTATGTCTATCTGTTCAGTTTTAGTTTCCCGACCTTGGCGATATATGTGGTATCCAGTTTATGTATGGTATATGGTCTTATAAACAGAAAATACAGATCAAGTTTCATTTTGACTTTTTTTGATATTCTATTGTTTTTATGAGTTTTTGTCCTTTATTGACATAGAATTTCCAATATTTTTGTCTCTTTATTTTTGGTTTCCAGATGATAACTTTGGCTATTCATGTGATATCCAATTCATTTTTAGCTCACCTACTTCTATTGAAGTGGTGAGCTATTATCATGACCTCGGGCGTCGGCGTCCGGCATGTCCAATATTGTAAGATTTAATGTTAAGGTTAATTTCTCAAAGATCAGTGGGCTCAGGCCTTTGATATTGCATATGTAGGTTGTAGGGGACTATCAGAACAGTATTTAACCCTGATACTACGACTTTTTTCCAAATTTCACCTAAAATTTTCTGCCAAAACTTGTAAGAATTTGCATTTAGGTGTTGTAAGAGTTTGTGTTAAAGTCAGCTTTTGTGCAGATTGTGCTGCTTTGACTTCTCATTACTGTTGATTTTCATATTTCAATAACAACTGTAGGTATTAACCCTACTGTATGCAGGAATTTAACGGAAATTTTCTTTTTTTTTCAGTCAAAATTTTCATGTTTTTCTCGGACTTAGTAAATTTTAAGTTGTAAAACTTTGTAAACTTTGTGTTTAGGTGAGTTGTGTTTCTATGTGTCTTTCCAGGCGATTAAAATTCTACACTTGGGTTACTGAACTCTATTGCAGTAATATTTAACCCTCATTACATGCATTTTTGAGGAATTTGAGGCTGATTTTCTGCCTAAACTTGTTGTAAGAATTAGCGTTTAGGTGTTGTAAGAATTTGCGTTAAAGTCAGCTTTTGTGCAGATTGTGGTGCCTTCACCTCTCATTACTGTTTAGTTTCTCATTTCAATAACTACTTTAGGTATTAACCCTACTGTATGCAGAAATTTAACTGATTTCTTCTCATTTTTTCAGTCACAATGTTCACGTTTTTCTCTGACTTACTCAATTTTAAGTTCAAAAAGTTTGTGTTAGGTGAGTTCTGTTTCTATGTGTCTTTCCAGGCAATTGATATAGTACACATGGGTTACTGAACTACATTGTGGTAATGTTGCGCCCTCATTACATGCATATTTGAGGAATTTGAGGGGGATTTTGGCGACTTATATTCACTTTCTTTAAAAAAAATTTGTTTAACTTTTTTTTTTATTTAATACTTTCTCATACTTGTTACTAGTAACATTAAGGCTTATTTTAGTTGTTGATGTGATGTATTTTTGTTGGGACTTATAGTCACTTTCTTGAACGAATATTTTTCCGCAACTCCTCTTTAACCAATGAATGTATTTCAATTACAATTTCAGTGATTCTTCAGTGGGCTCAGGCCTTTGATATTGCATTTGTAGGGGACTATCAGAACAGTATTTAACCCTGATACTACGACTTTTTTCCAAATTTCACCTAAAATTTTCTGCCAAAACTTGTTGTAAGAATTTGCGTTTAGGTGTTGTAAGAATTTGCGTTAAAGTCAGCTTTTGTGCAAATTGTGCTGCTTTAACTTCTCATTACTGTTGATTTTCATATTTCAATAACAACTGTAGGTATTAACCCTACTGTATGCAGAAATTTAACGGAAATTTTCTTTTTTTTCAGTCACAATTTTCATGTTTTTCTCGGACTTAGTAAATTTTAAGTTGTAAAACTTTGTGTTTGGGTGAGTTGTGTTTCTATGTGTCTTTCCAGGTGATTAATATTCTACACTTGGGTTACTGAACTCCATTGCAGTAATATTTAATCCTCATTATATGCATATTTGAGGAACTTGAGGCTGATATTTTTATACTGTACCAATGACCCAGACATAGCTGGTGCTAACTCTTAAAAATCTAGGGCCAAACACAAATTTTGCCCCCCAATCCCCAAAATTTGCATCTAAAACCAAAAGAAATCATGTCCTAAAGGACCTCCATACTTTGCCCTTACTGCGTATGCGCAGTGTCAAGGAAGTTCCGAAATTGGCGCCAGTTATCATTCTCTGTTTGGCCCTTCATCAGTCAACATCTCACTGATCTTTGTGCTTGTAAATCTCAGTTTAAAGGATGCCAGACACGTAATTATTGGAGAAATGGTGATTCTAAGGAGGATATAGAAGGAGGAGAGGAAAAAGGAGTAACAAAAAATAATCAGGACTGTACTTAAAATTTTTTATGAAATTATGTTAAGTTGCCTATTTTCGAGGCATGGGTCTGTTGTTGTTGTCATTCTTGCTATAAAGTTGCACTGCTTATTCAGTGTTTCCTCTCCCCTGGTCTTCTAAGTCCCCCCTTGCTATTCTCCCATGCTTTTGGCGTATTTTTGAGAAAGATCATTTCTAAATTCTCTTGAGAGAGTTAGCTTGGTTACAGAATGAATTCTGTTATTTTCCCCATAGTTATGTTTTCACCCATGGGTGTATAAACGTTGTGTTCTGCATCTACCATCTGATGTTTTGCAGATTCTCCCCTGGGAGTCTCTGTCTTGCATCAGATAGAGTGTAATTTTGGTGACTGATTTCGGGCCAGTATTGTCAGTGCCTGGAGTCATGTTTTCTGGTGTTTTTACACTGTTTGTTTACATTGGCAACAGTCTCTTTTGAGGGGGGCTGTTTGCCTTTGGAGTAGTTTATCTCATTATAAGATACATTATTATTATCCGTAAGTGTTGCATTAATTATTTAATATAATTTTAAAATTTTTGACCACACTTAGCCTTGGGATCCATTGGGGCTCAACGTTACTTTTCAGAAACTTGGGCTTCGCTGAAAAAATATTTTTCAAAAATTATTTTGATTTTCAATTGTTTTTTCAGTATTAATGGATCATGTTATTATGTATCTTTGTGTTTAGGGGTTTGTGCGAGTACTAGGACTTGTTGTTGACTTTTCACAATGAAAGGATATTGTTCAAGTTGTAATAGGAAGAAATCTTCCTCTGACTTTCATGATCATTGTATTAATTGTAGTCAGTGTACTCGCACTAATCCCTGTTCTATATGTCAATATTGGGATGACAAACATTGGAAACGTGTGTCACGATATGTTGTTAGTGGAGAAAGGGCTATGCCGGCTCTTTCTTCGCAGGGTCACTCTACTCTATCAGTTTCTATTTCAGAGGAACAAGAACAGGGTGATGTTTCCATGTTATCTTCCGCAAGTGCGCTTCCGTCGTCACAAATGAATACAGAGCTAGCGGCAAAAGTGCTCATGGAGATAAGACAAATGTCGTCCGCTAGCTCACCCGGTGTAGCGTCCATTCACCGAATGGTTCGGCAGCCGGGTTCGTCCGATGCGGTCCAGGAGGAAATGTTGGGTGATGCGAGCACTATAAACATTCAACGTGCACACCCAGTGATGGCGGATAGTAGGAGAGATCGGAGGACGCCTTCGAGTCCGGTTCCTAGCTCGTCCAGGTCCAGCCGGGCCGCGAGCGAGAGAGGCCCCTCTCTCGTACAACAACATCTGGGACCAGATGTTGTGGTACAAAATGTGTCGCAAGCGGAGCACACGTCCGGTGCTCAGGACGCTCCGTTGTATAGGCAGTCCGCTGAGACTGCTCAGGCTTCTTCCTCTCACCAGCGCACACGACCACACCTTGGCTACGTGACCGCCGATATTTTACCAGCTTCGCCGATCAGGGATTCTTCGGCGACCAGGTCACGCCATCCGGTAGCCAGGGACACGAGGCCGGTGGACTCCGGACGTTCACATAGGAAGAGTATGCAGGAGTCACCAGATGCGGAGCTGCCCTCGCCGAAGCAGCGAAAGACTGCGCCTCTGCAGGCCTCGATGTCGGATGTGCTTGTTCAAATAGCACAACTTAATGCAGCATCCCAGCAACCGACAGAAACGGTGTCGGATCGGGAATTATCCGGCGGCGCTGGGTCGGTACGCTCCGCCGAAGCATCGGGTGCGGACGACCGGGTGCATCATGAGGTCCGACCGGATGGTGAAAGGGATACGGATGATTTAGAGCTATCCCTTTCGGAACAACATAAAGCTGCCGTGGACTTCATCTGGCACTTTCTTCCTCAAGTTGTTCCATCGGGCCAGACTGCTGCGGTTCCGGACAAGAGAATTATAGCGTCATTGGACTCTGATTTCTTTGAGCGGTTCAGGGACATCGCTCCCGAGTTTCCCTTCTCAGTCCAATAATGTCGCAAGAACATTTGAATTATTGAACGACGCTATATTCAAACTTGCTTCCAAAACAGGAAAAGCAGGTTTCTTGTCTGCCAATACTCTCAACCTGCCTTTCATTAATGCAAGGAATAAATTTGATACGGCAGGGCAGGGTATCCCGAGAGTTCCTCTGCGTATGGACGACGAGGCAGAAGACTTAGAATTATCATTACCGTCGTCTGCGTCTATTCCAACCGCGGTGTTGGAGACGACTATTTCGTCTAACAGAGCCAGTTTAGATGCTTTATCTTACGCAGACCACCTTACTAAGGCGTTATCACTGCGTCTTCAAGGGAAAGAATTCCAGGATATACAATCCTCTTTAAGACTTCTTTCAAGGGCAGTAGCTTATTCCACGTGTAACTCCGCCCTTTCAGTGGCAAACCTGGAGTTGGTTAAACGTGACGCAGCCCTAGCTACATCCACACTCGTGGATAGTAAGGTGAAGAACTCTCTCAGAGTCGCTTCGGTCTCCGGTGAACTTCTCTTTGACGGCAAGCTTTCTGCAATTTACGATAAAATTACTAACAAAGCTTCGGATTCTCTGCTGTTCAAATCTGCTTCTAAGAAGTCGGACATGGCAGATAAGAGTAAGACAGGCACTTCTGGGTCTAATGCGCCCAAGAGAGGTTCCTATAGAGGTTCCGGTGCGTCCTCTTGGTCTTATTCAAGAGACCGTCAAGGCAGCGACTCACATGCGGGATGTCCTTCGGGCCGGGACAACCGGTCGGATGCCCGGAGGTCGATGGGACGAGGTGCGGGTCGCGGAGGACGTGGTTTCTCCTACCGCAGGCCTCGCAGGTCCAGGAGGTGATGGCTTCAACCTCTATCGCGTGCCGGTTGGCGGAAGGTTGTCGAGTTTTTCACAAGAGTGGGCGTCGATTACGGACGACCCTTGGGTGAGAGGGGTGATTTCGGAAGGTCTAAAGATATCCTTCAAACGAAAGCCTCCATTAACTCGAAGTCCAAAATGGACTCAACTTCCGTCAAATCCGCAGAAAAGAGATGCTCTGTTATCAGAGGTGCAGTCTCTTTTAATGAAGAACGCGGTAGAGGTCGTAGAAAACCAGGAGACACCGGGATTCTACAGCCATCTGTTTCTGGTTTCGAAACCAGACGGCTTGTTCCGTCCAGTCATAGATTTGAGCTGGATAAACAAGCTGATCGTCGCTCCAAAGTTTTATATGGAGACGATTCGATCGGTCAGAGCGAGTATTCGGGTGAACGATTATGCAACAAGCATAGATCTCAAAGATGCATACTTTCACGTCATGGTACATCCGACATTCAGAAAGTATCTACGCTTCGCAGTCCTAGGGGTGGTGTATCAATTCCGGGCGATGTGCTTCGGATTGAATCTAGCACCCTGGGCTTTCACTTGGGTAATGAACTCGGTAATGATGTATTTCCGAGCTCATTCGTCTGCGGTAACGTCGGCCTACCTGGACGACATTCTTCAGAGGTACGGCAACGAGTTAACGCTTCAAAACAATGTGCAGAATCTGCTTCTATTGCTCCGACGTCTCGGTTTTATAATAAACGAGGAGAAGTCGGATCTGGTGCCGTCCAAGTCATTCACACATCTGGGAATGAGCTTCGAGACGCACAACAATCTCGTTCGTCTGCCGTTAACCAGAGCGAAATTAGTCAGTTACGCTCGCTATTGTCTGCACGCAGACAAAGTCACAGCGAGGGAGTTCATGAGACTGATAGGTCTGTGCGGAGCCGCTGCGGATCTCATTCCGATGGGGCACTTACGCACGCGTCCTCTCCAAATTTTCTTGACTCAGAATTGGAGTGTGAAAATTCATTCACTCGACATAGACATTCTCTTGTCAGATCAAGTGAAACAAGAGATTCAGACTTGGGCAAACATTCAGTGGTTAACTCCGGGAGTTCCGCTGCAGTTGCCGGATCCGAGTTTTACCATTATGACGGATGCCAGTCAAACAGGTTGGGGTGCATCATTGATCCCAACGGATTCGAGATGCCAGGGTCTTTGGGATCCGCAATTCCTGGGCAAGCACATAAACATCAAGGAAATGATGTCAATTTGGCTTGCGTTACGTCATTGGATGGACATTATTCACAATGCTCGTGTCCAAATCCTATCCGACAATACGACAGTGGTGGCGTATATACGGAATCAGGGAGGCACTCATTCAATTCCGTTATTCAATCTAACGGAAAGAATCCTTCTGTTTGCTCTAGAACATCAAGTTCTTCTTTCGGTCCGTCATATACCGGGTCATCTGAACTTACTAGCAGACTCCCTTTCACGAAAGGGTCACTTGTTGCCGTCGGAGTGGACTCTCAACAAACAAGTATTCAATCAGATTTGCTACCAATGGGAACGGCCAATGATAGACTTATTTGCGACACATCTCAACAATCAGTTGCAGACGTATGTGTCTCCGTGTCCGGATCCAAGAGCATTTGCAGTAGACGCTCTGTCGATTCCTTGGGACGGAATGATAGGATATGCGTATCCTCCAGCGCCGTTAATTCAGCAAGTATTGCTAAAGATAAAACAATCTCAATGCAAGATTCTGTTGGTAGCATCTCTGTCTCCACAGAGACCGTGGATAAATCTACTCAGGTGTCTGTTGTGGGACCTACCGCGAAAGCCTCCTCCACGGGAGGATCTTCTTTTGCAGGGGAAATCGCGTCAACTCCATCACAACCCGCAAAGTCTCAACCTTCACGTTTTTCCGTTGTGCGGTCCTTCTTGCATGGCAAGCACTTTACAGGACGAGCAGTGGACGCGATTTCTAACTGTAGGAGGACCTCCTCTTCGCTAAACTATGCGGCTAAGTGGAAGGTTTTTCGTTGTTGGTGTAGGGATCATTCTGTTGATATTTTTGATCCCTCCATGCCAGACATTGCAAACTTTCTAGTATACTTGTTTGACGAAATCAAACTGCAGCCTGTTACTATTAAGGGTTATAGGTCTATGTTATCTGATACCTTTGCACATCATGATAGTTTACAAATTGGATCTAATGTCTCTTTATCTAAGTTAGTTAGAAACTTCTCGATAAATAGACCCAGAACTCTTAGGTTAATTCCTAAGTGGAATTTAGCTTGGGTTCTTCTTAAACTGAAGGAAAAGCCATTTGAACCTCTTGGGACAGTAGATTTCAAATTCTTGTCTTATAAGACAGCTTTTCTCTTAGCTTTCTCTTCTGCTAGAAGAGTCAGTGAGCTTCATGCACTGTCGGTGGATGATTCTCACTATCGTAGTGTCGGGAACACTATCACCTTCACTACTAATGTGGGATTTTTAGCTAAGAATCAGGCTCCTAATAAATATCCGGAACCTATTGTTATTAAGGCTTTTCCGTCTTCAGACGGGCGTAGGCCTTTACTCTGTCCTGTTAGAGCGTTACGTATCTATAAACAGAGATCTCAGTTTATCAGAAAGGGACGAAAACGTTTCTTTCTGTCTCTGATGCCTAATAGAAAGGACATTTCGGTCCATTCTATTGCTAGATGGATTCAATTAACTATCCGTACTGCTTATGAAAATTTATCTTCTTCTCAGCAGTCTGTGCTTAAGATTTCGGCTCATGAAGTAAGAGCTCTTTCTACTTCTTGGGCTTACGCTAATAGTATTGCTATTACAGATTTAATGAAGGCTGCTTATTGGTCTCAGCCATCCACATTCACGAATTTTTATCTCAGAAATATTGAGTCCATTTCTGGAGACCTGCATTGTTTAGGTCCGTTATCTGTTGCTCAGAATGTCGTCCACTAAACAGTTGCAACTATAGTTATGCAGGCTTTCTGTTCCGGCAGTGACTCCGTCCAGCTGCCCTCTTCGCTCTGGGCTATTTGACCCAGGGCAAGGGGAAGGGAGGGGGGGAGGGTGTTTCCTTAGGTCACCTGCTTTATAGTGAAAAGCAAGGGAATGCCTCCTCTGAAGTCAGTATTTCTGAGTCGTTTCTGGGATGGTTTTAAAGTGTAATATTAATGTTAAAAATTCATTCATGTCATATTTTTAAAGTGTAGCTCGGTGTGAAGCATTTGTATATGTCAAGTGTCAAACGGGCATTAATATACAATCCTCGGACACTTTTAAAGAATATAAAGAGTCTCAATTCTCTGGACTAGCTTTATTTATTGGCTTACTTTAAAAATAATTAGTATAAAGGGTTATACTGGATGTTAATAGAGAACATGAATGTTATTGTGCTCAATTATGAAGGGTATTGTATCTTTCTAATTTAACATAAAATAAGAAAGATACATGTAAAGCCTAATACTCCTTTTCTCCTTGAGGGGTTGACTCTATATTATATAGTTGAGCTTATTGGATTTTCCTCTATGTCCTAGGCCCTCCAGCCTTTTTACTATTCAGCTATGTCTGGGTCATTGGTACAGTATAAAAATGTTAAAAAATTTATAATAATTTATATATTTTTATACTTTTGTAACCCGGGGTGATCTCCACAAAATATCAGACGGAGTTCAGGGTTCAAAACACAGTTTATTGCATCTAATAACGCTTCTAAATCTTTATTACTACATGATGACAATAAAACCAGATAAGCACAGTATATTAAAGTTACTACATCTTCGCAGATAAGTAAAATACTTCAAATAAATTTACGCTGATGGAAGAGTGAGTTGAGCTGACGAGAGCAGAAACGGTTATGACAAGGAGTGCTTGTTAGGCGGGAAATGGTGAGTGCTTATTCACAAAATCATGCACATGCGGTGAACTGTCGTGAGTAAGTTGATCATTGGTTAAAACATCACTGCAGATATGTTTTAACCCATGACCAAACAGTGCGAGCCACACACCCATAGCTGTAATTGAATAAATAAGTAAATAATTAATGAAAATAAATAAGTAATGAATATTAATATATATTTCACAATATATATGGACAGCTCTGGTTACATATTCCCTCCCATTGAGGGAATTGTCTCCTGACAATTCAATACCATACCATATTACCCTACAATGCTGAAAGAAAGTTGAAACACCTACACAAAAAAAAATAATACTTTCCAGCAAATTTGTCCAATAACTCCATTAAAGTGTTGAGGTACACTTCAGCAATTCTGTCATATAATCTGAAAACATTTGATGATAAAATATAGTTATCTATTTAAAATTAATAAATTTTACATTTAAAATAGATAATTGCTAGTTAAAATACTGTTGAAACAACACTTTGTTTCAGCTGTACTTCTGATATATATTTTTTTTTTCAATGCTGCAAATGAAACAACTATTTACACAAAAATTTCATCTGCAGGCTGCGATTCAGCAGTTTGGGAATAAACCCACTGTCCAAATCGATCTGGAGGCTTCCGTGCTCTATCCGATCTTCTTGGCTGGATTTCTGTATCCTCAGCATCATTATTATCATCATCAGCAATCTCTAAAATAGCTACACTGTCTGGTTCTCTAGTTTCTGACTGCACAGTATCTTGTGATGGTTTTATGACCACCTGCTTTGCAGAAATATTGCAAATCTTCACCGGAACCCTGAGATTTCTAGATGAATGATTTACTTTAACCACTCTCAGACAAACCATAAAGCCGAGTCCATCTTCCAAGTTTTCAGTGACTATATCACTGATACCAGCATCAATATTTCTGGCCATGCCCTTTACAATGGCAGACTGATATGGTCCAATTTTTAAAGGCCTCTTATTAAGAGATTTCAATCTGTAAGTGTTATTACTAATAACACTCATGGCTAGTTTCCATTCCATGGGTACAGTAGTGTTGTCTAATTCTTCAGATGTTGATGAAATATCTCGGAACAACCTGATAACATTTGTTCCAACTATCACTGGACATTTCAAATTAAATTCTGTATCAGGAACAACCAGTACTGGAACATACATCACATCCTTCAAGAATGATACACTGATGGAACACTCAATGTAGCCCAAATAATTTAAACTGGATCCATCGGCAATGGACACTGTCAAACCCAACTCATCGAGACAATGCAGTGTTGGTTTACTTGGCAAATTCTCAAAACCCGATACTGAAATGGTTGTTACCATTAAACCACTGTCAATCAATGCTTCACATTTTTTTCCATCCAAATATATTTCACTCTCATTAGAGGACCCAACAAGTCTTCTATGTAGTGAATGGCCACTAAAATTCTCGACTCCTGAATGGCCATCGACAGAAGTCGTTAGTAGTTTGGGTTTTTCCTTGGGTAACTGTTATGCCTATAACCCTGATTGCTTCCACGGCGCTTTCCATAATTGAGGTAATTACCACAAGAAGCACTGCTCGAGCCAGGATTTGCATAACCTTGATTTTTATCAAGCTTCTGTAAAATAGTGTCAAATTTCTCATTTATTTGACCCTGTAATTTCTTTTCAAGAGTTGTAAATTTCTCTTCACACTTTTTGCTGAGTGCATCTATAGGGTCACTTTCAGTTGATACACTTTGTTGATGAACTTTCTTTGAGGAGCCAGGTAATGTATTCAAGTTGATTTCTTTGTCCACTTTACGTATTTCTCGAAGTAATTCATCGTAATCTCGTAAAGTGTCGTACTTATGTCAAGTCTGGCTTTTCAATTTATCCGAACTCAGAGAAGTCCAGAACTTATGTCTCTTAATCTCGGGGTCGTGGGTTCGAGCCCCACGTTGGGCGCCATTTGTAACCCGGGGTGATCTCCACAAAATATCAGACGGAGTTCAGGGTTCAAAACACAGTTTATTGCATCTAATAACGCTTCTAAATCTTACCAATGACCCAGACGGGGATGGCCCTCCCAGGAGTTTGGAACTCTTACCTCCCCGCTGAGTACATAGCGCTGACCAGGCACTGCTTGTAAGAATGATAATTGGCGCCAATTTCGGAATGTCCTTGACACTGCGCATGCGCAGTAAGGGCAAAGTATGGAGGTCCTTTAGGACATGATTTCTTTTGGTTTTAGATGCAAATTTTGGGGATTGGGGGGCAAAATTTGTGTTTGGCCCTAGATTTTTAAGAGTTAGCACCAGCTATGTCTGGGTCATTGGTAAGTATAAAAAATATATAAATTACTATAAATTTTTTAACTTTCTGCCAAAACTTGTTGTAAGAATTAGTGTTTAGGTGTTGTAAGAATTTGCGTTAAATAGTGTTGTACAGTTAACCGGTTTTATAAGTCGGTTTCAGTTTTGCTTGAAAACCAAAACCGTGTAACTGGTAAATGAGTACGGTTTCGGTTTTTTCCTAAAATGTCGGGAGGAGATGTTTTCTTTATTCAGTTTGCAATAACAATGTCTCAAATGTGAAGCTTTGTCAGGAAATAACAGTGTCGTCAATGCGCCACATACGCCACATTCTGGGTGCAAAGGGGCCACTTAAGCATGTCCAGATCACTCGAGAATGATGTATGACAAGTTGTCAATCACACATCGTTGATGTAAAAATGGGTTGTTATTTCTGTGAGAATGACAAAACCGACAGCCAACACGCCTTCATTTCACTGATTACAAGAAATACCTTGTGCAATTGGCTTCGTTTTTGAACAGGTTTGTATGACATAGTCAATCAGTTTAATTAAAATTACTTATCTACAATCTGTTGGACAGGGAATAATATCATATCAGAAAAAGGTCTTGGCATTTCATTGTCGTATTCGAAAATAACATTTGTCACGGGTTGCCCCACCACGTGTTTCGGATGTAGTCTGTTGCCTCCCTTGATGTGCTTATCTGGGAAGAGGTTTTACTGCAATTCAGTCTTGGGACGTTCCGACCCGAGACGATTTGTCCTGAAGGCTTCGGCCCACTAAAAACACGAAACCGCAAGTTCTTATTCTATTTAGTTCAATATATGAAGGCCAAAACGTCTTGAACCGAAACGTCCCGAGGACGAAACGTCCCAAGACCGAATCGTCCATATCCACGGGAAAAAGCTGCGTTCCGTAATATCGCTGTCAACGTGCCATGGTTGCATTCCCACACAACTTTATAGGGGCAATCAAAGGAACAAATCAGCGGTAGAAATTGGAATGGCAAGAGGCAAACGCAAAAAAGTTACAATATATAACAGTACACCAGTGAATTTGTGAAATCAATTCCGTTGAGCTAAAACCATTGCGTGCGCTAGGTGGGGGTGGGGGGGGGGGTGGGGTCTAGAGGAAAGACAATAGGTATTTGGTAAAGTGGTTCGTTTTGAAGCCCACCCAGCTACAAACAATATGACTTTCCCATTCCAGGCTGACAGGAAATGATTGCTGATTATTTTACTAGGGCAGGTGGTGGCACTAGTCACCACTGTGTGTGTGTGTGTGGGGGGGGGGGGGGGGGGGGGGGGATTAAAAAGAGTCCATACATCAGTTCATTGTCAAATATGTTAGGATGGGTGTCTAGGTGACCCACTTGGCAATGCTTGTTATTATTTGCAATGCCTGGTAGGGTCCCTTTGCTAGGCTGCCCAGTGCCCCACCCAGGAGTGAACACTGAACAGAGCCCTGGGAAATTGTGAATTAGCTCTTTTCACACCCATGTGTTAATATCAATTCATCATAGACTCTCTTATGCCTGAACTTAAAGACCAGAGGTGTGTGGGGGGGGGGGGGGGCATGTGCCTAGAATTGGTGAGTGGTGATATTCTGCGAACACTGTTACATTTTATTTTCTTTTATATTTTTTTTGTTTTGATAATGCCTGCCATTTATACACTTAGCACAAATGGTAGTCACTGCCAATTAAATCATCATTGAAAATATGACAGTATGGGCATTATATTGACACTACATAGTTTCTGTTGGAAACTGCAGATGTCTTACTATAAAAAACCGAAAACCGACCTATAAACCGAGTTTTTTTTAAAAAACCGAACCGAAACCGAACCGAAACAAGAAAAATAAAACCGCACAACACTAGTGTTAAAGTCAGCTTTTGTGCAGATTGTGGTGCCTTCACCTCTCATTACTGTTTATTTTCTCATTTCAATAACTACTTTAGGTATTAACCCTACTGTATGCAGAAATTTAACTGATTTCTTCTCTTTTTTTTCTGTCACAATGTTCACATTTTTCTCTGACTTACTCAATTTTAAGTTCTAAAAGTTTGTGTTAAGGTGAGTTCTGTTTCCATGTGTCTTTCCAGGCAATTGATATTGTACACATGGGTTACTGAACTACATTGCGGTAACGTTGCGCCCTCATTACATGCATATTTGAGGAATTTGAGGGGGATTTTTGGGACTTATATTCACTTTCTTTAAAAAAATTTTTTCAACTTTTTTTTTAGCTCACCTGAGCGAAGCTGAAGGTGAGCTTTACTAATCGCTTTCCGTCTGTCGTCTGTCCATCGTCTGGCATCCATTGTCCGTCGTCGTTCGGCGTAAACTTTACAAAACCAACTTCTCTGAAGAAACCACTGGCCCAATATTTTTCAAATGTTGGATAAATATTTATTACCTAATGTCAATTCAGATTTGTTCAAATGAAGTTGCCCCTCCTCCTGGGTGGGGCCACGCCCCCAAGGGGCACCAAAATCTTTGAAAATCTTCTTCTCATGAACCAGCAGTAGCAGAGACTTGATATTTGGTATGCAGATTCCTTTTGAGGTGTAGAATCAAGTTTGTTCAAGAGAAGTTTGTTGGGCATTATTTGCCTTCGTTATGGGAGGGGCAAAAATTTTGGCCACGCCTAAAATTTCTATTTTCTGAACCGTGAGGTCAATTTGAACCAAATTTGATATGGGATGACAATGGGTCATAAGTAGTTGATTGATGCAAAAAAAAAATTTCTCATTGCGCCTTGGGAACCTCGGGAGCTAAAAATAGGAAAAACCTTAAAACTGCCATATCTCCAAAACTACACGGCACAGAGAATTCTTATTTTGTATAAAGCTTACTTTTATCCAGTAAAGTAGAATGATTAAAAAAAATCCCTATCGGTTTGATCACAAGGTACTTTTTTCAGGACTTTGAAAAAGTGCTGAGTCAGCACTTTTTAACACTGTAGGCAATGGGAAAAACATTAAAAAATCTTCTTCTCCAGATTCAGCAGGCAGAATCTTTTGATATTTGGTATGCAACATTGTAGGGTGGATCTGATTCAAGTTTGTTCAAATCGGCCCCCTGGGTTCATATTTGTGCTCAGTATAAGAGCCCGATTTCAAACTTAGTGCATTTCAGGCAAATTTCTTAAAAATTCTTCTTCTCCAGATCCAGCAGGCAGAATCTTTTGATATTTGGTATGCAACATTGTGGGGTGGATCTCATTCAAGTTTGTTCAAATCGGCTCCCTAGATTCATATTTGGGCTCACTATAGAAGCTCGAATTCAAACTTTGTGCATTTCAGGCAAATTTCTTCAAAAATCTTCTTCTCCAGATCCAGCAGGCAGAATCTTTTCATATTTGGTATGCAACATTGTGGGGTGGATCTCATTCAAGTTTGTTCAAATCGGCTCCCTAGATTCATATTTGGGCTCACTATAGAAGCTCGAATTCAAACTTTGTGCATTTCAGGCAAATTTCTTCAAAAATCTTCTTCTCCAGATCCAGCAGGCAGAATCTTTTCATATTTGGTATGCAACATTGTGGGGTGGATCTGATTCAAGTTTGTTCAAATCGGCCCCCTGGATTCATATTTGGGCTCACTATAGAAGCCCGAATTCAAACTTAGTGCATTTCAGGCAAATTTCTTCAAAAATCTTCTTCTCCAGATTCAGCCAGCAGGATCTTTTGATATTTGGTATGCAACATTGTGGGGTGGATCTGATTCAAGTTTGTTCAAATCGGCTCCCGAGATTCATATTTGGGCTCACTATAGAAGCTCGAATTCGAACTTAGTGCATTTCAGGCAAATTTCTTCAAAAATCTTCTTCTCCAGATCCAGCAGGCAGAATCTTTTCATATTTGGTATGCAACATTGCGGGGTGGATCTGATTCAAGTTTGTTCAAATCGGCCCCCTGGATTCATATTTGGGCTTACTATAGAAGCCCAAATTCGAACTTAGTGCATTTCAGGCAAATTTATTAAAAAATCTTCTTCTCCAGATCCAGCAGGCAGAATCTTTTGATATTTGGTATGCAACATTGTGGGGTGGATCTGATTCAAGTTTGTTCAAATCGGCTTCCTAGATTCATATTTGGGCTTACTATAGAAGCTCGAATTCGAACTTAGTGCATTTCAGGCAAATTTCTTAAAAATCTTCTTCTCCAGATCCAGCAGGCAGAATCTTTTCATATTTGGTAAGCAACATTGTGGGGTGGATCTGATTCAAGTTTGTTCAAATCGGCCCCCTGGGTTTATATTTGGGCTCAGTATAGGGGCCCAAATTTGAACTTAGTGCATTTCAGGCAAATTTCTTAAAAAATCTTCTTCTCCAGATCCAGCAGGCAGAATCTTTTGATATTTGGCATGCAACTTTGTGTGGGGTGGATCTGATTCAAGTTTGTTCAATTCGGCCCCCTGGGTTCATATTTGGGCTCAGTATAGGAGTCCGATTTCGAACTTAGGCCAGGGAAAAATAATTAATTTGTTCAGGTAACCCGACCGACCCTATTTTTGCCGCCAACCCTAAATATTTTTTACCTTGCACAGAAAAAAAATTTTAAGAAAATGAAAAAATAATGAAATCGCTATCGCCTAACGAAATAATAGCACCAACTTTGCGTGGTACGACTGTCCCTGGAACGTTTCTCATGTTAAAGGGCGCGTGCACGTCGACCGATGACGCTCATAGCAACAAGTTTCAGAACGCGTGTTTATATCAAAATGTCGGCTACAAGCGTTGTCGCAATTCACACAGAAAAGTGCGAACACGGAGGGAAACAGCAATTTTTAAGAACAGTTTCCAACTCATCCTCATTTATATAATAGCGTCCGACTTTAAATCACCTGATTCAGTCCAGGCAATCAATGTCGTGCTGAAAGCACGTTGCATTGTCGGAAGGCACACATATCAGGATTGCGTTTTTATGAAATAAAAGGCCCACATCGGGGCAACATATGCCTATATGTAGTCTGCTTTGTGTTTTGCGTCAATTGGGAGGGATAATTGTCTGGAGTTTCTAAACATTCATCCTTTCCAATCGACACAAAACCGGGTGTATAAATGGCGTTACCCGATGAAACGACTCACAACTCGGCGAAAAGAGTCCAATGTGAACATAAACTATCACATAGCACTCTACTTAATTCCATATTGGACCGATGTCGGTATGACAGGATTTCTGTTGCACCGACATCGGCCCGATATAGAATCAACTAGCACGCTGGCAGGGTCGTTTGTCAAACCATGCAGTTTTTTTACAGTACGCAAGTGACCTCCCTCTTCCCCTGACTCGCAATATAGCCCATTTTCCCCAAGAACTGCAATATAGCTTGACCGACATGTTTGTTCGGCTATGAAAGGGCGTGGAATTTTATTTTCACACCTAAATTCTCTCCATCTTCCACACCTAAAACATGACCACAAAGTGTGATCACGTTCTTGACCTGACAAAGAAACAATGGAACAATCATACGTAGCTGCGATCTTCGAATTCTGGAGTCTCGTTACGGGTTTCAATTTAAGAAATGAAAACACATAGAAAAATGGTTTATAGTTTTATTTACTGTCAGATGCAAATCGTATAAAATAACCAAACAAATAGGACATGAGGGATATATAGGGATAAACAGGTTGATTTCTGAGACACTTGAAAGGCATTCATTGTAAAAAATAATTGTGGAAAAAAAAAAAAATCCCAATCGACCGACCCTATTTTTTTTTCAACATGTTACCTGAACAAATTAATTATTTTTCCCCGGCCTTAGTGCATTTCAGGCAAATTTCTTCTCCAGATCCAGCCAGCAGAATCTTTTGATATTTGGTATGCGTCATTGTGGGGTGGATCTGATTCAAGTTTGTTCAAATCGGCTCCCTAGATTCATATTTGGGCTCACGATAGAAGCTCGAATTCGAACTTAGTGCATTTCAGGCAAATTTCTTCAAAAATCTTCTTCTCAAGATCCAGCAGGCAGAATCTTTTCATATTTGGTATGCAACATTGTGGGGTGGATCTGATTCAAGTTTGTTCAAATCGGCCCCCTGGATTCATATTTGGGCTCACTATAGAAGCCCGAATTCGAGCTTAGTGCATTTCAGGCAAATTTCTTCAAAAATCTTCTTCTCCAGATCCAGCAGGCAGAATCTTTTGATATTTGGTATGCAACATTGCAGAGTGGATCTGATTCAATTTTGTTCAAATCGGCCCCCTGGATTCATATTTGGGCTCACTATAGAAGCCCGAATTCGAACTTAGTGCATTTCAGGCAAATTTATTAAAAAATCTTCTTCTCCAGATCCAGCAGGCAGAATCTTTTGATATTTGGTATGCAACATTGTGGGGTGGATCTGATTCAAGTTTGTTCAAATCGGCCCCCTGGATTCATATTTGGGCTCACTATAGAAGCCCGAATTCGAGCTTAGTGCATTTCAGGCAAATTTCTTCAAAAATCTTCTTCTCCAGATCCAGCAGGCAGAATCTTTTGATATTTGGTATGCAACATTGCGGAGTGGATCTGATTCAATTTTGTTCAAATCAGCCCCCTGGATTCATATTTGGGCTCACTATAGAAGCCCGAATTCGAACTTAGTGCATTTCAGGCAAATTTATTAAAAAATCTTCTTCTCCAGATCCAGCAGGCAGAATCTTTTGATATTTGGTATGCAACATTGTGGGGTGGATCTGATTCAAGTTAGTTCAAATCGGCCCCCCTGGGTTTATATTTGGGCTCAGTATAGGAGCCCAAATTTGAACTTAGTGCATTTCAGGCAAATTTCTTAGAAAATCTTCTTCTCAAGATCCAGCAGGCAGAATCTTTTGATACTGGGTATGCACCATGCTTAGGGTGGGGTGAGATTCAAGTATGTTCAAGCCAAGTCCCTGGGTTCATATTTGGGCTCAATGTGGTAGCCCGAATTATAACTTAGTTCAAAATGAGGAATTTTCTTTAAAAATCTTCTTCAGATCCAGCAGTCGGAATGTTTTGATATTTGGTATGCAGCATCCTTAGGGGGTGAGATTCAAGTTGGTTCAAGCCATGTCCCTAGGTCCATATTTGGACTCACTTTGGGAGCTCGAATTGTAACTTAGTTCAAAATGAGGAATTTTCTTTAAAAATCTTCTTTTTCAGATCCAGCAGTCGGAATGTTTTGATATTTGGTGTGCAGCATCCTTAGGGGGGTGAGATTCAAGTTTGTTAAAGCCAAGTCCCTGGGTTCAATTATGGGCTCCCTGTGGGAATCTTTGGATATTTGGTATAAGCTTTTCTTAGGAGGAGCAGATGCAACTTGTTGAAATCAGTTCTCTGGGTTGATATTTAGGCTACCATGTCAGGTGAGCTTAGGGCCTCTTGTTTTATTTAATACTTTCTCATACTTGTTACTAGTAACATTAAGGCTTATTTTAGTTGTTGATGTGATGTATTTTTGTTGGGACTTATAGTTACTTTCTTGAATGAATGTTTTTCCACAACTCCTCTTTAACCAATGAATGTGCTTCAATTACAATTTCAGTGATTCTTCATTACATAATGCCATTTTGCACCTCCTATTTTATTTTTTTTTGATCTGATGTATTTTTATTTTGTAAAAAATAAATTTATGAAAGCCTTTCCTAATTCTTAGTTATGATTTAATATCTGGCCTCACGATTCATATTCTTAATCATAAACATTTCTAAAAGAAAAAAATGCTTTTATATCCAATGATTCTATGTTGAATTGATATATAATAAATGCAGAAATATAGACTTTCCAAAGCCATCACATAAACCACATTAATCATTTGATGCCTAGTTAATGATTTATATTAACTAAATATTAGGCATGTTGCATTGGAACGACATTATCAAGCACGAATGTAGGTGAGCGTTGGGATGTAACATCTCTCTTGTTCTTATTAACAGAAAATACAGATCAAGTTCGATTATGACATTTGTTTGATATTCTTATGTGGAATTATTGGCCTTTATTGACTTAGAATTTCATATATTTCAAGTTTCCGGATGATAACTTCTGTAATGTTCAGTCCAGTTAACCCTTTACCCAACGCAGACAATTTCAAAATTTATTATTTTAAATATCATTTTTTAAATTTTTTCAAAAAATTTCCACAAAACCATATCATGTGACCCCTCTTTGGAACGAGCTCGATGAGCTCGTTCCAAAGAGGGGTCACATGATATGGTTTTGTGGAAATTTTTCGAAAAATAATATTTTTTCAGCTGCTGAATTTGCATATTACGCGGGCGGATGTGGGCCATTCATTGGGTAAAGGGTTAATAGGAGGTTGGCATTTAGCTTTATGAACAGAATACACATGTATAAATCACGTTCAATTTTGATGTTTGTTTGATATTCCATTGCAGAGTTGTTGCCCTTTATTGACTTAGAATTTCTTATATTTAAAGTTTCCTGGATTATCCAGATGACAACTGGCTATATATATGATATCCAGTTCCAGTTTTTGACATGGTCTTTTAAACAGAAAATACATATTCCACTATGGAGTTATTGCCCTTTATTGAATTAGAATATCACATGTCAAGTTTCCGGATGATTGGGCAGATGCAGACGATTCATTAGATAAAGAGCAAACTGTTAAAAGATCTTTATCTGACGGAATTAAGAAGAGATCTGGACAAAAGACAAATTATTTTGTCAGTGGTTTCTAGTGAAGCCTTGACTGCCTCGAGAGGCAACAGGATTTTGCAAGAAATCACTGCTAAGCTGCTGTATTCCATAAGTTGCAGTGTGGTGAAATGTCTTAAAAATTACCCAGACCCAAAGGGGTTAAAACAGACTCTGTATATTTTGATTAGTTTTATTGTGTAGGCACAAATTTGGGAGTCCCTTAGTTTATCAAGATTACCCAAGTGGACATTTGCCACTCTCCTTATTTTCAAACCAGGTTGTCTTTTGAGAGTGAGAGTGGTGGCTCACCTCATAACTACACAGGGCGTTTCCATGGCTGATCTGGAAAATCTAGAATACTATAGTGAGTTTCTGGATTTTCTTTCAATAATCCTTACTTAACACAACTAGCAGATGGCACTTGCTAACAAAAAATTGTTGAAAAACTAAAAATTTAATTTTTTTCATCAAAACATGGTTTATGACTCCTCATTGGAATGAGCTTGACAGTAGCACTAGCTGGATATGGCTGTTAACTGTAGCAAAGGATTAAATTGATTGAGATCTCATTTTAAACAGTGTGTTGGCATTACAGAGAATGATGTGAAGGGGTCTGAGAGAAGGAAGCAGGGCGAAAGGTAGCAAGGCTGTCAAAGAATAAGCCTTTCAGTTGTTTTTGAGATCCTGTGGGATGAAATATGCACCAGTCCTTTAGATTGGTCTAATTTTGCGACATTGCAGACAAGCCAAGTCATTTATGTTTCAGCACCATTGAAGAAATCTTTAGTATTATTGAATGTCAGACAGGGACGGAGAGAGGGTAGTAACGCCCAGGTTTGTCCCAGGAGTCCCAGATTCTTAGGTAGAGCTTCCCCCTCCCCCATCCCCCTCCAGTCCAAACATGGCCTGAAAGACTTATTTTAGCTTTTATACCCCCACTTTCGAAGAAAATGGGGGTATACTGGATTACATGCGTCCGTGCATCCGTCCATCTGTGCGTCCGTCCGAAAATATTCATAACTTAAGTAAATTATTATTTTTTATAATATTTGTTGGTCATAGGTATGCCCACACTTGTTATTTTTTTTTTTTTATTATTTTTTTTTTTATTACTTGTTCACTTAGAAATTGTGTCCGTCCGAGCCAAATTTTGTCTGTTCAGCCTGTATCTCGGGTATCGAATGTTCTATTGCAATGAACACTGCTTAAGGTATAGCCTTTCAAAAAAGGATTCAACGATATTTCTCACATTCTCCTTTTTAGAGTTATCCCCCTTTTTTGACTTAGAAATTGTAGGAAATTGACATTATTTGTCTGTTCAGCCTGTATCTCAGGTATGGGTTATCGGATTTTGGTGAAATATGGCATGCAGTTTGCCTATGACAAAGGCTTCTGCCTCATTACATAAAACTTCCAAACACCAAACAATTTACCATACCTTTTGACTTAGAAATTGTTGAAAACTTTTGAAGAAAATGGGGGGGGGGGGGGGCATACTGGATTGGGGTTATCAGATTTCAGTGAAATATGGCATGCAGTTTGCCTATGACAAAGACTTCTGCCTCATTGCATAAAACTTCCAAACACCAAACAATTTACCATACCTTTTGACTTAGAAATTGTTGGAAATTGTTGAAAACATTCGAAGAAAATGGAAGGGGGGGGGGGGTATACTGGATTGTGTTCATCCATCTGTGCATCCGTCCATCAGTCTGTATGAGAATATTCATAAATGATATTTGTTAGTCATATGTATGCCCACACTAGGCGGTACACCACGTGGGGGTATGCACCGGACGAAAGTCCAGCTCTTGTTTGGTTTGGTATGTCCTTTCAAGGTTCCCCCAAGGTTCTGTCTCATGTGCCAACAGTTAAGAAGGGGGCTGTATCGTGAATGGAGCTCTGCACTTGACCAACAGTTGTAATTTTGGACTGCTTGATTCTTGAAGTAATAACTTTATTAAATCAATTAGACATAATAAAGTTATCATTTCAAGAACTGTGCAGTCAAAAGCTATAACTCTAGGTTACTGAATACTCACTGATGAACTCGGAAATTTGAACCATGCTGCTAAAAAATGTTATTTTGACGGCCAAAAAATAATGTGAATTTTTTTTATCCCAAAAGCCGCCAGACGTCTTCATTTAATAACTGATCCCCCCACCCCACCCCTCTATCATTGCCCATGCCTTTGTCATCTGAATCAGTATCCCAATGCTTTTGTAAGGGGATCCATCACAGAATTAACTCTGGCGTCCGAATTTCCTCTCCCAGGCCCTGCTGTCAGAAATATCATTATATTGCTTCTCGAGGCTTGGTTGTTAAATCAGAATATCCATTAAACAACCTTTTTATGAAACTGAACAAAAAAACATTAAAAAACAGACTAATCTATCAGCTACATTCTCCAATTTGGAGCAATTCCTGTTGTTTGGGGTTATCTGTACATTTGACACAAAAAACACCTAATTCAATGACGGTGACAATTTCATGAGTTTATTGATGGTGGTTGATAAACAGATTAGTATGTGACTTAATCAGCCTCTTTAATATCTGAAAATAGGAATATCCAGCAAATGACGCCCCCTAGCACTGTACCCCAATATGATGTGATCAGGAATAGCTAAAACACACTAATAAAATTCCCAAGCACAAAATATTTCCATATCTCCCAAAGGCCAAATTGTATACAGGGATCAATCCTAGTGGCAGCTGGGACTGAATATCAAGCGCCATTCTCAATGTGGATTTGGACAATTTTGTCCCCAATTCCAACTTAAAATATACCAATTCCTCCATCTAAGGTTCCACTCCAGAGTTTCGCACTATTGCACAGTGAAATTCTAAACATAGGGCATATGTTGAAACTAAGGCCATGTAAAATTGAGATATATTTTTAGTATCAGATATATGATTACGTTAGGCTTTTTGTTGGACAAGAGAATTTGAAGTTTTGGTCCCAAAGTTGGATTCTGATACATAGGGGTAAATTACCAGATGAATTATGGGAAACAGTGGCTTTGAAAAATTGGCTATTTTTTAAAATGTAATTTTTACACGGGTTTGTTACCAGACAGGTAACTAAAAAATGAGATGGAAACATATAAAAAATTTTTTGCATTTTAGAAACAGGGCATGCTCTGTTCCAGGGGTGGGTAGGTGGGGTTGGTGGGAAAATTCTGCTTTTGAGGCTGCTAGGTGGCTGAAAATGACTGGTTTCGGCATTTTTTCTGGCAATTTTTCAGGTTGAAGTCTGGCCTTTGACAATAAATTATTCCACCCACATTCAGATTGTTTATTTCTACTAAGTCAGATAGTGTTATATGTTTTTTGTGGATTTGGGAAATGTAATACATGTTATGAGTTAGATAACTAAGCTACTGAATATTTGCATTTGAAGAGAGTGTATGGCATGTCATATTTGGAAATGCCTGGAAAACTGTGAAGCGGAACCTCAAAGAGCATTCTGCCGTCGGTGTCAATTCTTGAACCAGGAAGTTCCTTATTTGTGTTTGAGTTATAAATACACCATTTTTCAAAAAACTTTTCATTATTTCTGGTTTGTGTGCAATTGTTAGTAGTAGTTAACATTCATCAAGTGATATCTCAGCTCAACTGGATGGAAATAAGTGGAAATTTGGAGAAATATATTGATGTAGCCTAATTTCGCACTTGTTTTGAATTTTCATCAAGATTTCGAAAACATTAAGGTAGAGTACTGCCTTTCCTAAACACCGAGCTTTGTATTCATGGCAAATATATGCAGTTATGGACAGCCTGGTTGTTATTGTTGACCAGAGGTTTGCAGTCATGGTGTCTACTTTTTCAGTTTGGTCATTGGTGTCATGTCTGTGTGTCATCCGTCCGTCAAGCTGCTAAACGCTTTCATATCTAGAGAGCAACCCCCCCCCCCCCCCCAAAGCTATGGTTATCACTGCTTATTGTTTTCCATTTTGATTGTATTTAACAGTGCTATTGGAAGGACCTGGTTAGTCAATGTGGCTGGTGGTAATAACAAAAAACGCTCTCTGAAGTGGCTCAGAGAAATGTGAGGGTTGAGGTGGTGTGGTGTGGTGTGGTTGTGAAAATCAGGCGAAAACTGGCTGCAAAAGCTATTTGGCAGTCAGAAAGGCCATGCTGTATCTTTTTACTGGTTGAAAATAGAGACTTGTGGTTTTTGTTCATTCAACTCAGGATAGACTCCAGATTCTTTTGCCTGAGTGAAATCCAAGGGGAGATCACTCTTGTTTTCTCTTTAAGGTTCCACTCCACAGTTTTGCACTATTGCACAGGGGTGAAATTCTAAACATAGGGCATATGTTGAAACTAAGGCCATGTAAAATTGAGATATATTTTTAGCATCAGATATATGATTAGTCTGTGTGAAACACACAGACTATTGTTTTTGCACGGTTTCTTTTTCTTTTTTTTTTTTCTTCTTCTTCTTCTTCTTCTTCTTCTTCTTCTTCTTCTTCTTCTTCTTCTTCTTCTCCTGTCTTCTGTCTTCTCATCACTTTTTTGTCCGCAAGATAACTCGAAAACGAATAGCCCTATCTCGTTGATTTTTGGCATGCTGATAGACAGCCAGAAGTTCTCGGCCACCTATGTTTTTCAGATTCCTGGGGTATCAGGGGTGTCTGTAGGGGTGTTTTGAAAGTGGGTCACGCCCATATCTCAGGCGTGGTATGACCTACAGACCTGGGACCAACACCAAATGAGTCGACATTCAATGGAGGTTCAAAATATGGGTCAAGGTCACGGAGGTCATCTAGGGGTCATTGAGTGCATTTTTCAGAATTGCTGGAAATCACATTTTTTGACCCCCCTAAAGTATTCCTGACGTACACACATGCATTTTGACGTAAAAAAGTGGGCGTGACCAAAATTTTGGAAAGTGGGTCACGCTCATATCTCAAGCATGGTATGACGTATGGACCTGGGACCAACACCAAATGAGTCGACACTCGATGGAGATTCAAAATATGGGTCAAGGTCACGGAGGTCACCTAGGGGTCATTAAGTGCATTTTTCATAATTGCTAGAAATCACATTTTTTGACCCCCTAAAGCATTCCTGACATACACACATGCATTTTGACGTAAAAAAAAGTGGGCGTGGCCAAAATTTTTGAAAGTGGGTCACGCTCATATCTCAAGCATGGTATGATGTATGGACCTGGGACCAACACCAAATGAGTCGACTCTCGATGGAGATTCAAAATATGGGTCAAGGTCACGGAGGTCACCTAGGGGTCATTAAGTGCATTTTTCATAATTGCTAGAAATCACATTTTTTGACCCCCTAAAGCATTCCTGAATACACACATGCATTTTGACGTAAAAAAGTGGGCGTGGCCAAAATTTTGGAAAGTGGGTCACGCTCATATCTCAAGCATGGTATGACGTATGGACCTGGGACCAACACCAAATGAGTCGACACTCGATGGAGATTCAAAATATGGGTCAAGGTCACGGAGGTCACCTAGGGGTCATTAAGTGCATTTTTCATAATTGCTAGAAATCACATTTTTTGACCCCCTAAAGCATTCCTGACATACACACATGCATTTTGATGTAAAAAAAAGTGGGCATGGCCAAAATTTTTGAAAGTGGGTCATGCTCATATCTCAAGCATGGTATGATGTATGGACCTGGGACCAACACCAAATGAGTCGACACTCGATGGGGATTCAAAATATGGGTCAAGGTCATGGAGGTCACCTAGGGGTCATTAAGTGCATTTTTCATAATTGCTAGAAATCACATTTTTTGACCCCCCTAAAGCATTCCTGACATACACACATGCATTCTGACGTAAAAAAAGTGGGCGTGGCCAAAATTTTTGAAAGTGGGTCACGCTCATATCTCAAGCATGGTATGACGTATGGACCTGGGACCAACACCAAATGAGTCAACACTCGATGGAGATTCAAAATATGGGTCAAGGTCACGGAGGTCACCTAGGGGTCATTAAGTGCATTTTTCATAATTGCTAGAAATCACATTTTTTGACACCCTAAAGCATTCCTGACATACACACATGCATTTTGACGTAAAAAATTGGGCGTGACCACAATTTTTGAAAGTGGGTCATGCTCATATCTCAAGCATGGTATGATGTATGGACCTGGGACCAACACCAAATGAGTCGACACTCGATGGAGATTCAAAATATGGGTCAAGGTCACGGAGGTCACCTAGGGGTCATTAAGTGCATTTTTCATAATTGCTAGAAATCACATTTTTTGAGCCCCTAAAGCATTCCTGACATACACACATGCATTTTGACGTAAAAAAAGTGGGTGTGGCCAAAATTTTTGAAAGTGGGTCACGCTCATATCTCAAGCATGGTATGACATATGGACCTGGGACCAACAGCAAATGAGTTGACATTCGATGAAAATTCAAAATATGGGTCAAGGTCACCGAGGTCACTCAGGGGTCAATGAGTGCATTTTTCATAATTGCTGGAAATCACATTTTTTGACCTCCAAATGCTTCCCCAAAATGCAGATGTGCATTTTTTCATGAAAAAAGTGGGTGTGGCCAAAATTTTTGAAAGTGGGTCAAGCTCATATCTCAAGCATGGTGTGATGCATGGACCTGGAGCCAACACTAAATAAGTTGACACTTGATGGAGGTTCAAAAATGTGGGTCAAGGTCACGGAGGTCACCTGGGGTCATTGAATGCATTTTTTCAGAATTGCTGGAAATCACATGTTTTGACTCTCTAAAGCATTCTTGAAGTCCATACATCCATTTTTACGTAAAAAGTTGGTGTGGCCAAAATTTGTGAAAGTGGGTCATGCTCGTATTTCAAGCATGGTATGATGTATGGACCTGGGACTAATACCAAACGAGTTGACACTCGATGGTTTTTTTCAAAATTTGGGCCAAGGTTGAACAGGAGTCACGAGGACTATTACCAGAATTGCTGGAAATCATATTTTGAACCTCCTTGTGCATTCCCTTGATTGGTCCCTTTGAATGCTGTGAAGATATATACCTTTTCTGGTTTCTTGGAAAAAATTATCTGATTTTTGAATGAATATCTATAAATACTGTCATTGAAAACCTATTTCTTATTTCTTTAAAACTATTTTATCCCCAAAATAAGCCTCTAAAGTATTCCCATTACATCCATAGAGGGGCACGGTGGCTAAGCAGTTAGAGGTGCAGGCTGCAAGCCGAGAGGTTCTCAGTTTGAATCCTATCTGTGGCAAGTGCCTTGTGTCTTTAGGCAAAAACACTTCACCCCCATTGCCCACATAATGGCATAGTGATGATGTGTACTAAGACATACTGCATGTCGATGATACGCTTGCACTAACCCTGCTTGTGTGGAGTTAGCATGTTGGGGAGCCAGACAGTTGCTTGTTGTTTGGTGGTTCTCTGTGTTCTCTGGTTTCCTCCATCCGTAAAAACTGTACGACATGAGGTGGCCTAGCTGTTGAAGTGTCATTAAACCCCAATAGATTAATAACATTCATAGAATGTCTTCTATGCACTGTTTGTCAACATGATAACCCAAATACAGTCAGTCCTATCTCAATGCTTGTGGTATACTGATAGACTGCCTGCCATTGGTACTTTGAAGGCATGTGGAGCCTTCGGACTCTAGATGTTAAAAATATGTTTACAACATTTACTGGGAAATGAGTTAGCTGAAGCAGTAACCATTATCTAAAACAGAAATCTCCAGAGAGAAAGCTGAGATAGAATTCTTTGTTACATTGAACAGCACTGTATATTTATGTTGTATCATGTTACAAAACTTCAGTCTCAATCATTGAAGAGAGAGAGAAACCTTCACTTTTCAAAGCATTTTTTTTTAAAATCTATTTATTCTCAATCATAACTCAGGATTGAGAGGTTTTGGGATGGAGTGGTGTGTGGCTTTCTCGAAACATCTATCACAGTTACAAAGTAATAAAATGGAATATTTGAATGGTCAGATTTTAACCCTCTTAATACTTCGATGTGAATAAAAAAATATCTTTAATATAACTCGTGGCTACAGAATGTTTTTCGCTTTCTTTTCTGAAACATTTAATTCTATGTGGAATGGGACACCTTTTCAGTGTGCTTTCCAAACTAAGGGATTCTTAACCCTTTAGCCAACATAAAGGCAAAAACCGGTCTGCTTTATACACAGAAATGTCTATTCAGTTTTAATTACTTTTTCATTTTTGCTTGAAAAACATAGCTTATGACCCTTCATTGGAATGAGCTCATTTTTTAAAGGATTATTTATTTATTGGTGTTTAATGTCACATATTTCTGCACAGTGGTTTACCATGACCAGGACAGTTTTACGGGTGGAGGAAGCCAGAGTACCTGGGGAGAACCTCCGGGCAACAGCGAGCAACTATCAGATTCCCCACATACTAACTCCACACAAGCAGGGTTAGCATTGGTTGAAGACAGGTGCACCATCGATGTGCAGTATGCTTTAGTACACATCGCCAGCATGCACACATGTGGGCAATGGGGTGAAGTGTCTTGCCCAAGGACAGAGTGAGGACCGCTCAACTTGCAGCCTGCACCTCTGCCAACTCAGCCACTGCGCCCCCATTTAACCCTTTACCCAACGCAGACGATAGCAAAATTTATTATTTCAAATATCATTTTTTTTTCAAATTTTCCAAACAATTTCAACAAAACCATATCATGGGACCCCTCGTTGGAACTAATATTTTTTCAACTTCTCAATTTGCATATTACGCGGGCGGATGCGGCCGATTCGTTGGGTAAAGGGTTAAAGGATTAAAATGGAATATTTATAGCGAATATTTTAACCCTCTGAAGATCTTAATATGGGGGCACGGTGGCACTGTGTACTAAAGCGTACTGCACTTCGAAGGTGCACCTCTCTTCGAAAAAATCATTGAGAATAATGAAAACCATCTCCATTCTCACAGTGTTGTTCTAAACACACATGGATATAGATGGGACCTCGGTATTTTGACAATGCCAATAAGTCTTCAGACAGGCTCTCGGGGGGTCTTTAAGGCCTTTCAACGTCTACATTCCAACATTACTGAACCTTTTCACTTGCAATATATTTTCCAGAGGTACCATGCATGCACTTCATCATTGCCTTGCTAATATGAACATTTGCCGTCATCTACAAATATGGCAGATCCGGAGTTGGTGGAGCCAATATTTATAAAGTAGTTTATACTCATACATCAGGTTTGGTATGACCTATAGTAATGGTACCTACACCAAATGAGTTGAAACTTGCTGGAGGTTCAAAATGTGGTTCACCTCTATGAGGTCAAGAGAGGTCATTAAATGCATACTTTTTCGACCTATTAGGAATTTCATTTTATACCAGTTAATGCAGTTCTGAAGATTATACATGTATCTCATCATTCAAACAAATGGCAGTGGCAGTAATGTCCATTTCTTATTCCTTGATCGAACCCTATAAATGGTGTGCACATATGTGCCTTTTCGGATTTCTTAGAAAAATTGTTCTGATTCCTGTATGAATATTTTCTCTATGAAAGAATTTCACAAAAAGCAGTAGGGAGAAAGCTGTGACTGTCACATACAATAACATGATCTATTTATTTAATCTCATTGTACAGAATTAATTCCCAAACCAAGTTAATATAAAAACAAACAACTTGATCATGAAGAATTCCGGTGTACATGTAATTGTATACTGTCAGGATGCTGGTAAAATATGCAATACTGACATAGTTGACTGTACTGTTAACTGTGTTAGTGCTATGACTGTTTAAAATTAATTTATTAGAGAAGTTCTAGTTTTATGTATGCCTTGTTTATGTCACTAGATGCTCTTTTATGAGCAGGCCTTCAAATGAGCTCTTGGGGTTTTTAAGGTTTTTATGACAATATCTCCGACATAGAGTCTGTGCACCCTTTGTCAGCGCGACAACTCAAATACGGATCGTCCTATCTCGATGCATTTTGGCATGCAGGTTAACAATAACCAGTTTGCACTCATCTATGTTTTTTTCACCCTTTCCATCTGAATGACAGATCTGAAGTTGGTGGAGCCATTATTTCAAAGTGGGTTGCGCTCATTCTTCAGTGTAGATGTAGACATGGGACTACACCGACTGAGTTAAAAAGTGCTGGAGATTCAGTATACGGTCCACCTGAATGAGGTCATCAAGTGCATATTATTCAGAAAGACTGGGAAATGCATTTACACCTTAATGTATTTCTAAAGTTTATGAATGTATTTCATCACTCAAATTAGTGAGCAAAGCCAAAATTGACCATTTCTGATTTGTGTATCGAACCCTTTGAATCCTGGTCACATATACGCCTTTTCTGGTTTCTTATAAAAATTGTTCTGATTCCTGTATGAATATCTGTAAATACTGTTAACGAAAACCCATTTCTGATTTGTTAAAAAATATTTTACACCAGAAGATAAGCCTCCATAAATTCTCTTTCTGTAGAGTTTATTCCTGATACTTTAACCCTTTTCACACAGACTTGAATTTACTGGATGCAGTAAATTCTGTTTCTCTAGTTACATTAGGCTTTTTGTTGGACAAGAGAATTTGAAGTTTTGGTCCCAAAGTTGGATTCTGATACATAGGGGTAAATTACCAGATGAATTATTGGAAACAGTGGCTTCCAAAAATTGGCTATTTTTTAAAATGTAATTTTTACACGGGTTTGTTACCAGACAGGCATTTTAGAAACGGGATGCTCTGTTCCAGGGGTGGGTAGGTGGGGTTGGTGGGAAAATTCTGCTTTTGAGGCTGCTAGGTGGCTGAAAATGACTGGTTTCGGCATTTTTTCTGGCAATTTTTCAGGTTGAAGTCTGGCCTTCGACAATAAATTATTCCACCCACATTCAGGTTGTTTATTTCTACTAAGTCAGATAGTGTTATATGTTTTTTGTGGATTTGGGAAATGTAATACATGTTATGAGTTAGATAACTAAGCTGCTGAATATTTGCATTTGAAGAGAGTGTATGGCATGTCATATTTGGAAATGCCTGGAAAACTGTGGAGTGGAACCTAATGTGTATATATACTCCTGAAACTTAATGAAGCACCCCCTGATATGTTTCATGACAGTGAAGTTGCTGTTACTGATTATTATGTTTTAATGATTGCTATGTCTTGCAGTACATTTCATCTCGTGAAACATGGTGTTTCTGGTTGATAGCACACCCCAAACACATCCCCTCATCCACATGAAGCATGCTACCCACGAATGTCTCAAAAATCACTATTATCTACATACAATATCTGAGTATAAAACAAGAAAATTTGTCACTTCTTTTATCAGTAAATGTTGACATGGCAAGGAGGAGACTGTCATAGGCACTAAGATGGCAAATCGTTGGCATGCATGCAACAGGCATGTCATTCAAAGCTACGGGAAGGTAATTTGGCTATTGTCATTCTGTCATCAGCAGACTTGTCCAAAAAAATCAACAAACCAACATTGTTAAGGCCTGACCAAGGCCTGGACAACCCAAAAGACCTTTCCTCAGGAAGATCGGTGTCTGGCACGCCTCATTAGGCATTTGCTTCAAGTGGGGTTTTGGAACACCTTTGGCTCCACAACAGGCGTATGTGCAGAACTGTCCAAAACCATCTCAAAGCGCTGGGTATGAGGTCCAGAAGGGTCATCAAGCATCCAGCTCTCTCCGATCAGCATCAAAGATGGCATTTGGAGTGGTGTATGGCACAACAACATTGGAATCTCAGGACATGGAGGAGAGTCCATTGGTCAGATGAGAGTAGGTTACTTCTTCATGTCAAGATGATCACATGAGAGTATGGAGGCATAGAAATACTGCTTACGTGCCCAGGAACATCAGACCTACTGTTTCTTACGATGGAGGATCAGTAATGATCTGGGAATGTCTCTCTCAAGATTGTAAACTTGATATGGTGACTAAGTGGGAATCTCAGTGGTCATCAGTACATACAGGACATTCTCAATCCAGTTGTCATGCCTCATTTTGACAACCACCAGTTGGCTACTTGCCATGTATTCATGGACAACAACGTACAGCCACATTGTTCCCTTGCTATGAAGGCATTCCTTTAGAACAATGCTATTACAACACTACCTTGGCCTTCAATGAGCCCAGATTTGAATCCCCCTAGAATACATCTGGGACTTTCTTGGATGTCGTGTGCAAGCAACGTATCCACCTGTACAGAATTTGGCCGATTTGGAAGCTGCATTGCATGAGCAGTGGCAGCAGTTGCCTCTGGACTGCATCTGAAGGCTCACTGGTAGCTTTAGGAGGAGGGTTCAGGCTGTCATCCGGGCATGTGGTGGATACACTCGCTACTGACATCAGACACTGCTATTGTGTTCAGGAGATCACATGTTACATATTTTTATACCACAATCAATGACCCAGACTCGCTGGTGTTAACTCAATATAATTCAGGGCCAAACACAAATTTTGCACCCCCAATCCCCCAAATTTGCATACAAAACCGAAAAATTCAAGTCCTATCTGGTCCTCCATACTTTTGTTATATGCGCATGCACAGTATCCAGGAAGGTACTGAACTTGGTGCAAACCATCATTCTTTGTTTGGCCCTAAAGTCAGTAACAATGATCTGACATCTGTGCTTTAAAATCTCCTTTTTTGAGGATGCCAGGCACAAATCAATGAAAGAATTGGTGGATTCAAGGCTGTAAATGGATGATGGAAGTGAACAACGGTGGTTCCAAACATTCAGGGCTGTAACTTTATAAAAATTATAAAAATGATTTCATGTTTCCTATATTTATCCCCGCATTTTTTAAAATGCGGGGATATAGTTGTGATCTCCGTACGTCACACCCTGAAAAGCTCCTAAGGTATTTAATTCGAAACGTTTAAACTATGCTAATGTGTTCAGGTAGCAACTCCAGATGTGCTTGAAGGTTTCAGAATTTTGATTTGGCCCCGAGTGGTTCCGGTGGAACCACGTTTATCGTTGGAAAATCAATTTTCATCAAATGGCTCCTAGGGTATTTAATTCAAAACGTTTAAACTATGCTAAGGTGTTCAGGTACCATCTCTAGATGTACATGAAGGTTTCGGAATTTTGATTCCCCTGGTGGTTCCAGTGAAACCACTTTTATCGTTAGAAAATCTGTTTTCATCGAAAGGCTCCTAGGGTACTTAATTCGAAACTTTTAAACTATGCTAATCTGTTCAGGTAGCATCTCTAGATGTGCATGAAGGTTTCGGAATTTTGATTTGGCCACATGTGGTTCCAGTGGAGCCACTTTTGTCGTTAGAAAATCATTTTTCCTCGAAAGGCTCCTAGGGTATTTAAATCGAAACTTTTAAACTATGCTGAGGTGTTCAGGTAGCATCTCTAGATGTGCATGAAGGTTTCGGAATTTTGATTCGGCCCCCCAGGTGGTTCCAGTGGAACCATTATATCATTAGAAAATCAGTTTTCATCGAAAGGCTCCTGGGGTATTTAATTTGAAACATTTAAACTATGCTAAGATGTTCAGTTTGCATCTCTAGATGTGCATGAAGGTTTCGGAATTTTGATTTGGCCCCAGGTGGTTCCAGTGGAACCACTTTTATCGTTAGAAAATCAGTTTTCATCGAAAGGCTCATAGGGTATTTAATTCGAATCTTTAAACTATGCTAATGTGTTCAGGTAACATTTCTAGATTAAGGTTTCGGAATTTTGATTTTGCCCCAAGTGGTTCCAGTGGAACCACTTTTATCGTTAGAAAATCAGTTTTCATCGAAAGGCTCCTTGGGTATTTAATTCGAAATGTTAAAACTATGCTGAGGTGTTGCTAAGGAAATGCGGGGATACACCCAATCCCCCAAATTTGCATACAAAACCGAAAATTAAAAGTCCTATCTGACCCTCCATACTTTTACTCTTTGCGCATGCGCAGTGGTCAGGAAGAGACCGGAATTGGCGCAAACATCATTCTTTGTTTGGCCCTAAAATCAGTAACAATGAGCTGACATTTTTGCTTTAAAATCTCCTTTTTTGAGGATGCTAGACACAAATCAATGCAAGAATTGGTGGATCCAAGGCTGTTAATGGATGAAGGAAGTGAACTACGGTGGTTTCAGACGTTCAGGACTGTAACTTTACAATAATTATAAAAATTATTTCATGTTTCCCATTTTCGGGACATACACCTGACGTAATCAGTCTTGCTAATGATTAATCCACTGTTTGTTAAGTATTCCTTCCCTATCCTTCCATGAACCCTTCCTGTTAAACTCCTAAGCTTTTTGGTTATTTTTTATTGAAATTTTTTATTAAATTTCTTGGGAGTTTAATGTGTATTACAGAATATTTATTCTGTTTATCCTCATGGTTTTGTCCTCACCCTAGGGGTGTTAGGTCGTTTTGGTCTTGTATCTTCTATCCGATGTATCGTTTTTTCTTCTTATGAAGATCTAGCTTTGCATCTGGTAGCATTTAAATTGATTTCTGACTTTGGGCCTTTTTTGTGCCTGATGTCATGTTTTCGGTTTTTAGCTCAACTTGACAAAGTCAAGCTGAGCTATTGCCCTCACTTCTCGTCCGTCGGCGTACGTAACGTACGTACGTCCACAATTTCCTTTGGCACACCTCACAGGTTGCATTTATGATCAGATTACTTTGAAACTTGGTATGCTTGTTTGGGGTGACCTCTAGATGGGAGCTATCGATTTTCTTCAATTTCCGTCAAAAAATGTTGCCGCGGCCAACGTTCTTAGAACTTAGTTTAGTCAAACCACAATATTTCCCTTTGGCACACCCTACAGGGCACATTTATGATTTGACTGCTTTGAAACCTGGTCTGCTTATTTAGGGTGACCTCCAGATGGGAGCTATCGATTTTCTTCAATTTCCGGCAAAAAATGTTGCCACGGCCAACGTTCGTAGAACTTAGTTTAGCCAGAAGACTCAATATTTCCCTTTGGCACACCCTACAGGGTACATTTATGATCGGATTGCTTTGAAACCTGGCGTGCTTGTTTGGGGTGACCTCTAGATGGGAGCTATCGATTTTCTTCAATTTCCGTCAAAAAATGTTGCCGCGGCCAACATTTTTAGAACTTAGTTTAGTCAGATCACTATATTTCCCTTTGGCACACCCTACAGGGCACATTTATGATTTGATTGCTTTGAAACCTGGTATGCTTGTTTAGGGTTACCTCTAGATGGGAGCTATCAATTTTCTTCAATTTCTGTCAAAAAATGTTGCCACGGCCAACGTTCGTAGAACTTAGTTTAGTCAGACCTCAATATTTCCCTTTGGCACACCCTACAAGGCACATTTATGATCAGATTGCTTTGAAACCGGGTATGCTTGTTTGGGGAGACCTCTAGATGGGAGCTATCGATTTTCTTCAATTTCCGTCAAAAAATGTTGCCGTGGCCAACGTTCTTAGAACTTAGTTTAGTCAGAAGACTCAATATTTCCCTTTGGCACACCGTACAGGGCACATTTATGATCGGATTGCTTTGAAACCTGGCATGCTTGTTTGGGGTGACCTCTAGATGGGAGCTATCGATTTTCTTCAATTTCCGTCAAAAAATGTTGCCGCGGCCAACATTCTTAGAACTTAGTTTAGTCAGACCACAATATTTCCCTTTGGCTCACCCTACAGGGCACATTTATGATTAGATTGATTTGAAACCTGGTATGCTTATTTACGGTGACCTCTAGATGGGAGCTATCGATTTTCTTCCATTTCCGTCAAAAATGTTGCCACGGCCAACATTCTTAGAACTTAGTCTAGTCAGACCACAATATTTCCCTTTTGTACACCCTACAGGGCACATTTATGATCGGAGTGCTTTGAAACCTGGCATGCTTGTTTGGGGAGGCCTCTAGATGGGAGCTATCGATTTTCTTCGGTTTCTGTCAAAAAATGTTGCCACTGGCAATGACCTTCAATTAACTTAGTAAAAACTTAGTGCAGTTAAGCATCAATATTTCCCTTTGACACACCCTGCAGGGCACATTTATGATTGGATCGCTTGCAAACTTGGTGAGCTTGTGTGGGGTGACATCTATATGGGAGCTGTCGATTTTCTTCCATTTCTGTCAAAAAATGTTGACCTTTGAACTTAGTTTAGTCAGACCTCAATATTTCCCTTTAACACGGCCTTCAGGGCACGTTTATGATCGGATCACTTTGAAACTTGGTATGTGTGTTCCGTGTGACCTCTAGATGTGAGCTATTGCTTTTTTTCATTTCCATAAAAAATTTATTGTCTTTATCACTAACCTTTGAACTTACTGCATTTGTGCATCAACTTATCCCTTTTGCACTCTCTGCAGGGTATATTTATGAATTTCCATAAAAAACCCCCATTGCCACAAGCAATGACCTTCTACTTAGTGCATTAACATCTTCCTTTGGCATACCTCAGAGGACACATTCATTATCAGGTTGTTTTGAAACTTTGTATACTTATGCAGGGTGACAAAGATAGGAGCTATTGATTTTCTTTTCATTTCAATCAAAAACTGTGTCTGTTAGCAACAATCTTTGAATTTATTGCATTTGTGCATTAACATTCTTTGACATGGCCTACAGGCCACATTTATCATAGGATTGTTTTTGAACTTGGTGTGCTCATTAGGCAAGAACTTTAGATAAGAGCTATTGATAAGCATTCATTTCTGTGAAAAAAGTTGCCATTTACAATAACCTCTGAACATACTGCATTTGTGTTTCAACATTCTTCCTTTAGCCAGTCTTACAGTTTACATTTAAAAATGCATGGATTACTCTTGACGTTGTGCACACACAATGCTGTTATGTTGAAATTTCAAAAAAATAACATTGGTACCAATGATCTTCAATTTTGCCATTTCATTTATAACTTACCAAGTTCAAGTTTGTCAAGTTGAGCTACAGTGTCATTGATACTTTCATTTCCTTGATGTTGTTTACATTGGCAACGTCCTCAAATATATGTAGTATTTCATATTATGTTACTGTAGAATTACTTTAGGATACATTGATTATTATTCCGGTAGTGTAGCTCATAATATCTGGATTTTGTCCACACTAAGGCTCTATCGGGATGCCCTTGGGCTCATTATGTTCCCTTTGGGAACTTAGGCATATTTTTGTAATTTTTGAATTTAATTTGGATTGCGATTATTCATGTATCTTTATCATATATTTTGTTGTGGAGTTTGTAGGAGTGCTATCGACTTTGTCTTTTGATTGTAATTATCAAAGCTTACTGCTCTAAATGCAAGGCGAGGAAGTCTTCCTCAGATTTACATGTTTATTGCCTTGCCTTTAGTCGATGCACTCCTACAGATTCTTGTCCTACTTGTGTACATTGGGATGACAGACATTGGAGACAGGTGTCGCGAAACGTCATTGGTGGTGAGGCTCCAATTCCGGAGCTCTCACCGCAAAATAATTTGAGTTTTTCAGTTTCTTTTTCAAAGGAACAAGAACATGGTGATGGTATTGTGACACCCATCCAAAGTGTGCTACCGTCGTCGCGTTCTCATCAGAGCTAGCTGCAAAGGTGCTCATGAATATTAATCAAGGGATAAGGACTCTAGTTTGTGCTCTTAATCCTTTGCAAGCAGCTTGCTCGACTGGTGAAGTGGTTACCACGTTCGTGGGAGCCGTGATGATGGTTAAGTCTGTTGTGGTTGAGGGAAGTGTAGAATTGGGTAGAGCGAGCACCTCAAAAACTAAAGCTCACCCAGCGATGACGGAAATAGGGAGGAAGTCAGCAAGTTTCTCTTCGGGAAGCTCGGCGAGGGCTGATAGACTGCGAGCGGGAGAGCCTTCTCTAACCCAGCAACATTTGGGGCCAAATGTTGTTTTGAGAAACTTGCATGAGCCGGAGCTAACGTCATCACCCCGCCGCACCCTGCCACACCCTGCCGCTTGGGACACTCTGCCTAGACTGATGTTCGGGGTCGGCTACAGTCAAGGCTTCCTCCGCTACGTTAGAAAAGCACACACGACCCCATGCTAGCTACCCGACTTCGGATATCCAACCATTTGCACAAAGATGGAGCCAGTCTTCGTCCGTGAAGTCGGACCATCCGGTAGCTAGCGATCCGAGGCTTTGTTCATCGGGATGTTCGGAGAAGAGATCTATCTGCAGATCTTAGTCCCAGGAGTAGCAATCGTGAAAAAACAGAAGACTGCTGCTCCTCAAGCCTCGGAAATGGACTTGCTGTCGCAGATTGCACAGCAGATTGCAGCATCCCAGCAAGTGCAAGAGCGGCCTCCTGCAGACTCCGGTGGTGAGCTGTTGGATGGTGCTGGATCGGTCCAGTCATCTGTACACGCAGATGCAAATGACCGAATGTCACAGCTGAATCAGTCGGATGGTGAAAGGGACAAGGAAGAGGATTACCCTTCCCTTTCGGAACAGCATATGGTAGCGATGAATTTTATTTATCAGTACTATACTGACTTTGTTCGACCTGATCAGCAAGCTGCGACTGCTATAGAGAAACTGCTGTCGTCTCTGAAGCAGATTTCGTGTGGAGGAAAGAGGATGTCCTTTCTTTCCTGAAACAGTCTCGACAGGTGTCGGAAGCCTTTAGTCATGTTATTGACGCCATATTCACCTCTCTAGTGCTAAGAGGAAGGCAGTTTCTTATCGGCATCTTCAATAAATATACCGTTCCTTGGACTACGTTCATTTAAAATGGTTGGAGAAGATGTCCAGAGAGCTCCTCTGCATTCAGATGAGCAGGCCAGGGATGAAAATATGTCCCTACCTGCATCATTCAATATATGCTCGGAAGTGATGGAATGTGCTATTTCGTCCAATAGAGCAAATCTGGATGTGATGTCCTATGTAGATCACCTCACCAGAGCTATGGCACAACGTCTTAATGGGAAGGAATTTGAGGACATTTGTTCCTTGCTTAAAGTTCTTTCCAGGGCAGTCATGTATGCCCCGTACAACTCCGCCCTGACAGTGGAAAATTGGGAGTTGATCAGACGTGATGCTGCCCTTGTATCGTCATCACTTATGGATGACAAGGTAAAAAGCTCTCTCCCGAGTCGCTCCGGTCTCCGGATATACTCTATTTGACGATGAGCTTTCGTTAGTCTATGAACAGGCTAGTTTAGAAAGCTTCCAGTACATTGCGCCTCAACACGCTTCAGCAGATCGGGGTAAACAAGGCTGTTCCACTTAATCAGCTAAGGGAACTCCTTGCGAGGGTACAGTAAACCCTCTTATACTTACTCCGGAGGTCGTCAGTATAGCGACTCGGGAAAGGGGCGCAGGTCTGATCCAGACTATAGGTCAGACGCCCCTAAGGCAACGTGACGGGGTTCTTCGCAGGGAGGACGTAGTTTCTCCTTCCGTAAGCCTCGTTAGTCTACAGGTGATGAATAAGACCTCTATTGCTTACCAGTTGACGGAAGGTTATCATCTTCGCGAGAAACTGGATTTATTTCACGGAAGATCAGTGGGTAAAAGTGTTGTCTCAGAAGGCCTACGGCTATGATTCTGATTATAACTCCCACTTACAAGATGTCCGCGTTGGACAAATCTTCCGGCTGATCCTTTCAAAAGGGAGTCGCTCCTAGTGGAGGTACAGGCTCTCTTATTGAAGGAAGCAATACAGGTCGTCGAGAATAGACTTCTGTTGCTTTCCATGTAGCGGAAGTTTATCAACCTCGCAAAAAAGTGGATGAAAATTGCGGAAGATCAGTGGATGAGAATGTAGTCTTGGCAGGCCGGCGTCTATCAGTCCGAGCAAGCTCCACTTACTACAACTGCGTGTTGGTCAAATCTTCCAGCAAATTCTTCCAAGAGAGTCTCTCCTTGCGGAGGTATAGGCTCTCCTATTGAAGAAAAGAAATCGAGGTCGTTGAAATATTCTCCAGGTTTTTTTCAAATCACCTGTTTTTCGTCCTGAAGTCGGACAAATAGTGCATAGATAGGCTGAGTCAGCTGTCTTGTTTGGAATAAAGACGTTAGAGGGAATAGGTACGTCTTTTCCCTCTCGGAGTTCTATGCCTTGGCGTCAAGACATTTAATGTCATTTGTGGATGCCATAGTTGCCTTATGTACTGTTACAGTTGTCTTTTCTTGCGGCTAGTGTTGTAAGTCTCCATTTAGTGAGCTTTCAAGGCCGCAAGTGACACAGATATGTCTTCAGGTAGTCAAAGACACATAACTGCGTAGCTACCTTGAGATTACTGTCTCTTTGGGAATTACAGCTGTTAGAACAGCGGCTTGTGATTCCCTAACTTGCGCTATGATGGTTGTAAGTCTCCGTTTAGTGAGCTTTCAAGTCGCTAGTTACACCAAGATATCTGTCTTCACGGAGAGGAAGACTTCTAGCTACGTTAGCCAGGCTCTGACCGTTGTCTTTTGGGAATAAAACCGATATGGTACAGTGCTTTTCGGTTTGTTTTCATAGGTATCATAGACTTAAGTCGTATTGTTTACACCATAGTAGCCTAGCTAGAATCATAAGCGAGATTGTTTCAGTAATTATGCAGTGACATAACTGGATTTATTTTCTCTTGGGACTGCTGTCTCTTAGCGGCTCTTCATTCCCTACCTTGCGCGACGATAGTTGTAAGTCTCTATTCAGTGAGCCTTCAAGGTTGCAACTTACACCGATATATCTGTCTTCACGGAGATGAAGACTTATAAGCTACAGCTAGCGTTGTAAGTCTCCTTGGTGAGCTTCTAAGGCCGCAGTTATCAGCCTTTTATTGTCTTTACAAAGAGGAAGACCTTTAGCTGCTTCAGATAGGCTGAGTTCATTGTCCTATCGGGCATGATACCATATGTTAGAGGAGGTTATTCTCCTCCTATCAGTACAGTTTGCTGTTAGGTATATAAGGTGATAAGCTCTATTAATGACGCCATATTTACCTAGTGTGATTATGTCAATACAGTGTATTTGTTCATCACGTCACTCTCCGTCCTTAGTGGCATTATGGAGTCGGTCAGAAGTGAGGGAGCCCTGTGGTTCCTATTCTATTTGATGACTAACACAAGAGTGATTCAAGTAATGCGGGTGAGGGGGGTTCGATATGTATTTTTTGTCAACCTGCTAGCCTTCGTGTACCTGTATGGTTGACATGTGTTTCGCTCAGAGCTGTCTGGCCTTTCTTACGACATATGAGTTTATTACTCAGTTAACTGCATATTAACATCATATTATTCATTCAGTTTCCTGCTTATGCTTGTATCACTCGGTCATACCGTGGTTACAGGCTGTATTCAGATGAGTACATGTGGGACTTCATTGCTCGCGTGCATAATATGTGTATTATTAGGCAGACGCATTGTTGAGAGACTGTATAAATTCTTGCTTTGCTTATAGAGCTCATGAGAATTTTGGGGCTATTTGGATCAGTTATGGAACTGCCAATAGGCCATCTATGCATATGTTCTAATTTTTTGGCATCATTATTTGGAGTAATATATTCTTCTCTGAACACTCATTGGTTGTTATGGACCTAGGAAACAATGAATTATTTCGGGGACGGTCCATAACGGGTCTGTTAATCATAGCTCGTTCCATGTTCTAAGCCAGGTTTCTATGAAGATACAGTACACATTCTCGTATATTCGAACGGTTCATTGGAGTGTTATTATTGGAATCAATTGTACACATGAACGGGGTCGCCTGTAATTGAAATTACAAATGATAATAATAATACAAATGATCGCAGCATCCCAGCAAGTGCAATAGCAGCCTTCTGCAGACTCTGGTGGTGAGCTGTTGGACGGTGCTGGATCGGTCCAGTCATCTGTACATGCAGATGCAGTGGACCGAACTTCACAGCTGAATCAGTCGGATGGTGAAAGGGAAAAGGAAGAGAATTACCCTTCCCTTTCAGAACAGCATGTGGTAGCGATGAAAGTGAGGAAAGATGATGTTCTTTCCTTCCCGAAAAATCTAGGCAGGTGTCGGAGGCCTTCGGCCATGTTAATGACGCCATATTCAACCTATCTAGTGCCAAGAGGAAAGGCGGTTTCTTATCGACATCTTCAATAAATATACCGTTCCTTGGACCACGTTCATTTAAAACGGTTGGAGTAGTTGTCCAGAGAGCTCCTCTGTGTTTGGATGAGCAGGCCGGGGATTTTGATATGTCCCTACCCACATCATTCAGTATACGCTCAGAAGTGATGGAATGTGCTATTTAATCAAATAGAGCGAATCTGGTTGTGATGTCCTACGCAGATCACCTCACCAGAGCTATGGTGCAATGTCTTAATGGGAAGGAATTCGAGGACATTCGTTCCTTGCTTAGAGTTCTTTCCAGAGCAGTCATGTATGCCACGTACAACTCCGCCCTGACAGTGGCAAATTTGGAGTTGATTAGACTTGTAGATGACAGGGTGAAAAGATCTCTCCGAGTCGCTCCGGTCTCTGGACATACTCTATTTGACGACAAGCTTTCGTTAGTCTGTGAACAGGCTACAAAGAAAGCTTCCAATGCACTGCTACTGAAATCTAGGTCTCAACAACACGCTTCAGCAGACCGGGGTAAGCGAGGCTGTTCCACTTCACAATCAACTAAAGGGAAACCCTCTTATAATTACTCCGGAGCAGGGACCAGCCGTGAGGGCGACTAGGGCGATTAAGTCACCCTTCTAAGCCCAAAGTCGCCTAGAAAAATAGTTGGGGTGATTACAAGTCGCCCTCTAGAAATTGGCCAAAATGAGAAAAGACTGAACTGAGTGATGCGAGGTTTACATGAAAACGAGTATTTTCAAAAATCAAATGTGCTCGAGTGTGATAAATGGGCATTTTAATTCGTCAAATAAATGGCCATTTATTTGAAATCACACGACAAGCAATTGTCCATTGTCGCTTTTGGCAGATTTTTTTATTTCTATTTTGTTGCGTTCCGGTCGGAGCTTCAAGCGTCGAAACGAAAATAGGTGACTTACGCGACTCAACAAAACAACCCAGTTTGAAAGTAGGTTACGTCGCTTAGGATGCCGAAAATGTATACACAACGGACGTATTTTATAACACATTATTTTCATTTCGATTTGCTGACGACTGTTAACTGTTGGGCTGTCTATTCCCAGAAAAACACGAATGGAATTGAAACACATGAAAAAAAGCTTTGGTGATGTCAAGAAAAGCTTTGTACAGGACACAAGTGTGCATGTGGACGATCTTGAAAAAGGGTCCTCCTAAACATCGGAATGACATGAAATGATGTGGAATGACACCGGAATGCCATAAAAATGATGCGGAATGACATTTCTTTCACAAAATACTCGACCCCAGAATGTATTTTGTTTATTAACTAACAAAGTACCTCCCAAGCAACCTTCTTACATCTGGTCCTGTTCACACTTTCAGACTTAGGAAATTATTAGCTTAGTAGACTTTGTTGAAAGGCAACCACAGGAGGGTGATGGGGGATTGGCACGAAGAAGAGGTGAGGGGTCATGAAGGAGAAGGTAGCAGTGGGGGATTTTCAGTCAATAATTACATTGTGATTTTTTAACCTGGCACAGATGCATCATAGACAACTGGACCTGGATTATTTGTACGTTAATGGAGAACCATAAATTGAAAATAGGAAGGGGCGGCGGGGGTGGTACATGAATATTCTTAATTTTCCCCACTTGCCTATGAAGTCTCCCTACATGACTCTGCAGTCTCCCTATTTTTTCTGGAGGGAGACTTGAAGTCTCCCTAAAATTCCCCCCTAGGCTGGTCCCTGCTCCGGAGGTCGTCAGTATAGCGACTCGGGAAAGGGGCACAGGTCTGATCGAGACTATAGGTTCTTTGTGGGGAGGACGTAGTTTCTCCTCACGTAAGCCGTACAGGTGATGGACAAGACCTCTATTGCTTGCCAGTTGCCTGAAGGTTATCAAACTTTGCCAGAAACTGGATCGAAGTCACGGAAGATCAGTGGGTGAGAAGTGTAGTCTCGGAAGGCCTGCGGCTATCATATTCCGGTGGATCCTTTCAAAAGAGAGTCTCTCCTTTGCGGAGGTACAGGCTATCTTGTTAAAGGAAGCAATAGAGGTAGTCGAGAATCAAAATTCTCAAGGTTTTTACAGTCACCTATTCCTCGTACCAAAGCCAGACGACTCGTTCGGACTGGTAATAGACTTGAGCTGGATAAACAAGTTGATCGTAGCTCCAAAGTTCATTATGGAAACCATTCGGTCGGTAAGAGCGAGCATTCGAGTGGACAACTATGTGGCAAGCATAGATCTAAAGGACACCTACTTTCATGTCCTGGTACATCTGGCATTCAGAAAGTACCTATGGTTTGCCGTGCAAGGAGAGGTTTTTCAGTTCAGAGCAATGTACTTCGGTCTGAACCTAACTCCTTGGGCTTTCACTCGAATAATGAACTCGGTAATGTCATACTTCCGAGCTCATTTGTCTGTGGTAACGTCGGCTTACTTGGACGACATTCTTCAGAGATACAGCAACAGAATTATTCTTCAGAATGATGTTCATAGTCTGCTTCAGTTGTTCCGACGTCTCGGTTTTATAGTAAATGAGAAAAAGTCGAATCTAGCTCCGTCCAAGTCCTTCATTCACTTGGGAATGAGCTTCGAGACTCACAACAATCTAGTTCGTCTGCCGTTACCCAGAGCGAAATTAGTCAGTTGTTATGCTCGCATTTGTCTAAACTCTCCCGCAGTCACGTCAAGGGAGTTATGCGTCTGATGGGGCTGTGCAGAGCGGCTGCGGATCTTATTCTGATGGGCCGTCTGCGCACGCGTCCCCTCCAGATATTCTTTACTCAGAACTGGAGTGTGAAGATGCATTTGCTCAAAACCAAGATTGTTTTAATGGACCTAGTAAAAAGAAATGTTCAGATTTGGGCGGAAATCCAGTGGTTGACTCAGGGATGTCCGCTTCAACTTTCGGCTTTCACGAATTACAAAATGCGAGTCAGACGGGCTGGGGCATGTCCCTAAGTCCAGCAGACTTGAAGTGACAGGGTCTTTGGGACCCTCAGTTCCCAGAGAAGCACATAAACATCAAGGAGATGATGTCTATCTGGCTAGCACTACAACATTGGATTCTTCGAATGGCGAACGTACATGTTCAGATTCTGTTGGACATCTCGACGGTAGTAGCTTACCTCAGAAACCAAGGTGGCACTCATTCGATTCTGTTATGTGAATTAACGGAGAAGATTCTCCTATTCGTTTCTGAATCATCACGTTCATCTCTCAGTACGTCATATATCGGGTCGTCTGAACGTAATAGCAGACTCTCACGGAAAGGTCGCCTGTTACCATCGGAATGGACTCTCAACAAGCGAGTATTCAGTCAGATCTGCTACCAGTGGGATCGTCCCATGATAGATCTTTTTGCGACACACCTGAACAATCAGTTACCGAGGTTTGTGTTGCCACGTCCAGATCATCGAACGTACACAGTAGATGCTCTGTCGATCTCATGGGAGGGAATGATAGGATATGCATATCCTCCTGCTCTGTTGATTCAGCAGATTCTGTTAAAGATCAAACAGTCTCACTGCAAAATCCTGCTAGTAGCACCTCTGTCGTCACAGAAACCTTGGATCAATCTTCTCAGGTGTCTGTTATGGGACATTCCCCGGAAGCTTCCTCCTCGGAAGGATCTTCTATATCAGGAGAAGTCACACGCACTGCATCACAACCCAGAAGGTCTCAACCTTCACATATTTCTGTTGTGCAGTCCTTCTTGCTTGGAAAACATTTTACAGGACGAGCAGTGGACGCAATTTCTAACTGTAGGAGGACCTCCTCTTCGTTGAATTATGCAGCAAAGTGGAGGGTTTTCTTCCCTTGGTGTACAGACCAGTCTGTAGACATCTATGATCGTACTCAAACTGCAGCCCATCACTATTAAGGGCTACAGGTCTATGTTATCAGACACTTATTCTCATCATGATAATTTGGCTATTGGATCAGATGCTTCTTTGTCCAAGCCTGTCAGAAATTTCTCTATTAATAGACTTAGAACCCTCAGATTAATTCCTAATGGAATTTGGCTTGGGTTCTGTTGAAGCTTCAAGAAGCTCAGTTTGAGCTGTTAGAAGATGTAGAAATCAAATTTTTGACATATAATTCCTCTTAGCCTTTGCATCTGCCAGAAGAGTCAGTGAACTTCATGCATTATCTGTTGATGATTCCCATTACCGTAATGTGGGTAATACCATTATGTTATCTGGCTTTATAGTGAAAATCAAGGGAATACCTCCTCCAGAGACAGTAGTCCAGCGTTGGTGCTGAGTAGTTTTAATGTGTAGCATGGTATGAAGCAATAACTGTGTCTCATTTATGTATTGTTTTTAAAGTGTAGCTCACTGTGAAGTATTTGTATATGTTACATGTCATACGAGTGTTAATATACAATCCTCTTACTCTTTTAAATGAGTATAAAGCATCTCATTCTCTGGACTAGCTTTATAATTGGTTTCCTTCACCGAATTAGAATAACAGGTTATGCTGGCATTAAATGGAGAAATTATGTAATTCTCAATTACATTGTTGGTGTTATGTCATTCTCTTTTTTTATAAGAGAAGGACATATATACTCGCCTAAAAAAAAAAGTGTGCATTGCAGAAATTGATCAAACTCCAAAAAAATAATTTCGTAGGTGTAAAGTGTTAACCTGTTCATGAATAAGTTATATTGAACACAAAAACAGCTTTCCCCGTTAAAATTGCATTAACGTTAAATGACGTGCTGCACGTTTGTGAAAAGGCATGTTTTGCACGTGGAGAGTGAAAATTCATGCAGCAGTGTGAATCCTTGGGTATTTAAACACTAAAGTAAGGCCTTCCTATCGTTCACATTCAAACTTGCGCTGCTGTTAAAACGACTCCACATTAGCATGCCAAGATTGACAATGAATCAACGTCTCCTTGCCCTGGGTATGACTAGAGCTGGCAGAACACACAGAGAGGTTGCCCAGCATTTGAACTGCCACCGTAACACTGTAGACAGGCTAGTCCATCGACATGCACAACATGATGACGTTCGAGACCGACCCCGCTCCGGGAGACCTCGAGTTACCACCCCTGCACAAGATCCGTATATCCGTGTCGTCCATCTCTGGAACCAGCAACAAACGGCAACGACGACAGCCAGGAACATCCCTAACCTGAGACGGATACATCCTCAAACAGTAATCAACCGGCTGAGAGAATACGGCTTATGTCCTCGAAGACCTGCAATTCATCTGATTTTGACATTACGTCATTGTCGTGCTCGACTGCAGTGGTGTAGACAACATCTCAGGCATCCCTTACACTGGTGGCGACGTGTTTTATTCACAGATGAATGTCGTTTCCATCTTTCATCATCGAATGGCCGCCAGAGAGTGTACAGACGTCGAAACGAACGCTACGCAGATCCATGCGTCATGGAGCGACACCGTTATGGGGGAGGGTCTCTCATGGTGTGGGGTGGCATCACTGCCCGTAACAGAACTGAGCTGGTCATTATTGATGGCAATCTCAGTGCAGCCAGATATCGTGATAAAGTGCTTACACCTGTTGTTGTCCCATTTCTGCAACGTCCCGGTCCCGGCGTCATTCTACAGCAGGACAACGCCCAACCCCACGCAGCTTGTGTTGTTCAACAGTATCTGCAGCAACAACAAGTGGATGTTCTTCCCTGGCCCGCAAATTCGCCTGATATCTCACCCATTGAGCACGTATGGGACGAAATGAAACGTCAGCTACGCCGGCTTCCCCATGCACCGTCAACGCTTGTGGAACTCCAAAGACAGCTTATCAGAATATGGAACAACATCCCACAACACTTCCATGCTAACTTGTTCGCTTCCATGAGGCGTAGATGCACAGCAGTAGTCGATGCAGATGGAGGTCATACCAGATATTGAGTGTGTGACTTTTGTGTTTGACCCTTAGTGTCTTTGACTCTCCATGGCACCAAGAGTATTCGTCGTAGCGTAATGAAATTTCTCGTGTTGATCACAAATTGATTCATCTGTGATTGAATAAAATTTCCATGAATGAAAATGATATATATCTTTTTCTAGTGTTATTTTTTAGCATGCACACTTTCTTTTTTGGTAGAGTATATAATTCCTCTGTCTTCTCCTATTCTCCTGTAGGAGCTAATCTTTTTTTGAAGTAATTGAGTAATTGGATTTTCCTCTGTGTCCTGGGCCCTCCAGCCTTTTTACGATTCAGCTAGTCTGGGCCATTGGTTGTGGTATAAAAATATGATAAATTTAAAATAATTTGTATATTTTTTATACTTACCAATGGCCCAGATGGGGATGGCCCTCCCATGAGTGGGCACTCATACCTCCCCGCTGATTATAACATTTAGCAGACAATATAGAAAGAATGAGGATTGGGGCCAATTTTGGTACCTTCCTGGTTACTGCGCATGCACAGTGAACAAAAGTATGGAGGACCATATAGGACTTAATTTTTTCAGTTTTGTATGCAAATTTTGGGGGGGCTCAAAATTTGTGTTTGGCCCCGGATTTTTTCGAGTTAGCACCAGCTAGTCTGGGCCATTGGTAAGTATAAAAAATATACAAATTATTTTAAATTTATCATTTTTTTGTTTTTGACACATTTAAAATATTAGCGACAGAAAAAAACTTGCGTTTCTTTTTTCCGCTAGTATAGAATTCCGTCTATTAGCATTTTTGATTTCCGGCATATAACTCCAGTTTCGATCATTTGATTTCAACCAAGTTGGTATGTGTATTACCCAGCTAATAATACAGGCCAAGTTCGGATATGAGATCTGTCCAATTATTTTTACACAAGTTACAGCCCTTTTTCGACTTGGAATTCGTCCATCTATTAACATTTTTGATTTCCGACCAATAACTCCAGTTTAGATTATTTGTTCTCAACCAAAGTTGGTACAATTCAAAATGTCTAACAGGCTTATTCAGCCATGACCTGGTTGTGCTCTTGTTCAATAATTTGATGCTTTTTTGTTTTTGACAGGTTGGCCTAAAATTCATTTTCAAGTTTGGCACCAGGATCAATTTGGACGAAATGACTTGTATGGTTATGGCTTTTGTCACATTCCAACATCACCTGGTATTCACAATATAGAATGTCCAACATGGAAGCCAGCAGGAACAACGCGTGAACAGATATCTCAGTTGTTTTTGGGAGGTGGACCATGTTTACGGAATCCAGATGTTATATACAGTGGTGCTGACAGATACAGACTTCATACAATAGCAATGGGAAAAGTACAGCTGCAGCTGGGAGTAATTCTTAGAAACTTTGATAAATATGGTATAGAGTGCTGACAGTGATATTATATATGCCTTAGAATGTGAAATTGACATTAAATTTAATCTGTCAGTTAATGAGTCAACAGTTGGATGAATCAGTTGTGCCTTCCCTTTGACCAGATATTGATTGATATAATATCCCTGTTAAGCTGAGGAGAAAAAATGAAATGGTTCATGTTTCCAGACTTACTAATTTTCCTGCCAAAGTTAGCACAACCCTAATCTTCTCTGAACAGAAAAAAGTGATATCTGTAATTATCAAGTACATGTAAACAGCAATGGTAGGCCATACACTTTAACCCTTCACCTAACCCAAAGAACAGACAATACTTAAAAAAGAGGCCTCCATCGTGCACCTGATACAATTGCTGAAGTAAGGATTTACGGTTACATTCTGCATCTACATGTTAATATAGTTAATCTAATTCAGCTAAGGGAGTGAGGGTGGAGGGGGGTGTCTGTTGGGTGATTTTTTAAAAATCACTCAAATCTATTCAAAACACATTTTGAACCAAAGAGAAAAAATAAATCACAAGTGCCACTCCCCCACCCCCCCCCCCCACCCCACCCCCCTCTGCTCTACACCCCAACTGGGTGAGAGTTCATTTGTTTCAATAAAATCACTCAAACTCCTCTAAATCTTATTTAAAAAAAAAAAAAAATTGCCCAGACTCACCCCCCCCCCCCCTCTCTGGAGCATGAAGTGGTCTGATGGTCCCCATTTGAGCAAAGGTTAATTTTATGTACTCACATTTACATCTAACTAAAGTTTACTGAACTCAACTTGGACATGTGAGGGCACAATTCATTTCAATAAATAGTAAATTCTGCATTGGGTTCTGTGTTAAATTTCAAACCCCTCTGGTGCCCACCAAAACTAATCAAGCATAACTTTTGGAACAAACTTTAATCTACGAGTCATAGCAATGTTATATACCAAATATCAAAAGGTTCTGCCTGGTGGATCTGAAGAAGATATTTGAAGAATATTCCTCATACTGCACTGAGTTAAAATTCGGGCTCACAATAGTCATTATATTGCACCAAGTTAAAATTTGGGATCCCACAGGGAGCCCAAATATAACCCAAGAGACTTCTTTTGAAAACTGGAACTGAACCTCCTAAGGTTGCTGCATATCAAAAGATTCTTACTGGTGGATCTGAAGAAGAAAATTTTTAAAGGAATTTCCCCATATTGCTGTTGCACTACATTACAAATTAGGTTGCCATAGGGAACCCAAGTGTGAACCCAGGGACTTGATTTGCACAAACTGGAATCTGACCCCAAAAAGAATACAGTAAACCAAATATCAAAAGATTCTGACTGATAGATCTGAAAAAGTTGATCTCTAAAGAATATTCCTCAAATTGCACAGAGTTGAAATTCGGCCTCCCACAGGGAGCCAAAATAGGATCCTAGGAACTTGATTTGAACAAACTTGAATCTGAACCTCCTAATACCAGTGGAGCTCATCTGAAATCAGGCATGATTTATACTGACTGATATTTGACATTATGTGGCTTGCCACATACTGTTGGATTTTAAGAGTATTTCTGCAACCAACATTTCTCAAACCTTGTATTTCCTTATTTTCCAGTCAGTCTGTGTATCTGCAATTTTGAGATCGACCAGAATCATTTTAGCAGGATTATTGCACTTTTTTTCACTTATAGTGTTTTTCCGAACCTTCATCATTTTGTCTCTTCTTGTTCAGTCATCTTTTTAAAAACTTGGCAAGTTATTAGCCATTAACCCTTAACCCAACAAATCGCCCACATCTGCCCGCATAATAAATTAAAAAACAATATTTAAATTAATAAATTTTGATATCGTCTGCATTGGGTAAAGGGTTAAAACCTGTGCCCCTGTGATTTTGAGATGCCCCGACTCATTTTGACAGAGTTATTGTCCTTTTTTTGCCTTCAAGTATTTTTTTCAACCTTCTTCATGGAGAATGCTTAGTCCCATTTCATTGGGGCAGACACCTCAATTGTTTTTGTGAAGCCTGAGAGCATGTTGCTGGAATCACAGGTCTAAACTGCATCATTATTATAATAAATTTTATTATACCACCCACTTGAAAAGTGGGCGGTATATAGCATTCATGGTGTCCGTACTTCCGTACTTCCATACTTCCGTATGTCCGTACGTCCGTGACGCTTTGGGGGTACACATCTGCTATCCGCTACTCCTCTTAAACCAGTGGGTGGATTTCATTGAAACTTACAGGCATTCTTTTCTATACATTATAGATGTGCACCTCCTATTTTGCTTTGAGGTATTTTTATTTTTTACTCTTTCCCAAAGGGCGAAATGAACTTAGCCAAATTGTTGTGATGCTTTAGGGGGGTACACTCCTGCTATCCGCTACTCCTCTTATACCAGTGGGCGAATTTCATTGAAACTCTCAGACATTCTTTTATATACATTATAGATGTGCACCTTCTATTCTGCTTTCAGGTATTTTTATTTTTTCATCTTGCATGCTCTTTGTAATATTTACCCTTTCTCATATTGAAAATTGCTCTCATGTTTTCGGAGAACATACAGATGTGCTGTGTATATTAAATACTTTTTTACTGTTGTGAAATGTTTCTTGGTTGGAGTGGGTGGTATCTTTAGTGAGCAGTGCTCACAGTAATTCTAGTTTTTATATTGTTAAATGAAGATTCAAGTATATGCTTGTAATAAAATAAATACAATATTCTGATATCTGGACATGTACTGAAATCCTGATACCTTCATACACGATATACCTGTATACCAGATGTGAGATAAATTCTCATGTCAAGAATTATTATGTTGATAAATTGTGTGTGTGATTAATTATATCTGGACAAAGCTCAGGTAGCTTTGTCAAACAAGAAATAATTAAAAACCTAACCATTTTAATGCAGTGATCCAGTAATGCATTCCTGAATAGTGACAGCAATTTTGTACTGATATTCTATCATGTTATATACTTCGGAGCTCTTTCCAAGAGCCAATCACATCATATATATCTGCCTAATTGAAAGAACCTTGGCACTTCCATTTTTGTGACAGAAAAGCATATTTTTTAATATTTTTATGTGTACCCATACTATGTATGGTACACATAATGCCGGCATCCGGGGTGACCATCCGTCGTTCGTCCATCCTTTGTCCGTCCGTCTGTCCATCTGTTCATCCGTCTGTCCATCCGGCATCCGTATCCATTTTCTTTGGCATTCGATAACTTGAAAAATATTGCTTGGATTGTCAAGTTACTTTATATTTGTGTTCAGGTTACTGATGTGCCGAGCTGTACAGTTTTTGGTGTAAATCTGATAATTTAATCTTGAGATATTAACCCTTTATCCTTCAAATTGAAAATTCCTCCAATCCCTTTGGCATTCGATAACTTGAAAAGTATTGCTTGTATTGTCAAGTTACTTTATATTTGTGTTCAGGTTACTGATGTGCCAAGCTGTACAGTTTTTGGTGTAAATCTGATAATTTAATCTTGAGATATTAACCCTTTATCCTTCAAATTGAAAATTTCTCCAATCCCTTTGGCATTCGATAACTTGAAAAATATTGCTTAGATTGTGAAGTTACTTTATATTTGTGTTCAGGTTACTGATGTACCGAGCTGTATAGTTTTTGGTGTAAATCTGTTATTTTAATCTTGAGATATTAACCCTTTATCCTTCAAATTGAAAATTCCTCCAATCCCTTTGGCATTTGATAACTTGAAAAATATTACTTGGATTGTCAAGTTACTTTATAATTGTGTTCAGGTTACTGATGTGCTGAGCTGTATAGTGTTTGGTGTTAATCTGATAATTTGATCCGGAGATATTAACCCTTTATCCTTCAAATTGAAAATTCCTCCAATCCCTTTGGCAGGAGATAACTCAAAAAATATCAATCCGATTGTCATGTTACATTATATATTTATTCAGGTTACTGATGTGCTGTGCTGTATAGTTTTTTATAAAAATCTGATAATTTGATCCGGAGATATTAACCCTTTATCCATCAAATTAGACACTCCTCCAATCCATTTCTATATGTACCCATACCTTGTATGGTGTACATAATGTCGGCATCCGTGGTGGCCCTCCGTCATACAGCTTTCTACTAGTTGCGCGTATGGGTACACATCTGACGATTTCATCGGCCTATTTTTTATGTTTGTTCCTCTAAATTGACCTTTTGTGATTCAGTAGAAACTTTATCCAACATTCAATTAAGAGGTCAGATTGATAAATATTAGTGATGTAAAACAACATATGCTGGACAAAATGTGCTGTTTAGTTAAGGATAGTCAGTTAATTGTTGAGTTTTATCGACATCAAATTGGATATGCTATTTGACAAGTCATGGGAGAAATACATGCACAGGAATTATCTGCAATATCCAGGAAGCTAACCCAGTGGCTGGAGCCATGCAAAAGTGTGGTGTGCTGGGGATTGGCTCAACTGCTACTGACCTTGGCAGGGGAGGGAGCAAAAGTACTGTCCTTTTGAGACAAGATGCAGGGGTGCCAGACCCATGGTGACCAGACCAAGTCATAGCTTGTGTTGATAGTACCGTCCTTACAAGACAAGATGCAAAGTGCTGGCTCGAGTCCATCATGGGGACCGATGGTGCCACATGCAATAGGCATCTACAACCATAACATATTCTTAGATTCTCTCAATAGATATTTAATATATCTCTTCTCATTTTAAATATTTAACCCTGTTGTCTGATGTCAAAATGACCAAGTTTTTAAGCAGCAAATATTTCCCACAATGCAGTTTGATATTTAATCAAATATACCTTGTTTGACAGAGCTCAGTGAGATATAATTGGTTAAATTCATAGTTAAACATGAGAAAAACAGAGTGATTAGCAAGCTCGAGTAAAAAAAAAAATCCATATTTTCAGGGACCTATCTTCAACCCTTTTATCGAACACAGCAGTGACAAAACTTGGGTAAAAGAGCTTAGCCACCATATTTTAAACTCAAGGTATCTAAAGCCTTGTGTAGAACACACTTTTTTTAATTGACCATTAAAACTTTTTCAGCATGTAATCATAGATTTGGAGATATTAATTTCTCCACCTACATGTTGAGGCATATTTTATATTTATTCTGATGTCAGTATATTTTTATACTGTACCAATGACCCAGACTTAGCTGGTGCTAACTCTAACAAAACCAGGGCCAAACACAAATTTTGCCCCCCAATCCCCCAAATTTGCATCCAAAACCAAAAGAAATCATGTCCTATAGGACCTCCATACTTCGCCCCTACTGCGCATGCGCAGTGTCAAGGACGTTCCGAAATTGGCGCCAATTATCATTCTCTGTTTGGCCCTTCATCAGTCAACATCTCACTGATCTTTGTGCTTGTAAATCTCAGTTTAAAGGATGCCAGACACGTAATTATTGGAGAAATGGTGATTCTAAGGAGGATATAGAAGGAGGAGAGGAAAAAGGAGTGACAAAAAATAATCAGGGCTGTACTTAAAATTTTTTATGAAATTATGTTAAGTTGCCTATTTTCGAGGCATGGGCCTCTTGTTGTCATTCTTGCTAAAAAGTTGCACTGCTTATTCAGTGTTTCCTCTCCCCTGGTCTTCTAAGTCCCCCCTTGCAATTCTCCCATGCTTTTGGCATATTTTTGAGAAAGTTCATTTCTAAAATTCTCTTGGGAGAGTTGCTTGGTTACAGAATGTTTTCTGTTATTTTCCCCATAGTTACGTTTTCACCCATGGGTGTATAAACGTTGTGTTCTGCATCTTCCATCTGATGTTCTGCAGATTCTCCCCTGGGAGTCTCTGTCTTGCATCAGATAGAGTGTAATTTTGATGACTGATTTCGGGCCAGTTTTTTCAGTGCCTGGAGTCATGTTTTCTGGTGTTTTACACTGTTTGTTTACATTGGCAACAGTCTCTTTTGAGGGGGGCTGTTTGCCTTTGGTGTAGTTTATCTCACTATAAGATACATTTTTTTATCCGTAAGTGTTGCATTAATTATTTAATATAAATTTAAAATTTTTGACCACACTTAGCCATCGGATCCATCGGGGCTCAACGTTACTTTTCAGAAACTTGGGCTTCGCTGAAAAAATATTTTTCAAAATTATTTTGATTTGCAATTGTTTTTTCATTATTAATGGATCATGTTATTATGTATCTTTGTGTCAGGGGTTTTTGCGAGTAACTAGGACTTGTTGACTTTTCACAATGAAAGGATATTGTTCAAATTGTAATAGGAAGAAATCTTCCTCTGACTTTCATGATCATTGTATTAATTGTAGTCAGTGTTCTCGCACTAATCCCTGTTCTATATGTCAATATTGGGATGACAAACATTGGAAACGTGTGTCACAGTATGTTGTTACTGGAGAAAGGGCTATGCCGGCTCTTTCTCCGCAAGGTCACTCTACTCTCTCAGTTTCTATTTCAGAGGAACAAGAACAGGGTGATGTTTCCATGTTATCTTCCGCAAGTGCGCTTCCGTCGTCACAAATGAATACAGAGCTAGCGGCAAAAGTGCTCATGGAGATTAAACAAATGTCGTCCGCTAGCTCGCCCGGTGTAGCGTCCATTCACCGAATGGTTCGGCAGCCGGGTTCGTCCGATGCGGTCCAGGAGGAAATGTTGGGTGATGCGAGCACTATAAACATTCAACGTGCACACCCAGTGACGGCGGATAGTAGGCAAGATCGGAGGAAGCCTTTGAGTCCGGTTCCTAGCTCGCCCAGGTCCAGCCGGGCCGCGAGCGAGAGAGGCCCCTCTCTCGTACAACAACATCTGGGACCAGATGTTGTGGTACAAAATGTGTCGCAAGCGGAGCATACGTCCGTCGCTCGGGACGCTCCTTTGTATAGGCAGTCCGCGGAGACTGCTCAGGCTTCTTCTTCTCGTCAGCGCACACGACCGCACCTTGGCTGCGTGTCCACCGATATTTTACCAGCTTCGCCGATCAGGGATTCTTCGGCGACCAGGTCACACCATCCGGCAGCCAGGGACACGAGGCCGATGGACTCTGGACGTTCGCATAGAAAAAGTATGCGGGAGCCATCAGATGCGGAGCTGCCCTCGGCGAAGCAGCGAAAGACTGCGCATCCGCAGGCCTCGATGCCGGACGTACTTGTGCAGATAGCACAACTTATCGCAGCATCCCAGCAGCCGACAGAAACGGTGTCGGATCGGGAATTATCCGACGGCACTGGGTCGGTACGCTCCGCCGAAGCATCGGGGGCGGACGACCGGGAGCATCATGAGGTCCGACCGGATGGTGAAAGGGATACGGATGACTTGGAGCTATCCCTTTCGGAACAACATAAAGCTGCCGTGGACTTCATCTGGCACTTTCTCCCTCAAGTTGTTCCGTCGGGCCAGACTGCTGCGGTTCCGGACAAGAGGATTATAGTGTCATTGGACTCTGAATTTTTTGAGCGGTTCAGGGACATCGCTCCCGAGTTTCCGTCTCAGTCCAATAATGTTGCAAGAACATTTGAATTATTGAACGACGCTATATTTAAACTTGCTTCCAAAACGGGGAAAGCAGGTTTCTTGTCCGCCAATACTCTCAACCTGCCTTTCATTAATGCAAGGAATAAATTCGACACGGCAGGACAGGGTATTCCGAGAGTTCCTCTGCGTATGGACGACGAGGCGGAAGACTTAGAGCTATCATTACCGTCGTCGGCTTCTATTCCAACCGCGGTGTTGGAAACAGCTATTTCGTCTAACAGAGCCAGTTTAGATGCCTTATCTTACGCAGATCACCTTACTAAGGCGTAATCACTGCGCCTTCAAGGGAAAGAATTTCAGGATATACTATCCTCTTTAAGACTTCTTTCAAGGGCAGTAGCTTATTCCACGTGTAACTCCGCCCTTTCAGTGGCAAACCTGGAGTTGGTTAGACGTGATGCAGCCCTAGCTACATCCACACTCGTGGATACTAAGGTGAAGAACTCTCTCAGAGTCGCTTCGGTCTCCGGAGAACTTCTCTTTGACGGCAAGCTTTCTGCTATTTATGATAAAATTACAAAGAAAGCTTCGGATTCTCTGTTGTTCAAATCTGCTTCTAAGAAGTCGGATACGGCAGACAAGAATAAGACAGGCACTTCTGGGTCTAATGCGCCCAAGAGAGGTTCCTATAGAGGTTCCGGTGCATCCTCTTGGTCTTATTCGAGAGACCGTCAAGGTAGCGACTCACGTTCGGGACGTCCTTCGGGCCGGGACAACCGGTCGGACGCCCCGAGGTCGACGGGACGAGGTGCGGGTCGTGGAGGACGTGGTTTCTCCTACCGCAGGCCTCGCAGGTCCAGGAGGTGATGGCTTAAACCTCTATCGCGTACCGGTTGGCGGAAGGTTGTCGAGCTTTTCACAAGAATGGGCGTCGATTACGGACGACCCTTGGGTGAGAGGAGTGACTTCGGAAGGTCTAAAGATATCCTTCAAACGAAAGCCTCCATTAACTCGAAGTCAAAATGGACTCAACTTCCGTCAAATCCGCAGAAAAGAGACGCTCTATTAATGAGAGGTGCAGTCTCTTTTAATGAAGAACGCGGTAGAGGTCGTAGAAAACCAGGAGACTCCGGGATTCTACAGCCATCTGTTTCTGGTTCCGAAACCAGACGGCTCGTTCCGTCCAGTCATAGATTTGAGCTGGATAAACAAGCTGATCGTCGCTCCGAAGTTTTATATGGAGACGATTCGATCGGTCAGAGCGAGTATTCGGGTGAACGATTATGCAACAAGCATAGATCTCAAAGATGCGTACTTTCACGTCATGGTACATCCGACATTCAGAAAGTATCTACGCTTCGCAGTCCTAGGAGTGGTGTATCAATTCCGGGCGATGTGCTTCGGATTGAATCTAGCACCCTGGGCTTTCACTCGGGTAATGAACTCGGTAATGATCTATTTCCGAGCTCATTCGTCTGCGGTAACGTCGGCCTACCTGGACGACATTCTTCAGAGGTACGGCAACGAGTTAACGCTTCAGAACGATGTTCAGAATCTACTTCTATTGCTCCGACGCCTCGGTTTTATAGTAAACGAGGAGAAGTCGGATCTGGTGCCGTCCAAGTCATTCACACATCTGGGAATGAGCTTCGAGACACACAACAATCTCGTTCGTCTGCCGTTAACCAGAGCGAAATTAGTCAGTTGTTACGCTCGCTATTGTCTGCATGCAGACAAAGTCACAGCGAGAGAATTTATGAGACTGATAGGTCTGTGCGGAGCCGCTGCGGATCTCATTCCGATGGGGGGGTTACGCACGCGTCCTCTCCAAATTTTCTTGACTCAGAATTGGAGTGTGAAAATTCATTCGCTCGACATAGACGTTCTCTTGTCAGATCAAGTGAAACAAGAGATTCTGACTTGGGCAAACATTCAGTGGTTAACTCAGGGAGTTCCGCTGCAGTTGCCGGATCCGAGTTTTACCATTATGACGGATGCCAGTCAAACAGGTTGGGGTGCATCATTGATCCCAACGGATTCGAGATGCCAGGGTCTTTTGGGATCCGCAATTCCTGGGCAAGCACATAAACATCAAGGAAATGATGTCAATTTGGATTGCGTTACGTCATTGGATGGACATTATTCACAATGCTCATGTCCAAATCCTATCCGACAATACGACAGTAGTGGCGTATATACGGAATCAGGGAGGCACTCATTCAGTTCCGTTGTTCAATCTAACGGAAAGAATCCTTCTGTTTGCGCTAGAACATCAGGTTCTTCTTTCGGTCCGTCACATACCGAGTCGTCTGAATGTGCTAGCAGACTCCCTTTCACGAAAGGGTCGCTTGTTGCCGTCGGAGTGGACTCTCAACAAACAAGTATTCAATCAGATTTGCTACCAATGGGAACGGCCAATGATAGATTTATTTGCGACACATCTTAACAATCAGTTGCAGACGTATGTGTCTCCGTGTCCGGATCCAAGAGCATTTGCAGTAGACGCTCTGTCGATCTCTTGGGACGGAATGATAGGATATGCGTATCCTCCAGCGCCGTTAATTCAGCAAGTATTGCTAAAGATAAAACAATCTCAATGCAAGATTCTGTTGGTAGCATCTCTGTCTCCACAGAGACCGTGGATAAATCTACTCAGGTGTCTGTTGTGGGACCTACCGCGAAAGCTTCCTCCACGGGAGGATCTTCTTTCGCAGGGGAAATCGCGTCAACTCCATCACAACCCGCAAGGTCTCAACCTTCACGTTTTTCCATTGTGCGGTCCTTCTTGCATGGCAAGCACTTTACAGGACGAGCAGTGGACGCGATTTCTAACTGTAGGAGGACCTCCTCTTCGCTAAACTATGCGGCTAAGTGGAAGGTTTTTCGTCGTTGGTGTAGGGATCATTCTGTAGATATTTTCGATCCCTCTATTCCAGACATTGCAAACTTTCTAGTATACTTGTTTGACGAAATCAAACTGCAGCCTGTTACTATTAAGGGTTATAGGTCTATGTTATCTGATACCTATGCACATCATGATAGTTTACAAATTGGATCTAATGTCTCTTTATCTAAGTTGGTTAGAAACTTCTCGATAAATAGACCCAGAACTCTTAGGTTAATTCCTAAATGGAATTTAGCTTGGGTTCTTCTTAAATTGAAGGAAAAGTCATTTGAACCTCTGGGGACAGTAGATTTCAAATTCTTATCTTATAAGACAGCTTTTCTCTTAGCTTTCTCTTCTGCTAGAAGAGTCAGTGAGCTTCATGCACTGTCGGTGGATGATTCTCACTATCGTAGTGTCGGGAACACTATCACCTTCACTACTAATGTGGGTTTTTTAGCTAAGAATCAGGCTCCTAATAAATATCCGGAACCTATTGTCATTAAGGCTCTTCCGTCTTCAGACGGGCGTAGGCCTTTACTCTGTCCTGTTAGAGCGTTACGTATCTATAAACAGAGATCTCAGTTTATCAGAAAGGGACGAAAATGTTTCTTTCTGTCTTTGATGCCTAATAGAAGGGACATTTCGGTCCATTCTATTGCTAGATGGATTCAATTAACTATCCGTACTGCTTATGAGAGTTTATCTTCTTCTCAGCAGTCTGTGCTTAAGATTTCCGCTCATGAAGTAAGAGCTCTTGCTACTTCTTGGGCTTACACTAATAGTATTGCTATTACAGATTTAATGAAGGCTGCTTATTGGTCTCAGCCATCCACATTCACGAATTTTTATCTCAGAAATATTGAGTCCATTTCTGGGGACCTGCATTGTTTAGGTCCGTTATCTGTTGCTCAGAATGTCGTCCACTAAACAGTTGCAACTATAGTTATGCAGGCTTTCTGTTCCGGCAGTGACTCCGTCCGGCTGCCCTCTTTGCTCTGGGCTATTTGACCCAGGGCAAGGGGAAGGGGGGGGGGGGAGGGTGTTCCCTTAGGTCACCTGCTTTATAGTGAAAAGCAAGGGAATGCCTCCTCCAAAGTCAGTATTTCTGAGTCGCTTCCGGGATGGTTTTAAAGTGTAATATTAATGCTATAATTCATTCATGTCATATTTTTAAAGTGTAGCTCGGTGTGAAGCATTTGTATATGTCAAGTGTCAAATGGGCGTTAATATACAATCCTCGGACACTTTTAAAAGATTATAAAGAGTCTCAATTCTCTGGACTAACTTTATTTATTGGCTTACTTTAAAAATAATTAGTATAAAGGGTTATACTGGATGTTATTAGAGAACATGAATGTTATTGTGCTCAATTATGAAGGGTATTGTATCTTTCTAATTTAACATTAAATAAGAAAGATACATGTAAAGCCTAATACTCCTTTTCTCCTTAAGGGGTTGCCTCTATATTATATAGTTGAGCTTATTGGATTTTCCTCTATGTCCTAGGCCCTCCAGCCTTTTCACTATTCAGCTAAGTCTGGGTCATTGGTACAGTATAAAAATGTTAAAAAATTTATAGTAATTTATATATTTTTTATACTTACCAATGACCCAGACGGGGATGGCCCTCCCAGGAGTTGGGAACTCTTGCCTCCCCGCTGAGTACATAGCGCTGACCAGGCACTGCCAGTAAGAATGATAATTGGCGCCAATTTCGGAACGTCCTTGACACTGCGCATGCGCAGTAGGGGCAAAGTATGGAGGTCCTATAGGACATGATTTCTTTTGGTTTTGGATGCAAATTTTGGGGATTGGGGGCAAAATTTGTGTTTGGCCCTGGTTTTGTTAAAGTTAGCACCAGCTAAGTCTGGGTCATTGGTAAGTATAAAAAATATATAAATTACTATAAATTTTTTAACTTTTCTTGCATCAGAGAATCAAATAAAAATGTGACTGTGGATGGGAATTGTGCTGCAGACATTTTCAAAATTGGTAGTGTTTATATAGGCCCTAGTGTTCAATATGTATGCTAACGAATTTCAACCTGATGCTAAAAAGAAAAACCCCACTCCCACCCTAATATTTTGTTCAGACATGTTTGACATAACAGCTTGATACAGCAGAACAATACTCTCAATGAAAAAGTTTCATTTTTTTTCATCTCCCTCAACACCGCTTCAGACCACTCAATGGAACAGGTGTACTGAGCTTGTTCCAAAAGTAATGTTTGAAGAACTAACTAAATTCGTAAGGTGACTCTTACATACATGCAAAGTTTTGTGTGGATTTTGGTGTTTTACTCACAAAGCTCAATTTGAAGCTATATATTCTAAGATGTGCCTCTGTTGTCAAACATTCCTTCCACTCAGATTGCAAATGAATGTCTCTTCAAAATCTAAATGGTCTCTGTTGTATATTGTTTACTCTTCTGACAAAAATTGTAAAGAATTGATCTCAAACAACAAAAATACTGTTTCAACAGGTAAACTTTATAAGAAAACTCCCTTACACATTACACAAGTTTGACCGTGTTAAACTTTTGCATTTTATCAAGTGGCACGAAGTCCCTCAGGCATATTGATTAACTTTTCTACGATTGGCAAATGGTCTCTTCATTAAATGTTTAGATTAGGCCCTGATAGTGCTTATGCCATGTTGTTGGCTACATTTTTTAAACAGGTACAAATTGACATATTAGCGAGTGCTTGAGATTGAAGCATACGTAAACAAACAACAGGTACAGAGAATCGGTTAAACTTTATCTTGTGCAGTTCTTGACAAGTTAGAAAATGTCAATTTCGTTTTGATAAATATTCAAAGAATTAAAAGAAAAATGTGTTGGCAAATCCAAGTTTCACCTGTAACATTTGTATGAAACTATTAGACAGTAGTTTATGTTGAAGAGGTCACTTGTCTGTTTCAAATATGTTGGCCATTTAAATATGTATTTTGAGTTATTTATTCTGTAAATATGTATATTCCATCTATTTGTAATAACACTGGTAAATAGTTTCTTTAATCTTTTCTTTTTTTGTTATAATTTTATATTAAAACCCCTGTCAATTTGGTATAATTCAAGGAGTTCCTCCCAATCAAGTAAACATCATAAATGTTTTGAGAACTATCATGCTCATGATTTGCTGGAATTTATTTTGATACTAAGAATGCAATATTAGATAAGCTGTTTTGCATTTTTGTCTTCTTGGCTTGTCTCCTGGATTTTGGTCTGTACTGGAGTTTAATTTAACTAGCTAGTTGAATTGAACTCAAGAACTAGATTTTCATCACACTCTTCCTCTCAAAACAGACTAATTGAAATTCATATCTTAACCCTTTACCTAACGAAGCCGTAAAAAAAAATGCCGATAGGATCACCGATCCAATGTCGAGTTGTGACGGCACAAAAGTCGGTTTAATCATTATCAACTTATCGTCCGGAAACCAATTGTTTACAATTTACTATGTGAAGGGTCAGTGTGACCTTGACCTTTGACCTAGTGATTCCAAAATAAATAGGGCTCTTTCTTGCACTAATGCCAACCTACCTATGAAGTTTCATGAACGTAGGTGGAACCATTGTCAAATTATCATCTGGAAACTAATTGTTTATGATTTTTAATGTTCAAGGTCATTGTGACCTTAGCCTTTGACCTAGTGAGTCCAAAATAAATAGGGGTCTTCCACTCACCTAGGCCAACCTACCTATGAAGTTTCATAAATGTGGGTCAAACCATTATCAAGTTATTGTCCAAAAACCAATTGTTTACGATTTACTATGCTGCAGGTCACTGTGACCTTGACCTTTCACCTAGCAAGTCCAAAATAAATGGGTTCTTCCTCTCACTGATGCCAACCTACCTATTACGTTTCATGAACATGGGTCGAAACATAATAAAGTCGTCATCCGGAAACCAATTGTTTACGATTTACTAAGTTGAAGGTCATTGTGACCTTGACCTTTCACCTAGCGAGTCCAAAATAAATAGAGTTCTTCCTCTCACTAATGCCAACCTAACTATGAAGTTTCATGAACATGGGTCGAACCATCATCAAGTTATCATCTGGAAACCAATTGTTTTGATTTACTATGTTCAGGGTCACTGTGACCTTGACCTTTGACCTAGTGAGTCCAAAATAAATAGGGTTCTTCCTCTCACAAAGGCCAACCTACATATGAAGTTTCATGAAGGTGGGTTGAACCGTAGTCAAGTTATCATCCGGAAACCAATTGTTTACAATTTACAATGTTCAAGGTCACTGTGACCTTGACCTTTGACTAAGCAAGTCCAAAATTAATAGGGTTCTTCCTCTCACCGATACCAACCTACCTATGAAGTTTCATGAACATGGGTTGAACCACTATCAAGTTATCATCCGGAAACCAATTGTTTACGCCCGCCCGACCACCCGCCCGCCTGGACGCCCGCCCGCCATTCACCAAACTATAAGTCGAGTTTGACTTCGTCACAACTTGACAAAAAATTATATTTTTCCAAAAAATTTGAACAAAACCACATCATGTGACCCCTCATTGGAATGATCAACGAGCTCGTTCCAATGAGGGGTCACATGATGTGGTTTTATATAAATTTTTTTAAACATTTTAAAAATCAATAATTAAAATAATAAATTTGGGTATCGTCTGCATTGGGTAAAGGGTTAGGACTCATGCTACAACTCATATTCAGTGAACAAGTGTAAGATGCAAAAAACCTGGAGGTCCAGTGGCAGTATTTTATTTCTCCATGCATTTACGCAAGGGTGCATAAAGTGTTGCCCCTGTCCCTTCTTTCTGTAATCATATCCATAAGTATTTGACACAATAACATTAGTTTCGTTTGGAAGAATTTTCAAATTTTACAACTGTACTTATGACTACAGGCTGAAGGTTAAGTTTAATTTTCAGAATTTTTACACAAGAAGTTTCAGAGTTTGGGTACAAAACTTTGCTATTTTGGGGGTTTCTGCAGGATTTTTTTACCTCCCATTGGGGAATGATGTGAAATTTGACAGTTTTTCTTATGATTACAAAATGAAGGTCAAGTTCATTATTCAGAATTCCAGAGCATTTGATGCTCCAGTTATGGCCCTTTAACATGCACAATTTTTATTTTGCGTTTTCCATACGGTAACTTTAAATTTCTTTGGCAGATTGATATGAAATTTGAAAGTTTTGATTAGGATCATAAAACAAAGGTCAAGTTCGATATTCAGATTTCTAATGAACATAATTCCAAAGTTATGGCCCTTGATGGTGCAAAACAGTTATTTTATTTTTCTGCATTTAGATGGGTCGGGTTTCTCAAAAATCTTACTTCTAGAAGCATTTTTGCGGAAAACTGAAAACATGATTGTTTCTACATAATCTGTATGCGGCTGATACGTTTGGAGTGTCTGTTGCCCTTTTAAGCTACTTTTTAACCCCTGGATATCTTGATTAACCGAGGACCTTCTTAGTTTGGGGGGGGGGGGGGGGGTGGGTGTTGGTATGAATTTCAGATCCTCACCCAGTACGTTTTTTCAATGCACATAAGTAATGAGGTTGGAAATATGCTCATCCACATTAACAGCCAATGTGGGTGGGGTGGGGGTTGGGCTGTCATTTCATTTGTTGCCACGTGTGATGTTTTTTGGGGTGCATTCGGTATGTTACGCATGCTGATTGGATTTATGGTAGCAGTGGCTTGTTGATTGATTGATCACATGTGATTGTGTTTCATTCACGGTACTTTGCCAGCCTTGTCATGCTTGTTTTGTTTTGGAGCAAGTGAATCCACATATTAAGAATTAAAGAATGCTCTCTCTGGTGTGGTTGAGGGCAAACACTGCAATGGTACCATCAGTAGTAGGTGTCTTCTCCACTGGATAGGAGGTATCCATGAGAGGTTATTGGTAACCAGAGTAAATAGCTTGCAGGGGTGGGCATAATGACCTGTAGACGGGCCCTTGTCCCATGAACATTGAGACACAAATGTGTCAAGCATGGAAGAAGAAAAGGCAGACAAAGTTATGTGTTGTTCCGTTTAAGAGTCAGGTGGTGTACCTGTCTTCTATGCTGTGTACACTGGAACATTTGGATGTGTTGCTAGTCTCACCTGTGTATGAGGTGGCAGTTGCATGGAGGAGGGTGCCCTGAGACTATATACTTGTGGGTAGGGGTGTTGGTCATTCCCAGTTTCTGTCATTTTGGAACACTCTGAAGTCAATCAGCTGTTTAGCATAGATTGTGTCCAAATTGGGTCGCCTGGTGGATTCTTTTTAGGGGATGCTCTCCTGGGGTGGGGTGGATGGTGTGTCCCCTTGTGAGTTGATTGCACCCTCTGATGGGTAGGAGGGGTTTATTAAGAGAGGTGGCCATTGCAGTTGTACCACAGTTATGGACTTGCATCATCGTAGTCATAATCCCCTTGTACGGTTTATTATTGGCAAGTTTGCATTTTGTTAGATGAGAAACACTTCATGGTATTTCCCCGCGGGAACCCCGGTAAGTGAAGCAGTACCTGTTCACTGCAGTAAACAGGCTCTGTTCACTGGTAAAATAGGACCCAGTCACCATTGCTTGGGAGGTGCAAACCCTCTCTAAAATGGGCAACATGGCTTATTAACGCTCACCCCTGGTCTTGAATTGATACTCATGTTGTGGTCATGATTAGCCATTGTGCAAAAGTATGTGACCTTAAACACCAATAAATAAATAAATTAAAAAAAAAAAAAAAAAAATAACTTCATGGCATTTATGAAGATCTTTAAGAAGACAGGTTGGTCCCATTTGGTTATGTTGGTAAGACCTGAGTCATCTGGATGTTTGGACAAGTCGGCTTTCAAGTTGGATAGAAGCTTTGTGTATTAAATTTTTAACAACTGTGATAAACGTAGGTAGTGTGGAAGGCTAGGATGTCCACAGCAGTAGAAATATAGTTCTCAAATTTTAAGATGCTGTTTGAGTGTGACGTAGATCTGATTGGAAGGTTTGGGACAGGCTGTGGGAGGGACAACATTTTGTAAATTGTACTTTTGACCCAGTGAATACAGTGTTTGTAGAGTGCATCCAAATCCCACTACATGAGCAATCTTGTGACATTGAGTTGCAGTTGGGGAGGGGGGGGACACACCTGCATCATGAGTTTCAACGTCTTCATGGTGGCACTGGGGTATGTATGATCACCAGACCTGACTAGAGTAGATCAAAATTCTTGTGTTTCCCAGAACAAATCAGCCATGTGTAACCAGCTTTCAGCCCTTCCAGCTGTATCAAACAAACATATACAGAGGTCTGTTAACTGGTAGAGTGCTGGAAGCCCAAATTTGGGCTTTATTCTGAAGTGTCGGTACCACAACTTAAATGCTTCATATTCAGTGCGTGTCATTCATATCAGCTTTGAAGTGAAATTATTTAGCCTGTTTGGATTTGCCTTGTTACAATTTCTGGGAGAGTGCCAGTTGGCACTCTCCCATAAATTGTAACAAGGCAAACATATGTGAACAAATTTTGATGACCAAAAAAAATTCAGCGCTCTACCAGTTAAAGAGTGTAGTTCTATATCTCTGGTAATATTAAATATTACAGGCAGTGGATGCTGTTGAAAGTGTCGTTGAACTGTAATAAAAAAAACAGTTGGTGAATTTGAAATTTAATGTTGCTCACCTTTAATTCAACGAATGATCAAAAAGCAAAATAATTTTTTCAAACTGCATAGTTCTGTTTGTGACCAAATCTATTGTGGCAGTAAAGAAGTTAGCAATTTTAATTTTAAAATTCACTGCCATTAGGTGCAGTGGCAGACAAGCATAGATTATCGCCTGGCGCCAGTCTTGTGTGCCACCCCTACTCCATGCCTTGTGAAGTGTTTTTTGGTGCCAAGTTTCATATAAATACCTGGATTTCATGGCTTTACTGATATATTTTGCTACCTTTAAGACATGCCACTCAAGTCGATCACCATGCCCGCCTCCCCCATTGACCACTAGAGATAGTGCAGTGCAGTAGGGGATTTGAAATTTAATGTTGACCACATTTCTATTACCATTTGTTGTTGCTTGATTAGTGTGTATGTTGAAATCATGATGCATGAAGGCTTTCATCACTGGTAGAATAAGAGGCCCCAGGGGGCCTGAGGGCGCTCACCTGACATGGTAGCCTAAATATCAACCCAGAGAATTGATTTCAACAAGTTGCATCTGCTCCTCCTAAGAAAAGCTTATACCAAATATCCAAAGATTCTGACCAGTGGATCTAAAAAAACCCGATTTTTAAAGAATATTCCTCATATTGAACTAAGTTATAATTCGGGCTCTCACAGGAAGCCCATATATGAACCCAGGGACTTGGCTTTAACAAACTTGAATCTCACCCCCCTAAGGATGCTGCACACCAAATATCAAAACATTCCGACTGCTGGATCTGAAGAAGATTTTTAAAGAAAATTCCTCATTTTGAACTAAGTTACAATTCAAGCTCCCACAGTGAGTCCAAATATGTACCTGGGGACATGGCTTGAACAAACTTGAATCTCACCCCCCTAACGATGCTGCTTACCAAATATCAAAACATTCCGACTGCTCGATCTGAAGAAGAAGATTTTTAAAGAAAATTTCTCATTTTGAACTAAGTTATCATTCGGGCTCCCACAGTGAGCCCAAATATGGACCTAGGGACATGGTTTGAACAAACTTGAATCTCACCACCCCCCCCCCCCCCCCCCCCCCCCCCCCCCCAAGGATGCTGCATACCAAATATCAAAACATTCCGACTGCTGGATCTGAAGAAGATTTTTAAAGAAAATTCCTCATTTTGAACTAAGTTATAATTTGGGCTACCACAGTGAGCCCAAATATGAACCCAGGGACTTGGCTTGAACAAACATGAATCTCACTCCCCTAAGCATGCTGCATACCCAATATTAAAAGATTCTGCCTGCTGGATCTTGAGAAGATTTTCAAAGAAATTAATCTGAAATACACTATGTTCAAATTTGGGCTCCTATACTGAGCCCAAATATAAACCCAGGGAGCCGATTTGAACAAACTTGAATCAGATCCACCCCACAATGTTGCATACCAAATATCAAAAGATTCTGCCTGCTTTTTTTCCCATTGCCTTCAGTGTTAAAAAGTGCTGACTCAGCACTTTTTCAAAGTCCTGAAAAAAGTACCTTGTGATCAAACCGATAGGGATTTTTTTTAACCATTCTATTCTACTGGATAAAAGTAAGCTTTATACAAAATAAGAATTCTCTGTGCCGTGTAGTTTTGGAGATATGGCAGTTTTAAGGTTTTTCCTATTTTTATCTCCCGAGGTTCCCACGGGCAATGAGAACATTTTTTTTGGCATCAACCAACTACTTATGACCCATTATCATCTCATATCAAATTTGGTTCAAATCGACCTCACGGTTCTGAAAATAGAAATTTTAGGGTGGCCAAAATTTTTGCCCCTCCCATAACGAAGGCAAATAATGTCTGACAAACATCTCTTGAACAAACTTGATTCTAAAAATAATTTCCCAACACAAAACCATTTACCATACCTCCACTACAAATTTGATCTGTTAGAATATAGGTTATAGAGTAAACTCCTGTTAATTGAATAAATGAAAGTGTCAATGACACTGTAGCTTAACTTGTGTGTTGTGTTTGATGAAAAGAATAATGTTCAATGTTTATGAAAAGATTATGAAATAAGACAAGAATTGTGATAATTGGGAATATGTTCATTTCTGTTCCCTGTATGCTATGTTTTTGATAAAAATAATATGAGGTGTACACTGTACTAAAGAGCTGAGAGGTGGGATAATATGACCTCACAGTTAATGCATGTGGCCCTCACAGTTAACGTATATCAATGAAAGTTACCAAGTTACAGTGAAATTATTCCAAAACGAGTCATCCAATCAAGTTACATTGAAATCCCTTCATAAATATGGCCTGTAGACTGTGCTAAAGGTTTTCGGGCTTCGGGGCCCCTGTAGCCGTCAGTTTCCCAATTGCGTCCAAAGGGGACGTTCCCACCTAGACATTATATGAAGTCAACCTACCAAGTTACAATGAAATCCCTTCATAAATATGACCTGTAGACTGTGCTAAAGGTTTTTGGGCTTTGGCAGCCATCATGGTTGAATGATCGCAACCAAAATGGGACATTCTCATCTGGGCATCATCTGGAGTTACAATGAAATCCCTTCATAAATATGACCTGTAGACGGTGCTCAAAGTTTTCGGGCTTCGGGCCCCTGAAGCTGTCACAGTTGACCAATCACGACCAAAAGGGGATGTCATCATCTAGGCATTATATGGAGTCAAACTAACAGGTTACAGTGAAATCCTTCCATAAATATGACCTATAGACTATGCTAAAGGTTTTGGGGTTTTGGGCACGGGCAGCCATCAAGGCTGAATGATCGCGACCAAAAGGGGACGTTCTCCTCAAGACATTATTTGGAGTCATCCTACCAAGCTACAATGAAATCCCTTCATAAATATCACCTGTAGACTGTGCTAAAGGTTTTCGGGCTTCAGGCCCCTGTAGCCGTCACAGTTGCCTAATGGTATCCAAAAGGGGCTGTTCTCATCTAGACATCATATGAAGTCAACCTACCAAGTTACAATGAAATCCCTTCATAAATATGAACTGAAGACTGTGCTAAAGGTTTTCGGACTTTGGGCTCAGGCAGCCATCATGGTTGAATGATCGCAACCAAAAGGGGACATACTCATCTGGGCATCATCTAGAGTGATCCTACGAAGTTAGAATGAAATCCCTTCATAAATATGACCTGTAGACTGTGCTCAAGATTTTCGGGCTTCGGGCACCTGTAGCCATCACAGTTGACCAATCACGACCAAAAGGGGATGTCATCATCTAGGCATTATATGGAGTCAACCTAACAATTTACAATGAAATCCTTCCATAAATATGACCTATAGACTATGCTAAAGGACTTTGGGCTCGGGCAGCCATAAAGGCTGAATGATCGCGACCAAAAGGGGATGTTATCATCTAGACATTATTTGGAGTCATCCTACCAAGCTACAATGAAATCCCTTCATAATTATGGCCTGTAGACTGTTCTAAAGGTTTTCGGGCTTCCGGCCACTGTAGCCGTCACAGTTGCCCAGTCATGTCCAAAAGGGGACGTTCTCATCTAGACATTATATGAAGTCAACCTACCAAGTTACAATGAAATCCCTTCATAAATATGACCTGTAGACTGTGCTAAAGGTTTTTGGGCTTCAGGCTTGGGCAGCCATCATGGTTGAATGATCGCAACCAAAGGGGACAATCTCATCTGGGCATCATCTGGAGTGATCCTACGAAGTTACAATGAAATCCCTTCATAAATATGACCTGTAGACTGTGCTCAAGGTTTTCAGGCTTCGGGCACCTGTAGCCATCACAGTTGACCGATCACGACCAAAAGGGGATGTCATCATCTAGGCATTATATGGAGTCAACCTAACAGGTTACAATGAAATCCTTCCCTAAATATGACCTTTTGCCTATGCTAAAGGTTTTTGGGCTCGGGCACCCATCAAGACTGAATGATCGTGATCAAAATGGGAAGTTCTCATCTAGACATTATTTGGAGTCATCCTACCAAGTTACAATGAAACCCCTTCATAAATATGACCTGTAGACTGTGCTAAAGGTTTTTGGGCTTCGGGCCCCTGTAGCCGTCACAGTTGCCCAATCACGTCCAAAAGGGGACTTTCTCATCTAGACATTATACGAAGTCAACCCACCAAGTTACAATGAAATTCCTCAATAAATATGACCTGTAGACTGTGCTAAAGGTTTTCAGGTTTTGGGCTCGGGCAGTCGTCACGGTTGGCAGATCATGCCCAAATGGGGAAATTCTCATCTAGACATCATAAGGAGTCATCCTACCAAGTTACAATGAAATCCCTCTATATTAAACATGACCTGCAGACTGTGCTAAATGTTTTTGGGTTTCGGGCTTGGGCAGCCATCACGGTTGACAGATCATGCCAAAAGGGGACGTTCTCATCTAGGCATTATACAGAGGCATCATATCAAATTACAATGAAATCCCTTCATAAATACGACCTGTAGACTGTGCTAATGGTTTTCGGGTTTTGGGCTCGGGCAGCCATACCAGTTGACCGATCGCGACCAAAAGGGGACGTTCTCATCTATGTGTAGCCCGCGCTAAAGGAAAATGTGAACAGACTCACAGACTAACAGACTTCCGCACGTGTGATGGCAATAGCTTATCTTGACTTTGTCAAGTTAAGCTAAAAATCTTGTAACCTGTCGAGAAATAACCCTGACTCTCCTTCCTTTGTTTATAGACCTTTTTGGCCTCAGTACATCCAATACAGGCATTTAATCTATTATATCTTGATTGACAGAGCTCATGGAGCTCTGTCAAACAAGATATAATAGCTTATCTCCAGAATACAGGAAAGTGACACAATCCCTGTTAATTGAATACTCCTGTTAACTGAATAATTTTCTTTGGCAAATAGGCTATGCTATTAACAGGGTTCCACTGTACTTTTATCCAAAAATACCTATCAACTATATTGATAACAAGTGTGAGATAAATATTTTATCCCTGTACTTGGGTAATGAATTTCCTTGGTATGTTAATACTCTGCACACTGATGTCAAAATATTTAATCTATCCATGTTGCAAACACATTAGCCTCTGTGCTGAAATATGTGCCCTTTACCTTTGAACACGGGTGGTATCTTCTATTCCAGTTAACTGAGTCCATATCCATTATTTGGGAGGAGAGCAATTAATATTTTCAACGTACAGCCTTGAGGCTGCACATTGAAAATATTAATTGTTCTACCACACACATTCACTTCGTAGTCATCCTTCTTAATGAAATTATGACGTATCATGTTCCTGGACGGGAAAAGCAGCCTCTCGTGTTGAAAGAGTTGAAACACCAATAATTAAATAAACTTCAACAGTACCTTACAATCTTCCTGGCACTTTTATGCTAGGTTATGGGAATTATTCCTTGCTCTATTTGCGGAAGGGGAGTGTTGAATAATCTGGCTCCCCTGCCAGGGCCGTGGCTTCCAGGCAGCAAAGACAAAGAGCTGGCATTAGAGTCAAATTTAGGCATCTTGTGCCGGTAGAGGTCTGACTGTACCCCAGAAATACCCATTTAGAGATAGACTATTATGGATAATCTTATCGATCAGATACTTGCAGAAATAATGCCAGGTGAAGTGAATCAGTTCATCAACTAGGAAACCTAGATACCTCCTCCTGTGAGGTTACCTGTCAACAAACAATGGGTTGAAATAACGAATGATGCCAAAACCAAGTTTGAAGTTGATGGCGCAACTACGATCTTCTCCACATAGATGGAAGAGGATCTGTTCGATATTGATGACATCCAGCCCGTTGATAGAATCAAAGCTAGGGAAGGCTGTATGGCCCTGAATGACAGATGAGAGAGCAGCACATCTCATCAGACAACTGCCTGATGAATATGTCCTGAAAATCAAGTTCTTGAAAGAGCAAGATGACTGGGTAGTTGACGACAAGTTTGGTCCTGTAAAGGCAGAAAGAAGGAAAGGGCAAGCTTTTGTTGAAATACCTCAACAACCCAAGCCAGGTGCACTGACTGGGATCAACAGCCCATACTACCAAGTGCCTACACTGTCACAGCTGTGGCCTATAGGCTCTGTCCTCTCAGTGAATCCAACCCAGCAAACTCTAGGACCTCTGAAGATTGATGATCTGAATTGCTATGACCAGAGTGTGTTGAGCACTTTGATGGTACTCTAAAAGGACGGGGTCTAACCCAGATCAGGCACCAGAAAATAGGTGGGAAGAGATGGTTCTTGAAATCGGTGCCACACTTGAGGATGTTAAGGGTAAAGATTCTCATGTAGGCCACCATCTTGAAAGACGAGAATATTTACAAAAGTGGCAAATATCAAACAATGAATGCAGATCCATGATACTTGTTGCCCCAAATGGCCTTGCCTGGCCAAAAGAGCTCCACTTCTCGTAGACCAGGCAGTCCACATCTATGAGGGCGATGTGTGAGACACCATAAGCCCCCCCCCCCCCCCCCCCCCCCCCTGACTCCGGCTTCCTTCCTGGATGATATTCAAAAGGCTTATGTAGAAAATAGCCATGGTGACCTCTGGAACACAGAATAGTATGACGTCCATGACATTGTCAGCCTCGACATGAAGGCATGTTACCCTGCTAGTTTTCAGTGCCTAGGCAAGGCATAACCAAGCATTTTGGTCATCCCTCATTCAGGATGGCTCAAGAGGCAGTCAATGACTCTTTGCCCAAAGACAGGCACAACCCTGTTTCAAGCATTTTGGTCATCCCTCATCCAGGATGACTCACAAAGCAATCAATGACTCTTTGCCCAAAGACATAAGTACCGGTTTCGCCCAAATATATGCAAGTGTAAATTAACCCAAGTGTACACCTGTAATCCCTGTTGATTCCAAAGGCATTCCAAGGAGCAGGGCTGGGCTCTGACTGTCCTCCCCTCATATCCCACCATGTTTGGCATTCTAATCGAGCACGAGGTTGGAGAAACCATCATTTTCGGAAAACAGATTTGAAGTATGGCTTGCTGAAGATCGAGACCAGGTCTGCAAGTTTACTCAAGGTACAAAAGCTGATGGTAAGCAACTGACATGCTGAATAGTCATTGACCAAGGTGAGTTAGACTACCTAGTGTGAAACACTCGCCAAAGAGGCACTCTTGTCAGAGCCCCAGAAAGGTGCACCCGAGCCGTAGGTTAACTTACTACAATGGAGACCTACCCCAGTGCACCCACCTAACATCCTCTTTGCTAGCCAATGCCCATATTAACCTCCTCAGCATGCTTCAGTGTTTCGACAAAGAAGAAGCAGTTCAGGTGGCAACAGGCAGCATATATGTCAAAACTAGGCTTCACAAATTCGCTGGCATCCAAGCCCATATCGCTAAAAATACCTGCTATTGTGATGAGGACATGTGCAGACTTTGTCAAGTAGAGGAAGAATACCAGCCTCCGGTGGTCCCAGCACAATGACATGAAAATGAAGAAACTCTCTACATGACAGAAGACCGTTCGCATGTCTCCCAAGGTCTGAAAAAAGACATCCTAGATTCTACAGCTTCAACCCCCTCGCAACCCATCATCTATCCTACCTCAGTGGCGATGGGAGGTAATGAGTGATCAAGGTCTTTCAAGTCAAGATATCCTTTGGTGATCCTTCTGGTGGTGTGGACAGAATGACTGGATACCAGAGAGAATGGGCCAGAAGTATGTCCCATGAGTCATCATCTGGGATGACAGCTACACCATTCCAAAGCCAATCCTTGAAACCTTCCTGACTGGCTAGAGCAGAGGGGTATTCAGGTAGTCTGTTGTGGTGACCAGGGCCAGCCACACCCTAGTGCTGGTGAGATGGCCATGTAGACCATTATGGGGAGGTTGACCACAGGACAAAAGACGAAGCTCTGCAATTTTGGGGGACTTTTTCGAACAAGTTCTGGTGAAGGGGATGTCCAAGCCTGGATATCTCCCTATTCACCCACTCAAAAAATACAGCAACCGTTTGAAAACAATAAATTGGTTTTATATACACCTTTACACAATCTTAACAAGTCCAAACAAAAGTTACAAATGTTTTATGATTGTCTTTGGGAGTTTGACAAAGTTGGGAGGGGGGGGGCACGTTCTGTCCTGGGCAATAATAAAATAATAATTCATAGTTTAAGTATTTTGAGCCAAATCAGCTTTCATTTTGAGCTGCGACTAGCAGCTCAAAAAGTGGCAATGTCGGTCTGTCGGTCTGTCTGTCGGTCTGTCTGTGACCAACGAGTTTCAAAACTCAATAACTTTTGAAATATTTGATGGAATGACTTTATATTTGGCATGTAAGTGTATCTTATTGATGTCTAGCCACTGTTCACTGCATGTGTTGTTCCAAATATTTTTCTTGGAGTTATGGCCCAAGATGAACTTAGAATTTGTTGGTCTGTCTGTGACCAACGAGTTTCAAAACTCAATAACTTTTGAAATACTTGATGGAATGACTTTATATTTGGCATGTAAGTGTATCTTATTGATATCTATCCACTGTTCAATGCATGTGTTGTTCCAAATATTTTTCTTGGAGTTATGGCCCTTGATGAACTTAGAATTTTGTGAGATTGCACCACCTGTCGCAGCTACGGCATTGATGTCGCGATTTTTTTTAATCATTTGTATAGATATTTATGGGAGTGCGGTGGCTCAGTGGTAGACTGTGGACTTCTATGCTAGAGGTCCCGAGTTCGATCCCCATCCAAGATGACTTGCATTGTGTCCTTGGGCAAGGCACTTATCCTGGTTGCCTGCATGGGGGGCACGATGATGCCATGTACTAAGGTGTACTGCACGTCAATGGTACACATGTCTTCAACTGCTGTAACCCTGCTTGCGTGGAGCATCGATGCTCCGTAAAACTGTCACGGTCCCGATTTGCCATTGTGCATAAGTATGTGACCTTAAACACCAATAAATAAATAAATAAATAAATAAATAAATAAATAAATAAATAAATAAATAAATAAATAAATAATAGATATTTATGCTAACTGAGATTTTGTAATTGCATTATGGCTACACCCATTAGATAAGACCCCAAATTTCATCATTCTTTGAAAATTCATTTGCTTCACTTATGCGTGTCATAGAAATGAAAATTGAACAGAGGTGTAAAGCACTTTTCAAAGCCTTCATATCTTAACTTCATTTGGTCATACACTTTCTAGTTGGTCGGCAAAGCTAGTGCTGGGGATGGTGGGAGGAAGAAACTAAATATACCGGCTGAAAGAAGAAGCCATCTTATCTTATCAGACTGTTTGTGGTTCTTTCTAGTACGATGGGCTCTTTCTTTTTTTTCTTGCTCTTACAGAGATTATATATATAGCTAAAGTATTCCTGAGAAGGTAACTTAATGCTGTTGACAAGACCACTGTGATGAATGAAATATGCCTTGGCCTGCAGGTTGGCCGCTAATCTTTGAGGTTCCCATACCTCATACCTCGTGTCGATTTGTGTAACAAGGGTGAGGATCATGTCAGCACCTGGAACAGCATTTTCTTCCATAAGTTGGTGGATGCCTAGGTGTGGGTCTCTCCATCTGGACGCTTCGCTACTCTTGAAGTCCTTTTTAGTTCGCCAGCTCATATTGCTTTGTGTACTCAGTGGATACTTATCCACTGACCAGACCATTTGCTTGAGATTTGTTTGAACAGAAGGTGAAGGGTGTTATAGGGTTATAGGGGCGGGAGTGGGTCCGGTTAGCTGGCATGCCAACCCCTTAGCTCTTGGAAAACAGGCTTGGAGGCCTAGAAATACCCCCCCACTTCTGGACCCGGTAACAAATGCCTGGAATGAGATTCCACAAAAGTAACCAGCATAATTATAGGTGATTATCTTAACTGTGCTGGGTAGCATCACTAAATTTACCCTATGTGAACTTCAGTTTGAATCAAGGTCTCAGGCCTAAACAGAAAGTGGTATGCAGAGGATAAATTGACCCACTGTGTGGGGTAGCATCAGCAAATTCACCCTCTGAGTATCTCATTCTGCAAATTACAGATCGATTATTTCCAGGCTTGTATAGCATAGTTGCTGATAGTGACTTTATACCCTAACAAACAAACAAAACAAAGAGCTTTATACCACTATTGCTGTGCATATCAATGTTATACAATACAATACAGACCTTGGGAAATGTTTTAGATACTCATAATAATCTGGATTATTCGTAATAATGTCATGTAAGAATGCATCTGATTGGACATTACGCATCTATTTGGATGTTATGTGTCTTTAAAAATCAACTTCAATCACTTAATTCATGTTTAATCATGGTATAAATACAGAACACAGCTTGGGCAGAGTATGGGGGACAGGAATTAACAAGCCTTGGTGGAGCTGTTCCTGTATTTCACACGTATCTTCAGCTCTTGTGAAATACAGGAAAAACTCCCAGGTCATTGATTCCAATTCCCTGTCCTCTGTATTGGAATTTTTCAAGATTTATTCAACATGAAATCTCAGAAAAACAGAACAGACTTGGTATTCAACTCCTATAAACACAGTTACTGCAATGCAAAAAATCCAGCCGGTACACAGTCATTTTTATGGCCTCCATGAGCCAAACATAAAAACTTGAACCTCTCTCCCATCTGGTTAGAGTTTGTTAACATATCATAGCCTGTCAAAATATCTTTCTTTTGAGATTCGTCTGCTTTGTCATACAACACCTGAAATTAAGAAAATTTAAAAAACCAGAAGTCATAATGTTCCAAAAGTATTCTCTTCAATCAATACATTCAAGAACAGCTCCCTGCCTCCACCCCACTATCTTGTCAAGTTTGCAAGATAGCTAAGAATGTCAATCTTACAGCATTTAAAGTGAGTTTGTATGAAAGACTTTAAACAAAATCAATAAGAGACAGAGATGCACTCTTCTTTAGGGAAACCAGACGTTTACACTGAATTCCTGAAATAACTATGAAATATTTCTCCCAAATAACTAAATATTTTCATTCTATGCTTCTAAAACATAGCTTATGATCCCACAGTGGAATGAGATCAATATACTTATCCTATAAAGTAGGGCCCTGCGAAGCTTCGACATTCGATTCAAGTTAGTATTCGATTCAATTTGATTTGAAATCGACTGCCCAGTTTGTTTCTTCTTGAATCTTCTTTACCAGAATACCATATTTGGGGCATGAGCTGCGAAAAGGGACCTTAGGGTTCAAATATTCGAAATTGAGTTAGAGTAACATCTCCACTCTCCTGAAATCGAGGGTTCAAATATTCGAAATTGAGTTAGAGTAACATCTCCACTCTCCTGAAATCGAGGATTCCAACAGAGTTTACTTTAGGTTCATCTGACATTTATAAATGGGTCAACACGACGTGTAAAGTGGGATGTCCAAGAGCCCCATAACTTGAATCGACCGTTTGATGTTTCAACGTAATACTTACATGATGCATATGTGCAACGTAATCTCTCGTGAAAATGTGAACGTTTAGCGAACAGTAACAAGTTATTTCTTTTTCGAAAAAAATGCAATATTTAAGACTGAAGGAAGATAACAAACTACCATCTGAGCTTTAATTCACTGTGGATATGGTTCAATTCATGGTGTGAGAGGAGCAATCTGCAAAGAAAGTTTTGAAAAAGATTTGTTTTCCTGAGCTGTCAGGTTTTTCATTTTTGTTTATTTCTTGTTCATTTTTTTGTTTTTGTTTTTTGTGGGGGGAAGGGGGGGGGGGGGGGTGATGCTTTCTGCACGTTTTCGGCTGCTTTCCATGCATCGGCAAATTGAATAAAATCCATTAACACACGATCCTCCTCACCAATGTAACTTGTGGGCTGAAAACAGACAATAATACAGCAAAAAACAAAAAAAACCAAAAAAAAAAGCAGAAGAAGAACAAACGGGACCAACAGAAATTTTACAGTGCTATCTCCAATAATGGCAATATGGACCAACGTGCACAACGTCGGAAAGGCATCAGAGCATGGATGACAAATTTTTCTCGAGAGAACTACAGTACGTGGAGAGTGGATTGTAACTAAATCACCCGCGGAGTGGAGTTATCACCCAAATTATCACTTTCAAATTCTGTACATATGGCCATAAAACACAAGCAATGTTTCAGCTAATGGACCACCGCATTTAACCCGGAGGTCCATTGGCTGGAACTTTGCTTGTGATTGTGATGGTTATGCTTTCCAATGAATGTGTTATTATTGCTCGGGTGGAATCTCCACTCTGCGGGTGATTTAATGATAATACACTCTCCACGTACTGTAACACCGAATCTCCAACCAATGGTAGTGCGTACTCACTCCCACCGCCGTTCAGCCAGCGTGATATATTATGCCTATAACATATGCCGTCCCACTTAATGACGACTTCAGGAAAACAATTCTTAGAGATTTATTCATAGATGGATTCACATACAACACTACTGCATTAAAATTCACCCTGATAATTTTGTGGTAAAATTGTATTATTCTCTATGCAGTACCAGTGACTCTTTAGTCTTCCATTTGCACAGCTCTGCATAGAGAATTATCTAAATGTACCACCCTAGCATACTACACATACATTCGTTCGTATATTTTGCCACCCCAATTAAAAATCCTGGCTACGCCAGTGAGTATTTATCCCCCCCCCCCCCCCCCCCTCATGCACATGCGCATAGGCCTATTCTCGGACCACTATTAAAATTATTAAACAAATACAGGCTGGGATTTTGTTTGTTTTTTGCTAAATATTAATAATGTGTTGCCCATTAATTTTAAATTGTTATTTTCTCTTATTTTTTGTCCCCTAACAAGCTTTAGATTAATTGATATTCACAAGACAAAGACATGATTTCTGAGTGTCATTTATGCAAAGCACGTATTTCGGTTTGGAATTTAAACACCAGAATGCTTACAAAATCTCGTATTCAATTTCTAAGCACCTCTGAAGTGCAAGGATTACGTACAAAAGTGTTTTTTCTCGTCAGTTTGTGTCCAATTCCGGAACGTGTTAAGATATTCAGTTGCGCCGAAACACAACTTCGTGTGGAATTTCTAAACGCATTTAGTTGTGGTGAAGCGTAACTCTAAAATGCATCTCGATTTTAAACATAACATTGAAACACGTTTGGGTCTAAACATGTAGGCCCTATATAATTCGTGGAGCGGGCCATCCAACTGAACAATTTCAGTTTTAAAATGTCTTGAAATCAAATGTAGATTCACCCAACCAAACCCTATGTGAGTTTCCTTCGAAAGTTGCCTGAGTGTCATCAGTCTCAATCTTTGCTGGGAGGGGTTATCAAGCTCTGTGTGTTTGGCCGCATGTTGGGGTATGTGTATCAATCTCAAAACTTCTTCCCGTGAGCCTCCCACGATATAAAAGTCTGCATGTCCACTGATGTAGATTGTTCTCCTCCACCTGTCTCCATTGGTAAAATAGGACTTGGTAACCAACGCCGCTGGGTGCCATCCCTCAGTAAGTGGGAAACATATATAGGCATAAATGATTGGCAAGACTTGACTTAATAGTTATGTTGAGTCATGATATAGCCTTAATGCTGGCACCAATAAATAAATACATGAATCGCAAATTGTATTTAATCAAAGTTAGGTTCAGCTAATGGTCTGTATGAGACTTCTATACAAGAAACCTAAAAAAGTTGACTGATATATACTGTCACAAGTTTTACTCCTTTTGTCGGGAGAGGCTGTTATAGGCCACAAATAGGTCGTATATCCCTTTATTCGATGAGAAAAACTGAAACAAATATTCCCAGAGCAGTCAGGTAACCTTAGGGCCGTATTTAAGAATGGGTATAGACTGGGCGGATGCACAGGGCCTCACATTTGAAGGGCCCCCACATTTAGCAGGGAATTTTGTCATATTGTTCGAAATACCTATTTTCCTGTTGAAATGCTCCACATTCTGGAGCTCAGAATGCATTCAGAAACTTCCTGAGAGCCTCCAGAAATCCAAATTTACCTGGGGTAACACCACTATCTCTCCCCCCCCCCCCCCCCCCCCCACAAGACTCCAATTAAGCCGCCCTTCGGCCAGACCACTTCGGGATCTGGATGTTACGAGCGTAAGAAAAAATTGAGCTTCTACTCGAGGCTGCCCAGGCTACCCATATTTCTGAATCCGGCCCTTGGTAACCTGACATCTCTGGACAGGTTTTTTTTTTTTTTTTTTTGGGGGGGGGGGGGGGGGGGTCACTGACACTGACTCTAGTTAGAAACAATGTGTGGGGATGAGCAATCGCGTATCTCATCTCGGTGACAACATTTGTTCTATTAATGTCTCAGTATCAACCAATAAATTACATGAAGCTGGAAAAAAATCGGAGGCGTTATGATTTTTCAGTAAGCATATTTGTTGAAGGCTCAAAACACGAATCTGGAAGTGGATCGAGGAGTCAGGATCAACCACTACACGCATACATGCACAGAGAGGCATCTGTAATATTTTGTTGCCTAGGTAAAACGTTGGCTGACAAAGGCCATCATTTTCTTTGAAATGAAATGGCGTGAAAAGAAATCTTGAAGACAACAACATAATTTTAGGCAAAAACTGATTTATTTATTTGGGCTTCCATTAACAAGTTATCTTGAAGTACAAAGTACTGCAAGATTGTCTCCCCAATTCTAAATTTTGTTGCCATTCAGTACTTTTCGACACCACCATTAACACTTTTTGCAGAATCTCAATTCACATGTACAGTCGAAACTCGAAGTTTACGGCACCGACCTATAACTTCGACTTATCCCGGTCTTCGAGGTAAGCACTTCAGATGTATTTGAGGGATTTGGAAGCCTTGAACACAAGAACACAGAAACTTGTAATCTGGACAAAGGAACCACCTCCACACCTTCCAGAAAATATAGAACAGCGACGGCCTATATTTCCTGGGAGGGGTGGAGGGGGATTGCTAGGACCGATTGCCAACTTCGAGTTATCTCATATATTCGAATCATCCGATTTTGAGTTATCATGCAACTTCCGACTGTAGTTTTTAGTTTTTCAAGACAACTCCCATTCCCAACCACCTCTTGCTAGTTCCAGGAGAAAAGAGATCAGTGAACAAGACACGCAAAAAACCTAAACAAGCAAACAAAAACAATACTGTGTAAAATAAGTAAATAAGTTATTTTACACGATAATGTGGTAAGTATTGTTGTTGTTTTTGTCTCTCGGTACTCCCGGGGGTGGGGTGGAGGTAGGGAGGGGGTGGATCAGTTGTAAATAAATAAATAAATGAATAAAAACACGATTTGTTGGGAGAGGTGGGCGGATAAAAAACTGCAAGACACAGGGTCCCCCGGGGAGAGGGGGTCCGCCGAGGCCGCAGCATTTTTTCAATAATAGAAGACTTTTGAGCATTGTCATGCATGTCGTTAGTGGTCATTTAAGAACATGACGGTTTCATTTACCTTGAAAGATATTTTTTAAAGGTTATCGTACATCAAGACTGAAAAAAAAATTGTCCCTCCCCCCCCCCCCCCAAAAAAAAGACAATTTTTGTTTATGCTCAAATTGTTTTTTTGGATAGTCCAAGGCAGAACATTACTTTTCGGACCTAGTGTATTATTTTTACCAACTTTCGAGACTGAAAAAAAAATTGTCCCCCCCCCCCCCCCCCCCAAAAAAAAAGACAATTTTTGTTTATGCTCAAATTGTTTTTTTGGATAGTTCAAGGCAGAACATTACTTTTCGGACCTAGTGTATTATTTTTACACCCCCCCCCCCCCCCCCCCCCCCACCGCGCTCATGGGTATTCCCTTCTGTGTTGTTGTGTATGCGTGTTTGTGACATTGGCATCATGCTGCAGTAAAATTACATCATCTAATTATTTCAGGCTTACATGCAGTCTACCTTACCACCCAACCAATCATTCGAACAAGATTATTTTTTCATGTTTCATCAGGGGGGGGGGTCTTGAAAAATTTCCTAGACTCAAGGCCGGGGTGGGTGGGTGGTCTGCCTGAGAAAAAAGTGACTTTTTTCCTTGCAATGAAATAATGCTTATTTTGTATTTTAAATCTGATATAAAACAATATTTGACACTTATACTATATGCAGAGGGGCAGCCAGAGCAATAACCTCATAAATGGAAATCAAGGGGAGGGTGGGGTGGCCTAATAACTACCCTATATGTGTTGAAATACAAATATTGTTCAATAATGGCAATTTTCATGAATAAGAACACGAGTCGGCTTGACCAGGATTTTTGTCAGTTTCAACTAAATGTTTTATCATAATGATAAGTTAGACAACGAGAAGCTCACCCTAGCATACATACTGGATTGCTACATTGAACACAGCAACAACTGTCAATGAAATAATCAGCTCACCCACATTGACATATCAATATTTTGAAGAAACAAATTTCAACAAATTTGCTCCATCCAAACATTGAGATGGTTATGTGAACATCTGGACTGTCACGTATGTGCTTAAAGCCTGACTGCCAGTGTAGTGACACAGGAGTCACAATAGACATAGTAGTTTTGCTGTATTTGTCAGAAAGTGAACTTTGGTAATGGGTCTCAATAAAATAAATTAATGTTTTTAAAATGATTTATTTTGTAAACAACATGTAATAATAAAACAAAACCATAATAAAATCATTTGAAAGTATCATTTTATTCCTGTCTTGGTTAAAGGGTTAAAGCTGATTTAAACAAGCAGCTACAGGGAATGTATCAGGTTAATTAAATGGAAGTATAATTACATGTGAAACCTAGGAAAAAGTTGTGTAAAACGCGGGTTTTTGGTGATGCTAGGGGGTGGGACCCCTCTCAGAAAAGGAAAAAAAAGATTTTCCTCCTCAAAATGGGGTGGTGGGTGGTGTTGGGGCGGAAAACATTTTTTTCAGCCTCGTGTATGGGACTTTTTTTCCAGACCCACCCCCCCCCCTGGTTTCATCAGAAAAAAGAACTCAGTTGTCGCCAAGGGACTTCAGTTAATGAGGAATAGTGGGAGGTCAGCTGTAAAAAAAAATACACGAGGCCGAAAAAGCAACATTCCGCCCCTGGACTACCTAAAAATAAAATTTGAGCCATTTTGTGTGTGTGTGTGTGTGCAAAAATCCAATTTTGATGAGAAATATGAAAACAGAAGAAGTAACTTTCAAAGCAAATAAAACCTTTATCTTTTACCTATCATGTTCTTAAGTGACCACCCAAAGATATAACAATGCTCAAAGGTCTTTTATCAGCGAAATAAATGTGGAAAATGTGGATTTGAAAAAAATGGTTCGCGGCTTCGGAAGCGGGGTGGGAGGGGCAGACCCCACGGGGCTTAGTGACTTGCAAATGTTTTTCTGACCCCACCAGAGGTTATTGCAAGGGCTAAATTTTTTGGCTTCGTGTATTTTTGTTCACAGCTGACACCCCCCCCCCTCCCCCCCACCTCCTATGAGGACTGGAAAAAAATTGAAGTTTTTATTTTAACTTTCTACTTCTTTGAAACGCAAATCCCTTCTTAAAACGAGTTTGGGAAAATGGTATACATTATTGGTCCCAGCAACAGTTACCAGAACCGAGAAATGTTTCTCGAACAGCTTCGAAGGAAAGTTGAAAGATACTTGAATTTTGTCATTTTTAAAAATTTTGTTAAATAAATATAGTTGAGTTGCATCACGATCACAAAATTAATAAGGCTCCAATTGAAAGAAAAACTGACACAATTGTGGGCTACCAAAGTTGACCAGTAGCATGGGCGGCGCTAGAAATTCTGGCTTGGGGGGGGGGGGGGGGGGGGGCAATTAAGGGACATGATATGGGCCCCATGGGGGAGAGGGTGGGGGGTAGAGGTGCATATCAATCATTTTTAAGGCAGAAGCAATCCTTGAAGATTTATTGGAGGGTTTTATTTTTATTTATTTATTTATTTGTTTAAATTATTATTTTTTGGGGGGGGGGGGGGGTTGGTGAGGTGATTAAATTCTTCTCAAGCTCCCAGATCTTTTCTCCCAGATAAAAAAAAACAGACAAAAAATTGTGCTTTCGGACTATTCTGGTGGCTTTTAAAGGTTTACACAGTTTTTGAACATTGAAAATAATGAGGTAGGGTCTGCGACCCATATTTTGAGGGTAAGATTCACAAACTGTGTAGGCTAACTGCATTCGAATTTCGAGCTTATAATTCTTTACTGAATAAGTTCATCGACAGGGTGTGTATGGGAAAAGCAAAAAAAGCAGAGTCAATTTTTGTGTGAGAGAGGGTGTGTGAATGTGTTTGTGATGAATGGGAGAAAGGGGATGGCTGGCAAAATCTATGTTTGGGGACCGGGTAAATACCCTTCACCTCACCCCCACACGTAGCATCGACACTGGTCACAAGTTACTGCGCTTGACATGAGGTGTTGTGGCTTTTGAGGTTGTAAAGAATGTAGGCTGTGGACATGCTGTATCCAGGGCTGTAGAAAATAAATCACATTCAATTTCACAGTCCAACTATGCTGTTAGAAAATAGAACACCGCAAGGCTTTGTCAGTAGTATGATCTATGTGTGCTGTGATGACTAGTAGTGACGTAGAGTAGAGGTTGAATACAGAACAGACAACTTCAGTCATTTTTACGCCACAAGGGAACTTCAAATAAAAACAACAACAACAAAAAAAAAAACGTTCCAACGTTAAAAATCATTTTATTCCTGGCACATAAAATTTGTAACTGGTTTTCAGAAGGATTACCGCACGAACATGATGAATTCATGTTAGAACAAGTGACGGAAACAAAGATGATTTTGAAACCTGAGTTCTCGGCAACTTTCTTTTCGATGTCATACAGTGATTTAAAAATAGAAACACTCGTTGATGTAAACAATTCAGGGAGTGCAAAACGTCATTTAAACAGGTCAAAACCAAACAGAGTGAAGCGAAAAATCAGTCGTTTCACATCTGCAGACAGCCCATCGAACTCTCTTGTAAAACAATGAAATTGGCATGTTTTTGTCAATATATCTTTTGTGGGTATTAATTTTCATCAGAAAATGCAGTGTGCCTCGAAGTTCTTTGACATTAATGTCATCGACTAATAGGAAACATGTAAAGTCATATGGAAACAACCAAACAATTGGATACGCCTGAAGCTGGTTTGCTATACGGTAGACAACACGTCTTCTTGAAAGTCAAGAATGCATGTTGCACTGTCGCCTCAGCTATTTCGTTGGCAAAGAACTGTTCAAATTATCAGAATTCAAGAGGATGTTTTGAGAGTCTGATTCTATCTCTGACAAAAAAAACATTTATTTAGTTATGGTAACCAGTTTTAATTTATTAATTACATCAAATCTGTGCGTTCCTCGTATGGAAAGAAAAAAATAAAAAGCCGCGTGTGTTTATAAAACTTATTTGATCACGCCCACAATTTTTACGTCGTTCGTTTTTGATGTCTTTCTCTGTTTTCATTGGATATCCTGTAAGGTCCCTTTTCGCAGCTCACGGCCCATTTACTCTATGTATTGGAACAGCTAAAAATAATTATTTTCACAGGTGTCCCAATTCTTAGAAAATGGGGAAAGAACAGAGCCTGGTCTTGATTTGATGCTGAATAAAGTTGTGTGTGATTCGTTTTCCATCACTATATACGAAAATCGCCGTCCAATTTTTTTTATATTTTCATTTTTTGCTTCCAAAACATAGCTTATGATCCCTCATTGGAATGAGCACATTGCGCCCATTCCAATGAGGGATCATAAGCTATGTTTTGGAAGCGAAAAATGAAAATTTTTAGTTACTCAAGAATTTTTTTTATGAGTGTCATCTGCTACTAGCGACGGGCCAACTGGAAACAAATCTGAATGTCCCAAACTTTGGAGCATAAAAAAAATATAGTTTTCTGGAAAAAATGTGTGTCCCAAATCATAGAGTGTCCAAATACATAGAGTAAATACGGTATAGCTTGTTAGCAGTCATTTTCGTCACTTCACAAAACATATAGTTCAGATAGAAATTGTACATGAATGATGTTGAAATAAAAGAGTGATTGTAACTTCCACTACATTAACATAAATAATATCTGAACTCATGCCACCAACCATGCTAATTCCAGTAATATGCAAATTTAAAGTTTAGAAGCAATGTCGATGGTGAACTATTATCCTTACATGATAATATTCCAACGACATCAAGGCATTTCTTCGGTGAAGGCATGCCTTGATGTAGTTGAATTTTATCAGTCAGGATTTGAGCCATCACAGTCAGAAAAAAATCAGGTTTATAGCACCCTTCCCCCCCCCCCCCCCCCTACAACCCCCATCACTTGTCTTCAAGACGCATCTGATTCACTTGGTGGTTCAATTTGATTTTGAATAACAGACATGATTCGATTCATAATTTATTTCAAGATTTGATTCAAATTGAAAATGTGTGATTAGCAGGGACCTACCATAAGGTGGTCATAAGCTCTGTTTTTAAAAACAAAATAGGGAAAATAAGATTTGAATTATATACAAATGTACTAAGCAATAAAAGTCTTGAACCATCCTGAGCATTTCAGTGTAAATGACCAAACATTGAAACTATAATAAACAGCAATATACCCTGATTTATTATATGCTAAATGATAGATTATCAAAGAAATTGCGGAAAGATAGAAATCGTATCCCCCACTGTGAAGATATAGAAATTTTGACTTTCACAGTATCAATCAAAATGGTGGCTTACAAAGCATCACTTCAAGGTTAATATGAGTCAAATTATCACTGGAAATGATCAATTTGTTCTAAAAACGTATAATGAAATGTAAACCTAGTGTTTTTGAGTGGATACCGATCATTTTCAGCAATAATTCAACACGTATTCACCTTGAACTGATGCATGAAACCCGCTAGTCCAAACATGGCCTGAAAGTCCGTAATATAAGTTTTTGGTTTGGTACGTCCTTTCAAAGGGCAAACCAAAAACTTGTATTACAGACTTTCAGGCCATGTTTGGACCAGAAACCCACCAGCTGAATCAGATTGCAAGAATGCTATCTGTTCCGGGTATCAATCAAATCACTTCCGTGTTTCAATGATTCAGTGCGCTGTTTACTTTCATGCATCAATTCAAGGTTGAAACGAGTGGAATTATCAGATTCTTATAAAAAGCGTATAATAAAAAGAAAATGTAGTTTTTGAGTGGATATCGAAAATTATCTAACTTGTGACCGAGATAAATGGTTATTTTCGCTCTCGCAAGCGCCTGCAAAAAATAAACATTTGTCTCGGTCACTCATGAGATAATTTTTGGTATCCACTCCAAAACACTAGATATCCTCTATTTATCTTACAACAAGAATGCATTTCCCTCAATACAAGTAAAAACATCTAAACAAAATACAAATCTGTATCAAGGGTAGCAACCACTGAATGAATGGTCATTTGATTCAGAAAGTGAACAATGTTAGCCTGCACTCATTTGGCATCAATTATTACACATGTCGAGGCCATCACTGTTTTTGATAATAATTAAATGATAAATAAATCACCAGTTCAACAAAATAAATGAGACTAGGTCATTTTTTGCCTTTATGACATTTTTCAATGGTTTGCCATGCATTAAACATGAAAAATAAAATAAAGAAACAAACTGCTGAAATACTACTATTAACTTCAGTGGTTATTGTACAAGAAGAATAATGAATGGGGATTACGTCGTGCACAGCACAAGAATGCAGGCCTGAAAATAAGCAGTCTGACATTTGCAAAATAAGGTTCCCAGAGGGTGAATTTGATGATGCTATCCCATACAGTGGTCAATTTATCCTCTGGGTACCTCTTTCTGTTTAGTTTTGAGACCCTGATTCAGATTGAGGTTCACAGAGGGTAAATTTAGTGATGCTACCCTGCTGTGCAGGGTAGCATCACTAAATTCACCCTCTGGGGACCTCATTTTGCAGATGTCAGTCTGCTTATTTTCTGGCGTTCAAGAATGCAATGTCATTATGTCATGATCTTCATTCATAGAAAATCAATTCATAGACACCAAATTATTGTCAAAACAGACACCATTAACAACTGTAGCCAATCCCTTTATTATGCGAACAAGTCAAAAAAGGTGGAATAGTGTAAGATAAATTGGTTACTATCACCAAGTGGGTTTCCGAGATGGTGTATTCCGAGATGGTGTATTGAAGTCTCAACCTGGGCACATATCGACTCATCCTAACAGACCAGTCAATTTATGACCAGAGATGAAGTCTCAACTTCAATACACTATCTCGGAAACCCACATGATAGTAATAACCTTTTTGTAACATGTGAAAGTGAATTCATGCATTGACAAATACATGTTTCAGACAAATTCAGTGAAAAGTGTCTCTGATATCACATGCATGAGCGGTCAGCATCCAAAAACCACAATTTTACGAGTCAGCATCGGATGTGTCCACCTCTGACTTGTAAATATACTAGACACCTCTGCCTCATATTGCAAATGAGAGTATCAACTTGATCCCGATAAATTTGATCCCATTCCGGGACAAAACTTTTACACCAAAATTTCTAACCACCCTTCTAGGGCACATATCTGCCTGATAATCTACAGGACATAGGTTCTCTCTTCAGCAGATAGTATTCTATTTCAAGGCATTATATAGATGTTTAACCCTTTACCTAACATGAAAAGCAGACGACACTTGCAAAAACAATTCTTGAATAACCAATTTTTAGCATTTTTTGTCTCAAAAACGTAGGTTATGACCCCTCGTTGGAATGAGCTTGATGTGATCGTTCCAACAAGGGGTCATTACCTATGTTTTTGAGACAAAAAATAAAAACATAATGAAAATTAATTGGTGATTTTTGAGAATAGCGCTGACTGGTTTTGGCCATTACGTTGGGTAAAGGTTAAAGTGTATATAAGTCTAAATAGGGTCTGTTGGGAGCGCGGTGGCTCAGTGGTAGACTGTTGGACTTCTATACTAGAGGTCCCGAGTTCGATCCCTGTCCAGGACGACCTGCGTTGTGTCCTTGGGCAAGGCACTTTATCCCAGTTGCCAACATGGGGGCATGATGACGCCGTGTACTAAGGCGTACTGCACATCGATGGTGCACATGTCTTCAACAGCTGTAACCCAGCTTGAACAGAGTTCGAATGTTGAGGAGCTGACAATTGCTTGTGGTTGCTCGGTGGTTCTCTCCGGGTACTCCGGCTTCCTCCACCCGTAAAACTGTCACGGCCACGGTTAGCCATTGTGCATAAGTATGTGATCTTAAACCCAATAAATAAATAAACAAATAGGGCCTGTTGATGTATACAAGGGTTTATAATTCAGGGCTTATATTTCATCTAAATTTGGGAGAATCCCTTTGAATTCTAGCAAAAATGGCTACGAGAATCCGAACCTGCTATGAGTGTCCTAGGATCTCATGAGGCCACCTGGTTGAACCCCTGTTCTTACAGATAACATGTTAACCCTTTACCCAATGCAGCTTCTTAATTTTTAAAACATAAACTGAATTGATAATTATTTTAAAAAATAAACCAATAAAAGCTTACAAATATGGATGTCACTGGAACTGGCTCACTGAACCGGTTCCAATGATGACAATATTTGTACAATTTTATTGACAAATGTCAGGATATTTTAAGTCACGTTAGCCTTGTATTGGTTAGTCTGCTGCCGCTATGTTAGTCAAAGGGTTAAATTGACTTTCATGTGAATCCTAGCAGAGGTACAGAAGGAATCTACATGGATTCTCGCTGGTTTTGTTGCATGAATCGATTTTTGGATTCTCATCGAAATATAAACCCTGTTAATTTTTCCATGTGCCATGTGGCTGTGTTATCACCATTACCTACTTTTGTGTTTTTTTAAGACTGTTTCAAGCAAGAGGCTTCTGTGTATGTAATTTGAATGTAACCATGACCACTTTACAGATTTCTTAGATCAGTTCCAGGAAAAGACCTATAGGACGCGTTAATTCGAAATACTCAAAGTGCCAGAAAGGTTCCAGATTTTTCATGTAATATGTGTCCCATTGCTGCCACTTTTTATGTTGTCTTAGATTGTTTCCAGTGAAAGGCTTCTGGGTATATAATATATAATGTCAAGATGAGAATGTCCCCTTTTGGTCGCGATTGGTCAACTGTGATGGCTACAGGGGCCTGAAAATCTTTAGCTCAGTCTACAGGTGGTATTTATGAAGGGATTTCATTGTAACTTTGTAGGATGACTCCAGATAATGTCCAGATAAGAACGTTCCCTTTTGGTGGAGATCATTCAAATGTGGTGGCTGCCCAAAACCTGAAAACTTTTAGCACAGATGACTCAGTATAATGTCTAGATGAGGACGTCCCCTTTTGGTTGCGATCGATCAACTATGATGGCGCTACACAGCCCTGAATCCTGAAGCCCAAAAACCTTTAGCACAGTCCACAGGCCGTATTTATGAAGGGATTTCATTGTAATTTGATAGGATGACTCATTTTGGAATAATTTCACTGTAACTTGGTAACTTTGGTTGACATACATTAACTGTGAGGGCCACATTAACCTACCCCTCAATTCTTTGGTACAGTCTACACCTCAAATTACTTTTTATTGAAAACAAAGCATGCAGGGAACTGAAATTAACATATTTTCAATTATCACAATTTTTGTCATATTTCATAATCCTTTCATAAACAATGAACATTTTCCTTTTCATCAAACACAATACACAGTCAAGTTAAGTTACAGCATCACTGGCACTTTCATTTTCATGTGCCACTGCAACCATGATTGCTTTCTTAGTAATCATGCTAATAAATCAAACAATCTTGAGCAATCATCAAGTTAGGGGACACTTAAGTCTTGTGAAAAACATCAAATAAGCTATTTTTTTTTAACTCGACCAAGACATTTATGCCAAGAACTCACATACAATTAAGCTTGTTCCAATGAGGAGTCATAAGATATGTTTTTGAGGCAAAAATAGAAACTTTTCATTTACTGAATTGTTTTTACAAGTTATTTGTGATAGTTACAAGGTTAAGAGACTGTGTGTATATTGATTAACTTTTGTAATAAATAAATCCCTTTGTAATACTTACTTTTAATCTAAATTTTATTCCCATATTTTGTAAAAATGTGGCTTGTGTGATTGGACCAAACACCTTCACTGAAATTGAAAAGAAAAAAAGTATGGTCAGTTATCAAAAACCTTCAAAATTTAAATGTCTCTTTGTTGGATCACCATAATTTAATGTCCTGGCTTGGAATATTTGCTTATCAAAGTAAAAACCTCATCCTTAGGTGAAAAGTAAGAAATTAATTAAGAAAGTGGAACCACTTGTGAGAAATGAGAAAATTTTTACGCATCAATATATTTCATTAAAAATGTGCAAAGAAGTGTTTTTGTGTTGCAATATGCAAGAAAGCACTATTTCTCTTGTATAAAGACAATTGAAGTCTTGCACATTTTGTATCATCTACATGCAGATATCTGAGGTATTTTAGTTGCATTGTGGGATATTTACAATTGTCACAGCATACATTAAGCATGGTGAAAGAGGAGACATTAAAATGCAATGTTCATACAAGTATTGAAATGACTCTGGGTTCTGGAGTCAATTAGTCAACACCCAAATGTCAAGTCAAAGTCGACTAATCGGCACCCCATCTTTTGCTGCCAAGATTTACATAGCAATTCCTCTGCAGCTGAATAATTTTCTCCACTTGTGCATTTTACTGGTGCCAGTTCAAGGGTGACATACATAGGCATGATGGGCTATATTTGGATTATATTTTGGTGGTAAGTTAACAAAATGTCCATTTCATTAGACACTTCATCGCTTGAGTGCTAGAATGTCCTATGTCCTCTAGCTCTCAGGCGATGACTTGTGTACAAAATTAATGATTCAATTCATGGTGGAGACCAATCCTGATGAATGATTAGTAGAAGCCATAAAGATAGTATGTAAGTAATAAAAGCTGGTATAATTATCAACTTGTCGATGCATCGATCACATACATGTACGTAATAAAAATAAATTAATTAAATGGCTTGGAATCTGTCTAATAGAAATTTTATTGTGTGGAGTCAAGGTAAAATAACTACGCCGATAACAGTATTAAGGCAAGTGCAGTGCAACCACTGTCAGTAAGTTCAAAGGTGCTGACACAACTCAGTTAACTTTCACGTCTACTTTGATCTCAAAATCTGTGTCAGTTTTCTCATTATTAGTGTTACTAATTTCACTCACTGAACAGATCAACTAACAATCATTTTAACTCTTCCTCAGTTGACCTTGAATCGGTATTTTGTTATGTTGTAATGTTTTTATAGGAAATACTACATGTTCCATCTAGTCAACACAGAAATCCAGAGTCAAGGTTGGGCAATATCAGCGCATAAATAATATTTGGTGTGATTCTACCTAATCATGGGGGAACAGATCCTACGGCAAAACAATTAAATGGCCATGCTTTGATATTTACAGAGATATTTTTGCTTGTTCACAAAGGTGATAATTAAAAATTGCAAGTTCACATACAAGGTGAGACAGGTGGAAAAAATGAAATAAGTCCATCAATGTTAATAACTCCACCAAAATTCTCTGAATAAAACCTGCATTGAAGATGGTGCTAGACATCAATAGCATACACTCGCATACCAAATATAATGTCATTCCACCCAGTATTTTAAAACTTATTGTGTTTCAAAAATTGTACGTCACAGACCAACTGACCGACAGACCCACCAACATTGCCACATATAGAGCTGCTTGTCGCAGCCAAAAATGTGTCCATCCAGCATGTTCAGTGCTCAGTGCTCCTGTAGTGTCACTATTTGTTGGATTGAAATTAATTTTCACACCATCCTACCATAGCATGGGATAACCTATCTTATGGCAAGATGGATGACCTAGCATGTATGGTTTCAGAGTTACTTTCCCTTCCTCACTCTGAGTGCCCATAAAGAATCTGTATATTGCTTCATGTTATTGCTTTTTTGTCCATGCAAATAATTTTTATTGAAGGACAGCAGAAAATACAGTAATTTTTTATTCTACCTTCTTGTTTCACATTCCTTTTCAGGTAACTGAAATCAACATCAGCTGTTAAATCTGCTGTTCCTGGTTCATAAAGCACATCATGTAACTTATGGTCCTTAAATCCCTGAAACATCAACATTTCATTTTCTTAGTTAACGTTTACCTCACTTGAGTAATAGATGACACTTGCCAATTGCTCTCCTCAATATTTTCCTTCAAAAACATAGCTTATGATGTCTCACTGGAATGAGCATGAAGATCTTGTTCCACTAAGGTGCCAAAAGCCAGGTTTGAAAGACACAAATTGATGATAAAATATAAAAGGGGGCTTCAGTGAATTTTAAAATTTCATCTTTGGGAGCCTACTTATGCACCCTTTTAGAACCATTCAGAACAGCAGAGGTTATATCTTGAACCAAGCTCTCGGGCCACCAATCAAATTCTGTAAGGAATTTGATGTTGTTATGGTTTGGAACCAGTCTAGCCAATGAATGTTCCATCGCCGACTTTTGATTCATTTGATTCATTCGCTTTTCTGACAAACTGAAATATTCCATCTGATTGAATTTAAAAATACCATAAATATTCATTTTCCTTGAATTAATGCAAGAAATGTGTCTCAATTAAGACTCGATTTGACAGACTGCTTGACAATATTACCATATAAATGGAGACTCACCAGTTTTGAGATTTTGCCATGTAGTTCCTCTGAGTTGATATCTTGATGGTTTCAAGTTGAATTAAATACTTATTGATTGGAATATCTATAACTGGAGTATGAACGAATATCTGTATATCTCTTGAGTAAAGGGGCATCACATTACATCAATAATACAGCTAGTCTGTGAACAAACTTCATGAAAAGTAGGTAAACAAACTGCCCATTCCACAACAAACTCCTTACAGAATTTGACTGGAGGCCTGAAAGCTTGATCTTGAATCTCAAATTAAGAAACTACCAATTGAATCACAATGATGAGTAGGCAAATCATTCATTACAATAATCCTACACTGAAGATCTCTAGAAACTGATGAAGAATTGTTTTGTTAGCTCACTGGTTGCCTCTCAAAAGAAATATTAGATCCTGGATTATAAGGTTTTATGGACAGGACAACAAATTTACCCTTTACCTAATGCAGACGATATAAAAATTTATTATTTTAAATATCATTTTTTAATTTTTGTCAAAAAATTTCAACAAAACCATATCATGTGACTGTTGAGCTCATTCTAATGAGGGGTCACATGATATGGTTTTGTTGAAATTTTTTTGAAAAATACTATTTTTTCAACTGCTGAATTTGCATATTATGCGGGCTGATGCAGCCGATTCATTGGGTAAAGGGTTAAGTGATGCTCAGAGCATTTTATAAGTTATGGTTGGCAGAAGAGAGGGTTACAAAATTTTAAGACACACATCATCAGATTTGGACAGTTTAAATTATGTAGAATGTTGACTTGTTTCATAGTAATTCTTGCAGACTCAGTGTAATACATATAATACATACACATAGTGTGCTCACACATGTAACAATTACAGACTGATTGATGTAATTTTTAATTGGTCAGTTTTAAAATAAAGAGGTCATGCTCATAATGTGTAATCAGGTTGGAATCGAAGGAATTTCAACTGTAGAATTTTTCTGAATTTTGTTGAAAAACATATAAATTGTCAACAATTCCATTAGCACACCCTAAGTGCAATCTCTCACCCGATCTTTTTTAAATTTCATATGTAGCTTTGATGTGATGTCTACATGGGAGCTATAGAAGTTTTCTCAATTTTGTTGAAAAACATGGCTGCCAGTGGCCATCTTGGATTTGGCATATAAATTGTCAACAATTCCATTAGCACACCCTAAGTGCAATCTCGCACCTGATCTTTTTCAAATGTCATATGTAGCTTTGATGTTATGTCTAGATGGGAGCTATAGAATTTTTCTAAATTTCATTGAAAAATATAGACGGGAGTGACCATCTTTGATATGGCATTTAAATTATCAACAATTCCCTTAGCACACTCTACAGGCCACATCCCTCACTCGATCTTTTTCTCATTTCAATTGTAGCTTTGGTGTGATATCTTTTTTGCAGAAACTTGAGTGAACTAGAAATCACAGCCAATGCAATTTGACTTCTGTCAGCAACATTTTGTTTAGATTACATTTCGAAACACATATTCTCAAATGACAACCCTTTCTAAACTTGGAATTGGGTCTTGAAAGATTAAATCAAATTCAATAAAAGCAAAAAGTTCATGTACAAATCATGTACCCACTAAAATACTAGAGGTACTGTGAGCAAACTCACAAAGTGATACCCCCCGCGTCTGAAATGTATAAGTTAGATTATCTCCCCTTGAAAATGTCAGAACGGAATTATATTGCTTCATGCACATCTTCATATGTCATTCTTCCATTGTGTAAAGTTTCATGAAAATTCTTCAAACGGTTTAGGAGGAGTTGCGCTTACAAGGATGGACAGATGGTATAAGTTAGATTATCTCCCCTTGGAAATGTCAGAACAGAATTATATTGCTTCATGCACATCTTCATATAGAGTTCTTCCATTGTGTAAAGTTTCATAAAAATTCTTCAAACAGTTTAGGAGGAGTTGCGCTTACAAGGATGGACAGATGGACGGACAGGGTGATTCCCATATATCCCCCAAGCTTTGTTTGCGGGGGGTATAATGACTTGGCATTACTGGAACTTGCCATTTTATTTAGTTCATTCACATCTTGGTCAAGTTGAGCTGCAGTGTCATTAACACTTTCATTTCTTCCATAGATGAATGTTGATTGGAGTGCATGTGAGGATGTGCATTCCACTTGCAAAACACGTTATTTCATTTTAGCCCTTTACCTAACGAAGTGCCTGCATCCGTCCGCGTAATTTGCAAATTGAGCAGTTGAAAAAAATAAATTTTTTAAAATATTTCAACAAAACCATATCAAGTGACCCCTTCATTGGAACGAGCTCATCAAGATTGTTCCAATGAGGGGTCACATTATATGGCTTTGTTGAAATGTTTTTGAAAAATTATAAAAAATAGTAATTCAAATAATAAATTTTTATATCGTCTGCATTGAGTAAAGGGTTAAACACCTGCACAAAATATTTTTCATGGGTTGAAGAAAATATCTAAAATTTGTTGTTTTTCCTCTCAGCAAACTGGTAAGCCTCACGTTTTGCAAGCCACGTAGTTATATAGTGTTTCTTAGATGTGAAGGCACCTTAAGTTCTTGCTTCTGCAGGCCGGATACTGTCATTATAGTTTACACTAATTTTTAGCTCAACTAAACAAAGTCAAGCTGTGCTATTGCCATCACTTCTTGTCCGTCGGCGTATGTACATCCGTATGTTCGGGCGTACATACGTACATCCACAAATTCCTTTGGCACACCTCACAGGTCGCATTTATGATCAGATCGCTTTGAAACTTGGTATGCTTGTTTGGGGTGACCTCTAGATGGGAGCTATCGATTTTCTTCAATTTCCATCAAAAAATGTTGCCGCCGCAAATGTTCTTAGAACTTTGTTTAGTCAGACCTCAATATTTCCCTTTGGCACACCCTACAGGGCACATTTATGATCAGATTGCTTTGAAATCAGGCATGCTTGTTTGGGTCGACCTCCAGATGGGAGCTATCAATTTTCTTCCATTTCCATCCAAAAATGTTGCTGCTAGCAACAACCTTTGAACTTAGTTTAGTCAGGCATCAATATATTCCTTTGGCACGCCATACAGGGCACATTTTTGATCAAATCGGTTTGAAACTTGGTATGCTTGTTTAGGGTTACCTCTAGATGGGAGCTATCGATTTTCCTTGATATCTGCCAAGAAATGTTGCCACTGGCAACAACCTTTGATGAACTTAGTGCAGTTACGCATCAAAATTTTCCCTTGGCACACCCTGCAGGGCACATTTATTATTGGATCACTTTGAAACTTGGTATGCTTGTTTGGGGTGAGCTCTAGATGGGAGCTATCCTTTTTCTTCAATTTCCGGCAAAAAATGTTGCCACGGCCAATGTTCTTAGAACTTAGTTTAGTCAGACCTCAATATTTCCCTTTGGCACACCCCACAGGGCACATTTATGATTGGATTGCTTTGAAACCTGGCATGCTTGTTTGGGGTGACATCTAGCTGGGAGCTATTGATTTTCTTCCATTTCCGTCAAAAAAGTTGCCGCTGGCAACGACCTTTGAACTTAGTTTAGTCCGGCATCAATATATTTCTATGGCATGCCGTACAGGGCACATTTTTGATCAGATCGGTTTGAAACTTGGTATGCTTGTTTGGGGTTACCTCTAGATGGGAGCTATCGATTTTCTTTGATATTTGCCAATAAATGTTGCCATTGGCAACGACCTTTGATGAACTTAGTGCAGTTATGCATCAAAATTTCCCCTTGGCACACTCTGCAGGGCACATTTATTACTGGATCTCTTTGAAACTTGGTATGCTTGTTTGGGGTGAGCTCTAGATGGGAGCTATCGATTTTCTTCCATTTCCGTCAAAAAATGTTGCCGCTGGCAACGTTTTTAGAACAATGTTTTTAGTCAGGCATCAATATATTCCTTTGGCATGCCCTACAGGGCACATTTATGATCAGATTTTGAAACTTTGTATGCTTGTTTGGGGTTACCTCTAGATGGGAGCTATCGATTTTCTTCGATTTCCATTAAAAAATGTTGCCACTGGCAATGACCTTCGATGAACCCAGTCTTACAGTTTACTTTGAAAAATGCATGGAGTACTCTGATGTTGTGCACACACAATGCTGTTATGTTGAAATTTCACCAAATAACATTGGTACCAATGATCTTCAATTTTGTCATTTCACTTATAACTTACCAAGTTCAAGTTTGTCAAGTTGAGCTACAGTGGCATTGTCACTTTCATTTGTTTATCGATATTACTTGACCATAAACACAAACATGAAAGTTTAGCCAGAATGACTCGTTGTGTTGTTCTAACATTTCCAGAACATAATCTAATTTATACTGATGAAATAATTTAATGTCTATTGACTGTGCTGATGAGAAGCTGTGATGTTTGTTTGTTTATTGAGGTTTAATGATACTTCCAACAGCTCCCAAGCTGTTATGTAAGACACTGTTGGAAAGAGCTTTCTCTTATATCACAGCATTATTAACTCCTTGCATGCTGCTTGCAGATATTCCTGCCCAGAACACAAAATCTCTTGCCACGGAAATGAGTTTGATTTGGGCACATTTACTGACATTTAACTAAATTTCTCTCCTGATAATTAAATGGACTTTATACCAATAATTTCTTTAGTAAAATTCAGATGAATTTTCCATCAAATCTCGACATGGCTGCTTAACTGCAACCAATATTTTAAAAATACTTAGCTTAGCAGGCTTAGAGTTAATCACTTATGAAAAACAAGTTGCCAGAACAAAAGTTGGTATAATCTTTTCTCAGGGCACCTTAATTACTTTATTCTGCAGACCTGATACTGTTTTTATACTTTACCCTGAAAGTATCCATCTTTTCTCCTGTGTGTCCATAGTCTGCAATCAAGGCAAATCCACCATCAGTCTCAATCCTCTCAGCTATTTCATTTACAAGTACTCCTCCCTCGGGACAAACTTCTATATGTTCTCTCTTTTCTTCTGGTTGTAACTAGGAAGTAATTGAAAATGATTTTGCTCAATTAATCTTTTGACTGTTTCACAATTTTTCAGAAAAAAAAAATGAAAAATTTTACAAATAATTTACTTATTTCAACTTGTCTTCCAAAATTTAACATATTAACTCGACATTTTACAACTGCAGATTGGGCTTTCTATGTTTATTTATTGGTGTTTAAGGTCACTTTCAGAGTTTATGGCTACATCATGACTGCAGCTCAAGTACAAAATCAAGTTTAGACAATCATTGAAGCAAAAGCTGACAAAGTGAGAGGACATTCACTCCAAGCATTGGTTACCAGGTAAAACAAAAATGCTTCACTTCCCATGGTTCAAATATGGGTGCCTTTTGTGTTTAAATAGGGTTTTAATGGTACAATTTTCCATGATATTATTTTTGTTGTGATTCAGTGACTGTAAATTTTCCATGATATTATTTTTTTGTGATCAGTGACTGGAAATTTTATAGTAAATTTCCTTTCTTATTATACCTACCGCAATTGTTTACTACAGGCTTGCACTACAGTGGAAGAACCTAACTCGGATAAAATACTCTCTATTTTAATCTTTCCCAAGAGATTTGGGAAAGAAAAGTGGTGTAAAAACACCACGAAAAAATAAGCCAAAACTGGGTCGTGCACCATCGGCGCACACCCAGTATGGGACGCTCTTCCATAGTGCAAATCCACGACTACCGTAAAACAGTGCGCAGTGCGTCAATTCGTCATTCTTTTGATTCCGACAACACAGGAGTTATGTGATCAGCGGGGAGGAAGGATTCTTACCCGAATAAGAAGACGGGAGGGCCTCCATGTAAACAATTGCGGTAGGTATAATAAGAAAGGAAATTTACTATAAAATTTATATTTCTTATCAACCTACCTCAATTCTTTACTACAGGCTGAACAGACAAAAGGATGGAGGGAATCACATAACCAACCCACACATAACTCAACAGCACTGGAACCGTGGACAGAGGAAGAGATCCCTAGGCCTATCAAACCATAGCATCACAAACATTAGAAAAGACAATGAAAGATGAGGCATATGGTGAAGTGCGATGCACAGACTGAAAGGTCAGTAACAGCACAGAGCTGAAACTGACCCTGAAAAAAGCTGAAAGGCTGGGATAGACAACAGCCTGTGCCAAAGAAAGAGGGCCCCAAGGACCTCTATCGGCTCCTGCAACTGTCGCAGATAAAAGGAGAATGTAGCATTTCTCCAGTAGGCTGCCAGTATACCATCCATCATCCAACAACATGACAGAGTTATGAAAAGAGGAAGACAATGCACGCACCTCGTGGCAGAAAAAAACAATTGGTAACACAATCACCAGTAGCTAGACAAGCAGAAGCTGCACGAATAGCAAGACAAATCCATCAAGAAATGGATGCAGGAGAGATCTGGCATGTGAGAAAACGCATATTCATCCAGGATAAAGGTGCGGACTCCCCCACCCCCAAGCAGAGCAGCACCCAAGAAGGTGACCATCTTGGAGTAACTTTCAAGGAAAAGAGCTGAACAAGCTTGGAGAGGCAAGGATGAGTGTCGAAACAATGCGGTACCACATATGAAAAAAGGTCTCCGAAGCATGGACTTATACCCATTGCTGGAGACCCCCAGAAATAAACATAAACCAGAAACTCTGCAAGTGGTGTGATCGAAGGAGTGACAGAAGCAACAGAGTGATCGCACACCATCGACAGAAGAACCTTCCACTTAGCCACAGAGGCTAAACCAGTGGAATGAGTGCCTCCTTGAAGAAGAAAAGCAACTCCACTGCGTGTCTCGAAAAACCACTATGGAGGAGACAGGACCCGATAAAAGACGTGCGAAGGCACAATGAAGTCGGGTCAACTTGAAACCTCCTCGGGCGACTTTGGCAAAGAAAGTCGCGATGTAGAGGGAGACATGCCGGAACTGCTGCTAACAGAGAGTGGAGCAGATTGATCCACACCCACCGAGGCGACGGGTGTGATCGAAAGGATTCGACGACTGCAGGGTCATATCTGGGAGAGAACCTGAGGCGGAATCGGAACCGGCAGGAAGGCGTAGCTGACAAGACCATCCCAAAGGAGGGCAAGAGCGTCCACGGCGAAAGCCAGAGCATCTGGACACGGGAACACGAAAGTGTCCACCTGATGGTTCCAACGAGTCGCAAAGAGATCGATGGAACCCGCCATGTGGAGCATCCACTCGGTGGAAAAGAACCTGCCCCGTCGGGACAGGGAGTCAGCTAGGACGTTCAGACGACCGGAAATGTGACGAAGAACCACCCCGGCATTGACATCCTGAGCGAGCAGTAGAAGATCCCGAGCCAATTCGTACATTGGAACTGAGTGTGTGCCACCCTGGTCCCAAATGTAAGCAACCTCTGTCGAATTGTCAAACAACAGAAGGACCTGACGATTCAACAGGTGAGGGATCCACTGCCTGAAACTCAGAAGAGCAAGAAGCTCTGCTGGCTGATGTGTAGAGATGCGTGATCCTGGTCCCACATCCCGTGAAGGAAAAGACCTAGAGGATCCAACGTCGCACCCCATCCGAGATCGCTGACATCTGCCGTCAGAACGCGATCGGACGTGGGTAAGTCCAACAGGACACCCTACGTGATCCACTGAACATTCGTCCAGTGGAGAAGGTGAGGAAAGAGAATCTGGTAACTGAAGCACCAGATCCAGAGAATCGACATTCGGCCTCCAACAACTGAGCAGAAAGTGTTGGAGAGGTCTGACACGCAGCCGACCAAGAGGAATGAGATCTGTCACCGAACCGCAGAGACCGATCAACCGGAGAATACTCCGTGCCGTCGCGGATGTGGACTGGGACAGAGTCGGAGCGAAAGCTGAGAGAATCACAGCCTTGGCCTGGGGAACCGCCACCAAATTGAATTGGGTGCGGAAAACCATCCCCAGATGATAAAACGACTGAGAAGGGACCAGGTCCGACCTCTCCTCGTTGACTCTGAATCCTAGCAACGTGAGCAAGCTCAACAGAGTGGCGACATCCGACTCCAGTAAGGCAGCATTGGAATGCCTCTGGAGGATATCGTCCAGATATGCCGAAGTCGTCACCCTGGACTGTGTGCGATGGAAAGCTATCACATGCGACATCAGTCTGGTGAAGGCCCAAGGAGCCAGGTTGAGGCCAAAAGGCATGGCCTTGAACTGGTAAACTCGCCCCAGAAAAGCGAACCTGAGATACTTCTGTGACGCCCTATGAATCGGAACGTGAAAGTAAGCGACTCGCAGGTCGAAGCTGGAAGCGAAATCTCCCTGGTGAATTGAACGGTGAACCGACCTGAAAGTCTCCATGCTGAACTTGAGAGCAATGATAGACTGGTTCAGGATACTCAGATCGATAACCGGTCAGAGTCGGCCATCCTTCTTCGGCACCAAGAACAGGCAGAAATATAATCCCACTGAGTGAATGTTCTTGACGACCTCGATCGCCCCCTTTGTCAGAAGATTGTCTATCTCCGTGGACAAAAGTTCCCGACGTAAAACGTCTGAAGGAACTGTGGTTGGAAGAGGCACCCTGGACCAGAGTGGGGTGCCTTCGGAAGGATATTCGCAGCCTGGACCGAACAACATCTAACACCCAAGGATTGGATGTGATGGTGGCCCAACGGTCTGCGAACTCTGCTATCCTTTCTCCAACCTGGGACGAGTCGAGGTGAGGACCTTCATTTCGAGCCCCGATGAGGCCTGCGAGAAGAGAAACCACCTCCTCAACTGAATGAAGAATCCTGATACCTCTCTCTGGTCTGCCGACGCTTACCCTTACCCCTTGAGTTCTCAGGAAGGGATCGGCCTGTGTCCAGCACAAAGTCCCTTCGAACTAATTCCAGATTAGCCGTGTTACAGGCATGCGTGTGAGTAAGATGCATGAGCGCCTTGGACAGCACACACAAAGGAGCCTATACCTTGTTAAAACTTATCTGGAGGCAGATAAGCAGCTAAAGCTGAGACGACGTGATTTGAGAGAGAAAGCATACCAAGCATCTCTCTCGATAAGCCCAACGTGGACTCCAGAGTCGTCATCGGAATGACAGCAGACTTGGGCTTGGAAAGCCTGAGGGAATTGGAGTCCTGATCCAAAGCCGTCAAAGTCTGGCAGACTGACGGATTGGCAGAATCGTAGTAACGATAATGCCTCAGAGGCAAAAAGGTGTCAACCCTGGTGAAGAACGGAGCCTTCATAGCCTTGGAAACTCAGCTTAGAGTCCAAGGCTGAAAATGCTTCAACCAACTGTACTGACTGGCACGGTCGAAGACGCCCAGAAGCAGGTTGCTCCATAGGCTGTTGGCGCGCGACCGATGATCGTGGCCTGGCTGACACTGTTGGCTGGTTTGATGGTTTGAGATCCGGATGGAACCCAAACACAAAATCAAGAGCTGCCCCCAAGTCCGAAGACTGCTGGCTCTCGACATCAAGCATGTTGGACTCTTCCCCTGAGTCGGAAGACACATAGCCCATCGTGGGCAAACCAGCCGACGCCTCCTATGGTGTCGGAACACCAGGAGGATCAGAAAGCGTTCTGTTTCCAATACCGGGAGGCGGTGCCATAGGGGGCGCCTGGAAACCACTTGCTGCCTCACTGGAAGCAACGGGAAGGCTCTTTGACAGAACCTGAGTGAGTAAGGAGAGGACCTCCCTAAGCTCACTGCCCGTACTGGCCGGTTCAACAGGGGAACGAACCGGCAAAGTGGCTTCACCTCTGACCCTCTTAACCAGCGAAGGGTCACGATCCTCCAAAACACCCGACGCGGGACGACGGGCGGCAGCCGAAACGTCTGAAGGCAGACGTGTATAGGGGTACGACACACCCCGAGGATCAACATAGTGGGAACTCATGAGAGTCACCACGGACCTCTGCGGGGCAGAAGGTCCAGGCTGCACAAAAGACGTTGGTCCCCCAAAACTGGTTGTGTGGCCAGAATGAGTGGACGGAAACACCACGGAGTTCATAGTGTCCCCACTAAGAACATCCAAATTTAATAACACAACTGTGGTGCTCGACGGCGCAGAGACCACAGTAGAGGGTCCGGCCGAAATGACAGCATTCCACACCACCTGCAGGTGCAGAAGAAACGGCCACAAGAATGCACCAAGGCGAGGGCAAAAGGAATTGCCCTAAAGGAACCGAACTGGAAATAACAGAGGTGAGAGCAGTAGAAGAAGAAGGTGAACTCAACAGAAACAGAAAGTAGAAGAACACCCTCAACTGCGAGAGAAGGTGGCAGAAAAAAAAAAACGGTGGGTACACGACAGAACCCAGACGGTCGACAGGGACCGAAAAAACAGAAATTCAGCCCTCAACAGAGTGAAGAAATCCTGTCCAGACAGTCCCTGACTGACACCTATCTCCAATTGCAATTAAATTCATCAATCGAAAAATTCATTGTCGAAACGCATTCACACGATGTCGAAAACAATACATTCGCGAAAACGGAATAGTAAATAATATACAATGAGAATGTGGTTGAAAATATAAACGAAAATATATAAAACACAGTCCTGTTATTATATGATCTTCAGATCCATAATTCCAGTCACAGGAAAACCATTATCGACGAGTTAAAATATCACTGTTACTGAGCAAAATGGCACACATCCACCACGTGGACGGATAATCAAAAGAATGACGAATTGACGCATTGCGAACTGTTTTACGGTAGTCGTGGATTTGTACTATGGAAGAGCATCCCATACTGGGTGTGTGCCGATGGCGCTCGACCCAGTTTTGGCTTATTTTTCATGGTGTTTTTACACCACTTTTCTTTCCCAACGCTCTTGGGAAAGATTAAAATAGAGAGTATTTTATCCGAGTTAGGTTCTTCCACTGTAATGCAAGCCTGTAGTAAACAATTCAGGTAGGTTGATAAGAAATTGCATGATATTATTGGTTTTAAATAGTTGTGAGCAACTTTTATTTTGTAATTAGGCAGCCAATGACATCCCCCTAATGGAAAATACAAATCACATTTTCAAACAATGGAAAATTCTGATATACCAATATGCTATAACAAGTCCATTGAACCAGTATTGAAATTTGTAATGACAATATAAAAAAGCTAGTTTTGATTGTTTGCTGAGGTGGGTTTCTTGTCTATTGGTTAGTTTGGGTTTATTATTAGGCATCTCTTGAGGTTGGAATCTCATCATTCAGGTGAATGCCACTGGCCCCTGGGACTTCTTCTTATAAAGACATGCCTTGGATGGTTTGCATAAGGTGTGGTTTGCTCATCAAATATGCATGCTGATATCGAACAAGGAGGTATTGGACAGCTTCAAATTAAACACCAGACATTTTTCAATTTATGAAAGTGAAATGGGATTTTTTCAATTTTTCATTGTGATTGTCATCCCACAATTGCCTTGTTTTAAATTTATAATAAGAAATACCTTATTAGGATCTTTACATTTTGCCTACCTGTAAATAACTTGTGGATGCCAAAGTTGGTCCTTTAGACAATACAAATCTTAATTTTTCAAGGTTTTCATCAAAATCAACAAATATCTCTGACCATCCTCGGTCTGTTTTCTGTAAATCAAACAACATTAGTCTTACAAAAGAAACTTAATTTATGTTATAGTTTATACACAGTACATAGACAGTTGATTGCTACTCACACAATCATGGAGTGGAATATAAATTGACCCAGGCAATAACTCATATTTAAAAAAAAACCCCAAAAAACCACCAGAAGCAGAACAGGACTCGTTTTCTCCTAACACATAAAAATGACAGGTTTTCAAGATATGGCTGAGGCTAAAAAAAAAAAAAAGTGTTTTGATTCTCAGGCAATTCCTCATTGAATTTGCACCCTCTCATTGGACATTTTTATTGCCTTTCGGTGTCTTCCGATATTAGTACAAGCTCGAGGAGACCCAGAACTTTTTACATTTTTTGATTGATGCATATTTATTCTGTTGCGTCTCCTATATGTTTGCCTTTTTACAAATTATGGGAGAGTTCCTGTACTCTCCCATAAATTATAACAATGCAAATCCCCATAGATTAAATACTTTTATTTCAAAGATAATATGAAGAGAATCAAAAGAATATGAAGCCTTTGAATGAGGAATGTTTTATTTTCAAATTAAAAATGAATTTATTTGTATAAATATGCACTTTCTATATTTCTGTGTGTAAAAAAAAACAGCCAAAATCCTCTCCATGTTTTGCTCACTTTTCGCAAAAGAAAAATAAAAATAAAAAATAAAACACTCCCTCCCTCACTGATTTGAAAAAAAAACTGCCTGATAATAAAGTAAATTATTATGTGTGGCTTTAGAGATTTTTCAAGCACACTTCAGGACTTCTGTCCAAAATTATTTTAATCATCGCATAGTCTGAATACTTACCAGTTAAACCTTTAGTCAATGCACACAATAAAGAAAATTTGTAATTTTAAATAATAGTTTTCAATGTTTTCAAACAATTTCAACAAAACCATGTCATGTGACCCCCTCATTGGAATGAACTCAATTAGCTGATTCCAATGAGAGGTCACATGATGTGGTTTTGCTGAATTTTTGGAAATTTTAAAAATATTTCTAAACTGCTCAATTTGTAAATTACAATTTCTTTTAAACTGTTCAATTTGTAAATTACATAAATTAAATTTGAATTTTTTTTTTAAACGGCACAATTTGTAAATTATGGATGAGGATGATTTGTTAAGAAAAGAGTTAATAATTCCAATGCATGTATTCCAAACTGATTATACCTGTACCTGATGCTGATGCTTGAGAAGCTTTCTGAGAGAGCTTCCCAAGGATAGGTGTTGCAAGCTGATATTATTTTTGTGGATAAATATGCAATGTAATCCTCTGCACACTGATGCTGAAATATCAAAATATTTCAAGCCACAAATTTTTCCTGTAATGTAACTCAGAATTTAACCAATTCAATCTTGTTTGAAAACACGACTGAATTGGCTGAATTCAGAGTTGCATTATGAGAAAAATTTGCAGGTTCATATTTGTGTGTGGAGGGTTAAAAAACAAGAGGCCCCATGGGGCCTGAGGGCGCTCACCTGACATGGTAGCCTAAATATCAACCCAGAGAATTGATTTCAACAAGTTGCATCTGCTCCTCCTAAGAGAAGCTTATACCAAATATCCAAAGATTCTGACCAGTGGATCTAAAAAAAGATTTTTAAAGAATATTCCTCATATTGAACTAAGTTATAATTCGGACTCCCGCAGGGAGCTCATATATGAACCCAGGAACTTGGCTTTAACAAACTTGAATCTCACCCCCCTAAGGATGCTGCACACCAAATATCAAAACATTCCGACTGCTGGATCTGAAGAAGAAGATTTTTTAAGAAAATTCCTCATTTTGAACTAAGTTACAATTTGAGCTCCCACAATGAGTCCAAATATTGACCTAGGGACATGGCTTGAACAAACTTGAATCTCACCCCCCTAAGGATGCTGCATACCAAATATCAATACATTCTGACTGCTGGATCTGAAGAAGATTTTTAAAGAAATTTCCTCATTTTGAACTAAGTTATCATTTGGGCTCCCACAGTGAGCCCAAATATGGACCTAGGGACATGGCTTGAACAAACTTGAATCTCCCCCCCCCCCCCTCCCCCCCTAAGGATGCTGCATACCAAATATCAAAACATTCTGACTGCTGGATCTGAAGAAGATTTTTAAAGAAATTTCCTCATTTTGAACTAAGTTATCATTCGGGCTCCCACAGTGAGCCCAAATATGGACCTAGGGACATGGCTTGAACAAACTCGAATCTCCCCCCCCCCCCCCCCCCAAGGATGCTGCATACCTAATATCAAAACATTCCGACTTCTGGATCTGAAGAAGATTTTTAAAGAAAATTCCTCATTTTGAACTAAGTTATAATTCGGGCAACCACAGTGAGCCCAAATATGAACCCAGGGACTTGGCTTGAACAAACTTGAATCTCACCCCCCTAAGCATGGTGCATACCCAATATCAAAAGATTCTGCCTGCTGGATCTTGAGAAGAAGATTTTGCCTGAGATTCACTAAGTTCAAATTTGGGCTCCTATACTGAGCCCAAATATAAACCCAGGGGTCCGATTTGAACAAACTTGAATCAGATCCACCAGACAATGTTGCATACCAAATATCAAAAGATTCTGCCTGCTGGATCTGGAGAAGAAGATTTTTTTAAGAAATTTGCCTGAAATGCACTAAGTTCGAATTCGGGCTTCTATAGTGAGCCCAGATATGAATCCAGGGAGCCGATTTGAACAAACTTGAATCAGATCCACCCCACAATGTTGCATACCAAATATCAAAAGATTCTGCCAGCTGGATCTGGAGAAGATGATTTTTGAAGAAATTTGCCTGAAATGCACGAAGTTCAAATTCGAGCTTCTATAGTTAGCCCAAATATGAATCTAGGGAGCCGATTTGAACAAACTTGAATCAGATCCACCCCACAATGTTGCATACCAAATATCAAAAGATTCTGCCTGCTGGATCTGGAGAAGAAGATTTTTTAAGAAATTTGCATGAAATGCACTAAGTTCGAAATCGGGCTCCTATACTGAGCCCAAATATGAACCCGGGGGCTGATTTGAACAAACTTGAATCAGATCCACCCTACAATGTTGCATACCAAATATCAAAAGATTCTGCCTGCTGGATCTGGAGAAGAAGATTTTTTAATGTTTTTCCCATTACCTACAGTGTTAAAAAGTGCTGACTCAGCACTTTTTCAAAGTCCTGAAAAAAGTGCCCTGCGATCAAACCGATAGGGATTTTTTTTAACCATTCTATTCTACTGGAAAAAAGTAAGCTTTATACAAAATAAGAATTCTCTGTGCCGTGTCGTTTTGGTGATATGGTAGTTTTAAGGTTTTTCCTATTTTTAGCTCCCGAGGTTCCCACGGGGCAATGAGAAATTTTTTTTTGCATCAATCAACTACTTATGACCCATTATCATCTCATATCAAATTTGGTTCAAATCGACCTCACGGTTCAGAAAATAGAAATTTTAGGGGTGGCCAAAATTTTTGCCCCTCCCATAACGAAGGCAAATAATGCCCGACAAACTTCTCTTGAACAAACTTGATTCTAAACCTCAAAAGGACTCTGTATACCATATATCAAGTCTCTGCTACTGGTGGTTCATTAGAAGAAGATTTTCAAAAAATTTGGCCATTTTTTCCACACTCCTCTGCTCAATATGAGCCAAAACCTAATTTGCATAAAAATCAAAATGACCCTATATAACCACTACTTACCTGAAATTTAATTAAAGTGTGGCCAGTGGTTTAGGAGAAAGAGGCTCAAACACCACCTTCACGCAAGACGACGGACGGACAGACGACAGACGAAGAGTGATAAGAAAAGCTCACCCTGACTTTCAGTCAGGTGAGCTAAAAAAACAGCCATGACTGGATCTGATAAAACAGCCATAGAAGTTTAACTCTTTACATGCTGCTGGCGGATATTCCTGCCCAGCACATGGTTTCTCTTGTTACTGAAATAAGTATAAATTGGGCACATTTAATCGTATTTGCTCCATGTAAATTGAATCTTCTCCAATGATTTCTTGAGCTACATTTAAATTAATTTTTCATCAAATCTAGTCATGACTGCTTAAAAGCAGCCATGACTAGATTTGATGAAAAATATCTAGAAAATACTCCGCAGGTTAAGAGTTAACTCTAGAAATCTGTGGTCAAAAAGTTTGTTCAGAGAAAAATTTGGTTAAAAGATCCCAAATTACACCTTTTCTTAGGCATTTGCTATCTTGGGCAGGAATATCAACATCAAAGAGTCAATGGCCTGAACATAAATCTGATTTGTCCCAACTGTGTAATGGTTTAAATCCCACTGATAAAATATTGCGTTTTGATACTTAACCCTCTGCACACTGATGTTGAAATAAAAAAATTCCAAGCTGCAAATTCTCCCCATCATGCAACCCGTGTTCTTTCACAGAGTTCATTTGGTTCTATCAAACAAGATTGAATTAGTTATATTCCCAGCTGCAATTCAGAGGAAAGTTTGCTGCTTGAAATTTCAGAAATCATTGTCCAACAAAAGAGCACAAGCACTGCAGATCTTAACCCTCTACCTAATGTAAGGGCCCTTGGGAGCATGGTGGCTCAGTGGTTAGAGCATTGAATTTTTGAAGATTTTTTCTTAAATTGCACCAAGTAAAAATCCACACCCCCATAGGTAGCCCCAATATTGATCGAGGAACTCGATTTGAACAAACTTGAATCAGACTAATACCAAGTTGCTGCATACGAAATATCGAAAGATTCTGCCCATTGGTTCTGGAGAAGAAAATTTTTGAATAATTTTTCTTAAATTGTAACAATTAAAAATTCACGCCCCCATAGGGAGCCCCAATATTGATCGACGGACTCAATCTGGAGAAGATTTTTAAAGAATTTTTTCTTAAATTGCACTAAGTGAAAATGCACGGCCCCCATAGGGAACCCCAATATTGATCAAGGGACTCGATTTGAACAAACTTGAATCAGACCCATACCAAGATGCTGCACACCACATATCGAAAGATTCTGGTCATTGCTTTTGGAGAAGAAGATTTTTAAAAATTTTTTCTCAAATTGCACTAAGTAAAAACTCATGCCCCCATATTGGCTGAGGGACTCAATTTGAACAAACTTGAATTGAACCCATACCAAGATGCTGCATACCAAATATCTAAAGATTCTGCCCACTGGTTCTGGTGAAGAAGATTGTTAAAGATTTTTTCTTAAATTGCACTAAGTAAAAATTCATACCCCCATAGTGATCTCCAATATTGAACGGGAGATTCAATTTGAACAAACTTGAATCAGACCCATACCAAGATGCTGTATACCAAATATCAAAAGATTCTACCCTTCGGTTCCGGAAAAGAAGATTTTTAAAGAAATTTTCTTAAATTGCACTAAGTAAAAATTCACATAACCTTTAGTGAGCCCCAAAATTGATCAAGGGACTCATTTGAACAAACTTGAATCAGACCCATACCAAGATGCTGTATACCAAATATCAAAAGATTCTGCCCACTGGTTCTGGAGAAGAAGATTTTTCCTTAAATTGCACAAAGGAAAAATTCATGCCCCTATAGGGAGCCCCAATATTGATCAAGGGACTCGATTTGAACAAACTTGAATCAGACCCATACCAAGATGCTGCATACCAAATATCAAAAGATTCTGCCCATTGGTTCTGGAGAAAAAGATTTTTAAAGAATTTTTCTTAAATTGCACTAAGTAAAAATTCATGCCCCCACAGTGAGCCCCAGTATTGGTTGAGGGACTCGATTTGAACAAACTTGAATCAGACCCACACCAAGATGCTGCATACCAAGTATCAAAAGATTCTGCCCACTGGTTCTGGAGAAGAAGATTTTTTAATAATTTTTCTATAATTCATATGGTGCTATCAGAGTTATGCACCCATACAGAGCCCCCAAGGGATGTGGCCATTTCATTTGAACAAACATGAATTGCCATATAGTAATGAACATCCACATGACGTTTCATGAAAATCGGACCAGAGGTTTCAGAGGAGAAGTCGTTTGAAAAATGTTCACGACGACAGACGATGACGGACGGCAAGTGCTAAGTTGAGCTCCCTTCGGTGAGCTAAAAAGCGTAAAAAGAAAATCTGGTGTTTTTGAATGGATACCAAAAATTATCTCACTCGTGACTGAGACAAATGGTTATTTTTGTCTTGGTCACTCATGAGATAATTTTCGGTATCCACTCAAAATGGATGTACTGATCCATGTGTTATCTTGGACAATACAGTGCCCCTGGTATGGTACTTGTGAAAAAATAAATTTTGAATTTCAAAAAATCGGGGGGGGGGGGGGGAAGGGGGGGGGGCTGACTGCAACCCCACCACCCCCTTTTGGATCTGCCCATGGCTGTTACCTTTTGGCATAGAGCTTTTGTCTATACAGAACCTCAATTCTATGAACATTTTGTTTATGTTTATTTTGGTTTCAGGTTACTTTCAACATACATAAATACACTATAACCACATCATAAAATATGTCCAATTTGGTCAATTGTTTACAATTTTCAAGGAGGCACAAATTGTAAATATAAGATAACCCTACAAAGGTACAAAGGTTAGGCCCTAAAAAGTAGATTTTCTGTTTCTCAGCCATATTTTTTAAAAATGCATGTGGGCGGTTTTTAGCTCACCTGACTGAAAGTCAGGGTTAGCTTTTCTTATTACTCTTCGTCCGTCGTCTGTCGTGAAGGTGGTGTTTGAGCCTCTTTCTCCTAAACCACTGGCCACATTTTAATTAAATTTCATGTAAGTAGTGGTTATATAGGGGCATTTTGATTTTTATCCAAATTAGGTTTCAGCTCATATTGAGCAGAGGTGTGGGGAAAAAATGGCCAAATTTTTTAAAAATCTTCTTCTAATGAACCACCAGTAGCAGAGACTTGATATGTGGTATACAGAGTCCTTTTGAGGTTTAGAATCAAGTTTGTTCAAGAGAAGTTTGTCGGGCATTATTTGCCTTCGTTATGGAAGGGGCAAAAATTTTGGCTATGCCTATAATTTCTATTTTCTGAACTGTGAGGTCGATTTGAACCAAATTTGATATGAGATGATAATGGGTCATATGTAGTCATATGTAGTTGATTGATGCAAAAAAAAATTCCTCATTGCCCCGTGGGAACCTCGGGAACTAAAAATAGGAAAAATCTTAAAACTGCCAATCTCCAAAACTACACGGCACAGAGAATTCTTATTTTGTATAACGCTTAATATTATCCAGTAGAATAGAATGGTTAAAAAAATCCCTATCGGTTTGATCACAAGGTACATTTTTCAGGACTTTGAAAAAGTGCTGAGTCAGCATTTTTTAACACTGTAGGCAATGGGAAAAACATTAAAAAATCTTCTTCTCCAGATCCAGCAGGCAGAATCTTTTGATATTTAGTATGCAACATTGTAGGGTGGATCTGATTCAAGTTTGTTCAAATCGGCCCCCTGGGTTCATATTTGGGTTCAGTATAGGAGCCCGATTTCGAACTTAGTGCATCTCAGGCAAATTTCTTAAAAAATCTTCTTCTCCAGATCCAGCAGGCAGAATCCTTTGATATTTGGTATGCAACATTGTGGAGTTGATCTGATTCAAGTTTGTTCAAATCGGCTCCCTATATTCATATTTGGGATCACTATAGAAGCTCGAATTCGAACTTAGTGCATTTCAGGCAAATTTCTTCAAAAATCTTCTTCTCCAGATCCAGCAGGCAGAATCTTTTGATATTTGGTATGCAACATTGTGGGGTGTATCTGATTCAAATTTGTTCAAATTGGCTCCCTAGATTCATATTTGGGTTCACTATAGAAGCTCGAATTTGAACTTAGTGCATTTCAGGCAAATTTCTTAAAAAATCTTCTTCTCCAGATCCAGCAGGCAGAATCTTTTGATATTTGGTATGCAACATTGTGGGGTGGGTCTGATTCAAGTTTATTCAAATAGGCCCCCTGGATTCATATTTGAGCTCACTATAGAAGCCTGAATTCGAACTTAGTGCATTTCAGGCAAATTTCTTCAAAAATCTTCTTCTCCAGATTCAGCAGGCAGAATCTTTTGATATTTGGTATGCAACATTGTGGGGTGGATCTGATTCAAGTTTGTTCAAATCGCCCCCCTGGGTTTATATTTGGGCTCAGTATAGGAGCCCAAATTTGAACTTAGTGCATTTCAGGCAAATTTCTTTGAAAATCTTCTCAAGATCCAGCAGGCAGAATCTTTTGATATTGGGTATGCACCATGCTTAGGGAGGTGAGATTCAAGTTTGTTCAAGCCAAGTCCCTGGGTTCATATTTGGGCTCACTGTGGGAGCTCGAATTGTAACTTAGTTCAAAATGAGGAATTTTCTTTAAAATATCTTCTTCTTCAGATCCAGCAGTCGGAATGTTTTGATATTTGGTGTGCAGCATCCTTAGGGGGGTGAGATTCAAGTTTGTTAAATCCAAGTCCCTGAGTTCCCTGTGGGAGCCTGAATTATAACTTAGTTCAATATGAGGAATATTCTTTAAAAATCTTCTTTTTTTTTTTTAGATCCACTGGTCAGAATCTTTGGATATTTGGTATAAGCTTTTCTTAGGAGGAGCAGATGCAACTTGTTGAAATCAATTCTCTGGGTTGATATTTAGGCTACCATGTCAGGTGTGTGCCCTCAGGCCCCTTGGGGCCTCTTGTTCATTTTATTTTTCATTTTTGTAATTATTTCTTTGCCATCAAAAGTTCATGTTCTTGGATTGTTGTATGCCTCATAATCTACAGAATAGCATGGGTGGTGGTGTATTTTGTCCCTGGAGTGCAAGAAGGCTTTGCAATGCTAAAGCAGTGCAAAGTCTTGTTGCACTCAAGTGACAAATTTATCAATTTTATTAACTTGGGTAATATATTGGACATAAACCATTTAATTTTCATTTTTTAAAGTTTGTATTGGTTATAAAAATAGAACATGTGGCAGCTAAAAGAACCATGCATGAGGGCCTGAGAAACAGATTTTTAACATTTTTAGGCCTTATGCAAAAAAATTATGCATAACCCCATTTAGCCAAGATTACCCCAATCCCACTGCAGAGTCTATTGTCAGTGTTTCTTTTTAACTGGCGGAGTGCTGAATTATTAGTTGTCAAAATTTGCTCATTTGTCTTTGACAAGTTACAATTTATGGGAGAGCTGTGACAAGGCAAATCCACACAGACTTAAAAAGAGGATGCGGCAACTCCACCTCAGAATAAAGACCAAATATAGGCTTCCAGTACAGTCACCATGGACTGGTCATAATCCACGCATGCGGAGTGATGTCCACATGCGTTTTACAGATAATAAAAATCATCATCGGCAAAATTTTAATTAATGAAGCACCAGGTACAACCCGCTTCATTAATTAACTTTTTGATGATTAATACTTTAATTAGTGTTTGGAATCTAATATTATTGCATCCATGGAAATTTTGCACACCCAAGGAAAGTGACCAATCCACAGCGGCTGTACTGTACTCCACCAATTAATGATTACAAAAATAAAATGTCTTTCTTTAGCACTGTTCAGTTAATCATCCTTCCACGAGTACATTCTTATGTTTCCGCCACCTACTGCTTCAATCTTCATTTGCCGAGTATATTAACAGGTCAGATGGGGGTCTGGACAAAACGTCTGATTGCCAAAATGTCTGAGGCAAAATGTCCGATTTTCTGGGCGAAATGTCCGATTTCATTGGATGAAATGTCTGATTTATTCGGACATAATGTCCACTTTTTTGGACATAATGTCCGATCGTTGGACAAAATGGACGATTTTTTAGACATGTATGATTTATGTATGAATTTTGTAGATATAAATCTGATTTTTTCGTGCTGTTCTCCATGTTTTCTCCCAAGGAAAATGGGTGTGGCAATACTAAATAACAACAAGAAAACATTTTGTGCAAGCACAAACACACAAGAAAATGCCCATGAAACACTCTTATTTTGTGCATATATCGTGCAATCTCTTCGGATTAGAACATAAACAAGAAACAATCTGTGAACAAAGTTGAATCTCTGTCACTATAAGAAGGTGAATACCACATCTCAAAGCATTATGACTGATGATTCACAAGAAATTAGTTAAAAATGATTTCAAGTTTTTGGGACAGGGTTTCAGACTTTGGGGTTGACATCTTCATTCAAGAACACTTTTTTTTTAAAGAATTTCAAGTTTATTGAACAAGGGGGATGGGTGGCTACACTTTTGGGGTTAAGTTCTCCATTAAAAAAAACCCCTCCCCCTCCGCACAAAATAAACAAAACAGAATGCTTAAATGTAGGTCACAGACATATCGAGTTTTACTGAGGCTGAGAAAAAAACAGTACATGTAGTGAAATGCACTGTAACAGCCCAAAGAGGCAGAGAAAAGAAAAGCAATAGGAAAATTCACTGTAGAAAGAAACAACAACTATAAATCTGCCAAGTTTTATAATTGTCGGTCCCAAGCTCGGGCAAAGGATGAGGGGAGTTGATAATTTAAAAACAGAAAACAGTAGCGAAATGCACTGTAGAAAATGCTCTAAATCTGCTAACTATTATTGTTGCCGATCTTAAGCTCAGGTAAAAGATGATTAGTGTTGATAAATTTTCTATCAGACTTAAACATAAAACAGAAGGGGTTAAAATCAAGATATTACCACCATCTTTGGAATAAATTTTATATATCATATAGCATATACATGTACTTTCGCGTTTATTTAATGTTTTCAAGATTAATTGTTTACTTGCAGGTGTCTTTGTTCCTGCCTCTCAAAAATTGAGACTGCAAATCGGAAGTCATGCCATACATTAAAAGTGGAATTTTAGGGGTTAAATTAAAATATCAATATCAAAGTTCGGATATGTATATTGAATATACCCAAAATCACCAGATAGCATTTATTTGGTGTTTTAAGACCAGTAGTTTACTTGCGGTCTCTTTGTCTTTAGTTGCAGAAAAGTAAGACTGTAAGTCAGATATCGCACTATACATTAAAAGTGAAATTTTAGGGGTTACGGTTAAAATATCGGTATCAAACTTCCAGGCAAGCTTGTTTCAATCCTTCCTTGGTTTCCTGTGTATGTTAACAAAAAGCTTGTACCAATCCATCCTACGCTCTGTCTACTTTTTCCTGGTGTCATCTTGGTTTAATTGTTTAAGAAAATTTGAGAGTGTTCAGTTAGAAAATTTATAGGTAGAGAGAGATAGAAATCTGCTATTGTATATTGTAACTGTTAAGAGATTGCTGATATTGATAGGGCAAGGGTGGGTTTCTCTGTAGCCAACTCCCCACACGCAGAGTTGCGAGGCAGACTCAATTTGTTTATGTGTACCCATACCATGTATGGTACACATAATGCCGGCATCCGGGGTGGACCTCCATCGTTCGTCCATCCTTCATCTGTCCGTCTGTCCATCTGTCTGTCCATCCGGGCAATAATAGGACACTTATGAGCTTTTTTTTTGGTCCAGACAGGTTTCCGATGTGCCGAGCTGTATAGATTTTGGTGTAAATCTGGTAGTTTGATCCTGAGATTTTAACCCTTTAGCCATCAAATTGTGCATTTTTCCAATCTATTTCTTTGACATGCGATAACTCAAAGAATATCAATCTGATTGTCTTGTTACTTCATATAGATGTTCAGGTTACTGATTTTCTGAGCTGTACTGTTTTTTATATAAATCTGATCATTTGATCCCGAGGTATTAACCCTTGTTCCACTTAATATAAAATTTTCCAATCTATTTATGACATGCAATACCTCAAATAATATTAATCAGATTGTGGTGTTACTTTAAATTTCTGTTTAGGTTACTGATGTGCTGAGCTGTATAGTTTTGGGTGTAAATCTGTTATTTTGATCCTCTGATATCAACCCTTTATCCATCAAATTAAGAATTACTCCAATCAGTTTCTTTGGAATGCGATAACTCAAAAATATTGATCAAAGTTATTATGTGTACCTATAGCATGAATGGTACACGTAATGTCGGCATCCGGGTGGCCTTCCGTTGTTCGTCCATCCTTTGTCTGTCCGTCCATCCAGCATCCATATCCATTTCTTTGGCATTCGATAACTTGAAAAATATTGCTTGCATTGTCATGTTACTTTATATTTGTGTTCAGGTTACTGATGTGCCGAGCTGAAGAGTTTTTGGTGTAAATCTGATAATTTGATCCTGAGATATTAACCCTTTATCCTTTATTATCCTTCAAATTGAGAATTCTTCCAATCCCTTTGGCATGAGATAACTCAAAAAATATCAATCCAATTGTCATGTTACTTTATATATATCTTCAGGTTACTGATGTGCTGCACTGTATAGTTTTTGGTGTAAATCTGATAATTTGATCCTGAGATTTTAACCCTTTATCCCTGAAATTGAAAATTCCTCCAAAAATTGGTCCTGAGACAATAACAGCTTTCTACTAGTTACGCGTATGAGTACACATCTGACGATTTAATCGGCCTATTTTTTGTACATTTTGTTCAATGAACATCCGACATTTTGTCCAAAAATATCAGACATTCCGTACAGCCATCAGACATTTTGACAACTGGACATTTTGTCTGGTAATCTGTATAGGCTTGGGTCTTCAAAATACTCCACCCATAAGGCAACTGAAATTGAATGTAATCCCTGAGTACTGACAAGCAACAAATATAAAATAAATCCCCAAAGAATATGTTGCACATGCAGAGTTAGAAGTGACTGAAGGCAAGTGCACCATCTATATGCAGTAAACTTTAGTACAGAGGAGCACTGTGCCCCCAGGTGGGCAACTGGAATTAAGTGTCTTGCCCAAGGACACAAAGCAGTTATCGTTGATTACTATTGGACCATCAACCTTTTGGTTTAAAGTCCAATGCACTAACCACTGTGATCACATATAAATGGAAATACCCAATAAACAAATGCTCACCAAATTGCACTACACCTCAAAAAGAGGTGATTGGGTGCGATAGAAACCCTTCTCATGCGTATACTCCTTGGACGATATTACCGCATAATGAGCTCCATATCTATTCAACTGTCGGAATGAACAACCAACAAAGGCACAGAGAGGAAGCTATCGAGACCACCCCTTTGGTAGTCCTAGGACAAAATTACCCCGGAATGCCAAATTTGTGCTCCATATCTGAATATGACAGAATGCCAAATTTGAGCTCCATATCTATAGAATTGTCAGAATCAACCCTTTACACAATGTAACAGCCCAAACTGGCCAGTGCTATTCACAAAAATCACCATTCAATTTTCATTATTTTTTTTCATTTTTTGTCTAAAAAACATAGCTTATGACCCCTCACTGAGATGAGCTTATTGAGCTATGTTTTTGATGCAAAAAAAAAAAAAAAAATTAATTCACTCAAGAATTTTATTTGCAACTGTCGTCTACCTCTCGTGTTAAGTAAAGGGTTAATAACCAACAAAGGCAAAGAGAGGGAGCGATAGGGACATCTCCTATGTTACTCCTTGGACAAAATTACCCGAGTGCCAACTTTGAACTCCATACCCACAGAACTGTCAGATGCACAACCAACATAGGCAGAGAATGAGTGTATAGTGGAACCCTGTTAACGGAATAGCCACTTTGCCAATGAAAATTATTCAATTTCCAGAAGTATTCAATTAACAGGGAAACTGTCATTTTCCTGTATTCTAGAGATAAACTTGGCATTTATTCTCTTATATCTTGTTTGACAGAGCCCCATGAGCTTTGTCAAACAAGATATAATACATCATGTATTGGATGTACTGAAGCCAAATAGGTTCATAAACAAAGGAAAACTGGGGAGAGTCAGGGTAATTTCTCGACAAGTTTTTTTTATTCAGTTAACAAGAGTTTACTCTATAATCTATATTCAATTAACCCTTTACCTAACCTGAAAAGCAGATGACACTTGCAAAAATAATTCTTGAATAACTAATTTTTTTCATTTTTTGTCTCAAAAACATAGGTTATGACCCCTCGTTGGAACGAGCTCGACGAGGTCGTTCCAACGAGGGGTCATAACCAATGTTTTTGAGACAAAAAATGAAAAAAATAATGAAAATTAATTGGCATTTTTTAGAATAGCACTGGCCGGTTTTTGCCGTTACGTTAGGCAAAGGGTTAACAGGTCAAATTTGTACTGGAGGTATGGTAAATGGTTTTGTGTTGGGCAATTATATTCAAATAACAGGGTTATTCAGTTAAGAGATATCCAATTAAGTGGGCTCCTCTGTAACAGAGATATCTCTCTTGTTCCTCCTTGGACAAAATTACCCTTGAATGCCAAATTTGAGCTCAATATCTCAGTTTATCATAATGTATTGTAAACATTGGGAGTGGGAGAAAGAGAAAGCCACATTGGCATTCATATATTGATTGTGAAGATCTCTTTTGATTCAGTCTTCTTGCCATTATTCAGACTAAACAAACAATGAAATACTAAATGCAAACATTGAAATACCATTTTGTCTTCTTTTATAAATTAGATGCTATTGGCATATTATCTTGTTAATTAAATATTGATTATTTATTATGTGGGAGTTATTTATTTTAACTCTTCATCAACCAAAACAACTAAGCAATACAGTGAAACTCAGTGTCCTTTTGCCAGTGGAAATTAATCCTTTAACAAGAGTATTCAATTAACATGGATTTGGTCACTTTTAGCACCTTTGGCTACATCATGACCACAACAGAGGTATAAGTCGAGTTTAGCAAGCAAATCATTTATACCTACGGTACCCAATTTAGAGGACTTCCATGTCAAGTGTTGGTTCCACGTCCTATTTTATTACACGTCTGTTCTGTGAAATCTCCATCTACAGCAACACTAAACCATGTGGAAAATGAAAATCCGTTTTGCACATGTGTGGAACAGAAATCATCAATGTACTACTTTTAAATAGAAGCAAAATTTCACTGGAATTTTCTACAAATCATGCAACACAATTACAATTTGAATCCCTAGCGATAGCTAAAAATCATCCCCTGAGTTCCAATGTGTTCTATGTGCCAGTAGGCACATAGAACACATTGGAACTCAGAGAACGAAATAGTAACACGGGTTCCCCTCGCAAATTTGGTTGGCGATAAAATGTGTTCTTTTTGTTGATAGTTGTCAAATGAATTGCTGAGTGTCCTTCTAATAATTGCTTTTAGAGATGTGAAGGCATGTAATGAATGCAGAACTACATGCATGTGTGAATGGGTTAATCGATATGGCACTTATGCCATCACAGAAGGATAAACCTTAAGGCCTGCAGCCTCTAGTTTTACCTTTCCACGCTGCCACTCATGCCATATCGATTAACTCATTCACACGCGTGTGTCATTCTGTGTATTTACAAATAAAGCAAAACTTATTTACCACCAGATGTAGTGAGTCCAAATAAGTTAACAAAGGGAATTCCATGATTATTGGGGTAATTTGTCAAATCAAGCCATTTATTATCTTTTGATCCCAAATTTTTCTCAGCAGTAAGCCTTTGCTGTGAATCAAATAGGAATTTAACCAAACAACAACATACCAGACTTGTACAAATTAGAAATTGAGCTGGACTGTTACTTTGAGATGACATACATTTGTTATGTGCACATTGTGCTTGTACAGAATCTTTTATCATGATGAGATTGTTTTTTTGGTGATGTATAGCTATGTATTTATTTATTTATTTATTTATTTATTGGTGTTTAAGGTCACATATTTCTGCACAATGGCTAATCATGACCACGACAGTTTTAAGGGTGGAGGAAGCCGGAGTACCCGGAGAGAACCACCGAGCAACGGCGAGCAACTGTCAGCTCCCCAACATACTAACTCCACACAAGCAGGGTTAGCATTGGTTGAAGACAGGTGCATCATCGACGTCCAGTACGCCTTAGTACACAGCGTCACCGTGCCCCCACGTGGGCAATGGGGTGAAGTGTCTTGCCCAAGGACACAACATGGCTGCCGCAGGTGGGATTCGAACCGAGGACCTCTCGGCTTGCAGCCTGCACCTCTACCAACTGAGCCACCGCGCCCCCATGTATAGCTATGAGTCGTGCTTCAAAAAATGAAAGTGTCAAAGACACTGCAGCTCAACTTAACCAAGAAGGGACTGAACTGAATAGCATGTTCCAGTAATGCCAAGTCATTCACTAAAGTTTCTACAGAAAGGACATCACATCAAAGCTACCTAAGAAATCTGAAAATGATCAGGTGAGAGATGAGTCCTTTAGGGTGAGCTAATGGAATTGTTGACAATTTATATGCCAAATCCATGATGGCCACCAGCAACCTTGTTTTTCAACGAAATTTGAAAGCTCCCATCCAGACGTTACCCCAAAGCCACGTATGAACTTTGAAACTGATCAGGTTAGAGATGCAGTCTGTAGGGTGTGCTAATGGAATTGTTGACAATTTATATGCCAAATCTAAGATGGCCACTGGCAGCCATGTTTTTCCATGAAATTCAGAACTAGAGGTCATCCCCAAATAAGCATACCAAGTTTCAAAGCGATTTGATGATAAATGCAACAAGTGCAGGGTACAAAAGGAAACTGTCAACTTCCAAACAGATAAGCTGAATGTCATTGCTAAAGGCAACGTTTCTCGACAGAAATGGAATAAAATCAAAAGCTCTCATCTTGAGTTCAGCCCAAACAAGTGTACTTAGTTTCAAAGTGATCCATTCATGAATGCACCCTCAGCCCAAACAAGCATACTTAGTTTCAAAGCTATCCATTCATAAATGAAACCTGCAGAGCATGCCAAAGGAAAATATTGATGCACAAATCCAAAAAGTTCAAAGGTCAAGGTAACAGCAACATTTTTCAACATAAATGAAAGAAAATTGATAGCTCCTGTCTAGAGGTCACCCTGAACACACATACCAAGTTTCAAAGCGATCCGATGATAAATGAGACCTGTGCAGTGTGCCAAAGGAAATTGTCAATGTACAAAACTGATAAGTTAAACATCGTTGCTAACGGCGTTTCTCAATGGAAAAGAAAGAAAATCAATATAGAGGTCATCCCAAACAAGCATACCAAGTTTCAAAGCAATCCATTCATGAATGCACCCAGCAGGCAGTGCCAAAGGAAAAATTGATGCACAAAGTTAAAAAATTGTTGCAAATGGAAATGCATTTTGTTGGAAATGAAAGAAACTCAATAGCTCCTATCTGGAGGTCACCCCGAACACACTTACCAAGTTGCAAAGTGACCTGATGATAAATGAGATCTGTGCAGTGTGCCAAAGGATACTGATGTACAAAATGGATAAGTTGAACATCATTGCTTACAGCAACACTTCTCGACGGAAATGACAGAAATTTGATAGCTCCCATCTAGAGGTCACCCCAAACAAGTGTAAAAGCGATCTGATCATAAATGTGACCTGTGTGGTGTGCCAAAGGAAATTGTGGACATATGTACATACATCAACGGATTTGAAGTGACGGCAATAGCTCAGCTTAACTTTGTCAAGTTGAGCTAAAAAAATAAAAAATACAAAAAATTCACCAAAATCAAATGTGACACCTCAATGTAATGAGATTGTTGAGCATGTTCCAATGAAAGGGCACATGATATGATTTTGTTGAAATATTTGGAAAAATTTGAAAAAAATTACACATTTTGATATCTTGTGCATTGGGTAAAGGGTTAATTGCATATAATTTTTAAACACCAAAACATTTATCATTTCATTAGTACAAACTTGCCCAGTTAATTGCAGATCAGAAATAGAGTAATAAATTCCTGTTAATTGAATAAAATGTAAAAGGATTTTTTTAAAAATTCAAGTAACAACCCTCATGTTTTCCAGCACAACAGACCAATTTGACCCCAGTACTTCTCATATAGGCACTTATTCTGCAATATCTTGTTTGAAAGAGCTGAGGAAGCTCTGTCCAACAAGATATAAAGGAATAAATACTCAATTTGTCACAAGAATGAAGCAAAATATCCAAATTCTGGCTAATTAATTGCTCCTGTTAATTTAATATTTTGAAACAGTCTCTCTGAGCCATTATGAACATAGCTGAACAATAATACAAAAATTGTGAATTCGCACCTAAGCTGCGACAGATAGTAAAAATAAAACAAATGCAAAGTCCATAAAGGGCAACAACTATGACTAAAATATTTTGAATAACACTTACATTGAATGTAGGGTTAGACATCAATATGATACACTTGCATATCAAATATGATGTCATTCTACCACATATTTTAAATGTACTCGTAATTGAGTTTTATTTAAAAACTCTTTCATCACAGACGGATGACCGACAGACTGACTGACATTACCCCATACAGAGCTGCTTGTCGCAGTCACAAACAATGAGCTTTGTAAGGATGCAGACAGGCTTGTACAAATTGGACTGATGATCATTTTGTTTGCCCATTGTTCACCTAAAAAGAAATAGTGTGCCCGATTTATTGCAACAACTTCAGGGACAATACATATTTATTTAGAACTCACCCAGCCAATTGTACAGCTTCTTTGTTTCTTGATTATCAACCAGCACCTGTCATTATACCTAACTCCCCACCCATTGGCACACAAAAAGTATGTAAAAAACAAAATCTCAAGAGTTTCTCAGTTGCGATTCTCGGAAACTATGTGGACCATCGGGGTTAAGTGTCTTGCCCAAGGACACAATGTGGGAGTCCTAATTGATTGCTCAGAGTTTGATAGATTTTTATTTCTTAACATTTGAATGAAAATGGTCTTTTAAGATCATATACATGCTGAAACGTGCAAATGTACAGAAACAAAGCTTCAGAACTTTGGACGTGAATTTCTGAAATTAGCAAATTTGCTGAAATGTCTCACCCCTGCAATTTGTGCAGGCCCATAAATGGAAGAATGTCGAAAAGTTACAATGCATACCTGGAATTTATGTATGGGTAATGCATCAAAAAATTCATGTGCTATAAAACAAGAAAACTTTCTTGGAATCTCTCTCAAATTCTTATACCAGTAGATGTTGTTACCATATTTGGATTTACACTGTTTGTAATCTGCTCTTTCATCAGTGAATACATTACTGTTTGGATCTGGAAGCCTACCACTTAGCTTGTGTTGTTGCATTTCACTCAGTTTTGGACTGACTTCAACCAAGTGCATAGAAACAATATCTTTGATTTCTTTAAACTGAGAAAACACCTAGAAGAAAGAGAGGTTTTTTATCATCTGAAGGTAAAAAAAAATAGTTTGAGAAAGAGTCATGGCAGATTGCATCCTGAATTGGTGAGGGTGGGGGGGTCAAAGCAAAGAGGTCTTTGGATGGCCTATGTGATGGCCTGTGAAGCCAGGTTTTGAAGAGTACTTTGCTGGTACCTTAGAGGGGGAGGGGGGGGGGGGGGGGGGGTTGGGGGGGAAAATTGGAAAAGACAGTGAAAAGGAAACCCAAATGTGTAATTTAGGCATAGTGGAGACCCTGGAGCACTTTCTATTAGAATGTTCAAAAACCAGTCTAAGAGAATAAGATTCACTGGGAGTATAAGGGAGAAGTGGGTTGGTTGGGTGAATGAAGGATATGTGGTAAGTGGGTGACACAAAAGAGAGGATTAGTTTGCTAATCAGAGAGTATGGGAAGAATGGGATACAGGATGTCATCAAGAAGTTTGTCTTTGAGTGTTGGGAGGAGAGAAGAGGTGTGGGAATAAGGAGACATTCGGGAGCACAGGTGTAATCAGGGCCTTCTCATCTGAGAACCGCGACAAATCAGTGGCTGACCAAAGTGTTATGATTATGCCACTTAACTTGATACTGCTCACTAGAATAACACTGATAACTGCAAGCAGCAAACCATTTATAATTACATTTAGGCTAAAGAAAAACCTTAAATGATAGAGTGCTAAATTATTTTTCAAAGATACCATGCTGTCAACATTTGAAGCCTTAGTTTAGCAAGATATTGGTCATAAATAATTGTCTTGTTACAATTTATTGGAGAGTGCCTGTAACAAAACAGTTTTATATAAATATTTTTCTTCCTACTATCTAGCAATCCCAAACAAAAATCTACTCTACACGGTGTAAACCCACTAAAGTGGCTTTCAGCACTTATTTAGAGAACTGTGTTAGTGACTTCTAGCACGATCGAGTCTCAATGTCTCAGTTATGTGTCAATGCCATCTTGTGTCAAATGAAATTTCAAATTCCCAAATTAGGGCAACAAGTTTCTCTATTGTTTGCACCCAATCTAGTGGTCTGCCAAAGACTAACACTCTTGTGAATTTTGCAAACTCTGTTATTCCCACCAATGGGCATAATGCCCACAGTGCATGAGTTAATGAATAAACCATATATAAAAATGGAGGGCAGTAGTACTTAACTTGGTCACAACAACTAGGTTAAGAAACACAACTGAATTTCGAAGAAGTTTAGAGTTTTTATTAACTAGAATCCTGAGTGACAAATATTTCAACTACATCACCAAGGCTTCGATGAAGGCATGCCTTGATGATGGTTGATGGAATATTATTATCAGTCGGGGCTTGAGCCATCACACATTCAGGATAAATCAGGTTTATACCCTCCCAATCTGTCAGCTTTGTAATGCACCTGATAGTCTAAAGGCCATAAACTGATGTTGGATATTCCTCAAGAAAGTAAATGTCATGAGAAAAGGTGCAATTTGAGATCTTTGAACCAAATTTTTCTCTCAAAACATTGAATCAATTTTTTGATAACTGATTTCTGGAGTTAAATTTCTAAGAAAGTTTCATCAAATCCGGTCATGACTGCTTCTTGTTTAACTCATAACTCGCCGCATATTTTCAAGACATTTTCATCAAATCACATCATGGCTACTTTGAAGCAGCCATGACTAGAGTTGATAAAAAATTAATCTAAATGTAATACAAGAAATCATTGGTGGAAAAATCCATTCAATTTACAGGAGGAAAATTGGATTACATGTGCCCAAATTATACTTATTTCAGTGTCAAGAAAAATAATTTCCAGGGCAGGAATATCCATCTGCCAACAGCATGCAAGAAGTTAACCCTCTTAACACTAAAATCAAAATATCAACCTGCAAATTTTTTCCATGATGCAACTATGAATTTAGTTTAGTTTAAACATTATTTTATTTCAAAGTTAAACTGATACATCACAGTGTAAATACGTAATAATCAACACGAATAACAGTATAATCAATGAAACTGGATTCAGCAACAAGCATGAATACTGATGTAAGCTGTCTCCATAAGACAAAATGAACATTAGTATATATACACATGGCAAGTAGGTCATATCTTGTATCAAATTAGGCTGAAAGGCATAGTTAGATTTATGGAAAGAGTTGATACTGAAGAAAAGACCAGGAAAGAGTTATCGGAAACGAGATCACTAGCGAAGAGAAATTAGGGAAGAGAAAAGAAATGAAAAACGTAGGTTAGAGAGATGATTCCTCAGTACTTAAAAAATCCACGTCCCAGACATTTAGTCCATCTTCTAACTGTCTATGCATGACACAGCACTAGAATCGTTTTTCTGCCATAATAAATTCATGTACCCTGTTAAATATTTTCTTGTTGACCTGGGAGGTATAGTTAAGGCTCCCATTTAGGATAATATCCATATTTATATAATGTCTTTGACATTGGGGGTCCAATATATGATTTCTTTCTGTCGAATAGATAGGGAATGAACTATGAATTTAACCAATTCCATCTTGTTTTTCAAAGCCCATATAGCTCTGTCAAATAAGACTGAATTGGTTAAATTTCTAGTTGCAATATTGGGAAAAGTTGCTACTTAAAGTTGCTTTGGTATTTTCACATGAAGAAGATTAAATTCCTGCTATGTTGATCTTATCTACACATTAAAAATATTTCAAATCAGCTTTTATGTGGGGCGTCTCAACTATTTACGTAACATAACTCACAAATGATTTACCTAATATCCCCAAAAAGACAAAAACAGGTTTTTGCTTTTAAAGCACAGTGAATGACTCACTGAAATGAGCTCATTAACTTGTGCTAATGATTCAGACATCAAAAGCTATTTTTTAAAGTAAGAACGGGAAATATTCCTGAAAATAAATTATATTTTTAGTCGAGTTGTGACGAAGTCAAACTCGACTTATAGTTTGGTGAATGGCGGGCGGGCGGGCAGGCGGGTGGGCGGGTTGGTGGGCTGGCGGGCGGGCGGGCGGGCGTAAACAATTGGTTTCCGGATGATTAACTTGATAATGGTTCAACTCACATTCATGAAACTTCATAGGTAGATTGGCCTTGGTGAGGGGAAGAACCCTATTGATTTTGGACTCGCTACGTCAAAGGTCAAGGTCAATGTGACCTTGAATATAGTAAATCGCAACAATTCCTTTCCGGATGATAACTTGATAGTAGTTCAACCTACATTCATGAAACTTCATAGGTGAGTTGGCCTTGGTGCGAGGAAGAACTCTATTGATCTTGGACTCACCAGATCAAAGGTTAAGGTCACAGTGACCTTTAACATAGTATATCGCAACAATTGGTTTCCGGATGATAACTTGATAGTGGTTCAACCTAGAGTCATGAAGCTTCATAGGTGTGTTGGCCTTGGTGCGAGGAAGAACCCTATTGATCTTGGACTCACCAGGTCAAAGGTCAAGGTCACAGTGACCTTGAACTTAGTATACCACAACAATTGGTTTCCGGATGAGAACATGATAGTGGTTCAACCTAGAGTCATGAAACTTCATAGGTGTGTTGGCCTTGGTGCGAGGAACTGTTGTCACAACTCGACATTGGATCGGTGATCCTGAGCGGCATTTTTAGGTGTAGTTCTGTGTGGAATTGTCCATTTTGTTTGGTAAAGTAGCTTAACTTGACTGTGTCTAGTGTTTGATGAAAAGGATAATATTCAATGTTTATGAAAGGATTATGAAATAAGACAAGAATTGTGATAATTGAAAATATGTTAATTTCTGTTCCCTATATATTATGTTTTCAATAAGAATAATTTGAGGTGTAGACTGTTCTAAAGAATTGAGGGGTGGGTTAAAGTGGCTCTCACAGTTAATGTATGTCAACCAAAGTTACCAAGTTACAATAAAATCATTCCAAAACAAGTCATCCTACCAAGTTACAATGAAATCCCTTCATAAATATAACTTGTAGACTTTGATAAAGGAATCTAGGTCATGTAATGGTTCGGCGGTCACGGTTGATTGATCATGACCAAAATAGGATAGTTACGTCTAGATATCATACCAAGTTACAATGAAATCCCTTGATAAAAACCTGTAGAAGTGCTAAAAGAATCTAGGTCATGTGACCAGGTGGCAGTAACGGCTGACTGATCGTGACCAAAATAGGACAGTCTCAACTAGACGTGCCTGTGCAGCCATCATGGTTAACCGATCATGGCCAAAATAGTACGTTCTCATCTACACATTATACTGAGTCATCCTACAAATTTGCAATGAACTCCCTTTTTAAAAGCAAGCTGTATACTGTGCTAAAGGAATCTAGGTAATGTTCCCAGCGGCCGTCACGGTTGACTGAACCTCACCAAACTAGGACGTTCTCATCTAGACATTATACAGAGTCATCCTACAAAGTTACAATAAAATCCCTTCATAAATACGACCTGTAGATTGTGTTGAAGGTTTTGGGGTTTCGGGCCTGTGCAACCATCACGGTTGACCAATCGCGACCAAAAGGGGACGTTCTCATCGGGACCTTATACGGAGTCATATACAATGAAATGCCTTCATAAATACGATCAATAGGCTGTGCTAAAGGTTTTCGGGTGTTGGGCTCGCATACCCATCATGGTTGACCAATCGTAACCAAAAGAGGACTTTCTCATCTAGACATGACCTCGAATCTGCAGATGAAATTTCATGATGATTGGACAAGAACTACGGGTGTAGCCTGTGTTAAAGAAAATGTGAACAGACTGACAGACTTCTGCATGCATGATGGCAATAGCTTATCTTGACTTTGTCCATTTAAGCTAATAATGATTTGCACTGGAAATTATTTTTTTCACCAAAATATTAGTTGACAAGTCATATCATACAAGTATCTGCTAAACACAGCTTTGACTTGATTGGACAACAATTCAATAGAAAAAAAAAATGAAAGTGTCAATGACACTGTACTGTAGCTCAACTTGTGTAAGACATGTACGTGTATAGTATGTGACACAGCAATGACACACATCTAGGTAATGACCTGATAACAAAGGTACATGTAAAGTATTGTAAAGGTCTGTACACAAATACTGACCGTAGCCTGTAACAAATGTACAGGTAAAGTATTGTAAACGTGGGTGACAGTTAGATGCTAAATTAGAAAAGAAATCTCCATGGGGTTAATGTTACAATGGGGATTCTTGTATGGGACACCATAAGCCAAATGTTAGCAATTGTTTTGGCCTGTTTGATTCAAACCCTTCTAAGGTTGATTCAAATGAATTAATTAATATTTGTCATGTCCTTCTTAAAATATAGGTATTTGAATTTTTTATCTTTAGCTCATAGGGTTCCCATGGGTGAGAAGTTTTATTTTTCTCGTTGGAAATAGAAAATCAGGTTGTGCTAATAATGTTTACCCTCCCCAAACAACACCAAATATTGACACAGGAGCTTGGTTTCAACACATTTGAATATCCACCTCCTAGGGATAGTGAATTCCAGAAACATTATTTTGTCTGGTGTTTTTGGAAAAGATTTTTAATTATCTCCATTTTTAAGTCCCTGAGTGGGTCTGACTGAACCCAAAAATATTTGTTCTCATACCACAGTGATAACAAAGACACCCAATAAATTTATAGCAAACATTACTGACATAAAAAAATCTTCTTTTAATACAGGTTCTGTACAAAAAATGTAATACACACAATTCCCGTAAATATGACTGCCGACAGGTATTTTGAATTTTTGGCCGAGCCCAAAAGCACTCGCTACCATCCCATGATGATAACAAACATAGTCCTAGAAGTTCTGTACAAAAACCTGAATGCACCTAATTTCAGTATAAAATCACCACCAGCAGCCATCTTGAGTTTCGGACCGCAGCCAAAAACACTTGTTCTCGTCCCAAGGTGATAACAAAGGTACCCAACAAGTTTCATGAAGATCGGTTCATAAATACAGCCTCCAGCCCGAGCCGTATTGACATGTGCACTTACTGTGTATAAGTAGCACAGAATCAATCAAAGTTCATCTAATTTGCATAATTTCTGCACGAGACAAAAACCTGTATTATATGTGATGCATTCCATGTTACTAAACATTCATTCAAAAATTTATTCAAATCAGAACCTTCATATAGAAGTTCTGTATAAAAAACTGATTGTACCTAATTTTGGTACAAAATGGCCACCGGCAGCCATCTTGAATTTTGGACCGCACCCAAAAACACTCATTCTCGTCCCAGGGTGATAACAAAGGTACCCAACAAGTTTCGTGAAGATTGGTTCATAAATATAGCCCCTAGCCCGAGCCGTATTGACATGTGTACTTACTGTGTATAAGTAGCAGTGAATAAATCAAAGTTCTTCTAATTTGTATAATTTCTGCATGAGAAAAAAACCCGTTATTCAAATCAGAACTTTCATACAGAAGTTCTGAACAAAAAACTGATTGCGCTAATTTTGGTACAAAATGACTGCCGGTGGCCATCTTGAATTTTGGACCACACCCAAAAACACTCGTTCTCGTCCCAGGGTGACAAAAAAGGTACCCAAGAAGTTTCGTGATAACTGGTTCATAAATACAGCTCCTAGCCCGATCCGTATTGACATGTGTACTTACTGTGTATAAGTAGCACTGAATAAATCAAAGTTCATCTAATTTGCATAATTTCTGCACAAGAAAAAAACCCGTTATTCAAATCAGAACTTTCATGCAGAAGTTCTGAACAAAAAAATGATTGCATTAATTTTGGTACAAAAGGGCTGCCAGTGGCCATCTTGAATTTTGGACCACACCCAAAAACACTCGTTCTCGTCTCATGGTGATAACAAAGGTACCCAAGAAGTTTCGCAAAGATCAGTTCATAAATACGGCCTCTAGCCCGTGCTGTATTGAATTATTGATGGATGGACAGACGGACGACAGGCCATGGCATAACCTCAAGTCTGACTACGTCAAAGTTGAGCTAATGATCAGCTGTTTGTTGTGAAACTCATGTTGCAATTTGTCTCTGAAAATTATCAATTCAGACAATTCTCTTTGGGTAGCAGGTTGTCCAAGCTTCTCAATTAACCCTTCACCCAAGCACACAATATCAAAATTTCTTATTTTCATTTTTTTTTTAAATTTAAAAAAGAAATTCAACAAAACCATATCAAACGTCCTTTCAATGAATGAGCTCGTTCCACTAAGGGGCTGAAAGGATTGTTTTTTGATGAAATATGTTGAAAAATACTTTTTCCAACGGCTCAGTTTTGTAAATTACATGGGTGGATGTGGTCAATTTGTCAGGTAAAGGGTTTAAACTTGAAAACAATTCATCTGAAAATGTAACTTCTTATCTCACACATTTAGAAGATGACACTTGTAAAAAAAATTCTTCATTAACTTAGGGCCCCAAAAAATGTTTGATTCTCAGGCAATCTCTCACTAAAACTGAACCCCCTCATTGGACATTTTTATGACAGTCAGTGTCTTCCAATATTACTACTAAATCGGGAGACTCAGAATTTTTTACATCTTTTGATTGATGTAACTGAAATCTGAATATTATAGCTACATCCTGTGGTTTTATAGTTATTTCTAGGCAAGTCTTGGATTTCTATGTTGGCAGCCAAGACTTGCCTAGAAACAACTGTCAAGACACTTAGAATGTAACTTACAAGTTGCCCTAGAGACAGGCTGTTGGGGCATCTGTTCTGTTGCAGTAATAAGTCATCAAAGTTGAATTAGGCCCTTGCGGGTTGAAATGAAATGAATAATTTGAATAATTATGCACTTTCTGTATATTCTGTGTGTGAAAGGCATCGGAAAGTAGGGCTGTGCGGTATTTGAAACTGAATACCGGTATCGGTGTTAAAAAAAATACCGCAGTATACCGGTATTTATTTATTTATTTATTGGTGTTTAAGGTCACATACTTATGCACAATGGCTAATCGTGACCGTGACAGTTTTATGGGTGGAGGAAGCCGGAGTACCCGGAGAGAACCACCGAGCAACGATGAGCAGCTGTCCAGTATACCGGTATATCGAAAGACTGTTCAGATATCTGAACATACGTATCATAATCAAGACTTGATCCATCACAATAGGAACAAATCAGCATGCCCTTTTACCCTACGCAGACGATATCAAAATTTATTTTTTTTAAGTTTATCAAATTTTTTCAAAAATTTTCAACAAAACCATATCAAGTGACCCCCTCATTGGAACGAGCTAATCGTTCCAGTGAGGGGTCAAATGATATGATTTTGTTAAATTTTTTTGAAAAATAATATTTGTTCAACTGCACAATTTGCATATTACCCTTTGAGGATGAGGTCAATTCGTTAGGTATTGGAATAATATTATTCGTTCGCAACTTCAGTTAAAACCTCAGAACATCGTGAAAATAGAATTGTGGGTAAATAAATAATGACGATAAACCAATATTTTTGCAATTACACCGGTATTTAATCGATACTGGTTTGAATACCGGTATGTATCAGTTTATCGATATACCGTGCAGCCCTATCTGAAAGTCTCTCAATCCATTCTCATTGCTTGCAAGAAAAAAATAAAAATTAAAAATAATACCCTCATTCCTGATTTGAAAAAAAAAATTGCCTGAAAATCACTTAATTTATTTTTTGTAGCCTAACCTTGTCAGTTTCGGCCTCCAGAGCACAGCTTATATCCCCTCAATGGAACGATCTTGATGAGCTATGTTTTTGAGGCAATTTTTTTTTAAATATTAAAATCTGAATGGCATTTTTTTGTGAAGAGTGCTTGACTGATATGGTCATATTGTTATGTTAGGTAAAGGGTTAACCTCCTGTACACTGATGTCAAAGTACCAAAATTTAAAGTTTCAAATTTTTCTCATAATGCAGCCAAGAATTTAACCAATTCAGTTTGTCTGACAGGGTTCAATGATCTCGTTCAAACAATATTGATTTGGTTAAATTCCCAAGGTGCATTATGAGGTAGGTTTGCAGGGTGAAATTGTGATGTTTTAACATCAGTGTGGAGAGGATTAAAATGTGCATGAAAAATAACAGAAATTTTTCAACTCACCCGCAGCATATCATCAGCCAGTGTTCCTCTGCCTGGTCCAAGTTCAACTACTTGTATACTTTCAGGTGTCCCATGTTGCATCCACTCATTAATAACCCACACACCTATTAACTAATAATAAAATGATCTCTCAAACTGATGCAGTGGAGTCCACTTAACTGCATATCTCTTAAATGAATAACCCTGTTAGTTGAATGTAATTTCCCAACACAAAACCATTTACCATACCTCCAGTGCAAATTTGACCTGTTAATTGAATATAGGTTATAGAGTAAACTCCTGTTAATTGAATAAAAAAAACTTGCAACCTGTTGAGAAATTACCCTGACTTTCACCAGTTTTCCTTTGTTTGTAGACGTATTTGGCCTCAGTACATCCAACACAGGCATTTAATCTATTATATCTTGTTTGACAGAGCTCATGGAGCTCTGTCAAACAAGATATAACAGAATAAATGCTAAGTTTATCTCTAGAATACAGGATAGTGACACAAACCCTGTAAATTGAATACTCCTGTTAATGAATAATTTTCACTGACAAAGTGGCTATTCAATTAACAGGGTTCCACTGTACAGGAATCATGAATATTGAATATCCTGGTAAATTCTGGTAAATTGCCTATTTTTCTCAAAATAATATCTACATGTACCAACACCATTTAGCACCATGCAAACAAAATGGTCCCAGTTTGTTGAATTCAGCCCACTTTATCTTGATCCTCATTCTGAATATTATTAGTTATCCTTGTGTTTTCCAGGGTGTATAGGAATTTATACCGGTTGGGAACACATACACCCTGAGGCAGATCGGTTCCCAGACGGGTGTAAACTCCCCATACACCCTGGAAAACACAAGGATAACAGATTTATTTCCAAGAATTTTGGTGTTCTTAATACTTTAACCTACATTGTTGGCAAAAACTGACAGAAAATTTGTACTTTGTAAGTTTCTTAATAAAATCAGACAAATATGGATGTCATTGGAACTGGCTCAATGAGCCAGTTCCGATGACATCCATATCTGTAATATTTTTACATTGCACATAAATATTAAATTTCCTGTATTTTTATTTTTGATCTAACATAACCGAGCAGAAGGTATGAATTAATAATTAAAAATGGGTACTTTTTTTAGCCATATACCCCGCTATTGTGTATTCTTGTTTTTACACCGTGGTTTACCACGGTGTAAAAAAAAAACTACTATGGACTGAAAGTTACCCCTCTCAGACAATTAAAACACAGTATTTTGTTTTATTTGTAATAAGAAACGTCACAGGCATGCCTTGATTATATAGTTGGAATATTACCCAGTAAGGATTTTTGTTCAAAAACAGAAACAGGTCTGAGAATTCTGCACCGGGCACTGCACGGAGCATGATCTCATTGTTGATATTGCTTTGGAACCTTAAATTTGCTTTCAGAAGTGGCAGTGACTAGTGAAACTGGAATTAGCATGGATGCTGGCGTGGGTACAGATGCTTTTTATGTTACTATAGCAGAAATTACACTGAGTCTTTATTTTCAACATTATTTGTGTTCAATTTCTATCTCAGCTGCATGTATATGTTTTGTGAGATGACTAAGAAGACTGTTACCAAGCAAAATTCCAGTGCAGAGATTCGAAGGAAAATGAATCGGGCAGCCAATTTTGAATCGAACCGAATACTAACTTAAGATTCAGAATTGAATTGAATCTTGAAGCTTCCCAGGATCCTATCACAAATGATATTTTTTTTATCAGATCAGATTGCGATCAGGCCATAACACACCAGCGCATCTAAATTTCATAAATAAAATGATGAAAAACCAAAAGCAAATCAAGAAGAACAAATGAAAATAGCACTTCAGATTCGTGTGCTAGTAATTCTTTTTGGATGGGTGAAATTCTACATGGATGCAAGAAGAAATGCGGAAAGATCATTTTGTTTGACCTGTGACTGAATCATGATTAGTGTTCAACCGATTACCAAAAATGTTCGCTGACAGATTATTTGAGCTCACAATCGAACGATTCTGATGCCGATTCCGACTGTAATACCATGCACTACTACACAAGTCAAGGATCAAAAGAACTACATTCAACTGAATATTTTTCACAGTGTTAAACTTTGTTGACTGGGTTCGCAGTAAAATTACCAGCCGCGCACATTTGGGCAGTAAATGTGGCTCTAAGAGCCATATTTACTGCCCAAGTGCGTGCGAGTGGTAATTTTATTGCAACCTGAGTCAATGGAGTGCAACCTTCACTTTTCCGGTATGAACTGGCGATTGCCGCAAGTATGCTCAATTGTAAGCTTTACATGTCAAGAATAATATAATAATAATGCAATGTTAATGTCTAGAATCCACCACAGTGCTCTCTGACTTACATTGTATATCCTATAAAGGGGCATCCAGAGAGATTAAGAATACACACTGTGGTTGTTTCCCAACTTTACTGAATGGTATCATGGACATCATTTTACACTAACAATTGAACAATTGCAGAAGATAATAAAATGCGGTTAATGAATCATCACAAAATGCTTGGCAACAATCGGTTGAACCGATGTTCCAGGAGTAGTTGCCAATTGTGGTGGCCAGTTCTGATCATCGGTTGAACACTAATCGTGATCCGATCAGAATTATCTGTCCACTTTTGCGATCACAACACTGTATAAAGGCTGGCAGATTTGAATAATTTTCTTGGTGAATGGCTACTGAGAGTTGAAAGAAGAAAGCTTAGATTTCTTACCTCTCCAAACATCTGACTTATTTCTGGAGAAGTTACAAAATCTCCTTTACTTCCAAAAACATCTCGATGCATGTAATACCCCTGAAAAAAGATAATTTTCCTCTCAATAGCTTAATGACATACTAACAATGTTTACTTTTTTAATGTATTCTTGAGCTGCAAGGACAAATAATTTATCAACTGGCATCATGTCTAACACTGTCATAATGTTAACTGTACATATGTTCTTGAGTTTTTGGGAAAATAATTTATCAACTGCCATACAATAGCATATTCTGTATTTTACAATTATTATTGTGGCTTTTGCTGGTGAAATACTGTTATGTACATAGTGTAAGAAATGGCTCACTGAGCAATCTTCAATGCTGTGACACTTAAGATATTGCCATTTGCTTTATGAGGGTTAGTTCAAAATACAATAACCCACACAATTTGAATCTTAACCTGCAGAGTATTTTCTTGACTTTATCATGTTATCAAGTCATGGCTGCTGTAAAGCAGACATGACTTAATTTGAGTAAAATTTAACAGAGTCTGGAATCAGAAAACTATTTTTAAACAGACAACTCTGTGTATTGGGGTATATTTCATTAACCCTTTACCCAACGAATCGCCCGCATCCGCCCGCGTAATATGCAAATTCAGCAGTTGAAAAAATATTATATTTAAAAAATTTTCAACAAAACCATATCATGTGACCCCTCTTTGGAACGAGCTCATCGAGCTCGTTCCAACGAGGGGTCACATGATATGGTTTTGTTGACATTTTTTGAAAAAGTTTAAAAAATAATTTTTAAATAATAACTTTTGTTATCATCTGCGTTGGATAAAGGGTTAACTTGAGCCAGTAACATTTCTCTAAAAGGTACATGTAAGAGAGATTTTTGGTCTAGCGTAGAAATTTCTGCCCTAAATCAGGGCTGCAAATAAAACTTTAGTATGAAAGATACTTTTAAACACCTTGATGTTTTTTCAAACTGTATTTAAGGCCACACAAAGTAAATTAATTGATTCTCAGGCAATTTTTTGTTCAAATCAATAAGAGCCCAAGGGAGGGTCTTATTTTTAATTTTAATTTTTTTCTTGCATACAATGAGCATGGATTGAGAGGCTTCCCACTGTCTTTTCACACACAGAAAATGGATACTTATACAAATTAACTCATTTAATTTTAACCCAAAAGGGTATAATTCCGACTATGATCACTTTTACCACAACAGAACAGGTGTCCTAACATGCTGTTTCTAGGGAAACTTGCAAGTTACTGTCTAAGTGCCCTAGCACTCATTTCTAGGCAAGTCTTGGATGCCTATATAGACAGCAAAGACCTCTACATGTAGAAACAACTGCAAAGTCGCAGGATATAGACTTTTCTTTAGCATGCACTTCATAAATCAGTTACATACATCAATGAAAAAACATAAAAAGTTTCGAGTCTCCCAGTTTTTTAGGTGTATTGGAAAACACTGAATGGCAATAAAAACATCCAATGAGGGGGTTCAATTTCAGTGAGAGATTGCCTGAGAATCAAAAACAGTTTTTTTTACATAACCCTTAAAATATATTTAACCCTTTACCTAACCTGAAAAGCAGACGACACTTGCAAAAATAGTTCTTGAATAACTAATTTTTTTCATTTTTTGTCTCAAAAACATAGGTTATGACCCCTCGTTGGAACGAGCTCGACGAGCTCGTTCCAACGAGGGGTCATTACCTATGTTTTTGAGACAAAAAATGAAAAAATAATGAAAATTAATTGGTGATTTTTGAGAATAGCGCTGGCCGGTTTTGGCCGATACGTTAGGTAAAGGGTTAATAGAATCATTGCTGAATTATCTGATCAGTGATGAATCACTCCCCTAATGTGTATTTAACAGATGCAGGAAATTTGAGTTCCCAAGTATTTTCCACACAATGTTAAATTAATTGAATTTGTTTTAGAATAAGAATGTAATAAGAAGAGAAATATTATATAACAATATTTTCAATTAACAGTTTTACTGACATCCAACAGTTTGTTCAATCCTTTACAAAATGCACATATCAAAATTTCTTATTCTAATTATTTTTGTTTAAAATTTTCCAAAAAATTTCAACAAAACCATATCATATGATCCCTCATTGGAACGAGCTTGACCAAGCCTGAAAATAAGCAGACTGACACCTGCAGGATGATGAGCCCAGAGAGTGAATTTGGTGATGCTATCCTGCACAGCAGGGTAGCATCATTAAATTTACCCTCTGTGAACCTCATTCTGAATCAAGGCCTCAAGCCTAAACTGCAAGAGGTACCCAGGGGTTAAATTGGCACAGTGTATGGGATAGCATCAGCAAATTCACCATCTGGGACCTCATTCTGCAAATGACAGAATGCTTATTTTCAGGCTTGAGCTTGACAAGCTTGTTCCAATGAGGGGGGTCACATGATATGGTTCTGCTGAAATTTTTTTTCAACTGTTTAGTTTAGAAATTATGCAGGTTGATGTGACTGAATCAATGGGTATAGGGTTAACAGGATGTGACATTTTGACATTAAACATTGCACTACGATGAAGATGATTCTCTTTCCCCACTGCTTGGGAGATATCGAGTAACGCGACATTAAGCATTTTCCCAACAATTTACAACTGAGTCTATAATAAATTTTAATATTTTCAAAGAGTAATTTACCGATTGCATTGTGGGTTACACGACGTGAGATCAGCTGTTATTACCACCTGTGCTTGTTAAAAGTCAAGATGAAAATATGATTTTCACTAACATATTTTCACTGATTCATCTAACACTTACCCCTTACCCAATGCACACGATATCAAAATTTATTATTTTAAATATTATTATTAAAATTTTTCAAAAACTTTCAACAAAACCATATCATGTTTCCCCTCACTGGAATGAGCTCAATGTGCTCATTCCAATGAATGGTCACATGATATGTTTTTTTTTATTTCACTTTTTTAAAAATTAATTTGTAAATTACGTGGGAGGGTGCGGTCAATTTCTTGGGTAAAGGGTTAACCTGCCCAGTATTTTCCTGAATTTTTTCTTTATAAAATCCAGTCATCTATCACAGATTAAATTTCTATCAATTGAATAAAACCATCTTGTAATAAATGAAAGAGTTTCTCTGACAAGTATTGAATTCCCTATGTTTATAAATGCAGATATACATGTACATGTATATGGACTCAGTTATCCAATATAGCTATTTAATGTATTGTGTCTCAATTAGAGATGGGTGGTACTGGAATTTTGAGTTTGGTATTTTTAGGGGTGGGGGTATACCTCAATATTTGTTCGGTATTCGGTAATTCACTTGACTGAGATTTACTGATAGTACCAAAGAGGAATTCACATCAGGAAAAACAGAATAAGTTGTTGTAGAATCATTCTACCACAATGCTCTCAATTTCCCTGCCAATGAGCTTAACAGTGGCATTCTTTTATGACCACAAATCATAGTTACAGTAATTTTGTGACTTGTTCTGAATACACCTTAATGTTTAAAGACCTATTTCAGGCTGTTGCGATCTCAAAGCATGTGCCCTGACCATGCCATCTTTAGGAGGTCCTGCTGTGAACAAAACTGTTAAGGCAGCCAAGACCTGACTAGAAATCACTGCTAAGCAATTGGGACATGTGCAGGTTGTAGTCTGGTGGGAATTCAGGACAGTTGCCCAGTCCATTAAGGGTTAACAAAACTGAAAAAGATAATCAGTCACTTCTTTCATGAAAATGAACCTTTTATCAAGCCTCAACAGGGACTTATAAATAGCGAAAGTAGGGCAATTAGAAAATTCAGACAGTTTCAGTATTCAACGATTAGTTCAGTTGAGTTTTTCTGTATACCCCATGATATTGGTATTGGTTAGTTTTTTTTCGGTGTATTGCCCATCTCTAGTCTCAAACAAAAGTTGACAGAATAAATTTTGATTTTAACATTAGAACATAGGAAAATGACCAAAATTCTGTTAATGAATACTCCTGTTAATTGAATATCTTACAGGGAAAATGGCTATCCATTGAACAGAATTCCACTGTACTGACTGCAATAACTTTGTTTGAAAAAAGTGTACTACTCACTGAAACGGGATTGGTTAAAACTTCTTTCATATATTCTGCGACAGTTAATGGACCACTAGCTAGAATTCTTGCTCTAAGATGAGTCAGTAGGCTCTTTATCTGCCTAGCTTCCCTTGAATATTTCCTGCTTAATAGACATGTGCATCCTGAAAATTTGTAAAATTAAATAACTTTCTTTAACCCTTTAAGAGTGGTAAATTATGAATGATGATCATGACGTCCTGGCATTGCATTATTGTGCTATGCATGACGTAAACCCCATCCGTTGTTCTACTGGTACTATAACTTCTTTAGTTTATAGTAGTGTTTCATCTGTGTGTTTCTTGGTCTTATATGGTAGGCCTGTATAAAATATCATCATGGCAAAAATAATCAAGTATTTATATTTCGTTGAGCTGGTGATTTATTTATCATTTAATTACTGTCATCAAACTTCATTTAACATGAGTATTCAATTAACAGGGATTTAGTCACTTTCCTGTATTCTAGGGATAAACTGAGCATTTTTTCTATCATATCTTGTTTGACAGAGTTTGTTGAGCTCTGTCAAATAAGATATAGGCTAAATGCCTGTATTGGATGTTCCAAGGCCAAAATACACGTAGGTCTAAAAACAAGAGAAATTGGTGATTGTCGGAGTAGTTTCTCAACATATTACATGTAGAAGATTCTCATTCAATTAAAAGGGGTTTACTCGATAAACTATAGACAATTAAAAGGTTAATTTGCACTGAAGGTATGGTGAATGGTTTTGTGTTCTGAAGTTATATTCAATTAACAGGGCTATTAAAAGTATATCCAATTAAGTGAGCCCCACTTTATTAGGGTAAATATGTTCTTGTAAGATAATCAGGGTTATTGAATTTAAGAATACCCAATTAGGTGGGAAGAGGGTGTTTTGACTAAGCCAGTCCATTATGAGTAGAATTTGTTATCTCAGTGATAAAAAAAATTACATTGTGGCAGCAGATTATTCAGGGCTGGGCAATTCTGTGCCACAGAATCAGTTTCAGACCACTGTCAATGCTGTCTTCAAAAAGTTTCCAAATTTTCAGGCCAGTTTCAGTCATTCTTGCTTGATACATTCGATAAAACTTATAGTGTAAGCTGATATCCTCATCAATTTCTCTAAGTTTTTTTCATGCATAGAGTTCCTTTTTATCCTTTTATTTGGTTTTGTATGTAGGGATGTAAGGCCCCACAAAGTTGAGCTTCTGTTTCACAGACCATTTTTGGGTAAAATTGCATGAGGGTGGGCGTTCTTTTATTTTATTTTTTATTTTTGTAATTATTTCTTTGCCATCAAAAGTTCCTAATCTTTGTTTGTTTCATGTTTTAGGCCTCATAATCTACAGATTATACAAAAACACAAGACAGGGTGAGAAACTTTTCGGTTCATGGACCACAGCCATGCCTATCCAGTGCCACATGAACTGTACACTGGCTTGATGGGTAAAGTTTCCAGTTGTTTAAAAAGTAAGCAGACCTTTAAATCCCCTCAAATTACTGATGGCAAATGCTGTGCCCAAACTACATGTACTGTAATTGTGACCAGATTATGGAGTGTTTGAAAAAAAATTTGGCCAAGTTTTGTGATATTCCATTCATAATTTGGACACATTTACTGAAACACTCAGCATAGCATATCTGGCATGTCAAATCAAGAATAAGCAACCAATAAAAACAGTATTATGATAAGAAAAAAGTGGTATTTTTCTTGATCTAATAGCGAAACACTTACACACCATTGCGTCGAGATTTCATGAAATAAAACATTCCAAATATCAAATCCAGAAAAACAAAGGAAAATAGCATTCTTGCTTTTCTTTCTGAAAGGTCCAGTGCTGTGGGGAGAGAAGCAGAAAGATAATTCTGACTGGGGGTTGCGATCCGGTCAAAATTCTCTCTGTTTTGTGATCACTTTAAGTGCTACACTATTGACAAAGATTGCTTTCTTTCCTCTAGTGAAGTCTGTGTAAGCATGGTACTAATGGTAGTGATTTAATCTATTTATAAATGTGTCCTGTTGAACCCTGTCAAACAAGATTGAATTGGTTATATTCCTCCTAGTTGTATTATGGGAAAAATTTACTTCTTAAAATTAGAGCTGGGAGGTTTTGATTTTTCAGATTCGGTTTACCTTCGGTTCAGGTAAAAAACTTGATTTCAGTTCGGTTTTTCTATGAGTTGAGAACAGGTAGTAAATAACATTTCAGGCTCCTTAACTTGGAAAAAATCTTCAATAGATTGTATGACACCACTCACCCCATAAGCCCTGTCTGTACTGGGTTCAGCCTTACTTTCCTTTGATCATTCTTAGGGATTCTTAGGGGTTTCAGTCAGAAAAAACCCCATAAATCGGGGTAATAAATTAATAAAGTTCATCTGGTGGACGAGTCAATAAGGGAGAAAATGTGACAATGAGACACATTGTATTTGCCCTGTTGCCGGATAGGCTACGTGACGAAAGTCCACTGTAGTCACTAGTCGAGTTCCCTCCCTCCCGGTAAGATTGTTTGATCAGTTTATGCACAAACACAGTAAAACCATTCAGCCAATTTTTTTGGTTCTCGTGGTTCAGTTTTCCAGTTTGCCACCCAAAAAATGGGAAACAGACCGGAAAACTGAATAATCGTCACCCAGCCCTAATTAAAATTTTGATATTATGACATCTGGGTTAACCCTTAAGCCCCCATATAGCCCCAAACCGCCACTTTTATATTGCATTGAAGCAGGTGCTCCCTTGTGTAATCTTTTTTATTACTCTTGTGTGTAGACTGAATTTTCCCTGGCAGTGGTTCTACATCACTGCTGGCTGCCTGTATAGGCAGCCAGCAGTGATGTAGAACCACTGCCAAGTCATCAATAACTATGTAAGCAGAAAAAGGCCATAAATATTTTAAAATTAATCTGAGGACTTAAGGGTTAAGTACTCTTATTACACAGATCTGACTTTGACCATTAGACTGTGCATTGTGTAGTTTAGTGACTCTTTTTGTCTCTGCTTTTTTACATCTGTCTAAAATGACAGGCACTTAACAATACAAAGCCTGGAAATAAAGGGCTTATATCATAACCTGCTGGCAGGTTATGCTACATAGCATGTTGGTTACCCATAGGAAAAAGGGTGTTGTGATGATTCTTTGTTTTAACTACGCCAGTCATATGCTTTTTTATGTATTAACCCTTTACATAAAGTAATGTTCAAAACCGGCCTGCGCTATTCTAAAAAATTGCCAATTACTTTTCAATATATTTTCATTTTTTGTCTCAAAAACATAAGTTATGAGGGGTCATAACCTATGTTTTTGAGACAAAAAATGAAAAAAATTAGTTACTGGGTATTCAAGAATTTTTTTTGCAAGTGTTGTCTGCTTTTCATGTTAGGTAAAGGGTTAACAGGATTTCTGCCAATATAAATATCAACAACTAATGCTTATATAACAAGAGGCCCCAAGGGGCCTGAGGGCGCTCACCTGACATGGTAGCCTAAATTTATATCAACCCAGAGAATTGATTTCAAAAAGTTGCATCTGCTCCTCCTAAGAAAAGCTTATACCAAATATCCAAAGATTCTGACCAGTGGATCTAAAAAAAAAAGATTTTTAAAGAATATTCCTCATATTGAACTAAGTAATAATTCAGGCTCCCACAGGGAGCCCATATATGAACCCAGGGACTTGGCTTTAACAAACTTGAATCTCACCCCCCTGAGGATGCTGCACACCAAATATCAAAACATTCTGACTGCTGGATCTGAAGAAGAAGATTTTTAAAGAAAAGTCCTCATTTTGAACTAAGTTACAATTCGAGCTCCCACAGTGAGTCCAAATATGGACCTAGGGACATGGCTGAAGAAGAAGATTTTTAAAGAAAAGTCCTCATTTTGAACTAAGTTACAATTCCAGCTCCCACAGTGAGTCCAAATATGGACCTAGGGACATGGCTTGAACAAACTTGAATCTCACCCCCTAAGGATGCTGCATACCAAATATCAAAACATTCCGACTGCTGGATCTGAAGAAGATTTTTAAAGAAAATTCCTCATTTTGAACTAAGTTATAATTCGGGCTACCACAGTAAGCCCAAATATGAACCCAGGGACTTGGCTTGAACAAACTTGAATCTCACCCCCCTAAGCATGGTGCATACCCTATATCAGAAGATTCTGCCTGCTGGATCTTGAGAAGAAGATTTTCAAAGAAATTTGCCTGAAATGCACTAAGTTCAAATTTGGGCTCCTATACTGAGCCCAAATATACACCCAGGGGGCCGATTTGAACAAACTTGAATCAGATCCACCCCACAATGTTGCATACCAAATATCAAAAGATTCTGCCTGCTGGATCTGGAGAAGAAGATTTTTTAAGAAATATGCCTGAAATGCACTAAGTTAAAATTTGGGCTCCTATACGGAGCCCAAATATAAACCCAAGGGGCCGATTTGAACAAACTTGAATCAGATCCACCCCACAATATTGCTTACCAAATATCAAAAGATTCTGCCTGCTGGATCTGGAGAAGAAGATTTTTTAAGAAATTTGCATGAAATGCACTAAGATCAAATTCGAGCTTCTATAGTGAGCCCAAATATGAATCTAGGAAGCCGATTTGAACAAACTTGAATCAGATCCACCCCACAATGTTGCATACCAAATATCAAAAGATTCTGCCTGCTGGATCTGGAGAAGAAAATTTTTAAAGAAATTTGCCTAAATGCACTTAGTTCGAAATCGGGCTCCTATACTGAGCCCAAATATGAACCCAGGGGGCCGATTTGAACAAACTTGAATTAGATCCACCCTACAATGTTGCATACCAAATATCAAAAGATTCTGCCTGCTGGATCTGGAGAAGAAGATTTTTAAAGAAATTTGCCTGAAATGCACTAAGTTCGAAATCGGGCTCCTATACTGAGCCCAAATATTAACCCAGGGGGCCGATAGTATAGTAAGCCCAAATATGAATCCAGGGGGCCGATTTGAACAAACTTGAATCAGATCTACCCCGCAACGTTGCATACCAAATATCAAAAGATTCTGCCTGCTGGATCTGGAGAAGAAGATTTTCAAAGAAATTTGCCTGAAATGCACTAAGTTCGAAATCGGGCTCCTATACCGAGCCCAAATATGAACCCAGGGGGCCGATTCGAAAAACTTGAATCAGATCCACACTACAATGTTGCATACCAAATATCAAAATATTCTGGATCTGGAGAAGAAGAGTTTTTAATGTTTTTCCCAATGCTTACAGTGTTAAAAAGTGCTGACCCAGCACTTTTTCAAAGTCCTAAAACTGTAACCTATGATAAAACCGATGGCAATTTTTTTTTACCAATCCTTTCTGTTGGTCCTAAGGAAGCTACACACCAAATAAAAATTCTCAATGCCATGCAGTTTTGGAGATATGGGCGTTTTAATTTTTTTCTATTTTTAGCTCCTGCTTTTTTTTGCATAAATCAAGTACTCATGACCCAATAAGCCCTCACATAAAATTTGGTTCAAATCAGCCTCTCGGTTTGGAAAATAGAAATTTTGGGCGTGGCCAAAATTACTGCCCCTCCCATAACAATGGCAAATATTGCCCCTCGAACTTTCTGTGTACAAGCCTGAGTCTACAACCCAAAAGGAAGCTGCAAACCAAATATCAGGTCTCTGCCACTAATAGTTCATGAGAAGAAGATTTTTAAGGATTTTGGTGCCCCTTGGGGGTGTGGCACCACCCAGGGGGAGAGGCAACTTTATTTGAACATATCCGAATTGGTATTGGTGGACGAATATTTGACCAAGATTTGAATAAAATTGGGCTATTGGTTTGGGAGGAGAAGTCGATAATGTAAAGTTCACGACGGACGACGGACGGCAAGTGATAAGTTAAGCTCCCTTCGGTGAGCTAAAAATATCAACAACTAACGTACAATCTCACCTAAGCCAGATCACATGTTAGTTGTTGCTACATGTATTTATTTTTTGTTGGAAATACTTTTAAGATGGAAACAGCATGCTATTCTAGTCATGTATGTCAACCTTTGAGTCGAAGTAATTCCAAAAGACTGACAAGTCTTTCTGGTAAAACATGTGAGTTGAGTAATTTAATAATGTTATGTTGTATTACTTTTGTCATAACCTGTAGTTCTTTCGTGTATTGGAGTAACCCACATGTAATCTAAACAGTCATTCATCGGTTATTTCCAGGCTTGCAATACTTTTGTAAACTGGTAGTCCATGTCAAAATTTAGGTGGAGAAAAGCTGACAACTCATCCTTAGCAAGAGTCTGTATCTGCCGATGCCTTGTATCTGCTGTTGTGCTATAGGGGGGGGGGGGCATGGTGGCCAACTGCACGTAGGTTTTACCCCACAAATCCCCGACTCCCCCACCCCCCCCTGCCCCCACCCCCAACACAAATATCACCACACAAAATTCTGCCTGGTGTCATACACAAAAAATCTCCATTCAATTTTTTTTATTTCAAAACATACCTTGCAATCCTCCAAAGGAACTAGCATATTCCAATGATGGATCATATATTTTGTTTCGAATTAAAAAATTATTAGTTATTGATGGAAAAATCATGGAAGTATCATCTGTAAGTAACGTTTTACAAAGGGCTGATACGACCTCCAAATATCATAACTCAAGACAAATGTATAAAACTTCCAAGACAGCAACAAAGAAGTCCTGTTTGGTTTTCATATATAAGGACTGTAGTCGGTATCAAATTAAATATCATTACCAATCCCACTGGATTTTAAAGACCTGGTATATTGACAATGTGATACATAATAATGAGGTCAAATGATTTCAGAAGCCTCCAAGATAGTGAGCAAGAAAATTTCCATAGTATCACGATTCCATATTTGTTCCAACTTACAATGTACTCTTGTGTTCCAAATAATCATACCCATATTAGTATTATTATACTTTTTGGGTTGATCTTTTTCCACCCATATGATTCTTATTTGGGCCCCTATACAATGGAGCCCACTTAACTGGATATCTCTTAACTGAATAACCCTGTTAACTGAATATAATTTTCAAACACAAAACCATTTACCACCCCTCCAGAACAAAATTGACCTGTTAATTGAAGAAAGATTATAGAGTAAACTCCTGTTAATTGAATAAAAATTTTAAATTTATTTTCACAAGGTTGGACTGTCCATGGCACCCATTATCATAATACGCTATTTTTATTTTTACACTAAATTCTTAAAATTTTGTCATAACTGTACAATGTTGGAGTTATTTGAGAATTGTGAGGTACTTGATCCAGGATGTGACACAATGAAATGTTTTAAAGTAAATTTGAAATCTCAGTATTAGACAATAATATTTCACATTTTACTATTATTTGAACCCCTACTATTATTTCCACCACCCCCTCCCCCCTACATTTTTCCGGTGCGCGGACAAAATCCCATCGGACAAAATCCCATCCGGACAATATCCCAGATTTTTTACCCGGACGAAATCCCAGCGGACAAAATCCCAGACATGGGCGGACAAAACACCAGGCAATATTTTTTCACAAAAAAAGCGGACAAAATCCCAGGTAGAATTTTTTCTGGCAAAAGTGGACAAAATGCCAGGAAATATTTTTGATTTACAAAAACAGTGTTTTGGTTGTTGTTTTACTCAAACTTCTCACTTTGTTTTAAACCGCCTGTCCGCCTATTTTTTCATCAATGAAACTTCAATCATGCCAGTTCTCAAACTTCTCACTTTGTTTTAAATCGCCTGTTCATCACTGAAACTTCCATCATTCCACCTACTCGCTTTGTGTTAACCCGCTTGTTTTTTTAGCGAAGATATATAACACAAATCTGTTGGACAGAATAATCACATCAGATTTGAAGTCCAGTATGGAAGTGATAAAAAGCCAGAAAGGTGGCCTTAAATGTGATTTGTGTGCCGTTGGCTGATTCTGCTGTTTCGTGTGTTTATGCGTTATTGCCTGGTAAAACACAGGCCATATACGAGCAAATGTTGCAAGCAATACAAAGTCAGTGTGTAGATCGGGGTTTCGATTTAGATCCGCAGGTTATTGTAACTGATTTTGAATCTGCAGTTCGTCAAGCAGTTCATAGCTCGTTCTGGGATCACGTGACAACACAAGGGTGCTTCTATCACCTCACACAAAGTACATGGAGGAAAGTTCAGGAATTGGGTCTAACAAACTTGTATAAATCCAATGTTGACGTTAGGCAGTTTTGTGCTAAAGTTGATGGACTGGCTCTGTTGCCACTTCCTGATGTGGTACCAGCCATGGAACATTTAAAAAACGATACTCCAGACGGACTGGAGGACTTCATATCATATTTTGATTCTACACAACTTTCCAATAACTAATGTTACTTACTGGTATTTTCAGTGGTAAAAAGTATTTTTGTATGTCTAAGTCTTATGTAGTTAGTTAAGGCACAATTGATGCATTTCAATGGAAAAAGTTATTTTCTACCAGAAAAATACCAGTCATTAACATTAATTCTTGGAAAGCTCTCTCAGAGCTTTCCAATAACTAATGTTACTTACTGGTATTTTCAGTGGTAAAAAGTATTTTTGTATGTCAAAGTCTTATGTAGTTAGTTAAGGCACAATTGATGCATTTCAATGGAAAAAGTTATTTTCTACCAGAAAAATACCAGTCATTAACATTAATTCTTGGAAAGCTCTCTCAGAGCTTTCCAATAACTAATGTTACTTACGGGTATTTTCAGTGGTAAAAAGTATTTTTGTATGTCTAAGTCTTATGTAGTTAATTAAGGCAACAAAACACCAACCTTTGAAAATAGCACTGGAAAAACAATAAACCTTGGCCAATTACGGTAGAACTGTTCTCAAATTTTAATCTTCTCAAAACATACTGCCTTCATTATTAGAAGTGTCACAGTATTGCATATTTTTTATCATAAATTAGTATAAACACACCTGGCTTAACCTATAGTTATTGTTGTTCTTTATACTTATTATCGCTGGTATTGTTATAATAAATCACTATTTACTTTGAAGAACATAGTTACAGTGCTTATATTAATTCTGCTGTTAATGTTAATATTATTGATATTAAGAAATAAAAGTACTTGAATCCAATGGGATAAAAAATTGTGTCTTTTTATTTTTTATACCCAACTGGGACTCTGTCCACCCATGTATGGGATTTTGTCCGCTGGGATTTTGTCCAGATGGGATTATGTCTGATGGGATTATGTCCGGCGTTCCATTTTTCCTAATTCCACAAAGTGCATACATGTACATGGATATGTATTTCCATTTTCCAGAAAACTGTGTAACCACATTTATGTTAGTTTTAATACATGTATCCACTAATATCAGTAGACACAGGTGGAAGGAAATGGCCCTTTTTACACAGGAATCCCACAAAGAGCTCCAAAGTACACCAGGTATTGCCTAAAAAAGACCTGCTACGTGTGTACCAGGGTGATATCCTGGTACACTCTATGGTGTTTTGGAACAAAACTGTTATAGCCCCCATATTATATTGAGATTGATATATCCTTAAGTTGATAATTATGTGAGAAAGATTTTTTTTTTATTTCTGCATTTTCTGACTGGTCTAACTCTTTTGCACTCAGTGACCTTGTTTACATCTTTGTTACACTGATATATTGTACATATAGCTGTTGATTGTTTAATTGTTTAAATAGGTCAATGACCTTGTTTACTTGAACTTTAACAGAATTCCCCAGAAACTAATAGAACATTGCAGAAACTTCCTCTTCTGGGACATTCTATCTGGTTACTATATAAAGGTTTGTCAACAGAATTCAAAAACTCATTCTTAGAAAGCCTTTCAAAAAGACTCACTTCAGTTATTTCCATTGGAGAATATTATTGTTTCAGAACAGTGCATTTATTATAGAAGCAATGCTTCTTTGTGATTTTGGAAGATTGATTCAAAAAGAGAATTTTGAAGAGAATCTATTCGTCTTGGAAAAGAGAATTTATACTTTCTGTGAAACAGAATAATATTAATTTGTGAAAAGCCAGGATTCTACTGGATTATTTGGAAATTACCTGTGGCGCCAATACTTCTTGGATTTTTACTCCATTTGAATTTTGCAGAGCGTTTTATTATATTTTATTGGAGACTGCTGAAATTTCTAAGTGAAAATTTTATTATAAATCTACGGGATACTGTTTCTGAAGAGACATTCTTGGATTTAATACTACATCTACCAGCTGGTAACTTTCTTCAGAAGATACTTCGCCACTTGATTACTGGATTCTGTCAAACTGTACTTTGGACTAATTCTATAATTGATAAGTACCATTGTTTTTTTTATTTTCTGTAACCCAATTAGTGTAAAAGATCTTTGTATCATTTTTTTTTATATCAATTTTTTTTTAATTAAATTTCAGAATAGTTAAATTCATAGTTTTGTTGCTGATTCTCAGATTTCTTTCTGTTACCAATATCAATAATATTTCCACACCGTAACAGAAATTGGGGGCTCGTTGCCGAGATTCAATATAAGATAACGAGAAAGCTTTATTTGCATATTGCAATTATTAGTTTGGCTCATAGTCGAAACATCTAAATTTTCTTAGAAAATTTCAGTATTATATTTATATAATCTGAGAGCCAGCAAACCTTTTCATCATGGTATTTATTGTGACAGAATTTATTTCTGAATTTGAAAGATCTCCTAGTTTGGCCCTTTTAGAATCTCTTAAGAAGGAGGATTTATTTCAACTTGCTCAGTATCTAAAATTACCTGCCACCCCTGGTCTGAACAAGCATAAACTTAAACAGCTCATTGTTAATCATTATATTGAGGAGGGTCTTTTGCCTCAGTCTGGGTCACCTGTCGCTGAACCACAACCTACTGATGCTCTTGAACTTAAAAAGTTAGAATTGGAACTAAAGAGATTAGAAATGCAACAAGAAATGAAAAGGCAGGAAAATGAAATGAAATTAAAAGAATTAGAAGCTCAAAAAGAAATGGAACAAATTCAAATTCAGGCTCAAAAAGAAAAAGAAGACAGGGAATTAAAATTAAAAGAATTAGAAGCTCAAAAAGAAAGGGAACAAATACAAATTCAGGCTCAAAAAGAAAAGGAGGATAGGGAATTAAAATTAAGGGAAATAGAAACTCAAAAAGAAATGCACTTAAAAGAATTAGAAATTCAAAAGGAAATAAAAATAAAAGAATTAGAATCTCAACATCAAGGCTCAAATGTAATTTCTCCAAGTACATTTGATGCAACTAAACATGTTAGGCTAGTTCCCCCCTTTCAAGAAAAAGAAGTTGATAAATATTTTTCACATTTTGAAAAAGTGGCAACAAGTTTAGAATGGCCAAGGGATGTCTGGACTTTGCTATTGCAAAGTGTTCTGAAAGGGAAGGCCCAAGAAATCTATTCCGCTCTATCTTCTGAGCAAAGCAACAATTATGACGCTGTTAAAGAGGCAATACTTAAGGCATATGAACTTGTTCCAGAGGCCTATAGGCAGAAATTCAGAAATTATTATAAAAATGAAAATCAAACTCATGTGGAATTTGCCAGAGAAAAGCAAAATTTATTTGACAGGTGGTTCCACTCAAAAGAAATAGGGAAAGATTTTACAAAATTAAAGGAAATGATGCTGATTGAGGAGTTTAAAGGAAAGATACATTCAGATATAAAGGCCCACCTGGATGAACAAAAAGTTGACACATTAAATAGAGCAGCAGTACTAGCAGATGACTATGCCTTAACTCATAAAATGAGTCGTAACGCCACAAATTTTTGGCCCCACAAGAATTCTTTCCAAAGTGGACCTAGACCAGCTTCAGATAAAACTCATCCTTCCAATCATCCTTCCCATCCTACAAACTTTTTTCACCACCTAAATGTAATCGGAAGCCTAATGAGAATAAGTCATCCAATGCCAGCCCTACAACATTACGACCCAACAGTTCAACTAAAACTTGTAATTATTCTAAGAAAGCAGGTCATTTATTATCTGATTGATGGCTGTTAAAAAGGAAAAATGAGTCCTCTACTTCACAGAATGCACTAGCATGTGCTCCATGCCCTGAAAATTATGTTATAAAGCAAGACGCTTTAGAAAATTATAAGCCATTTATTTCTGAAGGCTTTGTTTCCCTTGATGGGGATAAGCACTGTTCCTTACCAAAAAAAATACTGAGAGACACAGGGGCTACTCAGTCTTTAATGTTAGAAGGCATTTTGCCATTTTCTGAAGAAAGTGCTACAGGGGCACAAGTTCTAATATCAGGTATTGAGTCAAACTCTTTAAAGGTCCCACTTCATAAAATAAATTTAAGAAGTAGCTTAGTAAATGGGACTGTGACAGTAGGAATCAGACCTACTCTACCTGTAAAAGGTATTTCTTTATTATTGGGAAATGACTTAGCTGGTGACAAAGTCACTGTAGAACCTCAAGTGGTGGATAAGCCGAGCACAGATGAAAGTATTATTAATTTGAAGGAATGTTTTCCTTTTGCTTTTCCAGCATGTGCTGTGACTCGGTCCATGGCAAAGAAAGCTGAGGTTGATAACAACCTCAATTGTGTTGATTTAAACAGCAAAGCTGCGGATAAGAACAGTCACAGAATTACGGATTCTGAAGACATTGATTTGTCTCAGACATTTCTGAGTCAGTGTGATGACTCCTCCAGAAATTGTAAAGAGGCCACTACACCTGAGAGTGATAGGGGGACATCCTTGAATGTCATTTCCCGGACTTCTTTAATTCAGGAACAGGAAAGTGATCCTGACCTTGCAGAGCCACGTGAAAAGGCTCTAACACAGGCTGAAGCCCAAAACTCCCCTGTCTGTTATTTCAGAAAATCTGGTGTACTTATGAGGAAATGGCGACCACCAGAAGTACCCTCCAATAGTGATTGGGAGGTTATTTATCAAATAGTTGTCCCCACTAAATACCGGAATGAAATAATAAGCCTGGCTCATGAAAATCCAATGGCTGGACATTTGGGAGTTAGGAAAACCTACTCTCGTATTCAACAATGTTTTTACTGGCCCAAGCTTCGACAGAATGTGGTCGAATTTTGTAAAACCTGCCACACCTGTCAAATTGTAGGAAAACCCAACCAGAAGATTCCTCCTGCTCCCCTTCAACCAATCCCTGCTTTTGAGGAGCCATTTAGTAGAATTATTATTGATTGTGTTGGCCCATTGCCTAGAACAAGATCTGGAAATGAATATCTTCTTACCATCATGTGTGCTTCTACACAATTTCCTGAGGCTATTCCTCTAAGAAATATTAAAACTAAGACTATAGTTAAGGCCTTGATAAAATTTTTCATGACTTTCGGTCTACCCAGGTCAGTGCAATCGGACCAAGGCTAAAATTTTATGTTAAACATTTTTCAGCAGGTGATGTATGAGCTCAAAATTAAGCAGTACACATCAAGTGCCTATCATCCCGAAAGTCAAGGAGCTCTAGAACGCTTTCATCAAACACTGAAGACCATGATAAAGGCCTATGGGGAGAATAATGAGAAGGATTGGGATGAAGGAGTACATCTGCTTTTATTTGCAGTCCGTGAAACTGTACAGGAATCTCTGGGGTTCAGCCCTTTTGAATTATTTTATATTTATGTTTGGACACTCAGTGAGGGGTCCACTCACTGCTTTGAAGGAGAAATGGCTCGAGGAAGAGCCACCTGAAATTTCTCTCCTGGACTATGTGTCCACTTTTAAGGAAAAATTGCACCAGGCCAGGAAAATGGCAAATAAACATTTACAGAAAGCCCAGAGTCTTATGAAGACCTGGTATGACAAAAAGGCGAAATTTCGCACCTTTAAACCTGGGGACAAGGTGCTAGTATTATTCCCTTTAAAGGGCAATGCTTTACAAGCAAGATATTCAGGCCCTTATATTGTTAAGCACAAGATCAATGATACTGATTAAGTTGTTGAGACTCCCGATAGACTCAAAAATACTCAGCTGTGCCATATAAATATGTTGAAAACATATTATGAGAGAGAACCAAACTCTCTACCAGTCTCAACAGTCACCCACATGGATGAGCTGGAAAATCCTGTAGAGGATATTCATGAAGGTGGCGAAAATGTACCTCTGAAGTTACAGAACTCAGATGTCCTGAGAGATCTACAAAATAAAACTGATTATTTACTGCCTGACCAAAGAAAAGATTTCGTTGATTTAATTTTCAAATATCAACACTTATTTCCCGATGTGCCTAGTAGGACATCTGTTATTTTTCATGATGTTGATGTAGGAGAGGCAAATCCCATCAAACGGCATCCATATAGATTGAACCCTTTCAAAGCTGAGATCATGCGAAAGGAAATACAGTATATGCTGGACAATGATATCATAGAACCTAGCCATAGCAACTGGAGTTCGCCCTGTATACTCGTCCCAAAACCTGATGGCAGTTACCGATTTTGTATGGATTACCGAAAGGTGAACAGCCTCACCAAAACAGACAATTATCCAATTCCTAGAATTGATGACTGCATTGACAAACTTGGCCATGCTAAATTTGTGACAAAATTTGACTTGTTAAAGGGTTACTGGCAAGTCCCTTTAACAGAAAAAGCAAAAGAAATATCTGCTTTTGTTACACCATTTGGATTGTATCAATATAAAGTTACCCCTTTTGGCATGAAAAACTCTCCGGCAACGTTCCAGCGCATGGTTAACCACTTAATTGCAGACCTAGATCACAGTGAAGCTTATATTGATGATGTTATTATACACACAGATACAAATTGGGCTGATCATCTAAAGCATATTCAAGAATTTTTTGACAAAGTGACCCAAGCCAACCTAACTATTAACTTGGTAAAATCAGAATTTGGCAAAGCAACTGTAAATTATTTAGGTCATGTTGTGGGGCAGGGGCAGGTGAGGCCGATTGCGGCGAAAGTTGATGTCATTGTAAATTTTCCAGTACCAAGCTCTAAAAAAGAGCTCATGAGATTCTTAGGCATGGCTGGATATTATAGAAAATTTTGTTTAAATTTTTCAGATGTTGTTTCCCCTTTGACCACTTTATTGAGCAAAAGGGTTAAGTTTGTTTGGACTGAGGAATGTCAGAAATCCTTTAACAGAATAAAAACTTTATTAAATAATTCCCCTGTCCTGGCCAGTCCCAATTATGAAAAGCCCTTCAAATTATTCATAGATGCAAGTGACAATGGAGCAGGTGGGTATATTGCCCAGGAAGATTCCCAAGGTATTGATCACCCTGTATGTTATTTCTCCCGAAAATTTCTCAAACATCAAAAGAATTACTCTACAGTAGAAAAAGAAACTTTGGCTCTAATTTTGGCATTAACCCATTTTGATGTGTATCTAGGAACCACCCAATGTCCAATTACAGTTTACACTGATCATAACCCCTTAACATTTATCAATAAAATGAAAAACAAGAATCAAAGATTATTGCGGTGGAGTTTAGCCCTTCAAGAATATAATTTAGAGATTAGGCATATTTCGGGAAGAGATAATGTTGTAGCTGATGCTCTTTCCAGAATATCCTAATTTAAAATATGATCGCTCCCTATTCACTTCAAGTGTATATATGTTTATTAAAAAAAAAAAAAAAATTGTGAAGATTATGGTGTGTGTGTATTGTAAACCAGTCAGAGTCTGCTAAAATTATGTAAAAAGTTTTCAGTACCTTCAAACTTTTTCTTTTAAGGCGGGGTGTGTTATAGCCCCCATATTATATTGAGATTGATATATCCTTAAGTTGATAATTATGTGAGAAAGATTTTTTTTTTATTTCTGCATTTTCTGACTGGTCTTACTCTATTGCACTCAGTGACCTTGTTTACATCTTTGTTACACTGATATATTGTACATATAGCTGTTGATTGTTTAACTGTTTAAATAGGTCAATGACCTTGTTTACTTGAACTTTAACAGAATTCCCCAGAAACTAATAGAACATTGCAGAAACTTCCTCTTCTGGGACATTCTATCTGGTTACTATATAAAGGTTTGTCAACAGAATTCAAAAACTCATTCTTAGAAAGCCTTTCAAAAAGACTCACTTCAGTTATTTCCATTGGAGAATATTATTGTTTCAGAACAGTGCATTTATTATAGAAGCAGTGCTTCTTTATGATTTTGGAAGATTGATTCCAAAAGAGAATTTTGAAGAGAATCTATTCGTCTTGGAAAAGAGAATTTATACTTTCTGTGAAACAGAATAATATTATTTTGTGAAAAGCCAGGATTCTACTGGATTATTTGGAAATTACCTGTGGCGCCAATACTTCTTGGATTTTTACTCCATTTGAATTTTGCAGAGCGTTTTATTATATTTTATTGGAGACTGCTGAAATTTCTAAGTGACAATTTTATTATAAATCTACGGGATACTGTTTCTGAAGAGACATTCTTGGATTTAATACTACATCTACCAGCTGGTAACTTTCTTCAGAAGATACTTCGCCACTTGATTACTGGATTCTGTCAAACTGTACTTTGGACTAATTCTATAATTGATAAGTACCATTATTTTTTTTATTTTCTGTAACCCAATTAGTGTAAAAGATCTTTGTATCATTTTTTTTTATATCAATTTTTTTTAATTAAATTTCAGAATAGTTAAATTCATAGTTTTGTTGCTGATTCTCAGATTTCTTTCTGTTACCAATATCAATAATATTTCCACACCGTAACAAAGACCATGTTGCAGGGTTGGGGTATTCGTATTCGGGATTCAGTCGTATTCAATACATTTTTTCAAGTATTCAAATGTATTCAGTATTCATGCAATTTTAAAGTATTCGTATTCGAATACAGTCAAATTTGAGGTGTATTCATGAATACTTTTTGAATACTTTTCTTGTTTTCAATACACATGTATACAGTATTTGTAAAAAAATATTGTGATTATCTCTATTAGAAAGTAGTAAAGAATTAAACTAATACTTCTGAAGTGCACATATCAGGTCCATCAAATAGTACATCAAACTTCATACTACACATGAAGGTAAGTTCAATTATTTATCTGCCTTTTGATAGCAAACTCTTCATTGTTCAAAATTTGTTTCATTGTAAACTGAACATTGTAATTGTACAGATTATTCTTTGGACAAAGGATATCAGTCTGGCCAAAGTAGTAATTTTTAATCCCTAACCAACTCCATTATCCAATTAATACTAATCTAATATTTTTCTACAGTAATAGTAGAAATAAGGTGTAGACTGATAGATCTGTAAATTATTGTGCCTGAATTACAACATTTTTCCAATAGTGCAGTAATTGCTTAATTGATTTTTGTGAATAGCACTGGCCATTTTTTTTATTCTCACCAGTAATGTATGTTTAAATATTAATAAAAGACATGAAGCAAAGAAGCCACAATTAATAGACATTATTGGGGGGTCATAAAATGCAGTTTAGAAGAAAAAAACTTTAAAAAATTGTGTAAATTTCTCACAGTTCTCTATTTAATGATTACTGTGTATGCACTAAACAACAAAACATTGGATGAGTACTGTGCACATTTTGCTAATTGTTTTCTAAATAAATTGATATTTGAATTTTTTTTTTTATTTCTTTTGTTTGTCATTAATACCAACTTATGTCTGTTGATTGGGTTCTAAAGGATTAAGAGATCCACCCTCTGAAAAACTAAATCTCCACCTATAATCCCAATAAGAATGATCAAATTATCATCCATTTACAAGAAAAATTTTTGAAAAGTATTCAAGTATTCATATTTGTATTCATGAATACATTGTAAAGTATTCATATTTGTATTCAATACATTTGAAATTTGTGTATTCGTATTCATAAAATTTCAAAGTATTCGTATTCAATACATTTACAATGTATTCGCCCCAACCCTGGTGTTGTATCATACTACTTTTCTATGAGAGGCTTGAAGAGCCATCCAATTTTGGGGGCATTTTAGTGGCCATGGATGCTGTGGTAATTTGAGATGGATTCCCATGGCTCCCTTAACCTTTAGCACTCTGGTAGCACAACCAAATTTTCTCGAATCACTCTATTTTTCTCTTGTTTAAGGTATATTTTGTTAAGTATCAAACTGCATCATGGGAAATATTTGCTTCTGGGAAAAAAAGCCATTTTGATATCAGAGTGCAGAGGGTTAATACAAATTGGATGTGACATCATGTCATATGCAATGCGCACAGTTCAGAATAATCAGTACTATGTCAAATTTATATGTAACCCTATTTTGCTACTGTATGGTCGTCATGGACTGGTCGTAATTCACACGTGGGAAGTGCTGTCCACGTATGCGTTTACCAGGTAATAAAAATCACCAGCAGCAAAATTTTACTTAATGAAGCACCGGGTTGTACCCAGTGCTTCATTAATTAAATTTTTGATGATTATTCCTACAATTAGTGTTTGGAATTTAATATTATTGCGCCTGTGGAAATATTGCCCAACTGTGGAAAATGACCAGTCCACGGCAGCTGTACTGTACAACAAAACAGATGAACGCCAAAGTATAGTGCAGATTACACATTCTAGGAAAGTACAAAGATAGTTTTTTTATCAGAGCCAGTCGGCAAGACTCACGCTTGACTTTCCCTAATTTTGTGCATTAGATGTTTGCCAAATTCTCCAATCAACTGGGGAAATTACCATTGATTTGAATGGAAGAAATCTGAATGAAGTGGGGCAGCCACTCAGAGGTGGGGTAGGGGGGCTAGAGCCTTTACTCCCTCAGGGAGGGCCTTGTCAGTGCCCTAAAAATAATAATAATGCAATGTTAACATCTAGAATCCACTGCAGTGCTCTCTGACTTACATTAATTTACCATGTATCATAATAGACCTATTTCCCAATGTATTTTGGGTTCATATACCACATTTGACCAAAACCGGCCCAGTAGTTTGCATGTTGCTAGGAAATCATGCTGGTTGCTATGAGTGTCATGATACTGGATGCATAATACATTGGGAAACTGATCTATTGGGTCGCTGACCATGTCATGTGACTTCCACAGCAATGTACTTGACTCCCTAGCAACAGCGAAAGCACTGGGCCAATTCTGACCAATTTGATATAGGTACCCATAATACATTTGTAGTTTGGCCTTTTAGGACACTGTCCATGTCACATGATTTCCATAGCAACCAACGCGAGTTCCTAGCAACAAACTATATGGTCAATTTTTCACGAAATTCATCTTCTTACCTGATACAATATTGTGTAACAAAGCAGGTAGATAATCGATAAATGTGACCAGACTTTCAATTTTGAGTATGGGAGGCTCACTGTATACTGCTCGCTATCATTTGAAGCAAAGCACACTGTTGTTGAGTCCTGGCATTGGAAAAATGTTTTCAAGACAAACATTCACTCCACTGGTACACAGTAAGTTGGGAATCCAAAAATATTTCCTGATTTTTTTAATAAGCTTTTTCACTTCCCCACAAACAGATTTTAACCCTTTACAGACAATACCTATCAAAGTTTATTATTTTAATTTTTTATCCCCAATCGCCTTGTGGTTTTATGCAACTTTGGAGGATGCTACTGTAAACTTCATGATGATTGTAGGAGTGTACATAAAACCAACGCAACTTTATTTTTCATAGTTTATTTGTAATTAAGTACCACACCGTACTCAACATAAAAACATATTTACAAGTTAACAAACAAAACATAAAACAACGATATGTGACAGATAAAACAATAATAATATATATATAGCAAATCATGTTACTTTGCCCGACCCTCTGATTTGTCTCCGATGAGAAGGCCATAATCTTATCCAACGGCTCCCAACAGTCGTCCTACCCCTTCTCTCATAATTATTTATTTATTGGTGTTTAATGTCACTGTCTTTATCTAGGCTATATCATGACATAACAAAAGTATAAAGTCAAGTTTTGCCAATCGTTTATGAGTCATTTAGTGAAAATCCACCCACGCTATACTGCACACTAACAAAAATGGCGTACATCAACTATATGGAAATAATTTCAAAATAAAACGAAAAGCAAATCCCAGCGTCACATATGATCTCTTATTTGTAATAGGAAAACTAGCACTAAAATATTCCCTGTAATTAGCGAAGCTGTTGAAGTAGCACTAAAAAATACCCCATCTGATCTTCTGGAAATATTAGCACTACAATATTCCTTGTTGTAATCCATCAAAAGGACAAGTACAGTTTCAGTCAATGGACCACTCGTTGGTCCATTGGCTGAAACTTTGCTTATTTTTCTCATACCCTTTCCCGGACAATGCATGAGTATTTATTTGGGAGAACACATCACCCATGAGTCATTTAGTGAAAATTCACCCACGCTATACTGCACACTAACAAAAATGGCGTACATCAACTATATGGAAATTATTTCAAAATAAAACGAAAAGCAAATCCCAGAGTCAAACTAAATAATTTTCCCAAAATTTTTCCCAATAATTTTCCCAAAATGAACGACTTCATAGTCTAGTTTGGCCGTGAATGCGTGAATGTTATTTAGGAAGTAATCATTTGAGCAGAGTTAATTTCTCGTCTATCCAACAGATTACTATTTAGGAAGAATCACTTGAGCAGAGTTGTAAATTTCTCGTCTATCCGACAGATTACTAAACTGCAAAATGTCTCCCCAGTCAGAAACAGACTTTAGTCGGTAAATGTTTGATCTAAGGGATTATCACTCTTCTCCAAACAATAGCTGCCGAATGAATGAGAAGACCCCACAATGCTGATCTCAAATGTAATTGGAAAACTAGCAATAAAATATACCCTGTAATTAGCGAAGCTGTTGAACTAGCACTAACATATTCCCTGTAATTAGCGAAACCGGTAGCTGACAACGCATTGCTATGAAAAATAAATATATACAGGCTGTACCTTGCCAAAAAATGGTAAAAACACCAGAAAAAACAGGTGTTTCTAGGGTTTAGGAGTGTGAGTGAACATGTGTGCATTTCGAAGTTCCGAGAGAGTTGTAGATCTACTGGCATATCTATAGATGATAATTCCTATAGTAAATTTGGGGGCTGCAGTTCTATTTTCGGGAGGTCCATTGGCTGAAACAGTACTTATGCTTGCTATGGATAGGCAGGAGAATCTACCGTGGTCTGGCTGCCATTCAATATGGCAATTGTGCGAAATTCCTACGTGCAATTAAGGCTAGATAAGCACACAGTTCATGACAGGACTTCTAGTTTTAACTGTAGTCAATATATAGTTAAACACCAATGAATAAATAAATACTGCTTTCTAATAACAGAAGAGATGACTACTTCCAATTTTAATACCGTTACTGGCACTGATTACTGTAAAAACAACAGAAGTCAAGGGAGGGAGGGATTCAATTGTCTGTATGAATCATAAAAACTAAAAATCAGAAAAAATGAGCTTTAAAGTTGGTCCGTCGACCCGACGTTTCTCAGAGTCAACTTTTTCGATTAATCAACGACTGGATCGGACCAAATAACCCGTCATTTTGGAGCATTCTTTAGTAATTTGTCTCCAAATCTTATCTATATTGTCCTATGCGATTCTATGTGCTTCTATGTAGTTCTATGTGGTAAATCGACGCACCGCCAATTTCTAAAGCCAATTCCAACAAAACCATATCATGTGATCCCTCACTGGAATGAGCTCAACGTGCTCGTTCCAATTGGGGGGGTCAATTGATATGGTTTTGTTGTTTTCCTGGTCTCTCAGGAAACGTGTAACTGTAAGAAATTTGAAATGCTGAGTTTTGAAATTTGAAAGGCAAACAATCTTGGGACTGGGAAATTCGCAGAACTTGCCAGAAGCACATGTTTTCTCTCATCGTCCTTTTTTCTAATTTTTGCTGTATTTTCTTGTATCCCTCCCCAAATTAACTTCTTCCATCTTAACCTGCTATTGTCCAACGTGTCGTGACATTTCTGACAAATGTCATTCTTTCAACATTTTAATTCCTCATGCGCTGTAGCACGTGCTTTTGTTTTTAGAGCGGTCAAGGTTGGGAATTCCCCTCTTTTAGAAAGCGCCACGTCAAACCGAAATTAATGTATTCTTACACTTATGATAAAAAGCGGAATTATTGAGGGTTTTCATCTTGAAAATATAACTCTCAACATATGAAAAATCTGTATCATTTTTATTTTTTCAATTTATATGCAAAGCCGCCCACTAAGTGGCTATATTTTTGTTGGAATTATATTGTATCGGATTTACTTCCGTTTCATTGCATCGGTGCGCTGCAGGGATCGTAAACACTCGAGAATGTTGTTTTTAGTTCATTCAATCGAAATCCAGTTTGTCACAATATTATGCTACAAATCACGTTCCGTTGTGATCTGAATTTCAAAATGAAACTTAAAAACACAGGAATTATTTTACTTTTCTCAACATTTTGTGTAATTTGGGTACTGACAGATGGACACGAAAATGTGTTTGCAGAAGACAGTTGTTTCTGCAAGGTAAAGTCATTACAATTACTCTTACACTAAGTTACAACTTACAGTGGATGAGAGAACTGTCAGGTGCATTTGTTGGATGGGTGCGGTCACATTTCCCCATGTTCCAAAATTGTTTAAAAATATCTTAACAGCTGCGAATTACACTCAAACCGGCCACCAGACAAACCGGCCCCCACAATTTCGCCCAAACCGGCCTCCACAATTTCGCCCAAACCGGCCTCCGCGAGATTTTTTTTTAAATTTTTTAAATTTTCAACAATTTTATTCATACCCATTTGTTTATAATCTTTGGAAAAAAAATTAACGAGATTTTGGATAAATACTTAAATAAAATAAAATGCCTACCTCATTTTACAGAAAGTGATATCCTCCTATTAAAAAGTGATAAAAATCCATCAGAACGTTATATCCTTTACGAAATCTAACACAACCTGTTGGTTCCATACGGTGCAACGATTTACCACACAGAAGCACAAAGAAGCGCACAAAGAAGCACACAGAAGCACAAAGAAGCACACAGAAGCATGAAGGGGCCCACTGGTGCACATTGAACCCTTACCTCGGTGTAATATGTTCGACGTGCACGGAAAAAGAGGGCTCGTACGTGAATCGCCGGTAATTGAAAAAGGATCCCACCTTCGACTGAAACCGGCTCAATTGGGATTTCGATTTTTACGAGTGGTTTGTAGAGACAAGTGGGACTCTACAATTTTTTGTGATATTTTTGCGGTCGTCTGCTTGCAGCAATGTTTCTCAGTTTTGTATAATTTCAGGTAGAGTCTGGTATAATTTCAGGTTGAGTCTGGACGAACAGAATTGTACGATAAAATGTGTCTTTTGGCGGGAGAAGGTGGTAAGAACTCATAAACTTTTCATGATATTTTATCGGGAGGATTTTAGTGGCAATTATTTGAGTTTCCTGGTGTTTGGGTTAGGTGCATAGAGTGAAACCGGTTCAAACCCAAGCCAAGATAAATAACGAGGATCAAATTCGTATTACGATTTATTTCAATCTTAAAAGTTGCAAAACCAACAGATTATTGATAATGGTGAATGAATGAAAAATAATTGAACGAATGAAAGGAAGGTATGATGTGGGTGAATGAACGAATGAAAAGATGAACGAACGAATGAATGAACGAGGGAGTGAACAAATGAATGAATCTAATTATTTCTCAATGTGAGTATCAATAATCCCTACAAGCAAACAATTTTACTATTAAGAGTGCGAAATTACTACGATGTTATTCACCCAAAAAGCTAAACTTGAGAGCCATACATTTCAAGTGAATAACTTAGAAGCAATATTTGTTCTGTTCCTCAAGTCAGCTTAGAATTAACAGTTTGGCTGGTTAGATTTCACCGTTTTTTGCCTTTTTTTTAGTGTTTTCCAATTCACGAAAATCCTCATTCACAAACCAAATCAGGGGAGATGGACAAAGAGATAATCCCCGAAGTTGCTGGTGTTGAATTTTCTCTGTCTGATGTTTTTGGTGCTTTCATCGTACAAGCGACCTTTAGAATTAAATCCAACCATTGTCTGTGTTGTCGGGACATCTAATAGCACATACCAAGAACATTGCAATAAAAACACCCACAACTGTGGTTTTCATCCGAAGTCAGCTCTGCAGTATGTTTTAATAACTGTAAACGTCAACTTTCGCCCATTGTACTCCACAGACAACAGGGCGGATTGTTGTCCAAACAGTGTTTCAAACAATTAACAGCACACCAAAAAGTCGCCAATAGAATTGTTTCTGACATGAAGCCACAAATTACCTGACAATTATAAAAACGCTCGATCGCATATTCTAATTCATATTTTTTCAAAATGCCTTCCAAGAAAAATAAATATCCATGCGGTAACTGTTCACAGAGCTGTTCGACAAACACAATATTTTGTGATTGGTGTACAACTTGGTTTCATGCAGACTGTGAGAACTTATCAAAGGCTGAGCTTGGCGTCCTTTCAGAACTTTCCACAGACTATCAACGCAGAATTTGTTTCAAAAAAGACTCTTTAGTAGGGGGTGCATATGAGTTTAAAAATGCCATGCAACGACTTACATTCACCGCATCAAATGGTATAGACAATTTACGCATCGCGTGCCAAAAAGAAAAAGAACTGATTCCAGAAACAGAAAATTATAAAAAAAATTTCATCAGCAGAACGTGCAAGAAGACATACTCAGCACGCGGATTTTAAAGCACCACAAGATCGCAAATGATGGTAAGAACTTTAATTGAATTTATTCTTCTCAGGTTCTGGAATGCCCTAAATATGACGTGTTTGTAGTAAAATAGTAGTTTTTTATCACTATTAATACCACTACGTAACATCAGTTAGTAGGAAGCTCTATGGACTTTTTAGGAACCGATGTTAAGTACGTGGTATTTTTAATGGTAAAATACATAACTGCTTTTTTCATACATCTCAAAATGCGTTATTTAAAAATAGACATTAGGGCGAAGTATGGAAGCTGTTGTAATTGTAGAAGCAGAACATTAAAATGTTGTTTTCATTATTATTTTTTATATATACAGCCCTCGAAATTCGCCACGGCAATCGGTAGTGCTGTAGTAAGAGCCATGGCATCCTGCCACTGCTCTTACTGCAGCATTGCCGATTGCCGTGGCGAATTTCTAGGGCTGTATATATAGCATTGATAATACCACTACGTAACATTAGTTCATAGGAAGCTCTATGGACTTGGTAGGAACTGATGTTGAGTATGTGGTAATTTCAATGGTAAAATACGTGACTGCTTTTTCATACACCTCAAAGCGAAAGTTTAAATAGTTATGAGGGCGAACTACGGAAACAAGTATTGTAATGGTAGAAGCAGAACAGTAAAATAATGTTTTTTTTTAACTGATAATACCCCTACGTGACATCAGTTCCTAGGATGGAACATAGAACCACCTCAGGTTTCAGCGTATTTTATTCATATGAATATTCGTTCATTTCTTCTCTCGTTTAATAATTTACAAAAATAGCTCGCAGATATGGATGTCTAGTCACATCAGTTTGTTTGTTAGTTTTGTAAATCATTGAACTGAACGTCGTTCTAAACGTATTAATTAATTAAACCAAGTTTCAGCGTGTTATTCATTGTGTTTTTTTCATTCGCTCATTCCTTCTCTCATTCAACGCATTTACAAAAATAACACGCAGATATGGATGTCTAGTCGCATCAGTTTGTTAGTTTTGTAAATCATTGAACTGAACGTTGTTCTAAACGTATTAATTAAACCAAGTTTCAGCATGTTATTCATTGTGTTTTTTTCATTCGATCATTCCTTCTCTCATTCAACGCATTTACAAAAATAGCACGCCCCCCCCCCCCCGTTTCCGTTTCATTATCAGTGTTTAATATTAGAATCGGCAAAAGCACATTTACCTGCACATTCAGGCCATTCCATCAGAAACCGCTGGCCTTTATGGGAGCATTGCAGTCGACCGTTAAAATATCACAAAAGATTGTAGAATTCCGCCTTCCAAGCCAACCGTACATTCACATTGAGCCGGTTTCAAACCAAAGTGGGGTACTTTTTTTTTCACCGGTGATTCATAAACGAGCCCTCATTTTCTGTGGAAAAGACACATTTTGTCGTACAATTCTGTTCGTCCAGACTCAACCTGAAATTATACCAGACTCTACCTGAAATATTATACAAAACTGAGAAACATTGCTGCATGCAGACGACCGCAAAAATATCACAAAAAATTGTAGAGTCCCACTTGTCTCTACAAACCACTCGTAAAAATCGACACCCCAATTGAGCCGGTTTCAGTCGAAGGTGGGATCCTTTTTCAATTACCGGCGATTCACGTACGAGCCCTCTTTTTCCGTGCACGTCGAACATATTACGCCGAGGTAAGGGTTCAATGTGCACCAGTGGGCCCCTTTATGCTTCTGTGTGCTTAAAGCTTTGTGCTTCTGTGTGCTTAAAGCTTTGTGCTTCTGTGTGCTTCTTTGTGCTTCTGTGTGGTAAATCGTCGCACCCGTTCCATATCCCTGATAGTTGTGAAAGATGTTTCCCGATAGGCAGTCTGCTGCCATCCAAACTGGATGATCATTGGATGTCCTTATTCAAACAGGTTGGGTTGAGAAATGCTAGTGTGGTTGGAATCATTATCAAAACAACATGTCATACTCATCTCATACTGAACTGGTACAAACGGTTGTTTTTACAGCATTCAACAGTCAGCTTGTCGGTCTTTTAAATGAAGTGTCATGATAACCCTTATCCGAACTTCAAAGGTATTTGTTGAAAAATCACTGAAATCAAATCATTTGTAATATTCATTACATCAAACATTTTCTATTGTTTCACGATTTGTTTTTTTTTTATCTTCACATATTATAAATATGTCTTGTCAATGTTCCACAACATACCAAACATGGAATCCGACTCTGATCTCTGCGTATATTGTGCTAGACGCTGTCGAGAACGGCAGCAAAGTCTTCAGTGCGATGAGTGTCAACGCTGGCAACATCGTACCTGCAACACTGGTATAACCCAGGCCTTTCACAGGCGTCTGAACAATGGCTTAGAAGAACTTTCGGATTGGCGCTGCTGTAGATGTTCCTCCACAAATTCAGCAACTTCGATTCTCACCGAAGAAATGTCAATATCAGCAGCTATAGAAAATGTAATTGAGGAAGAAAGTGTTGACGAGGAAGTGTCTGATGATGTTGGGCCAGCTACATATATTGATATATGCCATTAAAGCTATTATTTCGAAACTCAGTGTTGTTTTTCTTTTAAAATCCCATAGATTACCCCAATTGTTTCCTGGGGAAAGTTCGCTTATGTAAGTTATTTTTCTTTTGCAATTGCATTTTTTGGCGGCTGTAAGACATTCTATTTAAGTATATTGATGTTTTAGAGACGCCACAAGGCCGGTTTGGGTGAAAAAGTGTGGGCCGGTTTGGATGATCAATGCTTGACCGTCACCGACGATGAAAATATTGGAGGCCGGTTTGGGTAAAAATGTGGAGGCCGGTTTGGGTAAAAATGTCGGAGGCCGGTTTGGGCGTATTCGACAGCTGCAGTGTTTTTTATCAGGTCATGAAAAAGTCCACCTCAAAATTTATCATCCCCTTCTCAACTGCAGTCAGTATTGCCTATTGTATTGGTCTTGGAGACCCCACCTCTTTACCTGGCACACACACATACAGACGGGGAATGGTCAATTTGCACCACTGGCTCAGTCGATTTTACACTACTGATTGGTGGATTTTGCATCCTAAAATTAGCCTATTTGTGCCACAGTTCAGTAATTTGTTGAATTTTGTACCGTTCAGAAATGAAGTGAATGTCATCATTATGGTTACGGGATGCTTCCTCTCAACATGACAACCAGGGGGATTCTTCCAAACTATCATGATGATTTTTAGAGTATTGAGCTATAGGGTTGGGACAATACACCAAATTCATGGTACAATAGTATATAGGTACGCGAGTCACAATACGATATGTATCTAGATACGTTGATATTCATCCTTCTTCTTCTTCCATGCAATGCCCTCATTCAGCATGTTGAATATTCTGGCATGTGTGTGTGCGCATTAAGTTAAAAACAGGTTAAAAACAATTTACAGTTTTTAATAGTTTTGCAAAGATGTCACTTGGGCCTTGAAGGACTCAAGTGAACTGGCGGAGGCTATGGTGGGTGGAAGTTTATGTTTATTCCAATCTTTGATGGTGTTTACAAAGAAGGACCATTTTCGCACGTCCTTTGTTGCTGTTGGTAATGCAAAGGAGTGAGCTTGGGTGTGTCGTGATGGTCTTGACGGCCTGGACAGGTATTGTTCTCTGTCAATTGCTACTAAGCTGTTACTGATCTTATATAACATGATGAGTCTGGTCTCTCTTCTTCTCGTTTCTAGTTTTTTCCATTTTAGGTCTTGGATCAATCTGCTGATGCTGGAGGTATTTCTGATCCGTCCTGTAACGTAGCGTGCTGATCTTCTTTGCACCTTTTCCACTTTTTCAATTAGGTTTTTGTGGTATGGGTCCCAGACTGTGGTGGCGTATTCTAGCTGGGGTCTGATTGATGAGGGATTTATATGCTTGTTCTTTTATTTTCTTTGATTTGATGTTAAGGTTTCGATGAAGGAAACCGAGGCTTCTGTTAGCTTTGTTGGTTATATTGTTTGTGTTCGTTCCAGGTCAGGTCGTTGGATAGGGTGCATCCCAAGTATTTAGTTGACGTTTCGTGCTTTAGTACATGTCTGTGCAATTTGTATTCATGGTGTATCGAATTTCTCTTTTTGCTGACGGTCAGGACGGTGCATTTCTCTGGGTGGAATTCCATTTTCCATCTGTTCTCCCATAGGGCCAGTTTGTCCAGGTCTGATTGGAGCTTAGCGCTGTCTGCAGGTGATTTTATGGTTAGGTATACTATGGTGTCATCAGCAAAAAGGCATACAGTTGAGTGTAGATCGTTTATATAAAACAGGAAGAGGCTGGGACCCAAGACGGAACCTTGAGGGATACCGGATTCCACTCTAGCTGTGTTTGATGTTTCGTCGTCTACTACAACAACACTCTGAGTTCTTTCACTCGGGAAGGCTTTGATCCAGTTGTTTGTTAGGCCCCTTATCCCATAGTGATGGAGTTTGTGGACGAGCAGGCTATGGCTGACTTTGTCGAATGCCTTTGAAAAATCAAGGATGAGGAGATCGGTTTGGTTTCCGGTTTCAAGATTTTTTGTCAGATCGTCGACACATTCCAGGAGTTGTGTTTCACAGGATCGTTTACTTCGGAAGCCGTGCTGGAGTGGGTACAGAATGTTATTATTTTCTGCATGTCTCATTATGTGGCTTGTTACGATGTGTTCCATGATCTTACAGCAAATACAGGTTAGGGATATTGGCCTGTAGTTTGCTGGTTGGTACTTCTGTCCTTTCTTATAGGCTGGTGTTATGACTACAGATCTCCAGTCGTTTGGTATTTCACCGGTGCTCAACGACATGGTGAATGTGGTGGTCAGGATGGGTGCGATCTCAGTGGCCAATTCTTTCAGTACCACTGGTCTGATGTTGTCCGGACCGGCTGCTTTGTGTGGGTTCAGGTTCCGTATCAGTTTTTCCACTCCCTTTTCTGTGATTTCTATGTTGCCGCTGTCAGGGTAGTCTGTTTCTGAGTCATGCATATATTTTTGTTGTTTAAATTCCTCTTGGTCAATGTCAATACTTGGTGAGAATACCGATTTAAATTGGTTATTAAGTATATTTGCTTTGCTGACAGGGTCGGTTTCAAGTCTGCCATTTTTCTGAAGTGGGGCTACACCGCTTTTGTCACCCTTTTTGTGTTTGATGTAAGTCCAGAACCGCTTGGATGTTGATTGATCTTCTGCACCGGTTTCTGGTGTGATAACGTCTTCAATATAGTTCCAGTATGCCTGTCTGGATTTTCGTTGTACCGTTTGTTTCAGTTGTTTATATCATAAAATATCCTTCGGGTGGTTTGATTTTCTCTTTATTTTGTATAATCGGTTTTGCTTTCGTATTAGTGACTTAATTTCTTTTGTAATCCAAGGTAGTCCGTCTTTCTTCTTACATATTTTGTGTGGTATATGCCCCTGGACACAGGTGTTCAGCCCATCTTTGAAGCTGTTCCAGATAGCATTGATGTTGGCTCCTTCCCTGCATTTGTTTTGTATGTTCCGATTAAGTTCCGTTATCTCTTCTGTCATGCTGTCCCATCTCGCTCTTTTATATAGTGGAGTTTTCCTAGGCTTTTGTTTATTAGTAATTGGGTTTATATTCATTTCAGCATATACAATGTCATGGTCTGATATTACTGGTGTTACATCGACTCGTTGTATCTTGTTGGGGTTATTCGTAATTAACAGATCTAAGGTGTTCCATCCTCTTGTAGGTTCTTTGACAAGCTGTGTTAGCCCATTGTCCTCTAGGATGTCAGAGAAATGGTAATGTTGTTGTGGGAATTGGGTCCCATGACGTAGGGTTTTGGTCTTCCAGTCCCACCCAGGCAGATTGAAATCTCCTCCTATCAGCAGGCATGCATTCTGGTATTGAAGCTACAGTTAAGATCACAGGGACAATGGCAGCAATTCATAGTTGGGGAACACAGATACTTTAGGGAGGAGGCAGGATCAACTTCAGTCCCCCCTTCCCCCCCCCCCCCCCCCCCCATTTCCAATATTCTGTCACATACTGCACTAACTGGTCATGCGTATCTGAGCTCAACCTCTGGCATAAGCCCATCCCTAACTTTACAAATGTGAGTTACCGAGTGGCTCCTCTGAGTCTTGGCACATCCTTCTACTTTTCAGTTTTAGAATAAAGACGGTTTTAGGCACAGGTGCTGGTAATTATGACCAAAATAGGTAAGTCCTTATCTGCTGATCACATCAACTAACCTTAACAAATACATAAAAAGAATGCTGGAGTACCCTGGTCCTGTAGGTCGACAGTGAAAATACATCGGTGACTGAGACATGCTCTTGCAGTTCATGGTTCGACTTCCACTTTGCAATTTTCAAATCAATTCACCAGAATGGAAACTGTTGTGGAAGATGATTACGAAGAATAACTGATGCACATCAAGGAGGGCTAATTAATAGGCACCGATATCGTAGAAAACATGAGTGAAGTTTTGTCTACTGCTTTGAAAACACTCGTAAAATAGTGGCTAAAAAATTATCGTTTCGCATAACTAATGGATGTTCATAATAAATTGGTGTATTGTTGCACTGTTTATCTGTAGTTTTACCGTTTTTGAATCAGAATGTTGGATGAGTGCATAAAATATTGAATCACACCATGCGAGCAAAATTTCGGTGATTAGATCGCACATGGGTTTGATCGCAAACAGCGATACAAACCCAAACCAAAAATATCCTGAGAATTTAAATTATTTTTTTAATAATCGGTCTTCCGGTGTACCCCAGTGTTATATTCTGAATTATGGGGTATTTGAGTTGGCCAAATCACCCAAGCCTAAAATGTGATGTGTTGAATGTATTGAGAGTGAAAGAGTTGAATTTGATGATTGGTGACCGACCAAGATAGTGGTATCATGATACGATGAAATTTGGACGTCCACACCAGTACCTGTACCGTGAGTTGCCGTGTAGGTACCGTAAGGTACGTATTGCAGTACCGGGATATCATCCCTAGCCTATTGAGCCGATTCATCCCAAATGAATCCTAATTGTATATTTATTATGTTTAGATATATACTGGTACTCCAGATCTCCATTTTGTACAAGATCATTGTTATGTTGTTGTGATTCTTGATAGTGGCAGTGCCACTAATTTAGCAATGAGTGGGAGACCTTCCGCCATCTTGAAATTGGCTTCGGCAATGAAGTCCACACTCCAGAGCATGTCAGCTTCGGTGAAATTCAAGTGGGGATAGAATTGTCGAAATTGACAAAAGCTCAAGGAGACCAACCAGCTTTGGTAGGTCTTGGCAGGTATTGCAGGAAAGGATATAACACTGGGGGAAACAGGTGAATATGGATGGATCATTTGGGGCAGCGTCATTGTTGTTCAAAGTGAGAGCCAAATCACTGGAGTTGAGTGGGAGAATCGGGAAAGGCGAGGAAAGAGTGTGTCACATGTAACTTAGGTGTAACAGAGACCCTGGAACATTACATTTTAGAATGCCCCAAATATCTGCCTAGTAGAACAAGACTCCTTGGAGAACTAATGGGAAAAATGGGATAGAAGCATGAAGGATAATTGGATGAGGAATGGCATGGGGAGAAGAGTCAATTTTATTGTTGGGGAGGTTGAGAAGGAGCAGCTTTGGCACCAATGAGGGAATTATGAAACAGTTTTGGACTGAATGCTGGGAGATTAGGAGGGAGAGGGGGGAATACCCCGACAGGGCACTTGATTCATGTAGACCTCCGTGGTAGAGGGCCACAACAAATCAGCGGAAGGCCAAAGATTTAGCATTATTATTGGTGCGATCCCAGTCACTTTGGTGGATTGCTCAAGGCAGCCCATGTCATTAGCTTATTTAAAAATGGCAGATTCCAGGGACAGTCCAATTTGTTTACATACATGTAGGAAATGACTGTGATTTACACTTTATTAATGGCCAAAATATCAGACATTCAGTATGAACATAGAATTTGGTAGTTCTCAGTTGCTAAAGTATGTTGGATCTGAATTATTTCTCCACATTAGCGATATTTTTCCACTTGAATGACCCTCCCAAATTATCGATTTTCGCGATAATTCAGATGTATTTAAAAAAGGTGAACTGTGTCTAGAACGTGAGGAAAGTGTCACTATAGTGGCAAAGTTCTCCCCTACCAATATCCGGAACAAAATTATTTTTAAAATAATCATACATGCATGATTATTTATCCTCCAAAATTACTCTTCGCGATGAATCGTCCTGGTACGATAATTATTTTGGACAAAGCATTCCGGAGCCATCATTATTATTTTAACATTAGGAGAAATAAATAGTCAAAATACCATTTTCTTCTTTTAATCGAATCCCATGTTTATTAAGACAGAACACAATGAGGGTTGGTGGAGTACTGGCTACTGGAATCATTGACCCGAGTTGGAATCACAAATTTCATGTGCGTCTTTGGCACGCATGGAACACTGGAAAGAGTTCACCAAGGGTCATTGATTGATTCCTGTCCCTCATACTGTACCCGGGTTGTGTTCTGCATTTATACCATGATTGAAGCTGATATTTTTAAAGAAAAATATTTTCGGCAGTCTTGATAACTTTCTTGCTGGTGGAAATCAACTTTTTATTTGCTGCATATCTGCATTTCAAATGGGGCAAATTGACTTCTGACATGGTACAAATTGATTAAGATTCAAATTTCTCAATTCTCACCTCCTAGTGCTCTGAAGCAAACCAGTATCATTCCATGCATTCCTTCATTTGGCACAATGTATGTCACTAGTAAGTCCATGATCCATACCCCATACCTGTAGCTGGTCATTAGCTTAACTTGACATAGTCAAGATAAGCTATTGCCATCACGCGTGCGGAAGTCTTTGACATCTGTTCACATTTTCCTTCAGCACATGCTACACCCTGCAGTTCTTGTCTGATCGTCACGAAATTTCATATGCAGGTTTAGGATCATGTCTAGATGAGAATGTCCCATTTTGGTCTGCCCGAGCCCAAAACCCGAAAACCATTAGCACAGTCTACAGGTCGTATTTATGAAGGGATTTCATTGTAACATTGGTAGGATGCCTCTGTATAATGCCTAGATGAGAACGTCCCCTTTTGGGCATGACCTATCAACCGTGATGGCTGCCCAAGCCCGAAACCCAAAAACTTTTAGCACAGTCTGCAGGTCATGTTTAATGTGGAGGGATTTCATTGTAACTTGGTAGGATGACTCCTTATGATGTCTAGATGAGAATTTCCCCATTTGGGTATGTTCTGCCAACCGTGACGACGGCCCGAGCCTAAAACCCAAAAACCTTTAGCACAGTCTACAGGTCATATTTATTGAGGAATTTCATTGTAACTTGGTGGTTTGACTTCATACAATGTCTAGATGAGAAAGTCCCCTTTTGGACGTGATTGGGCAACTGTGACGGCTATAGGGGTCCGAAGCCCGAAAACCTTTAGCACAGTCTAGAGGTCATATTTATGAAGAAATTTCATTGTAACTTGGTAGGATGACTCCAAATAATGTCTAGATGAGAATGTCCCATTTTGATCGTGATCATGCAGCCTTGATGGGTGCCCGAGCCCAAAAACCTTTAGCATAGGCAAAAGATCATATTAATGGAAGGATTTCATTGTAACCTGTTAGGTTGACTTCATATAATGCCTAAATAATGACATCCCCTTTTGGTCATGATTGGTCAACTGTGATGGCTACAAGTGCCCAAAGCCCGAAAACCTTGAGCACAGTCTACAGGTCATATTTATGAAGGGATTTCATTGTAACTTCTTAGGATCACTCCAGATGATGCCCAGATGAGATTTCCCCTATGGTTGCGATCATTCAGCCATGATGGCTGCCCGAAGCCCGAAAGACCTTTAGCACAGTCTACAGGTCATATTTATGAAGGGATTTCATTTGTAACTTGGTAGGTTAACTTCATATAATGTCTAGATGAGAACGTCCCCTTTTGGACATGATTGGGCAACTGTGTTGGCTAAAGGTGCCCGGAGCCCGAAAACCTTTAGCACAGTCTACAGGTCATATTTATGAGGGGATTTCTTAATAACTTGGTAGGATGACTCCAAATAATGTCTAGTTGAGAACGTCCCATTTTGATCACGATCATTCAGCCTTGATGGGTGCCCGAGCCCAAAAACCTTTAGCATAGGTAAAAGGTCATATTTATGGAAGGATATCATTGTAACCTATTAGGTTGACGGAGACATTTTAGGTGTTTCAAACCAATGCAAGGTACTTTTCATAGTTTATTTGTACATGCACATTTCGACTTAAGTCAGAGTAAGATATTCAGAACTTAACACACGTGCATGTAACTTTACCTCGTCAATAAAATTAGGTTGATGTTGACTCATCAGTAGAAGAATACAGGTAAATGTTTACACAAAATTGTTTTGTTGCAATTTATTGGAGAGGCAATTGACTCTACAATAAATTATGACAAATCAGTTATGTGGATAAACAAAATTTTGCTAAAGTGCATGTACATGTAATGCTTCTCATGCTGGTAACGGATTCCTTGAAAGAAAATGCTCTTCTTTTCTCAGAAACACTATCGAACACTAATTAAGCATGCTATCAGTTCATCAGGGAAAATATGGTGAGAACATAAGACGTCAGATGGACAGGTTGTACATGTAGGTTTGATTCAGACCCACAACACCTGAATTGTGTCCTTGGGCAAGACACTTGATCTCATCTGCTCAAGTGGTGACACGGTGTGCAAAAGGTACATATGCTTTCAACTGATGCTAACCCTGCTTCTCTGGAGATAGTAAATTTGGAGTCCAGCAGTTACCTGTCCCCACCACTGCTCAGTGGTTTTCTCAGGGCACTCTGGTTTCCCCCACCTGTAAAACTTTCAGAGACGATACAACCCTGGATGTGGAAAGTGTCACTAAAACTCCCAAGAAGAACATGAGTAAATAATCAGTTACATGTAATCCTTGGGTTCCTGAAATTCTGGTTTCTTGAAGATACATGTATTCTCAAAAGTTTGTCAGTCATACTTTTATTTTTTAGTTACAAGGGGAAGTTGATGATTGTTCCTGTAAGATAGATAGCCTAGATGAATTGAATAACAATAAAATTTATCCAAGACTAAAAAGCATCCTGCGCAAGGACTTCTTTCGATATATAAAGGTGAGTTGCAATGTATGTGTAATTAAATGTTTGAGTGCTGGAAGCACATATTTGGGCTTTATTCCAAAGTGCAAGTAACACAACTTAAAGGCTTTGTGTTCCATGGATATGGTTCATATTATCCTTGAAATGAAATTACATGTGTTTTGTCGCCATGGATATGCCTTGTTTATAGTTTATGGGAGAGTGAGAGCACCCTCCCATAAGTTGTAAGATGGAAAAAATGTGACAAAATTTTGACTACCATTTGGCCCTCTACCAGTTAATTTCTTTCAACTGCAGAGCCTTTTTCGGAATCAACATGTACAGTGTACATGTATTCTTGACTGCAACCCAATGACTCTTAAGATCAGTTTCTATTGATTTTTTTCATATGTTGTGAGGTGACTTGGGGGTTAATATCATTTGTTTATTGGATTAGAAAAAGGGAATATTAGTGCAAGAGAGCATTCCAATAAATGATGAGAAGTCCAGAATTTGGTATTGGCAAAGTATACATTAACATTGGTAGTGCTGAAACAGTTAGCCAGATAACCGGTTTGCAAACAGTTATTGGCATAACTGGTTGGAAAAGCTGTCAACCGGATAACCACAGTATCTATACTTTACAGAATAGCGTCGGGAAAATAAGTAGTATTTGACCATGAGTCATTAGAATACTTTTGCTGAGGCAAGAATTGTCAAAGCTACCAATCATTTGTCGATTTACAGTGGTGTGTACTCAATGTAACATGAAAGGGTTAAGGTATTGGAATGTTGAATTGAATGAACAGTTATTTCGGTCACTTGGGCTGTCAAGTCGCAGATACATGTTTGTAACAAACTGCCAAAAATCGAGTGCACTGCAGGTTGTTTTCTGCGTGGGCAGCAGTGAGCAGGTGCCTGTCAGTGTAACATTGTCTTCTACAGACAAATTTGACATTCTTCTCTTTGATGAGGTATTGTTAAATGCAGATTATAATGCTGAAAAAATCCCTCAGTGTGAGTAATGGTTCTTCTAAAATAAATTGACTGTTTGGTACCGTACTTTACCATCGTGTTTCAGAAAAACCATGTTTTGATTTTATTGAACTGTTTAAAATTATGAACGTATGCCATACGAAAAAATATTTTAAAATCTTGCATTTTAAAATTTGTTTTTCAAAGGTCAATGTCAGACAATGAGGGGTTCTAGATCAATGATGCATATAATAATGTCTTGCCACACCCTTTTCATGACTCGCAACATATTCCCACCAGAAATTTCATTGCGATGAATAAATAAATGTAAATGTGGAACTGTTTGTGACATTTGTCTTAGTGAACAGAAAAAGATACTCAAAAAATTAGGACTACATATTCGCCCTATGATGATATGATCACATCAAATTCAAGCCACTCGAGGTAAGAGGATCTTTACTAATACAGTTAATTATGCCTAACTACAATTTACAAACTGGTTGGAAAATTCTGAAGTAATATCAATGACAATCATCCCTCACTTCAAAGGCACGCACATGGGAACAAATCACACACCTAAACTTTGTTTCAGGCGCGCAGCATGTGACTTTCAAATGGCAAGACATGGTTTTGTGACTGGGCATTGCAGGGTGACCACAGTTATGATGTATCATCACTGTTATGTGAGACCATTGCAGTTACATAAGTTGTTAACGATTGTTTGCACATTGACTTTCTGTTGGTACTCGGTGGTTTTCGTTCATTTACTTTTTGTGGCAGTGTTTTGAACTGTTTTCTCGCCATTCCTTACTGATTTTGCATCATAGACAATACAGTAATACCAGCAGTTGAAATTAATGAATATCCGGTTGAAATCCAGTTATGCCCGACAGCCGGTTACAAAAATGGGCCAACCGTTTCAGCACTAAACATTGGAAATGCTTTCAAGTCACAACCTCATATTCAATTCCAAGAAATTGTGCTGGGCATTTTGTCAAGAACCCATAAATTGGTGGGATGTCCAACCTGAAAGTTGTGCATGTCAATAACCATAACATACAGTACAGCCACTGTGGGCTGGTCACTTTCCACAGGTGGGCAATATTTCCACAGACACAATTATATTCCAAACACTAATTATGGGAATAATCATCAAAAACTTAATTAATGAAGCTCTGAGTACAACCCAGTGCCTCAGTAATTAACAATTTGCGGACAATGATTTTTATGGCCAAGTAAATGCATGTGTGGACATACTGCCCACGTGTGGATTACGACCAGTCCGGTGGCACTTCTGTACTGCTTACATGTATATGTATATGCAGACTTGGTTTTATTTTACACATGAACACCAAATTTGTTTGCATAGATTCTTCTGCCCACTTGGGGAAAGGTCTGGGGCCATGCCAGCGGAAAAATTTGTGTAATAATGAGGGCTCCTGCCTCCAATTGGGAATTTGTTTTGGATAAGAAACATGTAAAGAAAGAGAAATTTTACCTTATGACTTGAACTGAAAACATTAATACAGAAACAAGGACATGTATACTACATGCACTAAGTTTTATAACAACAAACATCCAATGAAATCATGTTCACTTCATTCTCTGTATATGGTCTCTATTAAATTGTTCTTATACTATCCAAAAAAGAACCTGTGATTTGACCTTGCATTGACAGGCCTGGCATTCTGAAAAATGCAGGAGGGCAAAAAATCGCTCTCCTCAATCAGCTTAGGAGAGCAATTAGTTTTACACAGCATTTTAAGTATCCAGTTGAACGAACTCATTGAAACTGAAACCAACAGACTACATCAGTGATTTTATTAACTTTACTAAGGTAAAGCGAAATCTGTTAGACATCTAGATGTCTCACTCAACAACCGAACACACACTTGACAACACCTGTGTGTGTACCCAGACCTGTTGACCAAGAAAGTCATATGCCTACCACTACCACCTTCAACCCCCTTGGGGGTTGAAGGTGGTAGTGGTAGGCGTATGACTTTCTTGGACAACAGGTCTGCTTGAATCTACAGTCACATCCTGGTGCAAGTGCATCAAGTGACAGGATAGTAGTAATGGTAGTATATTATAGTGTCACTTTTCTTTGAATAAATACCCCTCAAACTGTGATGTCAGTTGTTGAACTTGAAACTGACAGAAAAAAAAATATTGCTGTGACCCATTTTGCTTCAAATGATTGCAACTGTGTTTGGGTATGGTTGCAGCCATTACCTTTTACCACTAAACCACTTTCAAAATGAAATTACGTGATATTATGTGACTTCGAAGTTAAATTACATTTTTGCTTTACAACAAAAATTTAATGTGAGCATAATACTTGCAATCTCAATCATCCCTGACCAAAATATTTAGGAGGGCAATTGTTCGCTCTCCTTAATTCTTTCAGGAGGGCAGTAAGGAGAGCTAAAAAATCGCTCTCCTGAAATTGCCAAGCCTGCATTGAGATGCTTTCTGTGCTTTGTTAGGTTGGCAAATATTGGTTTATGACCAACCAGTTCAGGACACCAATTGTGAATTAAAATTTTGTTTGAGTGGCAGCTGAGATTGTGGGTTGGAAATTGGAAAAAACCCTGATCAAAAACCATTGGGAAAGGGTTCTATATACAGCCCCTTTAAACGCCCAAAAGAATCCCTGGTTTGTTTTAAGTTTTGTTTTTTCATTGAAATTTGATGCCATTTTTTGCATCTGGGCATCCCAATAACTTTCATAGTCTGGTGCCATAGGGTTGGTCAGTAAATAGAAACACAAGCAAAGTTTTTTGTATTTCAAAATGAAAAAATTACCCACAAAATATAATTTGATTCAGGAGCCAAAGACACAGAAATCATATGGTAGTTTATTTTGATTGAACTGTTTTGAGAATATATAATTGTCTCAATAAACATTATAAAATTTATAACTGTCACTTCAGTGTGACAGCAGTGAATAGTCTGAATCTAGGATGAAACCCTCTCAAGGCTAAACCCCCTCGGAAAAAAACAATTCTGACAAAACCCCCTCACTTTAATTGACTTCTTGGACAGAACCCCCTCACATAGCAAAAATAAATGATAATGAACATGATATTAATTTATTATATTATTTTTTTTAATTTTTCTTTTGTTTCCTCATTTGTGAAAGGATGGAATGGGAAATAAAACAACGCCGAACACTGATTGCGATAAGGGCTGCACTGATATTTATTAAATTACTAATAGGAGCCTCCAGAGGCTCATAGAACAGTGTAGCCGATAAATACAAAGTCACAAGCAATAATAAAGCTCCTGAAAATAGTTGGGCCAAAACACGCCCAAACCAGATGAATATGCATTGAAGGAGTGAAAGGATGAACAAGCTCCCATACCCATAAAACCTATGGGGAGAGAACCACATGGGAAGGAAATGGGTGGGAGGGAAATTGTTTGAAAAAGCAGCATACACACAGCTACATGTAGTGAATAAGTTGGATAAAGATCCGGACGAGGCTAAAGTGACAAGGATTACGCAATAAAAATTAGGTCCAATTACTGCTACTTTTTCCATTGGGTTAATCACCCTAGAAGAATGCGCAATAATCTATTTTCAGTTCATTGGAAAGGCGAAACCAAATGGTAACATACTGACACTCCAACAGAGCCAAACCTGTGCCAGCCAGAATTAAAATAACATTGATTAGTATAGTATGGAAAAGAATATCAGACTAGAATAACCAAATGGGAGAACATTCACGAAAATGTCATTCACGTCATTGGGTTGTGTGCACACTGAATAGATCGCCACAGGAAGGCTCACCATTCAAAATAACAGATAACCCATTCATACCTGTCACAAAAGCGGCAAAAACAAGTTTCTGCCTTGGATTTTTTCATAAAATATACATTTCACAAATATAATAAACATGCATGTGTTAACAAATAAACACCTTTTGATATGAAAACATTGTTTTGTTTCCATAATACTTCCTGAAAGCACTAGTAATGAGCCGATATTAGTGTTATCAGTATTTGCCGATATCTGATACTTTGATTCAATATCGAACCGATACCGATATTAGTTTTCACAGTGATACTGCTGTACATTGATATTCACCAACTTGAACACGGCAAACAAAGCATACGTTGTTCAGCGGTAAACCCCCGAGTTACATGACAGTGGACAATAGCAAAACATTTCAATGTCTGTTCAATCCACTGGGAATATTTCCCTTGTAAAATTAAATTGAACTGCGAGAAATGACGAATCGAAAAAAAACTAACAAGTACAAACACATACGATTTCAGTTCCAGACGCAGATATCGGGAAGCTATAAATAAAATGAGGAGTCGTGGATTTGGTGAAGACTGAAGTAAAACTTGGAAACATGTCACCTCATGCCCATGAAAATAATGGCCATTTACAATTCTGTGTCGGATCATTCAGTGACTTCGTTTTAGCAACGAATCCGACTTGTCTCTATTTTTAGTCCGAATAGTCCTAAAGGAGGACCAAAAGGTCTTGGTCAGGTTGTCCTCAGCTTGTTGTCATGTAATCGATTACTCCAGTTGTGATCGACTTTCCCCGCGACCGAATTCCCCATGTGTATGTGGACAAGTGTTTCAGGATTTCGGGTCCGTTTCTGGCAGTTGTTTTAACATTCAGGTAACGCCGGTTGTAACTGGTAAGTATCTGCTTAAAACCATGCACCCAAACGAGTAAATAGTGCTATTCAGTTGAGATTACTTGCGACTGACCTGAAAACTTGATTTGAAAAATGGTATGCACATATCGGCCGTCAATATCGGCAGAATTGCTGTGTTTTTTATACTGTACCAATGAGCCAGACTTAGCTGCTGCTAACTCTTAAATTCTAGGGCCAAACACAAATTTTACCCCCCAATCCCCAAAATTTGCATCTAAAACCGAAAATTACATGTCCTATATGGTCCTCTATACCTTTCCTCCACTGCGCATGCGCAGTGTCAAGGAGGTCTCAAAATTGGCGCCAAAAGTCATTCTTTGTTTGGCCCTTCATCAGTTCTCATCTTACTGATATTTGTGCTTGTAAATCTCAGTTTAAATGATGCCAGACACATAAATATGAGAGAAATGGTGGCTCTAAAGAGGAAATAGAAGGATGAGAGGAAAATTCAGTGGCAGGAAATAATCAGGGCTGTAACTTAAAATTTTTTATGAAATTATGTTATGTTCCCTAATTTCGAGGCATGAGCCTGTTGTTATCATTCTTGCTATGAAAGTTCCACTGCTTGATCAGTGTTGCCTCTCTCCCTTTCCTTTATTCCCCCCTTGCTATTCTCCCATGCTTTTGGCATATTTTCTGTAATATTATTACTAAAATTTCTTGGAAGTTTTGGCTTCGTAACAGAATGAATTTCTGTTCTTTTCCCCATGTTGACGTCCTCACCCTTGGGTGTTTAGGCGTTGTGATCTGCATCTACCATCTGATGTTCTGCAGTTTCTTCTATGGAAATCTCTGTTTTGCATCAGATAGTGTTTAAATTGGTAACTGATTTCGGGCCATGTTTATCAGTGCCTGGAGTCATGTTTCCGGTTTTTGTACAACTTCTTGTTTACATTGACAACAGTTACTGCTGATAGTGATTTCTTGTCCTTGCATTAGTTTAGACATAGCAAGATACATTAATATTGTATGTAAGTGTTGCATTAATTTTTTGAAATGTTTTAAAAATTTTTGTCCACACTTAGGCTTTTTGGGGATCCATTTGGGCTCGTTGTTCCCATTGGGAACTTGGGCTCTTCTGAAAAATTTGTTCCAAAAATTTTTTTTTTTAAATTATTTTCTTTCAAAGATTATAATGGATTATGTTATATTATGTATCTTTATTTCAAGGGATAGTGCGACTAATATGACTGTGTATTTTTTATTGATAAAAAAAAAAAAAAAAATTTTTTTATTTATAATGCGAGGATATCTTCCTCTAATTCTCAGGTTCAATGTATTCGCACTAATTCCTGCTGTGTGTGTGTTGATTGAAATGACAACGTTGGAGGCGTGTGTCACGATATTGTGTTTGCGGGGAGGGGTCCATATCGGTCCTCTCTCCGTAGGGTCACTCTATTATCATTTTATTTTTCAGAATTCAGAGTGATGTTTTCGTGATGTCTTCAACAAGTGTGTCTCCGTCGTTGCAGTGTTAGGGCTAGCGGCTAAGTGCTCAGGGTAATACGACAATTGCCAAAGAGGTCCCTAGTAGAATCGAAGGCATTGATCGTCCGCTAGTCCGCCCGGTGTAGCGACCATTCATCGAATGGCTTGGCAGCCGGGTTTGTCCGTTACGGTTCTGGGAAGCAGTGTGGGTGATGCGAGCACTATAAACTTGGAACGTGCACACCCAGCAACGACGGATCCGAGGATAGTACGGAGGAAGCCTGTCAGTCTAGTAGCTAGCTCGTCTAGGCCTATCCGGACCGCGAGCAAGAGAGGCCCCCCTCTCTCTCTTACAACTACATTTGAGCCGCAATGTTGTTGTATGTTTGTTTGTTAGTCGGAACATATGACCAATCCTCCTGTTCGCCGACGTTCCGTCACATACACAGTCCGAACTGGCTGTGTTATGGGCTTCCTCATCCTCATGTCAACACACACCACCGCACCTTGGCTTGTGACCACAGAGTTCCAGGGGACGTTCGCATATTATATAAATGCAGGAATGAACGTTCCTAGAGTTCCTGCTTTGCCGACCAGGGAATATTGTCGACCAGGTTACTTCATCTGTTAGCCAAAGATATGAGGTCTTTCCTGATGGGACGTTCGCATATTATATAAATGCAGGAATGAACGTCCCTGGATCTGCCAGTGGATATTATGTAAATCACGGCTCCACAGGCCTCAGTCAGGAATAAGAATGCGGTGATTTTCTGTGATGTCTTCAAAAAGTGTGCTTCTGTCTTCATGGTCAAATGAAGAGCTAGCGGATAAGTGCTCATGATATTACGTCAATTGCCTAAGAGGTCCCAAGTAGGATCGACGACTTTGGCATCCGCTAGCTCGCCCGGTGTAGCGTCCATTCATCGAATGGTTCATCCGTTGCAGTCCAGGAAGGAGATTTGGGTGATGCGAGCACTATAAAATATACTACGTGCACACCCAGTGACGATGGATATGAGGAGGGTACGTAGGAAGCCTTCAAGTCCGGTTCCTAGCTCGTCCAGGTCCACCCGGGCTGAAGCATCAGGTACGGACGACCGTGAATTTCATGTGGTCCGACAGGATGGCAAAGTGATACCGAGGAGTTGGTTTTTTCCCTTTCGGAACAACATAAAGTTGCCGTAGATATCATCCGGCATTATCTTTCAGAAGTTGTTCTGTCGGACCAAAAGGCTGCGATGCTGGATAAGAAACTGTTAGCGTCACTGGACACGGAATAATTTTATCGGTTTTGGGACGTCGTCCCTGAGTTTCCGACACAGTCCAATAATGTCACAAGAACATTTGAACTATTGTAGGACGTTATATATAAGCTTGCTACCAAAATGAGCAAGTCAGGTTTCTTATCGGCGAATGCTCTACATCTGTCTTTCATCAATTCAAGGAATAATTTCGAAACGGCAGGACAGGGCATACCGAGAGTTCCTCTGCATCTAGACGATCAGGTCGAAGATCTAGAATGATCTATACCGTCGTCTATGTCAATTTCAATCGCGATGTTGGAAACGACAATAATGTCTAACAGAGTTATCTTAGACGCATTATCGTACGCAGCTCACCTTACTAAAGCGTTTTCATTACGCCTTGAAGGGAAAGAAATCCAGGATGTACTATCTTCCTTAAGAGTTCTTTCAAGGGCAATAGCTTATTCCACGTACAACTCTGCCCTTTCATTGGCAAACCTGGAGTTGGTTAGACGTGACGCGGCCCTAGCTCCTTCCACACGCATGGATGGTGAGGTGAAAAACTCAGAGTCGCTTCGGTCTCCGGAGAGCTTCTCTTCGACGACAAGCTTTCAGCAATCTATGATCAGATAACTAAGAAAGCTTCGGATTCTCTTCTATTCAAATCTGCTTCTAAAAAGTCGGATACAGCAGAAAAGATTAAGGCAGGCACTTCTGGGACAAGTACGCCCAAGAGAAGTTCCTATAGAGGTTCCTATGCGTCTTCTAGGTCTTATTCTAGAGACTGTCAAGGCAGCGACTCACGTGGGGGCCATTATTCTGGCCGAGATAACCGGTCAGACGTCCCTAGGTCGACGGGGCGAGGTGCGGGTCGTGGAGGACGTAGTTTCTCCTTCCGCAAGCCTCGCAGGTCCAGGAGGTGATGGTATGAACCTCTATCATGTTCCGGTAGGCGGAAGATTGTCGAGTTTTATAAACAATTGGGCGTCAATTACGGACGACCCCTGGGTTCGAGGGGTAATTTCGGAAGGACTAAGAATATCCTTCAAACGAAATCCTCCATTAACTCGAAGTCCAAAATGGACTCAGTTTCCGTCAAATCCGCAGAAAAGAGACGCTCTTCTATCAGAAGTACAGTCTCTTCTGGAGAAGAATGCGGTAGAGGTTGTAGAAGACCAGGAATCACCGGGTTTCTACAGCCATCTGTTTCTGGTTCCGAAACCAGACGGCTCGTTCCATCCAGTCATAGATCTGAGCTGGATAAACAAGCTGCTCGTCGCTCCGAAGTTCTATATGGAGACAATTCGATCAGCCAGAGCAAGTATTCGGGTGAACGACTATGTTGCAAGCATAGATCTTAAGGATGTGTACTTTCACGTCATGGTACATCCGACATTCAGAAAGTATCTATGCTTCGCAGTCCTAGGAGTTGTATATCAGTTCCGAGCGATGTGCTTCGGTTTGAACCTAGCGCCCTGGGCTTTCACTCGAATAATGAACTCGGTAATGATACATTCCGAGCTCATTCGTCTGCGGTAACGTCGGCCTACCTGGACGACATTCTTCAGAGGTACGGCAACGAGTTAACGCTTCAGAACGATGTGCAGAATCTGCTTCTATTACTCCGACGTCTTGGTTTTATAATAAACGAGGAGAAGTCGGATCTGGTGCCGTATGGAGACAATTCGATCAGCCAGAGCAAGTATTCGGGTGAACGACTATGTTGCAAGCATAGATCTTAAGGATGTGTACTTTCACGTCATGGTACATCCGACATTCAGAAAGTATCTATGCTTCGCAGTCCTAGGAGTTGTATATCAGTTCCGAGCGATGTGCTTCGGTTTGAACCTAGCGCCCTGGGCTTTCACTCGAATAATGAACTCGGTAATGATACATTCCGAGCTCATTCGTCTGCGGTAACGTCGGCCTACCTGGACGACATTCTTCAGAGGTACGGCAACGAGTTAACGCTTCAGAACGATGTGCAGAATCTGCTTCTATTACTCCGACGTCTTGGTTTTATAATAAACGAGGAGAAGTCGGATCTGGTGCCGTCCAAGTCATTCACCCACTTGGGAATGAGCTTCGAGATGCACAACAATCTCGTTCGTCTGCCATTAGCCAGAGCAAAATTAATCAGTTGTTACGCTCGCTATTGTCTTCACTCAGACAAAGTTACAGCGAGAGAATTCATCAGACTGATAGGGTTGTGTGGAGCTGCCACGGATTTTATTCCAATGGGGCGGCTACGCACTTGTCCTCTCCAAATCTTTTTTACTCAAAAAGAACTGAGTTGGAGGGTGAAGATTCTTTCGCTCGTTACGTACATCCTCTTGTAAGTCAAGTGAAACAGATTCAGACTTGGGCAGATATTCAGTGGTTTATTCAGGGAAATAACTTCCACTGCATTTGCCGGATCCAAGTTTTACAGTTTTGACTGATGCCAGTTGAATAGGTTGGTACCCAACATTGAGCCCAACGGTTTTTAAGTGCCAGGGTCCTTGGGATCCGTAGTTCCTAATCAAGCACATAAACATCAGGAATTGATGTTATTTTGGCTTGCGTTATGTCATTGCATGAATGTTATCCAGATTGCCCACAGGCAATTCTGTCCGACAATTTGACGGTATAAGCATATTTTCGGAACTAGGGAGGTACTCATTCCATTCTGTTATTCACTGTAACGGAATGAATCCTTCTGTTGGTACTAGAACATCAAGTTCTCCTATCGGTCCGTTGTATTCCAAGTTGTCTGAACGTATTAGCGGACTCCCTTTCACGAAAGGGTCGCTTGTTGCAGTAAAATGGACTTTTAACAACAAGTATATCAGATTTGCTACCTATGAGAGCGGCCAATGATGGACTTATTTGCGACACATCTCAACAATCAGTTGCAAGTGTATGTGTCAACATGTTCGGATTCTCGAGCGTTTGCAGTTGACGCTCTATCCATCTCGTGAGACGGGATAATAGGATATGGGTATCTTCCAGCGCCGTTGATTCAGCAGATATTGCTTAGTTAAATAATCTCTATGCAATTCTGTTGGTAGCACCTCTGTCTCCACAAAGACCGTGCATTAATCTATTCAGGTGTCTGTTGTGGCTTATGCTGTGGAAGCTTCCTCCACATTTCGGTCCATTCTATAGCTAGATGGATTCTATTAGCTTTCAGTACTGCGATTAAGATTTTAGCTCTTGAAGTAAGAGTTCTTTCTACTTCAGAGGCTTATGCTAATAGCGTTGCTATTACAGTTCTAATGACGGCTGCATATAGGTTTTAGCCTTTCACTTGCACGAATTTATACCTCAGAAATATTGAGTCCATTTCTAGAGACCGGCATTGTTTAGGTTCGTTATCTGTTGCTCAGAATGTCGTCCACTAAACAGTTGCAACTATAGTTGTGTAGGCTTTTGGTTCCGGCAGTGACTCTGTGCTGCCGCCCTCTTCGCTCTGGGGTATTTGACCCAGGGCAAGGGGAAGGGGGGGGGGGGGGGGTGTTCCCTTAGGTCACCTGCTTTATAGTGAAAAGCAAGGGAATACCTCCCCTAGAGTCAGTAATTCCAGTCGGTACCGGGATGATTTATAAAGTGTAAAGATAATTTTTTACTCATCCATGTAATATTTTTAAGTGTACCTCGGTGTGTAGTATTTGTATATGTCACATATCATGCAGATGTTAATATACAATTATCGGTCACTTTTAATGAATTTAAGAGTCTCATTTATCTGGACTACTTTATTTATCGGCTTTCCTTTAAAAATAATTACCATAATGGATTATACTGGAGGTTAATAGACATCAGTGATGTTATTATGCTCAAGTACAGAATGGTGTTGTGTCTTTCTCGTTTTGATGCAGAATAGAAAGATACATGTAAAGCCTATTTCTCCTTTCTCCTTGAGGGGATAATTCTGTATATATATAGTTGAGTTATTGGATTGCTTTATGTCCTAGGCCCTCCAACCTTTTTACTATTCACCTAAGTCTGGGTCATTGGTACAGTATAAAAATGTTGAAAAATTTATAATAATTTATATATTTTTTATACTTACCAATGACCCAGACGGAGATTGCCCTCCCATGAGTTGGGAACTCATACCTCCCCGCTGAGTACATAATGCTTTTCCAGGCACTGCTTGTAAGAATGACTTTTGGCGCCAGTTTCGAGACCTCCTTGACACTGCGCATGTGCAGTGGAGGAAAGGTATGGAGGACCATATAGGACATGTAATTTTCGGTTTTAGATGCAAATTTGGGGGATTGGGGGGTAAAATTTGTGTTTGGCCCTAGAATTTAAGAGTTAGCAGCAGCTAAGTCTGGGTCATTGGTAAGTATAAAAAATATATAAATTACTATAAATTTTTTAACTTTTAGCTCAACTTTGGCGAAGCCAAATTGGAGCTTATGCCATGGCCAGTCGTCCGTCTGTCCGTCAACAATTCAATACGGCTCAGGCTAGAGGCTGTATTTATGAACCGATCTTTATGAAACTTCTTGTTGTGACCGTGGGACAAGAACGAGTGTTTTGGGGTCCGATCCGAAATTCAAGTTGGCCGCTGGTGGCCATTTTGTACTGACTTAGGTGAAATCAGATTTTTGCGCAGAATTTCCATATGAAAGCGCTGATTTGAATAATTTTTTGTACGAATGTTTAGTACCATGGGATACATCACATATAATACAGGGTTTTTTTTCGTACGTAAATTATGCAAATTAGACTAACTTTGATGTATTTAGTGTTACTTTCAGCACTGTAAGTCCAAATGCCAATACGGCTCGGGTAAGAGACCGTATTTATAAACCGATCTTTACGAAACTTCTTGGGTACCTTTGGTATCACCGTGGGACGAGAACGAGTGTTTTTGGGTGCGGTCTGAAAGTCAAGATGGCCGATGGCAGCCATTTTGTATAAAATTAGGTGCAATCAGATTCTTGCACAGAACTTCCATATGAAAGCGCAGATTTGAAAAATTTTTTGTGTGAATGTTTAGTACCATGGGATACATCACATGTAATACGTTTTTTTTTGTCATGCAGAAATTATGCAAATTAGATGAACTTGGATTTTTTTCAGTGCTACTTACACACAGTAAGTACACAAATCAATACGGCTCAGGCTACAGGCTGTATTTATCAACCGATCTTCACGAAACTTCTTGGGTACCTCTTTTATCACCTTGGGAAGAGAACGAGTGTTTCTGAGTGCAGTCCAAAATTCAAGATGGCTGCCAGTGGCCATTTTGTACCTAAATTAGGTCTAGTCAGTTTTTTGTACACAACATCTATACGGCTCAGGCTAGAGGCCTTATTTATGAACCGATCTTTACGAAACTTCTTGGGTACCTTTGTTATCACCGTGGGATGAGAACGGGTGTTTTGGGGTGTGGTCCGAAATTCAAGATGGCCACCAGCAGTCATTTTGTACCAAAATTAGTGCGATCAGTCTTTTGTACAGAACTTCTGTATTAAAGTTCTGATTTGAATAAATTTTTGTATAAATGTTTAGTAAAATGGAATACATCACATACATTACAGGCTTTTTTCTTGTGCAGAAATTATGCAAATTGGATGAATTTTGATTTATTTAGTGCTACTTATACACTATAAGTGCACATGTCAATACGGCTCGGGCTAGAGGCTGTATTTATCAACTGATCTTCACGAAACTTCTTGGGTACCTTTGTTATCACTTTGGGACGAGAACGAGTGCTTCTGAGTGCGGTCCAAAATTCAAGATGGCTGCCAGTGACCATTTTGTACCGAAATTAGATCCAATCAGTTTTTTGTCACAACTTCTCTACAGCTCGTATTTATGAACTGATCTTCACGAAACTTCTTGGGTACCTTTGTTTTCACCTTGGGACAGGAATGAGTGTGTTTTGGGGTGCCTTTGTTATCACTATTTTGGGGTTCAGTCAGACCCACTCTGGGACTCAAAGATTTCTTTTCTAGTTTAGCATCTGACTGTCACCCACCTTTACAATACTTTACCTATACATTTGTTACAGGCTACGGTCAGTATTTATGTACAGACCATTACAATACTTTATATGCACCTTTGTTATCAGGTCATTACCTGGATGTTTGTCATTGCTGTGTCACATACTATACATGTACATGTCTTGACAAGTTGAGCTACAGTGTCATTGACACTTTCATTCACCGATACCGTACCGATATGCTTATTGCCCGATACCGATAACCCGTACCGATAATCAGCTCATCATTAGAAAGCACTCTATATTATGCACTTCATTTTTATTCTATCATACACACGTATGCAGTTTGAATCACAAAAATAAGATGACAAGAAAATTACTGGCAAGCTGGAAGTAGGACCAAGAGCTCTTTGACGGTCTGTACAAAAAGATGCCCCAACCTTTGAGGAATACCTAGATGGATCTTATTTGGTGTGGGGGGGGGGGGGGGGTGGGGGTGTCTTTGTTGTTTAAAGTTAGATCAAAGTCAATGGAGAGGAGGGGGAATCAGGTAAGGAGAGGAAAGAGTGTGCCAAGTGTGTAGTTTATAGTTTAGGAGTAACAGAGACCATTGCACACTTAGTTTAAACAATATTTATTCAACAGGCCTGGCATTTTCAGACGAGCGATTTCTTCGCTTGCCTACTGCTCACCTTAAAAAAATTAAGGAGGGCAAAAACTAGCCCTCCTAGCCTTAGAAAATAATGGTTACCATTACAGCCTATTCCTAAAACCCACATCTTTTCAAATCTCTGCTACATTTATGTTAGTGGTGTCTGTAAGACGGCCACACCTCCGGGCCTTGCAGATGCCTGGGGGTGTGGAAGGGGCAGTGTAGCAGCCTCACAGACACTATCTTGTTAGCAGCACCAATTAAAATGTACAAAGCCCACTAGGCAGAATTCATTATGACTAAAACTTCATTTTGCCACTTGTAGCTTTTGTAAGCTTCAGGAGAGCTAATCGCTCCCCTAGGCCACGCATGGGGAGCGATTTTTAGCCCTCCTGCATTTTTAAGAATACCAGGCCTGATTCAAGGAAATAATGTTACACATATACATTACACAATGGTATAATATAACAGCAACAGGTAACATAATGGTACACGGTATAACAGTAATAGTAGCTGACGTATAAGTAGACAAGGATTCGACAGAAAGCCTTGGGCTTACATGAGTCATCTCCTTAGATCAAGAACACTTTCAATAATAATGGCATATGAGTCAGTAGTGAACCTCATGTATTGCTCACCAGGGGATATGATACCCAACCAACAATGGGTCGAGTTCATCCACAATACTTGAAAAAGAAAGCATGCCATCAGTGAAGATTTAGCCAAATGGACCATCAGCATACAGATGTTCCTGTACATTCAACCATACTCAGGCGCACTGTAACTTATGTTGACAGTCAGAACTGGAGAGGATTGATAGAATTTCACAATAACAAGTCAAGGAGGAAGTCAATGCTAGTTTCGTGGATAATAGAACTTGACCAACACACCAAAACAAAAAAGCCCCCAACCCTCCTTCCTCAAAAAATGATATATTAACATTTTTATTTTCACCATATTCTATAAACAATATTTCTTGTGAGGGGGTTTTGTCTTTGAATGCAGAAAGTGAGGGGGGTTTTGTCCTGTTACCGAATAGTCTTGTAACGGTCTCACAGAACTAAATATTTTCCCATAGGCAACCATTATAACACTTATGTGGAAAAAAATATGATCGCATCACTTTAAATTAAATATTTCAATACCTACATAAAGTACAGACCTTCACACAACTTTCTCTGGCCAGAAAACATGGGGTCATGCAACAAATAAGAGAGAAAATGCACCAGGAAGTGAAGTACCGTCCTTGAACTCAGTTTTTTCTGGGAATTCCCAACAAAAATACACAAATAGTTAACTGAATTTTATAGACCCCAAAAAACCTTAGAAAATCTCTTTTTTCTTGGGAAATATTCAGTATTGTTGTAAAAACCTAATAAAATGCTTTAACAGTTTTCTCAAGCAGTAAGTTTTTTTCTAGGAGTCTTATTTTAGACTATGATGCAATATCCGCGTGCAACATTTCAATGCAGATCACTCTAAACTAAATATTTAGTTCCGCGATACCTATAATACTCCTCACCCATGCCCTAATTTTATTTTTCCTGTTTTATGTGATAAAACAATCATTTCTACACTAAAATACAAGATTTGGCTTCTATTCATCCAATAAGATTAAAAATATAGCTTTTTTAAAAAAGTTGTTAAAGTGAGGAAAAAAGACCAAAAAATTTGGAAATTTCAGTATACCGCTTTCGTTACTTACCTTGATTCTGCTGCCAATCTCTTTGACAGAGCAGTTCACCAATTGATGTTTTTTACTGGAATTAAGCCAGTTTACCTGATAAAAGTCCAAAATCTGCATAGAAGAACTCAATTCGAGAAAAAATTGGTGATTTATGTGTCAAATAGCTGTAAATTTATGTACGAGAGAGAACATTTACACAGGTATCATTCATAAAAAAGCTGTTCAAAAGTACAATTTTCATCTAAAAACCTTCAAAATATCATAATTCATGTATACTTTATCTATTTACTAAAATAGAAAGGTATACCACCCGATGGGTTGGTGATTAATGTCCCAACAGATGTGAGGATGTTTCACAGAAAATCACATGCTGAGTTCAAGCTACCAAATCGCATTTGAAACACAACTGTTTTGTGTTACAGTTCTTGAGTGATACAATTCCTGAGAAGTCTACCTGATTTTTAGAACTTATTAAGCATATTTTTTCAATTCTTTCTCGAAATGAGTGCAAGAAAATTAAAATTTAATCGCAGGACACATGTGAGAAAATTTGCATTTCAGAAAAATCATCCGCCTTGCAATATTTCCAAGTGTGTGGCTGCTACAAATGCAGAACCTGAAAATTTAGTAAAATATGTAAGACTCACACAATAAAAACATGATATGGTTACTTCAAGTCCACTTTCAGTGACAGCAGCAATAGAAGAGCCTGGGAAGCGCTTCAAACTCTTACGCCCATTGTCAAGATTAAAATCTGAGCTCGACATCTGCAATGAGAAAATAGATGAAAAATGGTAAATAATCATATGGATAGTTATCAAGACATACAAACATACATGCCTGCTTGCCTTACTGCAGGCATGCAGACAGGCAGGCGGGTGGGCGGGCGGTTTCAGGTGGGTGGGTGGGTGGGCAGATGGATGGACGGACAGACTGAGATGGATAGGCTGCCTGCCTACTTGTCAGCCAGCCAGCCAGCCTGCCTACCTACCTGCCACCCCCACCCCCCACACTCTTCCTATCCTGTCCACTTGGAACATAGTGTGACACTTTAAAACAAAATGAAATAGTTTAACAAGTATTAACTGAACTAAATGAGTAGCCTGGTTTAATTTTGCAAGTCTGAATACTTTTTTTTCAAATGGATAGTCAATCGGCCATGAAATTTGCCATAGAATTCACACTTTTTCTGGAGATATAGCCCTAGCTGCTGAAAGTGGCCATATATTATTATTTATAAATGTATGTAATAATCTATAATATACATGCAGGGGTATGTTCATTCTAACAAGTACCTTTTTGGAGACACATTTTCCTGTATTCATTGGTAGAATGGCTCTCCAAAACTAGGTGCCAGCCAGGCTCAACACAAAGCTTCTGATGACACAAGTGGCTAACATCTCGCTGCTGTCCATTTGCACCAAAATGTGGCATTTCATTCCTCATCAGGGCATTGACAGCCATTTAATGGTTCTGTGTACATATTTCAGTGAATTATTAGAATCTCCCCATGTTACTCTAATTAAACCATATCCGGGGCTGTTTTTGGCCCCCCTCCACAACAAACAAGCATGTCCACCCCCTCCCTTGATGATCTAAACATAATTCTTTCTTTGAGCTTGTCAAAAAATGATGCCATTCTTGAAAATAGACAATGCACGTGCATCTTCATTCTGTTAGCAACAGTCACCAAGGAAATGCAGAAAAACAGCATTTCTATAGGTCTCACAGAACTAAATATTTTCCCATAGGCGACCATTATAACACTTATGTGGAAAAAAATATGATCGCATCACTTTAAATTAAATATTTCAATACCTACATAAAGTACAGACCTTCACACAACTTTCTCTGGCCAGAAAACATGGGGTCATGCAACAAATAAGAGAGAAAATGCACCAGGAAGTGAAGTACCGTCCTTGAACTCAGTTTTTTCTGGGAATTCCCAACAAAAATACACAAATAGTTAACTGAATTTTATAGACCCAGAAAAACCTTAGAAAATCTTTTTTTGGGGGGGAAATATTCAGTATTGTTGTAAAAACCTAATAAAATGCTTTAACAGTTTTCTCAAGCAATAAGTCTTTTTCTAGGAGTCTTATTTTAGACTATGATGCAATATCCGAGTGCAACATTTCAATGCAGATCACTCTAATCTAAATATTTAGTTCCGCGATACCTATAGTCACATTCAATTCACAGTTTACAGTTTATTTTTGAACTTATTCCCATGTAATATGGGGTAAAGTAATAATAAATATACAAAACATGTAAAAAATAAGAAGCATGCTGGAGGTGGTGTATCCACACAAGATATCATTATCAACTTTAGTCGATCACTCCCTCGGCCCTCCCTCTCTCCATCCTCTCCCTCCCCTCCCCTTCACTCCTCTCTACTATTTCCATCCTCTAGGATCAATGCCCAAGTGCATTTTAGCAGAACACAATTTATACATACTCATGATGCACCCATGATTTGAGATATAAACATTTATATTGTTGAAATAAGTATGCAGTATGTGCTCTCGAGAACGTACCACATGTAGCATTCACCCGATTTGCTTCTCTCCTTGCAGAGTGCACTTTCAAAAAGTGGTAATGGCTAAATAAACCCTTACCTCGAAAAGACGAAAAACAGGGCACTGTTGTCTGCAAGGGGAGAACACCAGGAATGCTAGACGTTTCTACAGTAAGTGGAGAGTGCACTATCACTTAATCACCCGCAGAGCAGATATTCCACCCACGCAACAATTGTAAATGTGTTGCAAAGCATAACAAGCACAGACAAAGTCTCAACCAATGGACCTCCGGGTTAAACCCGGAGGTCCATTGGCTGAAACATTGCTTGCGCTTTTTGTTCATATGTATAAAATTTGAAAGTTATAGTTTGGGTGCCAACTCCACTCTGCGGGTGACCCAGCCACAATCCAGCCTCCACGCACTGCAAATATATGTTGTTCGTATAGGCATAGTTCCTTTATCATCATCTTGGTGCAAACTGGGCAACTACATGCAGGTAGGTAATTAGCCGTGAGAAGGGTTTATGATTTTTAGCTCAACTTTGGCGAAGCCAAATTTGAGCTTATGCCATGGCCCGTTGTCCGTCTGTCTGTCTGTCCGTCAACAATTGGAAACGGCTCGGGCTAGAGGCCGTATTTATGAACCGATCTTTACGAAACTTCTTGGGTACCTTTGTTATGACCGTGGGACGAGAACGAGTGTTTTTGGATGCGGTCCGAAATTCAAGATGGCTGCAGCCACCATTTTGTACCGATGATGCAGAAATCTGTTTTTTGTACAGAACTTCCATATGAAAGCTCTGATTTGAATAATTTTTTGTATAAATGTTTAGTACCATGGGATACATCACATATAATACGTTTTTTTTTCTCGTGCGTAAATTATGCAAATTAGACTAACTTTGATGTTTTTTGGTGTTACTTTCAGCACCGTAAGTGCAAATACCAATACGGCTCGGGCTAAAGGCCGTATTTATGAACCGATCTTTACAAAACTCCTTGGGTACCTTTGCTATCACCGTGGGACGAGAACAAGTGTTTTGGGGTCAGGTCTGAAATTCAAGATGGCTGATGGCAGCCATTTTGTACAAAATTTGGTGCAATCAGATTTTTGCACAGAACTTCCATATGAAAGCGCTGATTTGAATAATTTTTTGTGTGAATGTTTAGTACCATGGGATACATCACATATAATACGGGTTTTTTTCTCGTGCAGAAATTATGCAAATTAGATGAACTTTGATTTTTTCAGTGCTACTTACACACAGTAAGTACACATGTCAATACGGCTCGGGCTAGAGTCTGTATTTATAAACCGATCTTCACGAAACATCTTGGGTACCTTTGTTATCACCTTGGGACGAGAACGAGTGTTTCTGGGTGCGGTCCAAAATTCAAGATGGCTGCCAGTGGCCATTTTGTACCGAAATTTGGTCTAATCAGTTTTTTGTACACAACTTCTATACGGCTCAGGCTAGAGGCCGTATTTATGAACCGATCTTTACGAAACTTCTTGGGTACCTTTGTTATCACTGTGGGATGAGAACGAGTGTTTTTGGGTGTGGTCCGAAATTCAAGATGGCCACCAGCAGCCATTTTGTACCAAAATTAGTGCAATCAGTCTTTTGTACAGAACTTCTGTATGAAAGTTCTGATTTGAATAAATTTTTGTATGAATGTTTAGTAACATGGAATACATCACATATAGTACGGGTTTTTCTCGTGCAGAAATTATGCAAATTAGATGAACTTTGATTTATTCAGTGCTACTTATACACTGTAAGTGCACATGTCAATACGGCTCAGGCTAGAGGCTGTATTTATGAATCTATCTTCACAAAACTTCTTGGGTACCTTTGTTATCACCTTGGGATGAGAACGAGTGCTTCTGGGTGCGGTCCAAAATTCAAGTTGGCTGCCAGTGGCCATTTTGTACCGAAATTAGGTCCAATCAGTTTTTTGTCACAACTTCAACACAGCTCATATTTGTGAACTGATCTTCACGAAACTTCTTGGGTACCTTTGTTTTCACCTTGGGACAGGAATGAGTGCGTTTTGGGGTGCCTTTGTTATCACTGTGCTATGAGAACAAATATTTTGGGGTTCAGTCAGACCCACTATGGGACTCAAAGAATTTTTTCTAGTTTAGCATCTGACTGTCACCCACCTTTACAATACTTTACCTATACATTTGTATTTATGTATGTAACCGCATTGGAACTATCACAAATAACAATGCAGAGTTTACTAATCAATGTGGGTTCTTTATTCTAACACAGAATCATCAATAATCAACATGAACATCTACATTAACAAGAACCCTGAAATTACAATAAAATAAGCCAATGTAAATACTGGGCATACAACACATATTTCATAATACAATGCTGGATATGGATTTTTAAAAAAAATTGCACAAAGTGCTTACTGCCAAATCAGATTCACTGTAGTTGTCAAACATAAGTTGGCACACGAGATGGAACAGGCTTATAAAGCTCATTCCAGCTGAGTGTAACAACTGATGAATAATGAACGAATATCTTCTGTTGCACCTAAGTACAACAACAACAACACTTAAAATCCAACTGGTACACCCAGCGGGAACAAGCTCCAGGAGCTCATTCCAGCTGGGTGTATCAGCGAGATGAAGTCAAGGTATAGCAAGATTCAAACCTCGCCGACTGGTGTACCTCAGAGCTCACTTAGCTGGGGCACAACAGTATGTGAATAATAAAATAATTGCCAACCAATCCAGCATGTTAACAACTCTCCTACCGATAGCTTTTATTAATAGTATCACTATCATCAAAACCACGAGATAAGGTGGCACAAAACTGTGCCCAATTATTTCCATAAATAGTAATGCATTATACAATGCATAAGTGCTCTCATTTCAAATATACTACTTAAAATGTATTTACAATTTACACCCATATAAATACAGACATTAAAATATAAATATCATCACAGTAATAACTTTTAACAACATTGTCAATCTCAAAACCACATAAGCCTGGCCGTGATAATTCAATCCTTCAGCCCCATAGGGCTGAATGATTGCATTATCACAGAACCACAAAACCAATGCAAGATGAACTTGCTAGATAAGGCTACATAGTTATGCAAAATGTACACTATAAAGGTATTAAGAACTAGGAGGTAAAGTCTAGCATCTGTTGGTTAAAGTTTCAACTTCACTTTAAGCCAATTGAAAGCTGTAAAGTGACAACACAAGAAGGAACTCATACATTACCAATCGTTCGATCTTGTGTTGTAAATAGCAGTAGACTTGCATGCCACAGTTGGACTTCTAAGCCCATTTACAAGAAACAAGTCTAATAAAAGAGATTAGCACCACAACAGTATGCTAAAGGCTTAACTTCACTTTGAGCCAAACGAAAGCTACAAAGTGACAACACAAGAAGGAACTCATGCATTACCAATCGTTCGATCTTGTGTTGTAACTAACAGTAAACTTGCATGCCCCAGCATGGCTGCCAAGTCTAATTACCACAAACAAGTCTACCACAGTAGACTAGCATTACCTAACTTTTCCAAGCAATGTAGACCGAAAGCTTACAGCTGTAACGGATTTGGTAACAGCAGTTGAAATATAATATGCAATAGAAGTTCTAAATTACTCTGTTATAATTCGTCTGCTCAAAACAGAGGTTTAATTCTATTTTTGTTGGCTTCAAGTCATGTCCATGTTTAAAATGAATCGATGTACCTTATTGGTTCATGCCGTAGTGCATTGTGCTGTTGTTTCATTTGTCGAGGTGAAAGCGAGGGATCAATCAGATTCCAGTATTCGAAATCTTTCCCCGCGAAATTATCCTATATAAGAGCAGTCTCGCTCATAATTCACCGCCAACGTCTTGGCATTAAAGCTCTAATTCAGCTGTACCAGTACAACTGCCTGTTGAGGTTAGTTATGGGGACACTTTGTAACCTGTAAAAAGGTTAACCGTAATGGGTACCGTCATTATCGGACCCATTCAACTCGGCCCTGATGAGAATCAACGTTTCTGACACTGATTCTCTCCAGATCCGAGTTCGGTGGGAACCATTCACGTAAATACACATGTTGGGCGGAATTTAAACCCCGTTTGGTTGAAAGTGTAGTGGGCCCGTGGTTTTTGATCCGTCATTCATATTCATGTCCATTTCATATCATACTATTTTTTTGGCTTCTTAATAAACCACGTATAAACTGTTTTTCTATTTTATTGTGAATTCATCCAGACCACAACATATAACTTAATGGTTATTCGACCTCTAGAGTTGAATTATATTTTATCCATGGTTTGCTAGCTGACCCAGATCCTCACGAATCTGAAGAACAACAGGGAGATTTCGGCCAGGGTTCTAGCCCCTGGGGAATCGTTCACCCCACCCCTGTTACACAGCTACACTAAAATATCACGTATGCTTGTAAAGCAAATCTACCCCTATTGCTTTAAAAGCAATAAAATAAATATGTATATATATATATAATGCCTACCCTCAGTGTGACGGGCTCTGGTATTAAATGGCCAAACTATTCTGTGGCACTCCATGCCAAGAGTATCTTGACACCTACATAATAAAGAAAACCATAGGAGTGAAGGATAGAAATAATCCTATCAGGGCTAGAAATTATATATAACTTATTCACATTGGCAAGGGATCAGCCATGGTCAGCCTTGGCTGACAATGGCGGACCACTTGCCATTATGGTGAATAAGCAACCCAACTGGGACAGTACCAAAATGGTATTCAAAACTGCTAATTTACAATAAATTACTCTTATCGTTTACTAAATTTAGGGGTTCTATGTTACTTTAAGCAACCAATGTATACATGGGAAATTTCTTAAAATGCATACGCTTAGGAATAAATAAATTAATTAATTAATTAATAATTAAATAAATAAATAACTGAATTATTATTTTCCAAAATTGGATCCAGCTTGTGGCATGGCAGTCTGGACAAAGTGTCAACCATAACACTTTGTTCAGACTGTCAGGTCACTCAACAAAGAAAAACAGGAAAAAATACACAGCAATAGATACCTGATTAGGAATCCATTCACTCCTATGAATAATGAATATTCCCACTCCTGAATATTTAGCCAAAAAATACTTTTTGAATTCTTATAAAAGAAAAACACTTTTTACATGTCCACACGACAGACAGAAAGCAAGGAGAGTGAATCAAAGTGGAGACTGCAGATCACTGCAGTTCTGAACTGACCAATAGAAATTAATTATCTTTAACACTGATCACTGCATGACTTTCTTGAGTGTAGTCCCAGGAAAGTCAGTGAAGTTTATTATCAACCCAGTTAAAGAAGGAAAGATTAACCTTTTAAATACTGAGGCAGCTGAAATAAATATTAGTGATGTGTGGAAAAACTTGTAAAATATTAGTCAGTGCAGATTTTATTCACTGTAACTGAAAGCAGACAAGGAATATTGTTTTGTACCTAGATAAATAAAATAATACCAGCCCCAATTTCAATACTGCCACATGTACAGACCGTTACAATACTTTATATGTATCTTTGTTATCAGGTCATTACCTAGATGTTTGTCATTGCTGTGTCACATACTATACATGTACATGTCTTTGTCTTGACAAGTTGAGCTACAGTGTCATTGACACTTTCATTTGAATTTCCTTTATATATTTGGCCAGATTCATAGTGGTTTTAGTGTTTTCACATGTAAAGAGTGTGTGAAGTTTGAGCATATTCGGGTATTTTTCGAAGTAGGGTTTTAAATATTTTGGGCGTAGAGTTTTGAGTTGATTACAAAAAAGAATATAATGTAATTCGTCGCCTATATCTGAATTACACAAATTACATTTCCTTTGTGACAGATCTTGGGATATCCAGCTACCAGTTTCTATTGAAAGACGGTGATTTTTAACCCTAAATTTTAGTAGTGTTGTTGCCAAATGTTGTGGGAGGGTCTTTAGGTAATTTTCAAAACAGAATTGTGTTTTTATAACATTATAAAACTGATATTTGTTTGAGGTGCCTAATGTTTCTCTCCGTTCTTGGATATAAATATCACTGAGCCTTTGTTTAGTGAGTTCATTAAATAGTTTATTGTTTGGAATGAATTGGTTAATCCAAAAATTTGATATTCCTAAACTGTCTAAGGTGGACAAAATATATTTTAGCCATTGGTTGATGTATAGTCCTTGGGTGTGGTTCCAGTATAATACCTTATATAAAGAGGATGAAATTTTGTTGCCCTCTCCCATCACAAGTTTCGCCCAAAAACTTAGGCACCCCAATTTTATTTTGACAACACTCGGTATTAGACCTAATTCATCATATGAGAAGCATTTGGGCGTTGACTTTTTTAATTTTAGGATAAACTTCAAGAACCACAGCTCTAGTTTTTCTACTCCTAAGATTTTTTCACTTCCCCAAATTTTGCAGCCATAAAGCAAAACCGGGACAATGGATTTCTCATATATTTCTAACACAATGTCTGGTGGCAACTGGTTTCTTCTCATTTTGTTTATTGAAGAAAACAGTGCTTTTTTGGCAATATTACATCTATTATTTTTTTTTGTTGTGAATTTTCCTGATCTTGAGATTGTTACACCTAAGTATTTATAACTTTTAACTAGTTCTATAGGGGACTGGTCGAAAGTGAACTTATCGACACAAAAGACACCTGATGTAAAATCAAAACTAATGTAAATCTGTGATGGTTGTGAAACAGCAAGCTGTTAATTAGACAAACACTATCAGTGTCTCAGTTCAGTAACATTTACATGTGCATGCATTGTATGTATTCATTCAGCTGTTACAGTACATGTAGATGTGATTACAGGAAGCCTAATGCCTCTGACCTACATGCATAATACTTGTAATTTATTGCATTGTTACAGTAGCAGCTCTACTGTTGAGCCCCCTTAATTGGATATTTTTTAATTAAATAGCTGTTAATTGCATATAATGTAACTTTCAATTTTCAAAGACCAAACCATTTATCATGCATTCCAGTTCAAATTCAGTCTGTTAATTGCTTATAAATAGGTAACTGAGTAAACTTCTGTTAACTGAATTAAAAACCTTGTAACCTATTTATAGATTACTCTAATGGCCACAGAATTCCCCATATTCAAATGTGTATACAATTTAATTTTCCTTTAACCCTTTGAGCCATGATTATATATTCCATTCCAGTTCAGAGTCATCAACAGGTAGAGTATATATTTGTAACTGGGGAAGACCAATCAATATTTTCAATGTGCAGCCTTGGGGCTGCACATTGAAAATCTTGATTGATCTGCCACACAAATTCACTGAGCAACTATCTACTTTATGAATTCAGATTGTGTCACAATCCTGGACCAGAAAAGCGATCTTTCGGGTTCAAAAGGTTAATAATATCTGATTGGTGACTCAGTATGTAGATGTGCAAGCTGAGAGGTCCTCAGTTTGAATCTCACCTGCGGCAGCCGTGTTGTGTCCTTGGGCAAGACACTTCCACCCCCCTCCCCATTGCCCATGTGGGGGCACGGTGGCATTGTGTACTAAGGCATACTGCACGTCGATGGTGCACCTACATGTATCTTCTACCAATGCAAACCCTGTTTGTGTGGAGTTAGTTTGTTGGGGAGCTGACAGTTGCTCGCCATTGCTTGGCAGTTCTCTCCTGGTACTTCGCCTTCCTCCACCCGTAAAACTGTCGTGGTCTTGATTAGAAATATGTGACCTTAAACACCAATAAATAAATAATCTGATTTGCTTGTAAATGATTGGTTGAGGTGAGTGTATCATTCATAATTCGATGAATATTTTTCCCATCAGATGAATGTTTTTGCTTTGTCCCTATGCATTTGTCAAAACAGATTGTAAGTGTATCCAACTAACATTGCAATTAAACTGTAATTGCTGAAGGAGTGCTGTTCGTTATTATTCTCATGGGTTATTCACACTACATGCAGATGTAGTTTTACACCTGAGCATTCAAGACCAGGTGTATTAGCCTAAATGCATGTTAAAAATAATTAAACTGTTGTCTGCACACTGTGATTGCTTTTGGGTACATGTACATTATAATACAAACAACCACTCTAAATTAATTTATAACAAGTGAAATGAATTATCTTTCACTTCAATCTTTCACTTCATCTTTGTATGGATGAGAGTGTTTAGTTTTGGATGAAGTGCATATCAGCAGTCAGTCTTTTGTCCGTCTGTCTGTAGACAAGAGCCAAAATCACCATAACTCATTAATTTGCAGCCAGTTGTTTTGAAAAGTGATACAGTGGTGCATGGGAGCATGGTGGCTCAGTGGTTACAGCATTGAACTTCAAACCAAAAGATCCACGGTATGATCCCCACTAGGGGTAGCTGCATTGGGAAAAGGCACTTCATCCCGATTGCTTGGGTGGGGTCAAGGTAGCATGTCGATGATGCACCTGCCTTCAACCAATGTTAACCCTGCTTGTGTGGAGTTAGTATGTTGGGGGTCTGACAGTTGTTTGTCATTGCTCGGTGGCTCTCTCTGGGTACTCCGGCTTCATCCAGCCATAAAACAGGGTGGGGTATTCGTATTCATATTCAAAATATTCACTTGTATTCAGTACATTTCTTCAGGTATATGGATGTATTCAATATCCATGCCATTTTAAAGTATTCATATTTGTATGCGAATACAGTCAAATTTGAGGTGTAAAAGTCAAAAACTCATATCTGTATACATGTACATGTATTTACTAGAATTTAACCCTTAGGGCCTATTTCCAATTTTTGTGAGTTTCTTGTCTCACATGCACAAGACCATGTAAAATAGATGTTCCAACATATACATTTACATGCATTCTACAGGCTTTTGTGAACCTGATGATGGAAGTTACAGTACATGTACCTTGGCAGTGGTTTCTAGTGAAGTCTTGGCTGCCTGTTTTCATGTACTTGTATGCCGCCAAGACTTCACTAGATACCACAGCTACATGTACTGGTAAGTCAAAATATTACATTCTTATGAGGGAGTAGCAAATAGGACAAATTCTGCAGACCTTTAAGGAGACTTGAAGAACCTGTGATGAGAATCAAATGAACATTTTGTGGGAATCAAAGTTGATTCTCATTCTTTTCATTTACGAGAATCATTTGCAAGAATCACATGATTTACAGTACAGCCACTGTGAACTGGTCATTTTCCACGGGTACAATAATAATAGATTCCAAACACTAATTCTAGGGATAATCATCAAAATTGTATTAATGAAGCACCGCGTACAACCCAGTGCTTCATTAATTAAAATTTTGCTGATAATGATTTAAATTACCTGGTAAACACAAGCGTGGACATCACTGGCCACGCATGGATTATGAACAGTCCATGGCGACTATACTGTATGAACCCTGATAATTGCAACCTCAGTAGTTTTTTTCAAAATCTCTCCATGAGAGTGCTCAAAAAATAGAAAAATGTCAGGGGTTTGAATTATCAAGTAGTAATATTAACAAAAGAAAAGAAGATTGTTTGACTCATTTCTGTTGATCAGGCTGGTATGAAGTTACCTCGGGATGTTATCTCAGGCGACATGAAACTAACCAAGTAATAGCCTCTAAGTATTGCCCATGTGCTCTCCAGATCTACATGTATGTCATTAACAGTTTTAATGCTGATCAAATGTGACTTTCTCCCCCCACTTCCAATGCAAGATATGCATGTCTCATGTGAGAAGCAGGCCTGGAAATAACCTGAATTGATCGTTGTAACCTGTTTTTAAATTTATGGGGCAGGAATTCCTGGGTTAAAAAAACCCATTTCCTTGCATCTGAGTGCTTCAGCAGCCGTATTTCATCTAAATTTCCGGACACAAAATTTTCTTTTTTCTTTAGATATCCAAAAATATCGAAAATTGAAAAAAATTGCCTGATGCCAAAAACAGGTTGGAAAATATTCATTGTGCATAGCTTACCTCGAAAATGGGAAATTATGGCTGTACAAAGCTCAAATTGCGCAACGTCATAATATGCGAGTATATTTCATTATCGAGAAATATAATTCACAGCATTCCAAAGGAAACAATAAAAAAATCCAAACGTACCAGCTGTTTGTTGTTTTTATTCAATTCCTCCCAAAACCACTGAAGAATTCAAATGAACACACATGATTCCCATGGGCTTATACTTCCCAGGATTACTAGACTATTCGCCCCCGTGCCAGTGGATGATTCGTCCCTAGTTTTTGTGGACGATTCGTCAATTAAGGTCAGAATTACTCTATGATGGAGGGAGGGGGGGGGGGGGGGGCATGGATGCATCCGGTTGATGGACTCCAAAACAGCCTAGTAGCGGAAGCCGTCAAGCCCTACTGCTGTAATTCATATTAATTCACTATAATTGCCTTGGAAGTGCTTGCCAGCGGCGGATGCCATATAGACGTCGGTTGGTGTAAGCATTTTGTTGTGGTAAAATGCGATCACAGATGGTTCGGAGGTTACGTTTTTTTAAATCATCGTAACCTCCTGTAACCCGAACGATTGTTCATGACTTATTTCCAGGCCTGGAGAAGGCCATGGGAGATAGATATCTATCTCACAAGACCCATGTGGCCGGCTTATTAGCATATTTAATAAGCACAGGGCTATTCAGTCATCACACGTTCTTCTGTAAACAAACACCGTGGTGTCACATTTTGGAAATATTAGCAGACGAACGTTTGTCGAAGAAAAATGAAATAAAAACACAACCGCGAAACCAAAGAATACTTGACTCTTTTATATATGAATTTTTGGGTGAATGCCATTATGAGTGGAGAGAGTTGCACGAAATTCCAGTCAAAAAGTTATGTGAATACATTGCAGAATTCATAATATGATGTCATCGGAATGTGTCAGTGTTCATTTTGCTATAAATATTTAACCCCTGCCTGTCTTGTCGGAGTTGGATTTAATTTCGTGGTATATACCTGGGGTATATACAGAACTTTTGTGCATTTTTTTGACAAGCAAATTAATTTTTTTCCGAAGTGGACAAGACAATTATTCGATATAGCTGCATGTGCCTCTGAATTACTTTTGATGATGTCAGAGTGTTTTGGTGGGGGGAGAAAAATTATCCCTGATAGGGGTGGATGTGAGATGGGGAAGTCTCACCCTCGGAACAAGATATTTGGTCCAGACACTTGGCAAGCCTCGTGTCTGGCCCAAATATCTTGCCCTCGGGTGAGATTTCCCCATCTCACACACTCACCCATCAGGGATAATAATAGTCTCACATTATTTGGGGGCAAAAATTAAAAATATACAATTTGAATGGCAATTTTTGTGAATAGTGCGGACTAGTTTAAGTTGCTATGAAAAAAAGGGTTAATGGAAATCAATACTTTATCAGCAGTTTCACTTCATGTTTCTATTTTGTATAAAAACTTCAAATGCATCTGCATGAGATAATGGGTGTTATTTTTAACAGACTCTTGGAATAAACAAATGTCAATTGTATATATGTACAGTATGGCCACTGTGGACTTGTCACTTTCCACCGGTGGGCAATATTTCCACTGACATAATAATATTACATTCCAGACACTAATTATAGGAATAATCATCACTGCCCATGTGTGGATTACAACCGGTCCACGAGGACTGAACTGTACGTGTATTAAAAAGAAAATCTGACTTTTCTGATCATGAGATATCACAATCATTTCACTATTGGTTTTAGAAAAATAAGACTTTATTTATATATATTGCAGATGAATTTCAAAAAGAAGTGTCCATTTTGGTCTGATGATAGTAAATGTGCCTTGAAGGACTGTCATGTTAACACGTGTAAGGAGGTATGTATTATCCTTAAATTAGGCCAAATAAAAAAAAAATCTGATTCTCAGACATCCCTCATTGAAAGAGATCCCCTTCATTAAACATTTTTATTAGCTTGCTGCATCTTCTAAATTTAGCATGAAATATTGAGACTTTGAATGAAATTTGACCGTTTTGTTTGATAAATATTCATTTGCTTGTGTTTTGAACAAAGCATGATTAAAATAAAAAATACAAATTTGCAGGTACCCCAAAAAAAAAAAGCTTCATATTCTGTGGATGTGTTTCATATTTTCTGTGAATTAAGTTATTTAGCTTGTATGAGGTTGCCTTGTTCTTATTATGGGAGAGTGTCCATGGGCACTCTCGCATAAGGGCCATAACTTTTAACAAGGCAGAAACTTGTGAATAAATTTTCCAACCAAATGTAATTTAGTTCTCTACTTGTAAAGAAATAAAAAAAACCATAAAAAATAAAAGCCTCCCTCCATCATTTGAAAAATTAATTGTTTGAGAACCAAATGTATTTTTTTTTATTTGGCCTTACATTTATTGTTTAAATGATGACACTTTACATGTACCTACATGTATCAAATCAACCAAATCCCCCCAGCACCAAACACAAAACTGGCATTTCAGGGTTTGTACTGTGAATTTTAAAACATTAATTTCGGGCCACAGAATGTGCTTGAAAATATGAAATGAAAATATGCTTGGACTCTAAGGAAAGTCATGTATAACATCTTCGAAAAATATATTTATGGAAGGGCTTGGCTCAGTTTTGGGCCAAATGTGCTCTTATAAGCCGATATATTTAAGTTTTTGTTACATAAATGTATTATTTATACACAGAAATGATACTTGCACTTGATGCTGATCCTTGGGAAGCTCTCTGAGAGAGTTCCCCAATGATCAGCACTACATTTAGGTGCAGACATTATTGGTTTGAAATACGTATATAAGAATTGGTGACTGGTACTGAATGGACAATAGAAATGCTTTGAAAGAGAGAAATACTATGTTGTTAGAATAGATACTAAAAGAAATAGTGAAACATAGACGCCATATTATCTGTCTTGATCGACTCAAATCATATAATTACATTGTTTAAAAATCATATTTTTACTGTAGGTTCAACAACCAGAGAATCACAGTGAAAATAGTATCAAGGGAAAAATGTGACAATGAGAACACAACATAGATTAGATGAACGTTATTCATTTATTACCCTGATTGCTGTTTTTTTTCTTACTGAATAGGCTTAGTAACTGATCTCCTAGAACCCCTAAGAATAATCACAGGGACGTTAGTCTGAACCTAATGGAGATACTTACAAACAGGGCTTTTGTTCTGAGTGGTGTCTTCTAAACTATTGTGGATTATTTCAGAGTTAAGGAGCCTGAAGTACAAGTATTATTTACTATCTGTTCTTAACCAGTAGAGAAACTGAACTGAAACAGAGTTTTTTTCTTGAAACTGAACAAAACTGAAACCGGATCCGAAAAATCAAACCTTCCCAGTTATACAGTTAAAATCCCCTTGGGTCCACAGTGTTTCTGAAGTCAAATGGATCCTCAAAGAGTGACTAGATACCAAAACATTCTGAATGTACTCTGTGTATTGGGAGAATGCTGCAACTTAACAGTTATTTTAGAAATGGTCATTGGTATTGTTTTATGCAATTCATGATTATTTAAGGCTTAATCTCTATTGAATGATAATATACCAAATAAATATGCTTCACTTGATGAGAGCTCCTTGCCACACCTCATTAGAAAGATATTACACCCTTCATAAGCAAGAGTGACTTTCCAAGTACATGTAGCTGTGACAATTCAATCTCAAACCAACAAAATGGGTAGACAGTCAGTACTATACTACATGTACATGACTATACCTGTCTGAGCAAACAACCTTCCCGAATAACCCTACAAACATAGTGATACAGGTTTGTTTGATCATAAACAGAATGGTCATGAACAGACAAACTAACACAAGCTTTTCAATATCTTCTCACCTTTCGGTTGCAGCAAAAAATACATTTTATATAAGGATTGAAATGAATTATCTGTTGCTTTTTCATATTTATTTAAGAATTGAATGCAATTTTTATAATCTTTATTGGAGTATGAACGTGTGGGAATGGGTACAAATTATGTATGAATCCTCTAGGCAGTGATTTCTAGTCAAGTGTTGGCTGCCTTGATAGGCAACCAAGACTTGACTAGAAATCACTGTAGGCATCTGGAAATTACAGGTTGCAGTCCAGTGAGAATTCAGGACAATTGCTGAGGCCATTTAGGGTGAACAAAACTAAAAAGAAAATCATGAAAATGAACATGTCAGCTGCTACCAAGCCTCAACAAGGTCTTATAAATAGTAAATGTAGGAAAATTTGAAAATATAGATGGTTTCAGTATATAATGATTGGTTTGGTTCGGTTTTTAGCTCAACTTTGGCAAAGACAAATTTGAGCTTATGCCATGGCTAACCGTCCGTCGTCCGTCTGGCCATCTGTCCATCTGTCCGTCAACAATTCAATACGGCTCGGGCTAGAGGCTGTGTTTATGAACCGATCTTTACGAAACTTCTTGGGTACCTTTGTTATGACCGTGGGACGAGAACGAGTGTTTTTGGGTTCGGTCCGAAATTCAAGATGGCAGCCAGCCACCATTTTGTACCGACGATGCAGAAATCTGTTTTTTGCACAGAACTTCCAAATGAAAGCGCTGATTTGAATAATTTTTTGTATGAATGTTTAGTACCATGGGATACATCACATATAATACAGGTTTTTTTCTCGTACATAAATTATGCAAATTGGACTAACTTTGATGTATTTCGTGTTACTTCCAGCACTGTCAGTGCAAATGCCAATACGGCTCGGGCTAGAGGCCGTATTTATGAACCGATCTTTACGAAACTTCTTGGGTACCTTTAGTATCACCGTGGGACGAGAACGAGTGTTTTTGGGTGGGGTCCGAAATTCAAGATGGCCGCTGGCAGCCATTTTGTTCAAAATTAGAGGCAATCAGATTTTTGCGCAGAACTTCCACATGAAAGCTCTGATTTGAATAATTTTGTGTGTGAATGTTTAGTACCATGGGATACATCACATATAATACGTGTTTTTTTCTCGTGCAGAAATTATGCAAATTAGATGGACTTTGATTTTTTCAGTGCTACACATGTCAATATGGCTCGGGCTAGAGGCTGTATTTATCAACCGATCTTCACGAAACGTCTTGGGTACCTCTGCTATCACCTTGGGACGAGAACGGGTGTTTCTGAGTGCGGTCCAAAATTCAAGATGGCTGCCAGTGGCCATTTTGTACCGAAATTAGATCTAATCAGTTTTTTGTACACAACTTCTATACGGCTCAGGCTAGAGGTCGTATTTATGAACCGATCTTTACGAAACGTCTTGGGTACCTTTGTTATCACCATGGGATGAGAACGGGTGTTTTGGGTTGTGGTCCGAAATTCAAGATGGCCACCAGCAGCCATTTTGTACCAAAATTAGTGCAATCAGTCTTTTGTACAGAACTTCTGTATGAAAGTTCTGATTTGACTAATTTTTTGTATGAATGTTTAGTAAAATGGAATACATCACATACAGTATGGGTTTTTTCTCGTGCAGAAATTATGCAAATTAGATGAATTTTGATTTATTTAGTGCTACTTATACACTGTAAGTGCACATGTCAATACGGCTCGCATTAGAGGCTGTATTTATCAACCGATCTTCACGAAACTTCTTGGGTACCTTTGTTATCACCTTGGGTCGAGAACGAGTGTTTCTGAGTGCGGTCCAAAATTCAAGATGGCTGCCAGTGGCCATTTTGTACCAAAATTAGGTCCAATCAGTTTTTTGTCACAACTTCTATACAGCTCGTATTTATGAACTGATCTTCACGAAACTTCTTGGGTACCTTTGTTTTCACCTTGGGACAGGAATGAGTGTGTTTTGGGGTGCCTTTGTTATCACTGCTATGAGAACAAATATTTTGGGGTTCAGTCAGACCCACTCTGGGACTCAAAGATTTCTTTTCTAGTTTAGCATCTGACTGTCACCCACCTTTACAATACTTTACCGATACATTTGTTACAGGCTACGGTCGGTATTTATGTACAGGCCGTTACAATACTTTATATGTACCTTTGTTATCAGGTCATTATCTACATGTTTGTCATTGCTGTGTCACATACTATACATGTACATGTCTTAACAAGTTGAGCTACAGTGTCATTGACACTTTCATTTGAGTATACTCTTGAATCGGTATTGGTTCAGTATATTGCCCATCTCTAGTGTGAACCACTGATGTCAGTATTAACTAACAGTCCACCTGCAGCAATTATCTATTTAACAAATAGGTGGAATAAAGCCAAAACATTCATATGATAGGAAGATGGGGGGTTCTCGATTTGCTGGCTTCTATTGTTTTCTAAGTAGGAGTCAGTGATGCACGTTGATTATTAAAACAACATTTGTTGTGGAAGTTTAAGACAGATTACTGTAATAGTCTAGTTCTAATAAGTACATGTACAATAATTTATACGAAGAAACTTCACTGATAAAGGTTTCATTAAAATATACAGACATAAGGCCATAAAAAATCAAAGCATAGATTATCATCGGAATTTATTTTAAGTTGGTATGGAAGGGAGGATTTTATTTCTTATTATTTATTTTCTTTGAAACAAAAAATGGTGAGCAAAACCAGGCCCCCTATGTGTGTGTATATGCATGCATTGACTGGCAGGTGCTAAATTATTCTCGGTCATCAAAATTTGTTGATTTGTTTTTGCCTTGTTTCAATATATGGGAGAGTGCCTTTGGGCACTCTCCCATAAATTGTAACAAGTCAAATCTATACTGACGAAATACATAGATAATATGAAGCACATGAATAGAATGTGTTGTGTTACCTGCACTCCAGAATATAGCGCAAACTAACTTCATGTGTTAATGAAGTAATAGCATTAATAAATAGTAATTATTGGTAGCAGTACACTGTTCACTTATTTAAAACAAACTATAGTTACACTTTCTATCCGCTGCGAGCAAACTGAACAAATATTTAATTAGTTTGCAGGCAGATTGAGAATTTTTAAAAGTCGGACAGCTGGCAAATCAAGACTTAACCAGGAAAATTGTTCTTCAAGTTATGAAAAACTCACCTTGCCCAATCATATGCTAGAAAATTAGATATTAAAGAAAACTGAATATAACAAAATGCCTTTCTTTCTGTTACAGGATGACGTGCCTGCGGGTTTAAAAGGAGCAGCAGATAATACAAGAAAAAATAAGGTAATATTTGTTTATTGTAATACAGAATAGCAATGCTTGTTTGATCACAAATATTGGAAGTGTTCATATTGGATTTATGGGTGAGATCTGTTGACATTTTCAACCTGCAGCTTCATGACTACAGGTCGAAAATGTTAATAATCTTCCATAAAAATTCAATGAGTGCCTTGATATTGGGAAATTTTTAGACCTCTGCAGGGCAGGGCTGCAAAAAAGGGTATTAGTGTCGAAAAATTTGACAGTTCACATGATGACTAAACCAGTTAATATTATTATAGGTTGAAAATATTAATTGGTCAGTCCCACAGATTCAGTGAGTGTTGTTAATAATATGAAATTTAGATGCATTATGGTGTTGGACTTCAAAATGAGCTGTAGTATGGAAAGAGTTAACAGTTTAAGGCTTGAACATGCTTTAACCCTTCACCTAATGAATCGACCAATACCATCCACATAATTTACAAATTAAGCAGCTGAAAAAAAAATTCAAAGAAATTAAACAAAACCATATTATGTGACCTCTCATTGGAACGAGCTTGTCAAGCTCATTCCAATGAGGGGTCACGTGATATGGTTTTGTTGAACTATTTTAAAAAACAATAATTAAAAAAATAAATTTTTATATCCTGTGCAGCAGGTAAAGGGTAAATTCCAGGCTCTTGAAACTGTTGAACTATCAAACTTCATTTGGGAATAGTCATACAAATATATATTTAGTTAATTGTTTGGATTTTTATAATGAAAATGTGTACCTATAAGCTGTAGCTTATTTCTCACCTACTTTACCAGAGATGAGACATTGGTGTTATTAATTATGGTGGCAGTGGCAAGAGCAGAGTGTCAGCTTTTGAACTGTAATTATTTATTTTTTTATTGGTGTTTAAGGTCACATATTTCTGCACAATGGCTAATCATGACCACAACAGTTTTATGGGTGGAAGCTGGTGTACCCGGAGAGAACCACCAAGCAACGGCGAGCAACTGTCAGCTCCCCAACATACTAACTCCACACAAGCAGGTGTTACAATTGGTTGAAGACAGGTGCACTATCGACATGCAGTATGCCTTAGCACACAACGCCACTGTGCCCCAAGAAGGCATTGGGGGGGGGGGGGGGGGGGGGGGGGGTTTGAACTGTTCATGTATGTATCATTGTGTAGGGAGCTTGGTGGCTCAGTGGTTACTGTATTGGACTTCAAACCAAAAGGTCCATAGTTTGATCCCTGCCATGGGTAACTGCGTTGTGTCCTTGGCCATGGCACTTAATGCTGATTGCCCACATGGAGGCACATTGGCTCTGTGTACTAAGGCATACTGCACGTCATCTGCAACCAATTCTAACCCTGCTTGTACAGAGTTAGTATGTTGCAGAGACTGACAGTTGATTGCTGCTGCATTGTGGTTTTCTCTGGGTTCTCTGGCTTCCTCCACACATAAAACTGTCTGACACCAGGTGATCCTGGCTGTCAAAAGACAAATAAATAAATGTGTAGTGTTTGAAATAATTTTCAAAATTTTCATGTACTCCGAACATGCATAGTAATATAAACTACCTGCACAACAGAAAACTTACCTGTGTGACAGAACTGGGCAGCAAATTATTTGGTGACCCCTACTTACTTATTGAATCATTATCAAAGATCCCTTATTTCATACAATTCAATTTTTTCTATAGTGAATTAAACATTAAGGGCCCAATTCCGACGTTAATCATTTTTTACTGCAACAGAATAGGTGCCCCAACATGCAGTCTCTGGGTAAATTTGCAAGTTAAATTCTAAGTACCCTGGTAGTTGTTTCTAGGCAAGTAGAAAGAACTGCTATGCCATAGAAAGTAGACTGTCAAAGTCTTGCAAAGACGTTCAATATTGAAGCCTTTAGAGTTAAATATGGGACTCGTTAGATTATTGACAAATATAAATATCTGATTTCAGTGATGTATATTTTTCAGTACTCAAAAGAAGCACAAGAAGATAAGTCTTGTGGAGAACAAGAGCACAATGTTTTGGGTGCTGTTGATACAACTATAAGGTATGTACATTTTTATACCTTCACTCTCTAAGAGAATGGATGGTATTCTGGATTACATGCATCTGTCTGTCTGTTTATGCATCCGTACATCTAAGTGAGTGGATGGATTTCAATTAAATTTGGTATGAGGGATGCTTATGACAAGCAGCTCTTGCACATGTTACAAGAAAGTTTCTCATACTTTTTCAACAGAGTTACAGCCTTACTTTGTATTAATTCATTTCTGCATCATTGGTCCAGCACTGAAGTAGGGATATGAATTACCTTCAGCATTAGCTCCTGTTTTACTTACATCTGTGCACTGTTGACTGAGAATCCTGGACGTTTGCCCCGTGGACATTTGCCCTGGTTGCATATTTTTATACTACAACCAATGATCCAGACTTAGCTGTTGCAAACTGTATAATATCAAGGGCCAAACACATATTTTGAACCCCCCCAATCCCCAAAATTTGCACACAGTACCGAAAATTAAAAGTCCTATCTGGCCCTCCATACTTTTAGTACTTGCACATGCACAATACTCAGGAAGAGACCGGAATTGGCGCAAACATCATTCTTTGTTTGGCCCTAAGTCAGTAAACATCTCAACTGACATCTGTGCTTTAAATCTCTCTTTTGGTGGATGCCAGACATAAATCAATGAAGTATATGGTGGATTCAAGGCAGTAAATAGATGATGGAAGTGAACATTGGTTTTTTGAGACGTTCAGGGCTGTAACTTATAACTAATATGAAAATTATTTCTTGTTATCCAATTTCGGGATATACGCTTTGACGTCATTAGTTTTGCTAATGATTTACCTACTGTTGGGTATGTGTTCCTTCCGTATCCTTCCATGAACCCTCTGGTTAAACTCCTGAGCTTTCTGGCTGTTTTTTATTGACATTTTTTTATTAAATTTCTTGGGAGTTTAACGTATTGTACAGAAGGTTTATTCTGTTTATCCCCACTGTTACGTCCTCACCCTAGGGGTGTTGGGTCGTTTTGGTCTTGCATCTTCTATCCGATGTATTGTTTTTTCTTTGTATGAAGACCTAGCTAGCCGTTTTTATTGTCTTGCATCTCCTACTGGATGCATTGTTTGTTCTTCACATGAAGACCTAGATTTGCATCAGGTATCAGTTAATTATTTACTGACTTTGGCCTTTTGTGTGCCTATTGTCTAGTTTCCGTTTTTTCTAATCCTGACGTTGTTTATTTTTAACAAACCTCTTAACAGGTAATATTCAGGGTTTTATTTCATCACAATTATAGTAAGATACATTTATTAATATTCTGGTAGTATAGCTTTAATATCTTTGTTTTTGTCTACACTTTGGCTCTATCGGGATGCCCTTGGGCTCGTGTATCCTTATATTGTATTATTATATGTTAACAGTGCAGTGAACTTTGTTTTTATTGTAATTATTTATGAAATTACTGCTCTCAATTTAGGGCGAAGAAGTCTACATCAGATTTACATGCTTGTTGCCTTGCCTGTAGTCGCTGCACTCCTACTGATTCCTACTTGTGTGGTTGGGGATGACTCATTAGGATGCTAACATTGGAAGTGGGTGTCACGCTATGTATTCATGGTGAAGTTCCGATGTCGGGGCTGTCACCGCAAGATAATTTGCGTTTTCAGTTTCTTTTCTGGAGGAAGAAGAACATGGTGATGGTATTGCGACACCTGTCCAGAATGTGCTGCCCTCGTCATGCTCTGAGGAGCAAACAGAGCTAGCTGCTAAGGTGTTCTTGATAATAAAGGGAATAAGGCCTTTTATTCCAGCAGCAAGCTCGACCGATCACGCAGTTACCCGATAGTGGGAACTGCAATACCGGGTATGTTTGTTACAGTCGAGGCGAGTGTAGATTTGAGTAGAGCGAGCACCTTATAATCAAAAGCTCACCCAGCGACAATGGCAAAATAAGGGGAAGAAGCCTGCAAGTTTCTTTTTGGGAAGCTCATCGAGGTCTGGGATCAGACTGTGGGTGGGAGAGCCTTCTCTAACCCAGTAACAGTCGGGGTCGACTATTGCTTTGAGAAACTTGCACTGAATCAGAGCTAACGTCCTCCCTGGCCACTCTTTCTACACTGCAGCCGGGGTTGGCTGCTGTTATGGCTTCTTCCTCTGCTTCAGCGGAGCACATGCGACCGCACACTAGCAACCCGACTTTGGATATTCATGCAGCCGAGCAAATACACTCCAGTCTTTGCCCTTGAAGTCGGTCCATCCAGTAGCTAGTGATTCAAGGCTTGATTCATCGGCACGTTCGGCAAAGAGATCGGCGGCCAGATCTCTGTCCCAGGAGCAACATGCGGTGAAGAATATAAGCTGTCGCAATTTGCACAGCTTATCGCAGCTTAAAAAACTCAGCAAGGGGTACCCGTCAGCAGACTATGGTAGTGAGCCATCAGACGGTGCTGGATCGGTCCGGTTATCTGTGCATGTAGAAGTCAGAAGTTTCTCTATGAGACGCTCAGCTAGATCTGAGGTCATATCACCGATTGGAGAACCCTCTCCATCCTGTTAACAGTCGGGGTCGACTGTGTCTGTTGTGAGACTCTATAATGAGTCAGAACACGCATTGGAATGTTCCTTCCACACTGCAGCCGGGGCCGGCGGCAGTTATGGCTTCTTCTTCTTACATGGAAGCACACGAAAGGGGATTAGCCTAGAAGTTTCTAAGCGTGATACTCGGCGAGATCTGGGGACAGGTCGCGAGTGCAGAGCGTTCTCCTTCCCGTTAACAGTCAGGGACAACTGTTTTGTGTTGTAAGAAACTTCAATGAGTAGGAGCATCCTTCCGAAATGTGACAAGTTTGGATGCTTCTTCCGCACTTCAGCTGGGGTCGGCTGTTGTTACGGCTTCCTCTTCTTCCATGGATATGCACACTAAGGGGTAGGTACCTACAAGTTTCTAACGGAACGTTCAGCGAGGTATCGAGTAGACCACGTGCTTGAGAACCCTCTCCTTTTCCGTCAGCAATCGAGGTCGACTGTTTTTGATTCGAGAAACTTTAGTGAGTTGGGACGCCCGTTCACACTTGAAGTTCGGCATGGAGATGAAGACTTCTAAGCTATGTTAGCCAGGCTCAGACCGCTGTCTTTTGGGAATAAAACTTCTAAAGGAAAGAGTGTTATTCGGTTTGTTTTCCTAGGTGTCACAGACTTGAGTCTTATTGTTTACACCATAGTAGCCTAGCTAGAATCATGAGTGGTGTTTTCAGTAATTATGCAATAACATAACTGAAATAACTTATCTCTTGAGACTACTGTCTCTTTGGGAATTACAGCTGTTAAAAATAGCGGCTCTTCATTCCCTACCTTGCGCAATGATAGTTGTAAGTCTCCGTTCAGTGAGCTTTCAAGGTCGCAACTTACACCAAAATATCTGTCTTCTCAGAGATGAAGACTTCTAAGCTATGGCTGGCATTATAAGTCTCCTTAGTGAGCTTCTAAGGCCGCAGTTATCAGCCTTTTAATTGTCTTCACGAATAGGAAGACCGTTAGCTGCTTCAGCTATGCTGAGTTCATTGTTCTATCGGACAATGTTAGAGGGGGTTATTTTCTTCCTACCAGTATTGTTTGGTGTTAGTTATCTGAGGCGATAAGCCAAATTGATGATGCCATATTAACCTAGTGTGATTAATGAGCCTTTCTTCAAACGCCTGTACTAAACTCCTTCTCAGGAATGTATTTCCTGATATCAGATCGAATGTAAGGAGTTCATCTAGGTTTTTATGATCGGGTGTCAGAACATTGTTTTTGTCTCCCTCTCCATTTCTATCCAATCTATTGTTGTGGATTATATTTCCACTCGAGGGATTGGATATTATGTCTATATGGTGTATTATTTGGTCATCATGTCCTCCTCCGTCCTTAGTGGCATTATGGAGTCAGTCAGATGTGAGGGATCCCTGCACTGTTTGATAACTAACACAAAAGCGTTACAAGTCATGCCGGGTTACTGTTATTATGATTGCTTTGTCTATAAGCTTTTTAGATGTATTACTCTTATTGAGAATAACAGCAGCAGTATAACCTTAAATCTAATGCGCCGGTCTTACTTATCTATCGATTCAAGTAATGCGGGTGGGGGTGGGGGGGGGGGTGCGATAGGAATTATTCGTCGCCCCCCTCCCCCAATCCCCAAAATTTGCAAACAAAACAGAAAATTAGATTTCCTAACTGGTCCTCCATACATTTACCCTCTGCACATGCGCAGACGTCAGGAAGTGACCGGAATTGGTGCCAACTCCTTGTCAGATAACAACAAACTGACTTTTATGCTTTTTAAATCTCAATTAATAATGATGCCAGACACAGATCAATGGTTAAATTTGTGGATCCAAGGACTCAATTGGATGAAGGAAGGAAGAAACGGTGGTTTGAAAATGTTCAGGGCTGTAATTTTATAATATTTATAAAAATTAGTTCATGTTCCCTAATTTCGGAACATGAGCCTGATGTCATCATTGTTGATAATGATTTTTCCACTGTTGGTTAAGTATTTCTTCCCTAACCTCCCTTGATCCCCCCTGTTAAACTCCCAAGCTTTTTGGCTTGTTTTTTTAAATTTTTTATATAAAATTTCTTGGGAGTTTAACGTGTTACACAGAAAGTTTTTTCTGTATCTCCCCAGGGTTACGTCTTCACCCTTAGGGTGTTTAGACATTTTTAGTCATGCATCATACTTCCAATGTATCGTTTTTTCTTCTGATGAAGATCTTGCCTTACATCGGATAGTTCAAAAATCTGTTACTGACTTCAGGCTGTGTTGTCTGGGGTCTCGTTTTTGGTTTTCAGTTGGACGTTGTTTAGATTAGCGTTTGTTATTTATGTGTAGGTTCCTATTTCTGATATTGGTAGGTCTGTTGTAAGATACATTATACAGTCCCGTAGTGTGGCAGTTAATTTTTGGGAGGAAAAAATTAATTTTGTCCACACTTGGGCTCTTCTGGGATACATTTGGGCACTTCGTTCCCTTTGGGAACTTGGGCTCTTGTCAGAATTTTCCGAAATTTTTTTTGGTGTAAACTATTTTTCGATTTATATTTTGAATGTTTTTGTTATGTATCTTTTTATTTGTATTTAATGTGGAATTGGTGGGAGTACAATCGACTTTGTCTGCTTCATTATGTAAACTTATTGCTCTTTAAGCAAGGCGAGGAAGTTGTTCCTCTTAATTTCTTGTAGGTTGCCTTGCTTGTAGTTGATGTACTTCTACTAATTCTTGTTCATATGTGCCGCATGGGATGACAAACATTGCTGACGGGTGTCTCGGTACGTTGTTAGCGAGGGACCACTGCCAGTCCTCTTGTAATGAGAGGGTGTCACCAGTCCTCTCGCCCTAGGTCGCTCTAGTTTATTAGTTTATATTTACAGAGGAACAAGAACATGGTGATGTTTACGGGACGCCGTCAGATAGTGTGCTTCCGTCGTCGCATTAATTAGTCAATCAGAGCTAGCGGCAAAAGTGCTCATGAATATTAGACAGGGCAATAAACCACAGTGTGGTTTCAAATCCCTGTCGCCAGCTAGCTCGACCGGTGAAGCGGTACACCGCCTGAGGGTACTGTGACGCCTGGTGTGTCCATTGCAGTCAAGGAGAATGGAAAGGGTGGAACGAGCACTATAATATAATATTAATATAAGGCTCACGACGATGGAAAGGAAGAAGCCGGCAAGTTCAGCAAGAAGCTCGGCGAGATCTGAAGGACCGCGAGCAAGAGAGGGCCCCTCCCCTCTCTCTTTTATTATAATATCTGGGGCCGATGTTATGGATCGAAACTTGCGTCAGTCAGAGCATACGTCCATGCCTCCCATCTGGGACGATCCATTCAGTTTACAGCTGAGGTCGGCTATAATTATGGCTTCTTCAACATCTACCAAGCACACAGGACCGCACCTTGGTTACGTGGCTTCTGATATCCAGCCTGCATCGCCGAGAAAGTCACTCTTCCTCAGAGAAGTCACACCATACAGTAGCCAAGGAGACGAGGCCTCGTTTATAGGGACGTCCACAGAAAAAAGCCAACTCTTGCACACTGTCCCAGGAGCAGCCGGCAGCCATGCAACAGAAGACCGCTGCTCCTTAGGCCTCTGTAATGGACTTGCTGTCGCAGATTGCGCAGCTCATCGCAGCATCCCAGCAAATGCAGAAGCAGATGATGATGGCAGTCTCAGAACTTGAGTTGTCGGAAGGTGCTGGGTCGGTCCAGTCATCTGCACATTCAGATGCCGACGACCGTGAGTATAATCTGATTCAGTTGGAGGATGACAGGGATTTGGAGGAGAATTACCCTTCCCTTTCGGAACAACAGGGTGGCGATAGCGCTTATGCATCTATACTTCCCTGAGTTTGTTCCTAAGAATCAGAATGCTGCGACAGCTTGAAAGTAGCACTATTCAATAGCTTAGACGCGGCCTCATATATCGGGACATCCGGAGAAAGTACATCTTGGACATAAGGTACCGGGAACAGCCGGGAGCCAGAAGACCGCGGCTTCTTAGGCCTCCATTACGGTTTGGCTGACGCAGATGCGCAGCATCCCAGCAAGTGCAGTAGCAATCGACGGCAGTCTCAAAATCTGAGCTGTCGCATGGTGCTGGGTCGGTCCAGTTATCTGCGCGTTCAGATGCCGTTGACTGTGATTTAGCTGATTCAGACAAATGATGACGGGATATGGAGGGAATTTACCCTCCACATTCGGAACAATACAGGATTGAGAGGATTATTCCTTCAACACTACCCTGAATGTGTTCCAACAAATCAGAATGCTGTGTCTATTTACAAGAAACCGCTAGCATTGTTGCACGCTAAATTATCCGGAAAAAGAGAAGGGATGTCTTTTCCGGTTAAGTATAGATAGGTATCGCAGGCTTTTAGACGACTCCACATTCAACTTTCCAGTGGAAAGAAGTCATCTTCTTCTGTAGTTCCGCTGGTCGGAAAACAGTGAGGATGTATTGAGAGTTCCTCTGCATTTGAATGAGTAGGCTAAGGACCTAGCTATGGCCTTACCTTCGTCATTCGTTATTCGCTTAGTCATAATTGAGACAACATTTATTCATTCAGAGCGAATTTAGACTCACTGTATTATGCAGATCACCTTTAAGAGCTGTGACGCTACGTCTCTACGGAAAGGAAATCGAGGACGTTTGTACCTCATTTAGAGTCCTTTCCAGGGCTATATATTTATCACATATAACTCTGTCTTAACAAGTTGCTAATTCGGAGTTAAATAGACGTGACAGAGCCCTTGCGTCGTCATCCTTAATAGATGACATGGTGAAAAACTCTCTTAGAGTCGCTCCGGTTTCCGCACACTAAGTTTTTGACGATAAGCTTTCATTGGTTTATGAACAAGCTACAAAGAAAGCATCAATACTCTGCTCCTTATGTCGACGTATATTCGACACGCATTAGCAGAAAGGAGTAAGGGAGGACGTCCTAGACAGAAGGTTGCCTATAAGGACTCCTCGTGAATGTATAGTTTACTCTCATATAATTACTCTAGGGATCATTATATAGTGACTTGAGTACGGGGCTTATGTCTGATCGAGACTTCCGGTCAGACGCTCCTAAACTGCTGAGTCGAGGCGCTTCACGAATGAGACACAGTTCCTCCTTCCGTAGGCCTCGCTACAGGTGTGAGTTAGGACCTCTATTGTTTTGCGGTTGACGGATGGTTATCAAGATGAGCATCAATCTGGATAACTGTTACGGAGAGTAGTAGTTCAGAAGTGTGGTTTCAGATGGCCTGCGGCTATCTTTCCTAGAGAATCACAACTAATTTAATGTCTGATGGACAATGCTTCCGTCTAATCCTTGCATAACAGTCTCTCCAATCGGAGGTAAAGGTTCTCTTGACAATGATATTAATAGAGGTCGTCGAGAATCAAGATTCTCTGGAATTCTGTAGCCACCTGTTGCTCGTACCGAAGCCTAAGAGCTCGTTCCGACAGATAATAGACTGGAGCTTGTTAACAAGTTTATCAAAGCTCAAAAAGTTTATTTATGATTATCATTTAGTCGGTTAAAATGAGTGTTCGAGTGATTGACTATGCTATAAGCATAGATCTAAGGATAGCTTTGGTCTGGAGATAGCGCCCTGCGCTGTCATTCAAATATTAACTTGGTAATGTCTTGTAACAATCTTGTTTGTCCTCCATATCCAGAACGAATTAGTTTTATGCGACTGATGGAGATGTGCTCAGCGGCTACGCATCTTGTTTAGATGGGTCGCTTACGCACACGCCCCCTCCAGTTATTCTTGCACAGAACTGGAGTGTGACAACGCATTCGCTCAGGACCAGTATTGTTTTAACGGATATAGTACACAAAAAGGTCCATATTGAGGCAGATTTTCAGTGGTTAACTGGTAGAGTGCTAAGTTTTTTTGGTTGTCAAAATTTTGTTCACATGTTATTGCATTGCTACAATTTATGGGAGAGTGCCTATAGGCACTCCCCCATAAATTGTAACAGGGCAAATCCACCCAGACTAAATAATATCACATCAAAAATTAATTGAAACGCATCTACAGAATATGAAGCCTTTAAGCTGTGGTACCCACACTTCAGGATAAAGCCCAAAAATGGGCTCCAAAGCACTCCACCAGTTAACTCATTAGTTCCACTGCAACTGCAAGATCCGGCTTACACGATTATGACAGGTATGAGTCTATAGTTTGGGGCACGGCCCTGAGTCCTACAGATTATAATTGCAGGGGTCTGAGACCCTCGGTTCCTGTAGAAACACATAATCATCAAGAATGATGTCAATATTGTTAGCGCTATATCAGTGCGTTCACGCTTGTTCAGAGTTTGTTGAACAACTCAATAGTGGTAGCGTACATCAGGAACCAGGGCGGCACCCATTCACTTTTGTTATAACACCTAACGGAGAATCATTTTCATGTCTCTCTATCCGTCATATACTGGGTCATCTGAACGTACTAGCAGACTCGCTCCTCGGAAAGGTCGCCTGTTTCATATGTATGGACGCTCAACATGCATTTATTTGTACAGTTTTGCTACCAGTGGAATCACCCCATGATTCTTTAGTTTGCGATGCAGTGGAACAATTGTTACTGTCATTTGTGTCGCCATGCCCAGATTATTGAGCGCAGGTAGTAGATGCTCTGCAAATTCATGGGGAGGATTATTAGGATATGCATATCCTCCTATTCATTTGATTCAATAGCTTATGTTCAAGTTTAAACAGTAAATCCTACTGGTAGCGCCTCTGTTGTCACAAGAATCTTGGATCAATATTCTCAAGTGTTGGTTATGTGACGCTCCCCAGAAGCTTTCTCCCAGAGAGGGTCTTCTTTCAGGGGATGTTTTATTCTAAACGTTCCTCTCCGTCCATAGTGGCATATGGAGTTGGTCAGACGTGAGGGAACCATTCGGTTCCTATATTTTTATTGTAACTGACACAGGTACGATTAAATAATACAGGTGAGGGGATTTTGTTATGACTTTGAATTCCCCCCTCCCCCACCCCCACCCAACCGTGAGAGAACCATTGCGGTTCCTATATTTCTTATCAACCTACTCACAATTGTTTACTTCAGGCTTGCACTACAGTGGAAGTCCCTAACTCGGATATAATACTCTCTATTTTTGTCTTTCCCAAGCAAGTTGGGAAGGAAAAGTGGTGCAAAAGCACCAATAAAAAATAAGCCAAAACTGGGTCGAGTGCAACCGGCGCAGACCCAGTACGGGATGCTCTCTCCCAAGTACAACTCCACGACTTCCGTTGCCAGTGCGCATATACCGTCTCTAAAGACTCATTCTTTTTATAATCCGCTTCGTGTCGAGATGTTCTTGCACGCTTATCAGTGTTCCACCAGCTCGATGTTTGATGATTCCTGATTCATTGTACCACAGTGTATCCTTTGTATTCTCAGGAACAGTGTTTTTGTATATTCTCTTTTCTATTATATGTCCATAATGTATATTTATTTGATCTCTCTCGAGTCGCGCGCGAATTTCGTGTGCCACGCGGTTCGGACTTAGATTATTTCACAATTATTGTTGATGCTTTTTTTGCAAAATTTTCTAATTGTGTTAGAGTTAGGTGTCAGCGGGGTACCACTCCTACAGTGTTTCTTCTTTCTTTTGAGAGTAGTTTTCCTGTTGTGTGGTTCCCGGTCGACTGTCTGGGGTCTTTGTTTCTGTCACCTTTCTCTCTTCTTTGGGGGTGTTCTGTTTTCTGATTTCACCTTCTCTGCTCCTCTCACCTCTATCATGCCCAGGACAATTCCTTGTGGGCAATGTCTGCTGCCAAAGCATGTGGACAATGTGCATTCGTCGTGTTCCTCCTGTAATGGGTGTTCGGCCGAGCGGCCATGTGGTGTCTGTGGAACATGGTCTTCCACCTTCTGGGCGTCAGTAAACCGTGTCGTTCGTTCTCGTGGCCGTGCCTCCTGCTCCCGCGGGAAAGGAGAACGTGGTCGTTCGGGACCTTCCGAGCCGACTTTGTCTGGTGAGAGTTATTCCTCCTCCGTGGGGGATGTGCAGTCTTTTCCTGTGGTGGATACTGCGGGAGCCGTTGAGTGTTCTGGTGAAGAGATGCCTGGTTCCGGGACTACGGTCCCCCTCCAGTCGACATCTGAGGCTGTCACTAGGGTTGTGACTCCTCCTTCGGAGCCGAGCCGGTGTGCTCTCTCCACTATTTCACCAGCCTCAACGACTCTCGACGTATCTACTGCTACTGCTGGTCCGTCTGCTTCGTCGTCTGTTTCAGCCGGCCTCGGCTTTTCGCTGCAGGGGACTGCAGGAATGTCCGATACTGTAGACGTGGGATATCGGCCTCAGCCTTCCCTGACTTCAACTCGGCGAAGTCGGAAGGGGCTACCGGCCGAACCCATCTCTGTGGTCTCTTCGCCGTCGAGCACCACAGTCGTGTCTTTGGATTCGGATGTTCGTAGTGGAAGCACTATGAACTCCGTGGCGTTTCCGTCTACTCATTCTGGCCACACGACCAGTTTTGGGGGACCAACGCCTTTTGTGCAGCCTGGACCTTCTGCCCCGCAGAGGTCCGCGGTGACTCTCATGAGTTCTTGCCATATTGATCCTCGGGGTGCATCGTACCCCTATACACGTCTGCCTTCAGATGTTTCGGCTGCCGCCCGTCGTCCCGCGTCGGGTGTTTTGGAGGATCGTGACCCTTCGCTGGTTAAGAGGGTCAGAGGTGAAGCCACTTTGCCGGTTCGCTCCCCTATCGAACCGGTCGGTACGGGCAGTGAGCTTAGGGAGGCCCTCTCCTTACTCACTCAGGTTCTTTCTAAGAGCCTTCCTGTTGCTTCCAGCGAGGCTATGAGTGGTTTCCAGATGCCTCCTATGGCGCCGCCTCCCGGGATTGGAAACAGGCTGGTTTCTGATTCCTCTGGTGTTCCGACACCATGGGAGGCGTCGGCTGGTTTGCCCACGATGGGCTATGTGTCTTCCGACTCTGGGGAGGAGTCCGACATGCTTGAGGTCGAGGGCCAGCAGTCTTCGGACTTGGGGGCAGCTCTTGACTTTGTGTTTGGGTTTCTGCCAGATCTCAAACCTGCTAACCAGCCGACAGTGTCAGCCTGGCCGCGATCATCGGTCGCGCGCCAACAGCCTATGGAGCAACCTGCTTCTGGGCGCCTTCGACCGTGCCAGTCGGTACAGGTGGCTGAAGCTTTTTCAGCATTGGATTCCAAGCTGAATTCCAAGGCTTTGAAGACTTCGTTCTTCACCAGGGTTGACACCTTTTTGCCTCCTGTGCGTTATCGTTCCTACGATTCCGCCAATCCGTCGGTCTGCCAGACTTTGACGGTTCTGGATCAGGACTCCACTTCCCTTGGGCTTTCCAAGCCCAAGTCTGCCGTCATTCCAATGACGACTCTGGAGTCCACGTTGGGCTTATCTAGAGAGATGCTTGGCATGCTTTCTCTCTCAGATCACGTCGTCTCAGCTTTGGCTGCTTATCTGCCTCCAGATAAGTTTGACGAGGTACAGGCTCCTTTGCGTGTGCTGTCCAAGGCGCTTATGCACCTTACTCACACGCATGCCTGTAACACGGCTAATTTGGAATTGGTTCGAAGGGACGCTGTGCTGGACACAGGACAATCCCTTCCCGAAGAGCGGCGTGCTGCTCTTCGATCTGCTTCTTTGGCAGGTCCGCAACTTTTCCATGGTTCCGTGTCGATGGTCCGGGATGACGTCCTACGTCATTCCAAAGATCAGCTGCTGTTTCGTCAGCTTGATCATCCTTCTCGGGGAGGCAAGGGCCGTTCCAAGCCTAACAAGTACCCTTCTGCTTCCTCTGTGAAGGAAAAGGCTGGTCCTTCTGCCGCCGCCTCTACTTCTTACTCACGGGGTAAAGGTAGGGGTCGGCAGAATCGAGGGAAGTCTCAGGATTCTTCATTTAGCAGAGGAGGTGGTTTCTCCTCTCGCGGGCCTCGCCGGGGCTCAAAATGAAGGTCCTCACCTCAACTCGTCCCAGGTTGGAGGAAGGATAGCAGAGTTCACAGACCATTGGACCACCATCACATCCGATCCATGGGTGTTAGATGTTGTTCGGTCCGGGCTGCGCATATCCTTCCGACGGCACCCCACTCTGTCAAGGGTGCCTCTTCCAACCACAGTTCCTTCAGACGTTGTACGTCGGGAACTTTTGTGCACGGAGATTGCCAATCTCCTGGCAAAGGGGGCAATCGAGGTCGTCAAGAACGTCAGTCAGTGGGTTTCTATTCCCGCCTGTTCTTGGTGCCGAAGAAGGACGGCCGACTCCGACCGGTTATCGATCTGAGTATCCTGAACCAGTCTATCATTGCTCCCAAGTTCAGCATGGAGACTTTCAGTTCGGTCCTCCAATCAATTCACCAGGGAGATTTCGCAGCCAGCATCGAGCTGCGAGACGCTTACTTCCACGTTCCGATGCATCGGGCGTGACGGAAGTATCTCAGGTTCGCTTTTCTGGGGCGAGTTTACCAGTTCAAGGCCATGCCTTTCGGCCTCAACCTGGCTCCTTGGGCGTTCACCAGACTGATGTCGCATGTGATAGCGTTCCATTGCACACAGTCCAGGGTGACTACTTCGGCATATCTGGACGATATCCTCCAGAGGCATTCCAATGCTGCCTTACTGGAATCGGATGTCACCACTCTGTTGAGCTTACTCACGTCGCTAGGATTCAGAGTCAACGAGGAGAAGTCGGACCTGGTCCCTTCTCAGTCGTTTTCTCATCTGGGGATGTCTTTCCAAACCAAATTCAATTTGGTGGCGGTTCCCCAGGCCAAGGCTGTGATTCTCTCAGCTTTTGCTCTGACTCTGTCCCAGTCCAGGTCCGCGACCGCTCGGAGTTTTCTCCGGCTGATCGGTCTCTGCGGTTCGGTGACGGATCTCATTCCTCTAGGTCGGCTGCGTGTCAGACCTCTCCAACACTTTCTGCTCAGTCGTTGGAGGCCGAATGTAGATTCTCTGGATCAGGTGCTTCCGTTTCCGGACTCTCTGTATCCTCACCTTCTTCCCTGGACAGATGTTCAGTGGATTACGCAGGGTGTTCCAATGGACTTACCCACGTCTGATCGCGTTCTGACGGCAGATGCCAGCGATCTCGGATGGGGTGCGACGTTGGATCCTCTCGGTCTTTCCCTATATGGGATGTGGGACCAGGATCAAGCAGCTCTACACATCAACCAGAAGGAGCTTCTTGCTCTTCTGAGTTTCAGGCAGTGGATCCCTCACCTGTCGAATCGCCAGGTCCTTCTACTATCCGACAATTCGACAGTGGTTGCTTACATTCGGAACCAGGGCGGCACACACTCGGTTCCGATGTACGAGTTAGCTCGGGATCTTCTACTGCTCGCTCAGGATGTTCACGCCGGAGTGGTTGTTCGTCACATTCCCGGTCGTCTGAACGTCCTAGCCGACTCCCTGTCCCGACAGGGCAGGGTTATTTCCACCGAGTGGATGCTTCACAGGGCAGTGTTCCAGTCGCTTTGCGATCTCTGGGGACGTCCCCACATCGACCTCTTTGTGACTCGTTGGAACCATCAGGTGGACACTTTCGTGTCCCCGTGTCCAGATCCTCTGGCTTTTGCCGTGGACGCTCTGTCACTCGATTGGAACGGTCTAGTCGGCTACGCCTTCCCGCCGGTTCCGATTCTTCCTCAGGTTCTCGCCAAAATTCGAACCTGCAGTTGTCGAATCATTCTGATCGCTCCCCTGTCGCCTCAGCAGGTGTGGATCAATCAGCTCCGCTTGCTGATGGCGGCGTTTCCGGCACGTCTCCCGCTACGTCGCGACCTTCTTTGTCAAGGTCGCCCAAGGAGGTTTCACGTCGACCCGACTTCGTTGTGCCTTCACGCATATCTTTTGTCAGGTCCTGTCTCCTCCGTAGAGGTTTTTCGAGACGAGCAGTGGAGTGCATTTCTTCTTCAAGGAGGCACTCCACTGGTTTAGCTTATGCAGCTAAATGGAAGGTCTTCTGTCGATGGTGTGCTGATCACTCTGTTGATTATGCCAATCCTTCGATTTCACAGATTGCGGAGTTTCTGATACATCTGTTTGATTCTCGGGGTCTCCAGCCTGTTACCATCAAGGGTTACAGGTCTGTGCTTTCAGAGACTTTTTCTTATGTGGGGAAGCGTAGTATCGGCACTAATCCTTACCTCTCCAAGCTTGTTCGGCACTTTTCTTTAAAAGGCCTTGGACTTTGCAGCTTACTCCACGATGGAATCTTTCGTGGGTGCTGCTTTGCTTGGGGTGGGGGGGTGGGGGGGGGGGGGGGCGCCGTTCGAACCTTTATCCCAAGTGGATATGCATTTTCTCACATATAAGATGGCTTTTCTGATGGTATTAGCTTCGGCCAGACGGGTTAGTGAGCTTCACGCCCTCTCGGTTGACCCGGCCTTTTTTAGGAGCTCTCCCAACAGTGTTACTTTTACCACTGATTGCTCCTTTTTGGCTAAGAATCAATTACCAGATACTACTCCTCCTCCTATCTGTATCAGGGCTCTTCCTTCTGTTGAGGGTACTCGCCCTTTGCTCTGTCCGGTCCGTGCTATTCGCATTTATCTTGATCGGACACGCTTCATACGGAAGGGCAGAAAACGTTTTTTTCTGTCTCTCATTCCGGGTCGACAGAAGATCTCTCCTCAATCCATATCTTGATGGATTTGTCTTGCTATTCGTATGGCTTATAGTTGTTTAGCAGCTGGCGATTGTATTACCAATCGTATTTCTGCCCACGAGGTGTGGGCACTGTCTACGTCTTGGGCGTATTCTAACTCCGTCAAGTTGTCGAATGTTATGCAGGCAGCCTACTGGAGAAGTGCTTCTATTTTCTCCACCTTTTATTTGCGCCAGTTGCAGGAGCAGTCGGAGGACCTTTTTGCCCTGGGTCCTCTTTCTTCTGCTCAGGCTGTTGTCTGCCATAGCCATTAGGCTTCTTGAAGCTTCAGTCAGTTTCAGCCTTGTGCTGTTACTGCCCTTTTTCTGTCTGTGTGTCACACAGGCTCATATGTCTCTTTTCATTGTCCTTTACCAATGATTGCGACATTATGGTTGATAAGCCTCGGGACCTCTTCCTTCTACTTCACGGTTCCAGTGCACTGGGGTTATGTGGGGGTTGGTTATGCGATTCCCTCCAGCCTTTTGTCTATTCAGCCTGAAGTAAACAATTGTGAGTAGGTTGATAAGAAATCTAAATTTTATAGTAAATTTCCTTTCTTATTATACCTACCACAATTGTTTACATGGAGGCCCTCCCGTCTTCTTTACGGGTAAAGAATCTTTCCTCCCTGCTGATCACATAACTCTAACGTTTACGGATTCAAAAAGAATGAGTCTTTAGAGACGGTATATGCGCACTGGCAATGGAAGTCGTGGAGTTGTACTTGGGAGAGAGCGTCCCGTACTGGGTCTGCGCCGGTTGCACTCGACCCAGTTTTGGCTTATTTTTTATTGGTGCTTTTGCACCACTTTTCTTTCCCAACTTGCTTGGGAAAGACAAAAATAGAGAGTATTATATCCGAGTTAGGGACTTCCACTGTAGTGCAAGCCTGAAGTAAACAATTGTGGTAGGTATAATAAGAAAGGAAATTTACTATAAAATTTAGATTTTTCTGTTAACTGACACAAGTACGATTGAATCATGCTGGTGAGGAGATTTCGTTATGACTTCGAATTCCTCTCCCTCCCCCCCCCCCCCCCCACCCACCCACCACACACACACACACGCACACACACACTTCCTTAGGTGTTATAAGCCATTACCGGGCAAGACGTACTTCTCTTCCCGCAAGCTTTATTATTGTAATACATGCATTTTATGCATTTATGTAGTGTTCTGTGGCGACCTCATGGGCTCATCCGCTTTTTAGCTGAATTAATGCCCTATTATTTTGGTTGATTTGTTATATACAAGCGTTTATTTATTAATCATCAATATTGAATTGCTACTCTTGAGTACCTCGCAGGCTGCATAACCAGTTAACTGGTATTCAGATGATTACATGCTAATATATATATGCGATTGCGCATTATTATTATTAGGCTAATGCTTTATTGTATTCGGTGGACCTTGAAATAATAATTTATTTTGGGGACGGTCTGTGTAGAAGCCTGTTAATCATACCTTTGTACATCTCTAGATCCAAGTTTCTATTATGTTTGGTACTCATATTACACGTGCTTTTACGATCATAGATATTGGATTATTCACGTTGCAGAGTGTTGTTACTGGAATTTATTGTACAGTGGCCGCCAACAGATCATGAAGGAAGTGTGCTTTCTCTTCGGGAATCGTTCAGTGTGGCTTGATTAGATATGTGTATGTTATATTTTATATCACCGGTTTTCGGCGTATCTGTGTACATTGTCTGCGGTGTATGCTATTTACGGTGCAATATTAATTTCCAGGATCGTCGCTATAGCCGTAACTTCTGAAGTAACGTTAAGCACTATTTATTATTCATGAATTAATACCTGAGTGTGTGTTCAATGATTAATTATATTGTTGTTGGGTACCACTCTTATTGTTTCCAGAGCTCTCCCCCTTATTAGCTCACCGAAGGGAGCTTAACTTATCACCGGGCGTCCGTCATCGTCTGGCGCCGTGAGCATTTTTCAAACGACTTCTCCTCTGAAACCACAGGTCTGATTTTCACGAAACTTCATGTGGATGTTCATTACTATATGGCAATTCATGTTTGTTCAAATGAAATGGCCACGTCCCATGGGGGCTCTGCATAGGGAATAACTCTGATAGCACCATATGAATTATAGAAAAATTATTAAAAAATCTTCTTCTCCAGAACCAGTGTGCAGAATCTTTTGATACTTGGTATGCAGCATCTTGGTATGGGTCTGATTCAAGTTTGTTCAAATCGGCCCCCTGGTTTCATATTTGGGCTCACTATAGAAGCCCAAATTCGAACTTAGTGCATTTCAGGAAAATTTATTAAAAAATCATCTTCTCAAGATCCAACAGGCAGAATCTTTTGATATTTGGTATGCAACATTGTAGGGTGGATCTGATTCAAATTTGTTCAAATCGGCCCCCTGGATTCATATTTGGGCTCAGTATAGGAGCCCGAATTCGAACTTAGTGCATTTCAGGCGAATTTCTTAAAAAATCTTCTTCTCAAGATCCAGCAGGCAGAATCTTTTGATATTTGTTAGGCAACATTGTGGGGTGGATCTGATTCAAGTTTGTTCAAATCGGCCACCTGGATTCATATTCGGTGGGCTCACTATAAAAGCTCCAATTTGAACTTGAACCATATAGAAGCCCAAATTCGAACTTAGTGCATTTCAGGAAAATTTATTAAAAAATCATCTTCTCAAGATCCAACAGGCAGGATTCAAGTTTGTTCAAGCCATATCCCTAGGTATATATTTGGGCTGACTGTGGGGGCTCGGATTATAACTTAGTTCAAAATGAGGAATTTTCTTTAAAAATCTTCTTCAGATCCAGCAGTCGGAATGTTTTGATATGTGGTGTGTAGCATCCTTGGGGGGGGGGGGGGGGGGGGGGGGTGACATTCAAGTTTGTTAAAGCCAAGTCCCTGGGTCCATATTTGCGCTCCCTGTGGGAGCCCGAATTATAACTTAGTCAATATGAGGAATTTTTCTTTAAAAGTTTTCTTCAGATTCAGCAGTTAGAATGTTTTGATATTTGGCATGCAGCATCCTTAGGGGGTGAGATTCAAGTTTGTTCAAGCCATATCCCTAGGTCCATATTTGGGCTCACTGTGGGAGCTCGGATTGTAACTTAGTTCAAAATGAGGAATTTTCTTTAAAAATCTTCTTCTTCAGATCCAGCAGTCGGAATGTTTTGATATGTGGTGTGTAGCATCCTTAGGGGGGTGACATTCAAGTTTGTTAAAGCCAAGTCCCTGGGTCCATATTTGGGCTCCCTGTGGGAGCCCGAATTATAACTTAGTCAATATGAGGAATTTTTCTTTAAAAGTCTTCTTCAGATTCAGCAGTTAGAATGTTTTGATATTTGGCATGCAGCATCCTTAGGGGGTGAGATTCAAGTTTGTTCAAGCCAAGTCCCTGGGTTCATATTTGGGCTCACTGTAGGAGCCCGAATGATAACTTAGTTCAAAATGAGGAATTTTCTTTAAAAATCTTCTTCTTCAGATCTAGCAGATGAATGCTTTTGATATTTGGTATGCTGCATCCTTAGGGGGGTAAGATTCAAGTTTGTTCAAGCCATGTCCCTAGTTCCATAAGATTTGTCTCTCATGACTTCATTCCTTTGTAGTGTTGATGAACCATGTCTAACTGAATGTGACCCCAAATACTTCTTTGAACCACTTTGTTTGAATCACTTTGCCCGGTGAGCGATTAAGGCCCCTTGGGGCCTCTTGTTTATTTTGAAGGTTTCTTCAAAAAAAAGGGGGGGGGGGGGTGTTTTTACCCATAATCTGACTTTAAATGTATGTATCTTTGAAGAATGCTGTTTTATCCGTATTTATATCCTGCATACAGCTGAAATGTTATTGTAAGGCGTATGATTGTGGGAGATTCTCTCTTATTCTCAGATACGCCATCCTAATTTTGGGGGCTTAGTCTGGGCTAGCCTTGGAAAATTAGGAACTTGTCTTCATACTTACATTAAGGAATTACTTCATTGGGCTCCTTGTTTAGAATATGTCTCCTCTATTACTGTATAGAGAGACATACATGTAATTCCTAACTGTTCTACATGTAAGTTCCTTCATTATGGATTGCAGGATTGGAATTATTTCAGAAGTCTTAGGCCCTCTGCCTATTTACGATTCAGCTTTGTCTGTACCATTGGTATACTGTGTAAAAATATGATAAATTCATAGTAATTTGTATATTTTTATACTTACCAATGGCCCAGATGGGAAGGGCCCTCCCATGAGTGGGCACTCATACCTCCCCGCTGAATTATTATGTAATACTCTCTTTTACAAAGAATGGTGTTGGCGCCAATTCCGGTCACTTCCTGACGTCTTCGCATGTGCAGATGATTAGTGTATGGAGGACCAGTTAGGACTTCTAATTTTTGGTTTTGCTTGCAAATTTTGGGGATTGGGGGGCAAAATTTGTGTTTGGCCGTAGATATTTTAGAGTTAGCACCAGCTATGTGTGGGCCATTGGTAAGTATAAAAATATACAAAATACTATGAATTTATCATATTTATTAGGCAGACGCATTATTGAATAGATTCTGTATTTAAGATCAGTGATAATCTACAGACAATGTTTGGATCAGTTATGGAATTTCCAATAGTCCGTCTCTGCATACATTCTCAATTTTTGGCTTCATTATTCAGAGTAGTATATTCTTTTTCCAAACAGTCATTGGTTGTAACGGACCTAGGGAACAATGAATTATTTTGGGGGACCGTCCATGATGTGTCTGTTAATCATAGCCCATTCCATGTTCTGAATCCAGCTTTCTACCAGAGACGATACACGGGAGAATTCACATTCTTGTATATTCGCACGATTCAATTGGAGTTTCATTATTGGAATTAATTGTTCACCTGAATGGATCGCCTGTTGGTTGTCTCAGAAGCGTGTTTACTCTAACAGATACTTTCCATTGGGTTTCAGTTGGACAAGTGTAAGGTTGTAAATGTTATATCACCAGTTTTCGACCTATCTACGTATTCCGATGCCAGCTGTTAATAAGCAGGATCGCCATGATAGCCTTAGCTACTAAGGTGGTGTTAAGTGCCAATAATTAATAATAATAACTGGGTGCCTGCTGGGTGAATATATACAGATTATTTGCAACCGCTTTTCACTGATTCCAGAGCACTTCCTTCTTTGTTTTTAAGAATATTCCTTCAAAAAAGGGGGGGAGGGGAGGGGGGATTTTTCTTCATCTGAGTGAAGCTGTTTTTGCATGTAGATTATTACTGATCTTAGATACAGCTTGTTTATTATATATATACAACTCAAAGTTTGCTAAGCACCACATATTTGACACATCATTGTGAAATTTTCTTGTGCCACATTTGCGATATTTTTGGTGGATATGATTGAGGAATGTATTGAGATGTCCCCAGTGTTCACATTAGCTCTCTTGACAGGCAGACTTTTCGTGACAGTCATGGAAAGCTTGTACAACTTGATTTCCATGATGTTTTTGTGTACTGTCTACATGTACATGAGATGTGTAGGGTATTCAGTCTTCATTTCAACACAAACCCTTGTGATTTAATGATTGAATATGGCGAATGCAAATGTAAGAAGACATTTGTCTGAAGCAGAAATGTGGTGGGCTGTAGGGATGGTGGAACAAGGGGCTACCCATTGTCAGGTTGGTGAAGGCCTTGGTGTGCACCATACGGTGATCACCAGAACCTAGGCAAGATTTCAGCAGTATGGCACACCAGTCAGATGACATGGTGGTGGCAGAGACAGGGCAACATCTGCAGCTGAAGACCGTTTTTTTTATCATTCAGGCCCGTAGGAACCGCTTTGACACAGCAACCCAGCTTCGCAGTGACCTTCAGAATGCATCCGGGGTAAATGTTTTGACGCAGACTATCCGGGCAAGGTTGCACGAAGGTGGTCTCCGATGGAGAAGACAATGTATTCACATTCAGCTGTCCCAGAACCACCGCCAGGCACGATATGAATGGGCCATGGATCACGTTGGATGGATCAGAGAAGATTGACGACCTGTCCTTTTTACAAATGAGTCAAGGTACTGCCTAGACAACACAGATAGGCATTCTAGGGTATGGAGAAGACCAGGAGAGTGATTCCTTGCAGACAACATTGCTGAGAATGGCCGCTATGGTGGGGGGGTCAATAATGGTCTGTGGCGGCATCAGCTGGGATGGACGTACAGAGCTCTGTGTCCTTGAACATGGAACATTGACTGCACAGCGGTATATTGATGAGATCCTGGATGCCCACGTCAGATTGTATGCAGGTGCAGTGTGTGATAGATTCATTCTGATGGACGCTAATGCCCGACCTCATGTTGCCCATGCTGTCTGGGAGTACCGACAGAGGGAGGGGATTGAGCGTATGGACTGGCCAGCAAGATCCCCTGACCTCAATCCAATCGAACATGTCTGGAATGAGTTGCAGCTTGCAATTTCAGTCCGTCAAGTCCAACCAAGAAGTGTCCAGAAGCTTGGTGCCATGCTGGTCCAAGAATAGAACAACATCCCACAAAGGACCATGTGGAACCTGATTGGGAGCATGAGAAGGCATTGTCAAGCTGTAATTAACAATAATGGGTCTCATACTCGATATTGAACCCATATCAGCTCGCTCTGTAAACTTTTTGGCAAATTTGAAAAATTTCCTCTTTTACCAATAATATCCATTTTCCATGGTTATCGCATTCAAAAGCTAAAAAGTAATGTCAAACACAAACAAAATCTCAATTTCTGTGCTTGAATCATTAAAGATATAATTAAATATAAAATATATACTCTTTTCATAACAATATTTTAACTAAAACGTAAAACAGGTAGTTGGATATACTTGGTGCTTAGCAAACTTTGAGTAGTATATGTGACATGTGTTTGTGGGGGGTATTCTGTCACTCTTGAATATGCCATCCTGATTTAAGTGGCTTAGTCTGGACTAGCCTTAAAATTGGGGGCTTGTTACACCCAATTAGCATTGTCATTCATGCTAAGAATACAGAATTACTTGGATAGGGCTCCTTATTGATTTTTTGTCTTCTCTATTGTATAGAGAGAAAAACATGTAATTCTTTTAAAAATTATATCTCCTTTTCACCTTGGGATGCAGGCTTAGGAGCTGTATTTGGTCTGCTAATTCTTAAGTCCTAGGTCCTTCGCCTTTTTACGATTCAGCTAAGTCTGGGCCATTGGTTGTAGTATAAATATATGATAAATTTAAAGTAATTTGTATATTTTTTATGCTACCAATGGCCCAGATGGGGATGGCCCTCCCATGAGTGGGCACTCATACCTCCCCGCCGAGTTATCACTTTAATGGGCTCGTCCACAAAGAATGATGTTGGCCCCAATTCCAGTCTCTTCCTGAGTACTACGCATGTGCAAGTACTAAAAGTATGGACGGCCAGATAGGACTTTTAATTTTCCGTATTGTATGCAAATTTGGAGGATTGGGGGGTTCAAAATTTGTGTTTGGCCCTTGATATTATTGAGTTTGCACCAGCTAAGTCTGGGCCATGGGTAAGTATAAAAAATATCCAAATTACTTTAAATTTATCATTTTTCAAGAAAACAGACATTTGCTTCACAGTCATTTGCCCGGGTAAAAAATCAGAGGAGGACATTTGCCCCTGAATAGATTTATCGGTTGAAAACAGGTGATATTAAACAGGTGTAATTAAATAGTGAAACTGTTTATATTAACATGAACATGATGGCTACACTGCTCCTCCCACACCTCTGGGCCTCAACAAGGCCCGGAGGTGTGGGAGGGGCAGTGTGGCCATCTTACAGAGACCACTAACAAAGCAGAGATCTGAAAAAATGGGGGGCTAGTTTTCACCCTCCTTAACTCCTTAATTTTTTTAAGGCAAGCAGTTGGTGAGCGGATAAATTGCTCTCCTGAAAATGTCAGACCTGTCTTTAGCTCACCTGACTTTCAGTCAGGAGAGCTATAGTGGTCACTCACTGTCCGTGAACATGGTGTTTGCGTCTTCTCCTCCCAAACCACTGAACCAATTGATATTTGAGATAATAGTTTGTTATGACATCACAATTTGATTTGTTCAAATCAAGTTGCCTTGCCCCACGGTAGGGCCACGCCCAAAAAGTGTGCTTAAATCTTTAAAAATCTTCTTCCCATGAACCAGCAGTAGCAGAGACTTGATATTTGGTGTGCAGCTTCCTTTTGAGGTGTAGACTCAGATTTGTTCAAGAGAAGTTGGAGGACCTTCGTTATGGGAGGGGCAAGAATTTTCGCCCCGCCCCAAATTTCTATTTTCCAAACCGAGAGGCAGATTTGAACCAAATTTGATATGAGGACTTAATGGGTCATAAGTACTTAATTTATGCCCAATTTATTTTCCCGCCGCCCCATGGGAACCGCAGGAGCTAAAAATAGAAAAAAAATTAAAATGCTCATATCTCCAAAACTACACAGCACTGAGAATTCTTATTTGGTGTGAAGCTTCCCTAGGACCAACAGAATGGAATGGTAAAAAAAAATTGCTATCGGTTTTATCATGGGGTACTTTTTGGGGACATTTTGAAAAAGTGCTGAGTCAGCATTTTTTAACACTGTGGGTGATGGGAAAAACATTTAAGACTATTTTTCTCCCAAACCACTGCTCCAAAAGCTTTCAAATTTCACATATAACATCTTTGGAAGATTGTTTCACAGGTTTATTGAAATCAAATCCCTGGGTTCATATTTGGGCTCTCTATGGGAGCCCAAATGTTTAAATTAGTGCAGTATGAGGAATATTCTTTAAAAATCTTCTTCTTCAGATCTACCAATCAGAATCTTTTGATATTTGGTATGCAACAAGTGTAGGGGGGTGAGATTCAAGTTTGTTCAAGCCAAGTCCTTGGGTTCATATTTGGGCTCACTGTGTGAGCCCGAATTTTAACTTAGTTCAAAATGAGGAATTTTCTTTAAAAATCTTCTTCTTCAGGTCCAGAAGTCGGAATGCTTCGATATTTGGTATGCAGCATCCTTAGAGGGTGAGATTCAAGTTTGTTCAAGCCATGTCCCTAGGTCCATATTTGGGCTCACTGTGGGAGCTCGAATTGTAACTTAGTTCAAAATGAGGAATTTTCTTAAAAAATCTTCTTCTTCAGATCCAGCAGTCAGAATGTTTTGATATTTGGTATGCTGCATCCTTATGGGGGTGAGATTCAGGTTTGTTGAAGCCAAGTCCATGGATTCGTATTTGGGCTCCGTGTGGGAGCCCGAATTATAACTTAGTTCAATATGTGGAATTTTTCTTTAAAAATCTTCTTCTTCAGATTCAGCAGTCGGAATGTTTTGATATTTGGTATGAAGCATCCTTAGGGGGGTAAGATTCAAGTTTGTTCAAGCCAAGTCCCTGAGTTGATATTTGGGTTCCCAGTGGGAGCCTGAATTATAACTTAGTTCAATATGAGGAATATTCTTCAAAAATCTTCTTCACATCCACTAGTCAGAATCTTTTAATATTTGGTAAACAGCATCCCACTGGAGGTGAGATTCAAGTTTGTTCAAGCCAAGTCTCTGGGCTCATATTTGGGCTCCCTGTGGGAGCCCGAAATATTACTCAGTTCAATATGAGGAATATTCTTTAAAAATCTTTTTTAGATCCACTGGTCAGAATCTTTGGATATTTGGTAAAGTTTTTCTTAGGAGGGGGCAGATGCAACTTGTTGAAATCAATTCCCTGGCTTGATATTTAGGCTACCATGTCAGGTGAGCACCCTCAGGCTCCCTGGGGCCTCTTGTTTATCTTACCGGGGCAAATGTCGGGTCTTGAATTTAGCAACTGGGGCAAATATCTGCATGGCAATCGTTTGTTGGGGCAAATGTCCGCTCTGCTATCAAGCTGTTGACTGAACTGTTATTTGCCATGTACATTGCAGGATCTTTCAGTTTTAGAGGATCATTGTCCTCAGTAAAATAGATTCTGTTTATGAGAATATCTCATTTAATCACTGTTAATTGCATTTTATAGCTCTAATTATCCATTTCTTACACATGGATGGGTTAACTGATGGAGTTCTAGAAATCACTATCATGGTTCTATTGAAAAATGTTGCAAGCCACTTTTGTGGTTTTACACATATTGGCTTGTTGTTTGCTCAAAAGTATAAAAAAAAATGAGCAAATGAAATTGCTTGATTACAATTTATTGGAGAGTTCTAACAGGCACTCTCTAATAATTTGTGTAACAGAGCAAATAATTATGAATACAATCTTGCAAGACTAAGACAGCTCATGCTGGTAGCATGAGATTTCTGAAAGAGAATACTTATGTTACAAATCATCTTTGAAAAATAATTTAGCCCTCTACCAGTTAAACCTTTACCTAACGTAACGTTCAAAACCGGCCAGCGCTATTCTCAAAAATCGCCAATTAATTTTCATTATTTTTTTCATTTTTTGTCTCAAAAACATAGGTTATGACCCCTCATTGGAACGAGCTCGTTGAGCTCATTCCAACGAGGGGTCATAGCCTATGTTTTCGAGACAAAAAATGAAAAAAATTAGTTATTCAAGAATTATTTTTGTAAGTGTCGTCTGCTTTTCAGGTTAGGTAAAGGGTTAAAAGTTAGGGAGTGCAGTGGCTCAATTGTTACGGCATTGCATTTCATGTCGAAAGGTCCACGGTTCGATCCCCACCAGGGGTAACTGTGTAATTTCCTTGTCAGGTCACTTAATCCAATTTTCTCACATGGGAGCATGGTGGCACTGTCTACTATGGTGTAATGCACATTGATGGCGCACTTGTCTTCAATCAGTGCTAACCCAGCTTGTGTTGAGTTGGAACTTTGGGGAGCCTGACAGTTGCTCACTGCTGCTCGGTGGTTCTCTCTGCAGGGCATTCCAGCTTCCTCCACTTGTAAAACTGTCAGGCATGAGGTGACCCTGGTGGTCGAAAGCATTATTAAACCCTGATAAATAAATGAATAAAATAAATAAATAAATAAATAAATAAATAAATAAATAAATTTCAGTAGCAACAAATCATAAATAATCAAATTTTGAAAGGTGGCTTTTGTGCACTAATCTGGGGGAAAGGGGGTGGGGGGGAGGGGATTTACCGTCTTTGTTAGATAGAGGGGTTAATTAAACATTGGTTATAAAAAGAAACTCCTATTACCTGGAAGCCCACATTTGTGCGCTTCTGAAAAGTACTGGTTCCATGATTAAGACTTCATATTCTTTAAATGTACTTCATATTAAGGTAAAAGCAAAAATATTCTGGTCATATGAATTTATTTTGTTACTGGTGATTGGAGATTGCCCTTAGTCACTCTCAAATAAACTGTAACAAAGCAATTTCTGATGAATAAATTTTGACTTTTGAAAATTATTTAATACTTCATCAGTTCAACTCTCTACCAAGCATGACCAGCGGATAACACTTGTAAAAAAAAAAAATAATTGAATAATTAAACATTTACCTTTTTCAAACAATAGTTTATGACACCTCATTGGAAAAAACGTGACAAGCTCATTCCAGTGAGAGGGGTCATAAGCAATATACTGGCAAAAACAATTGAAAAACTAATAAAATTTTTGTGAACAGTCCAAGCCTGTAGGGCTGGGTGTTGGCCTTTAGATTACCCCAATTTCCCAATTTCACACCTTTTACAGGTGTGCCCAAATTGGAATAGGTATGTAGACATCAAGAAAAATATGTAAGTTCTCTCTGCCTCTTCTACATTTGAGAATAACTTCCATTATAATATGGGCATAGAAACAGATAGAAAGGCATGGAAATAAAATATATCAAGATAAGGATGTTATTTCTGGTTTTAATGTGCCCAAATTAGGGCAAAAGGGTGTGCCCAAAATAAATGAATTTAAAGGCTTGGCTGGGTGCTTTTCGGTTTTCCGGTTTGGTTCTGGTTTTTGTGGTAAACCAGAAAACCACTCTGCAAGACCCAACAAGAACGGTTTTACTGTTTGTGTATAAACTGATCAAACAATTTTACTGTAGGGAATTGGACTAAAGACCACTATGGACTCTCGTCACTTAGCCTATCCGGCAAAGGGGCGAATACGTCATGTTCTGATTGTCACATTTTCTCCCTTATTGACTCGTCAGGTGGATGAGTCAATAGTGGAGAAAATATGACAATGAGAACACGACATAGATTAGATGGACTTCATTCATTTGTTACTCTGATTTATGTTTTTTTTTTTAATTGAATAGGCTTAGCAATTGATCTAAGGATGGTCAAAGGGAAATTAGGCTGAATCCAATGCAGACAGGGATTTTGTGATGAATGGTGTCAGACAAACTATTGTTGATTTTATCCAAGTTAACCCTTTACCCAATGGAGATGATATCAAAATGTATTATAATAAATAACATTTTTTTAAATTTTCAAAAAATTTCAAACAAACCATATCATCTGAACCCTCATTGGAACAAGCTTGACAAGCTCGTTCCAAAGAGGGGTCACATGATATGATTTTGTTGAAAAATAACATTTTTTCAGCTGCCTGAATTTGCATATTACATGGGCGGATGTGGCCGATTCGTTGGGTAAAGGATTAAGGAGGCTGAAGTATTATTTGCCATCTGTTCTTAACACATAGAAAGACCATACCGAAACTGAGGATTTTTCTAAAACCGAACTGAAACCAAAACCGAATCTGAAAAATCAAAACCTCTCAGCTCTACTAGCCTGATATGGCCATTTTGTACGGCGAAGGGTTAAATGGGTAGAAGTTTTCATGTCGGTAGAAAGTCATGAAATACAAACAGTATCAAGTTTTAACAACACTCTTTGACATACAGTTAAAACTAGAAGTCCTGTCATGAAATGCGCAGATATAGCACGTTGATCTGCACGTTAATCTATGCATTATGACCATAGTAAGACTATCAAATTCTGTACATATGGCCTGTGCACAAGCAATGTTTCAGCCAATGGACCTCCGGGTAACCCGGAGGTCCATTGGCAGAAACATTGCCTGTGTTTGCTATGAGTAACCAGGAGAATATGCCGTGCTTTGGATGCCATTTGATGTGGCAATTGCGTGCAATTCCTACGCGCAATTAAGCCTAGATAAGCGCACAGTTCGTGACAGGACTTCTAGTTTTAACTGTAAAACTGAGAAATTATTCAGTTGATTCCATTGTAGCGAAACTCGACCCACCCCGCCCTGCTCTCACTTTGTGTCGAGTCTCTCGGCCCCGAACTCACTTACATGAAGTGAGTTCCGGCCGAGAGCCACGCCACAAAGCCAAACAAGGTCTAGCCTTAGCACAGATTTGTTGTCGAGGGGTTAGTTACAAGTTCGCAATTTCAAACCGAAAATTAGTTAGCGTAATCAATCACCTAGAACCTCTACAAAATTATTCCAGACTACCCTGGCACCCGTGCTGTGCCGCTGTTCTCGGGCCGGACTCACTTACAATAAGTGAGCCCTTACCGAGAACCTCGCCACAACAGTCAACCAAGGAACAAACATCTTCCTATGATTCCAATCCACCCTTAAACCGTGTTTTGTGTTAAGATATATGTTAGGACTAGGACTCTGAAACAGAATAGGAATTAAAAATACAAAAAAACCCAATTCCACTAAATTATTAGCAAATTTATTCACAAATCCCCAAATCGTCTCTACCCTCCCACAATTCAGCAGTACATTCAGATTTACATTCAAGTTGTACAGACCAACTCATTTCATTCACCCTTCAAGGTGAGGTCATAATTCCTCATAAAATAGTTACGTCCCCTACTAAAGAGGGGGAAAAACCCTACAATCTGGCACTTATGCCGCCTTAAAATATGCACACCAGACTACATGACTACTACCCTTAACTAAAGAAGGGGAGTCCAAGATACGGCAATACCAAATATTTACTTTCACATGTCACCCAGCAGAAGGGTTACTTCATTATTTGTGACCCACCTACCCTCCTAAATATTGCTAAATATTCACTGAGGGTAGCGTTATCTCAGTATTCACGTCTGTACATTCAAGCTAATGCCATAAAAGGAGAGGGGGGGGGGGTACAATCCATCGGGCCACCGAAACTCGCCCCAAGCCGAAAGATCACGATTAGGCCATAGCATCCTATCGCAACAGCAATAAGATGCCCTGGATCAATCGTGAATAATCCTAGAACCAATTTAATATAGCCTTTTATAACATATTTCGGCTTACGGCGAGGATCGGTAAATTACATAAAATATGACCGGCCCCGGCAGGGTACAACTACGGAGAAATAAATATTCGACTCACCTATAGGAAGCTCCACACGGTTCTGATCCACTAGACTCCGATTCAGAATAATATAATATTGCAGACGCAATTATTTCGTGCGAAGTCAACACCGCCGAGCACGAGAAACTACATATCTCTCACAATAGTGGTCAATGAAGTAAGAACCACTGATCCATAACGCTATCAGTTAATGATCAATGTAACAATTTAAGGCCACCTCAGAGTATTTTAGCACTTTCAATACTGAAGCGGGCAAACACACACTCGATATGTACACACAGACCCATACCTACATATATATATAATATACATACATAGATATAGGCCACTGTGCACACACCATGTGTGTGTCCCTTATTGTACAATTCCACTTTTTCTTACACCACCCCCACCCCGAGATTCAACGTCCCTGTTGAAAAAGATAGGAGAGGAAAAAGGAAAAGGGGAAAGATATATACACCCCTCCGCAAACAAAGGTAGTAGATTTTGTCATACTGGCCATTTAAAAAAAAATAGCCAGATAATTGCTAGTTGAATTGAAATAGTTGTTGGCTGAATAAAAGTAGTCGCTGGTTCCTCATAAAACACATAAATTTTTCTTCATAATTTCTATGTATTTTCGTTTTTAAAAAAATTAATAAATCACTATTTAAATAATTCACCTTAAATCCATCCAACTGGGGTTCCGTTTAGGAAATCAGTCATAGCTTTAGGCCGAAATGAGTCCCCGACCAGCACTGACCCACGTACAGGGTCTGCACTGCCTGAAGCCGACGAGGTCATGCAACAGGAGATGTAAGCGTCAGATTGAGCTCATTCAAGCATAAAACGATGACAATATTTATAATGGTCCCATCTAGAACCCAGTTTAGTTCAAGGTTATCTTTCCAAAACAAAGGAATATTAAATCTTTTCTATTACAACTGAAAGTTCTCAAGGAACTCATCTCACTTTCTGGATGTAATGACCTTTATCAGGCACATACAATTCTTTTTATGTCATTTATTCTAAAGCATTCAGCTTTCACACAATTTCCCCGGGAAATTGGTAAGATTATTTGTAGAACCTTTATATTCAACGGAGCACTGCTCCTCCAAGACCAAAGCAAGGTATTTTAGGTATTGACATTGACCCAGGTTATTCAAATGCACACCATCTCGTGCAAAATGTAAACGTGACACCTTAAATAAGGCTTTATAAAATACATTAGACCTTCTAAGTGTTTCGTAAAACTGGGTGACAGCCACCCTACGGAGTTCGTACACAATACCAGACACTCTGGTCTTCACACGAGGAAACAGTCCTAGAATGATAATTTTTTTAACGCCTTGGCGTAACAAATTCTCTAAAAGTCTTTCGACAGAAAGTTTAAAATGTGAAAAACAAAAAGTATCACAGTCAATGTCATTTTCGCCAACCTGCACAAGTACGGTCTCTGCACTCTCCACACAAATCCATTCAAGTTGTTGGATAGTTGCACCAGGAACACCATATGCTTCCAGCGAACTCAGACGTCCAGGTATTTCCCCTGACCATGCTGCAAGTCTTCTTATAAAGGAATGGCCCATTATTAAAGCCATAATGCTACAAGAAGAAAATTTACAAACAGAACAGTATCTTTGTTCATACAATAATTCTACATAGATAAGATGAGGACCCAGCAACTAAAAAGGACAACCATTTCAATATTTCCCGAAAGATAATTTCTCCAACCAAGCTGACCCGTCAATTGATTTATTTTCTACCACGGACACATCTCTCGCGAAAAAAAAAAAAAAATCCAATTATACTTGGCACCGGTGCCTTAACTTCCATAACTCTTATATTCCGAATCATACCCTAACATATAACTCTCACCGCCCTCCATACACACGCGCACGAAAACCCCCCAATTATTAACATCCCAACCCTCCTGCGTACCGAAATAAAAAAACAAACCGGTCAGCGGGTTTAAGAAAAATCTTAACAGGTATAGAAATTTGACGACCACACTTGTATTTGCCATTTCCAACAGCCAATAAAAAAAAACCCAATTTCTCGGAACCAATACAATACGGCAACTCCCCACACCAGGGAAATGACGCAATTTAAAATAATGCAACAAAGCTCGTATTATGGACAAGCCAATAATGCTCATCTATCCATTATCTACATGAAAATTTGGTTCCACACTAAATACACTTCAAAGGCAGCACCACCTCGGAGGCCAATACATAAGCGCTAAATATAATATCAAATTTTTACATTTTATTGCGCTCAACAAAATATATATATATTCAGGCCCCCGAGAACTGCCACTTAACTCAAATACCAAGTGTGGTGTCAGGCAAAGAGAAAGAAAAAAAATACTTGATAAAAAACAAAGTCTTGAGAACCTAGTCGACGTGGTCGCCGGAGGGTACGACCACGCCTACTAGTCGGAGCTTCCCCGTCGAACGTCTCTCTCCCCTCAGGATCTCCCACCGAGGGCCGGTCAACATTACTCTCGATAGGACTATCAGGTGTGGGAGCAATGGGGGCACCCAAATTTAAATTACGTGAAAAACACTTCTTCAACCGGTTGAAATGTACAACCTGGGGTTTACCTCCTCCGACGCGAACCACAAGGTAATTTGCGTCCGAGAGTTTGCTTTTTATGATGTAGGGACCAACCCAAAATTTTGCAAATTTTGAGGTCTGACCTTTATTTACTCTAGGTAAATAAAGCCAGACCCTATCCCCAACGGTAAAAGGTTTGCCGAAAACTCGCTTGTCATATATTTTCTTTCTTCTCTTAATCTCGGATTCACATTTCAACGAAACCAATTGAAATATTTGGGCTAGACGACTTTCCAAATCGCTAACATATTGAGAGGGAGCCCAATCCCTATCAGGAATCTTACCAGCGATTAACTCTGTAGGTAAAGTAATTTCTCTACCAAACATGACACTAAAGGGAGTAAACCCAGTCGTCTCATGTTTGGCACTTCTATAGGCCATCATGGCGAATGGAAGATAGTATTCCCAGTCGCCATGATTATCCTCTACAAAGCAAGCTAACATAGCCGCCAAAGTTCTATTAAACCTCTCAACTTGGCCATCACTTTGGGGCATATAGGGAGAGGTACGAGTCTTTTTAATTTCAAAATAGCGGCAAACTTCCTGAAACAAATCAGATTCAAAATTTGACCCCTGGTCTGAATGAATAAATTTCGGCATTCCGTACCGACTAATCCACTCTCGAATTACCACATCGGCTACTGTACTTGCCCTTTGATTGGGGATAGCAAAAGCCTCCGTCCATTTGGAGAAATAATCTGATATAACTAAAATGTAAATATTACCCTGAACGGATTCAGGTAATGGCCCCAAAATATCCAAAGCAATTCGTTCCATAGGCTCCGAAACTTTATCTGTTACCATAGGAGCTCGACTGGTCTTGCCCGGTGGCTTACGACACTGACAATTCGGACAAGACTGAACCCAGAGTTCTACATCCCGACGCAAACCTATCCAAAAGAAACGCTCTCGAATTTTAGAATATGTCTTATGAACGCCCAAATGTGCACCCACTAAAGAGTCATGATGCTCCTTACATACCTGACTTCTTAAGTCTTTTGGGACCACCCACAAAAATTTGCTGGGGGACCCTATTTGTGTCCACTCTCGAAGAAGAATGTCATTTTCCACTAAAAATTGTTCCCACTGACTCACATACCTCTGAAGCTCCGGGGATTCTCCTTTTAATTTCTCAAGTCCAGGTTTCTCGCCCGTTTTCTTCATTTCGAGAAATTTTTTAATAAGGGGATCAGCCCCCTGACTTTCCTTAGTCAATTGAATTGCAGACTCAAACTCAACAGTGTTAATATCATGTTTGTTACAGGAAGGAATCCTACTCAGCGCATCTGCGTTCTTATGTTGTTCACCGCGACGATGAACCGTCATAAAATCGAACCCACTGAGATATTCCAGCCAACGCGCCACCTGCCCAACCGGTTCCTTAAAATTAAACAACCACTGCAGGGACCCATGGTCGGTTCGCAGCGTAAAATGCTTGCCAATGAGGAAATGTCTAAAGTGTTTAACACTTTTAATTACTGCCAGTAACTCCTTCCTAGTAACACTATAATTTCTCTCTTGTTGGGAATGAGTTTTACTGAAATAAGCTATTACTTGCTCCTTGCCTTCTATAATCTGTGACAAAACCGAACCAGAGGCAAAATCACTCGCATCCGTGTCAAGAATAAATTCGTGCTCAAAATTTGGGTAAGCCAAAATTGGACTTTGACACAATTTGTCTTTTAATATCTCAAAAGCCTCCTGTTGGGCCTCGCCCTAAACAAATTTTTCATTCTTACGAGTCAATTTGGTCAAAGGACTAGCCAAAGTAGAAAAGTGTGAGACATATTTTCGATAATACGCGGATAACCCGATAAAACTTCGAAGATCTTTCAAGCAAGTCGGAACAGGCCAATCTTTTACGCGCGCAATTTTCTCCGGGTCAGCTGACACACCCGACGCGGAAACAATGTGACCTAAATATGAAACCTGACGTCTAAACAACGCACACTTAGAAGGTTTCAATTTTAATCCTGCAGACCTTATTCTAGTAAAAACCTCTTGTAATCGTTCAATATGCTCCTGGAAAGACCGCGCATATATGATGACGTCATCAAGATATATGAGACAAGTCTTCCAGTGTAGCCCTTTGAGAACTAGCTCCATGAGCCTCTCGAAGGACCCAGGAGAGCCACAGAGCCCAAAAGGGAGGACCGTGAATTGATAGAGCCCAACGCCAGTAGTAAAAGCCGTTTTCTCCCGGGCATCAGGAGTTAGCTCCATTTGCCAGTATCCAGAAGCCAAATCTAGAGTGGAAAACCACTGTGCCCCCGCCATACCCTCTAAACTCTCATCTATACGGGGCAAAGGATAGGCACCTTTTTTTGTAATGGCATTTAATTTACGGTAGTCCACGCAGAAACGAAAACTATTGTCTTTCTTTTTAACTAAAACTATAGGAGCCGCCCAAGGACTAGAGGAAGGTTGAATTACCCCTTGCTTAAGCATAACATCTATCTGCTGCTCAACCTCGCGCCTTTTGTGAAAAGGGAGCCGATATGCCCGCTGTTTAATAGGAAGATGGTCACCCGTACAAATATCATGCCGAATGAGATCAGTGCGGCCCAAATCACCTTCGAACTGTATAAATACGTCGCGGTTCTTCTCTAAAAAATCATTGACCTGTTCCGCTTGATTTCCAGTCAAAACCGCTCTGTCATAGGTTTGTAACAAAGAGAACTTCCCATCATCCGAAGGGGAAGCCTCCTTAATTTGTTCACCTAAAATGTCAACATTCTCAAGAACAGCCACACCACCTTTTAACTTTTGAGGGGTCTGAGAAACATTTATCAGCCTAACAGGAACTTCCGGCTGACTAACATCAACAACACTTCGTCCCAACATTAATCCGTGATGACCTTTCATGAACCCTGGGTCGGGTTTACACAGGCTCTGTCCAACCGGTGGACCGTCAACTCGGCCCTGCACTATAACTTCAGAAAAGGGAGGTACTGTCAATCCCTCAATCAATAATACGTGAATTTTATCATTTTCTTTCAAAAACTCAAGGGAAAATTTAACCCCTTGGATCATAACAGTTTTGTCCGGCAAAGAAATCACTGAATTAGTTTTATTCATAAAGTCAATTCCCAGAATTGCATCAAAGGACAGATTAACCACGTAAAATGTTTGAACATATTGATACTTACCAACAGTTACAGGCAAATCCACCAACCCCTTTAAATCAAGGGGCTGCCCATTCGCCCCCAAAACACTACGAGGAGCCTCTCTAACTCGAGACTGCTCAATACCTAAAGTTTCATGCAACACTCTGGTACTGATTAAGCTTACCGCTGAACCAGTATCCAGTAGGAACTTAACATTTTCATTCAAGACCTTAAGAGTCAGATAACTATGACCGATACTCTCTGATGGGAGGGTCCTTTCTATCACAGACTGAGGTTCGACCCCTACCTCAGTCTTTACCCGTTTAAATCCTGATTGTTATCTAAATTGGACCTATGGGACCAGTCACCTTTACCTCTACCTCTATTCCTACCTCTACCATTTCCATAACCACCTCGGCCCAAACGACCTCTATAAAAACTATCCCTATCCTGACCACGATCCTGCCTGAAAAGTTCTTCTCGCAATTTATTTTGCTCAACCTGCATTTCGTTCAATTGTTCCTGCAAACTTTCGACCGCCTGGGTTAATGCACCAATTTCACTAGAAATTTCCGATTCCCCAACTACACCAACTGAAGAAGGTACCTCTACCTTCTTGTACGACTCCTCATCTAAAGCAGCACGCACTGCCGCATCAAGGGTTTCAGGCTTAGCCCTCAACACTTGCATCCTAACTTCATTGTCCGTCAACGCGGAAATAAAACTATCCTTACTCAAGTCATCCCTAACATCGAGGGGAACCCCTGGATACGCCTTTCTCACCAAGCGTCTAATACTTCCCGCTAACTCAGGCAAAGTCTCTCGCTGTGACCTACGTCTAGACCTTAATTGGGCCCTATATATTGCAGTCCCCTTAAATGGATCAAAACGATCGCGCAAACTCTGCATAACTCTATGAGAATTGGATTTGATTTCCGGGTCCAAATCTTCATAAAACTGCAAGGCAGCGCCCCTTAAAGATACCACTAAAAATTGACGAGCCCGGTCTTCAGACCACTGGTTAATCCCAACACATTTCTCAAAATGGGATAACCAATCAGCTACACTGGTGGTTCCATTAAACGTATCGGGCGTAACAATCGGTTTACGTGGATAAGCTTGCTCACCATGCCTATCGTCAGACTGTATAACTCTTGCCCCATGCTGATGTCTAGGCAAACTCGATACTTTCGGATTCTCCCCAGGAATTTTCTTAGGTTGAACCACCCTGGGCAATCCTATCATATCAACCGCACGCCCTGCAGAAGTTCGACGCACAGAGGCCCCTGTCGAAACCGTCCCAGGTGTATCAAAGATTGCAGCGTAATCCTCCGTTTGGTCACCTAACTCAACAATAGAATTCTGCAATTCGTCACTCAACTGTTGACATTTCAACATAACTTCATCAACCTTATTAAACTTCCCATCAGGGGTAGGATCAGGAGTAGGAGGAATATTACGTAATTTCTTCGATCTAGCACCTTTGGAGGTCATATCAGCGGTCAAGGCCTCCGAGGCATACATATAATCACCTAGCTCTTTACTAATTCCACTAGCCATTTTATATATATGTAAGGACCACACCCCCAACAATTACATTAATTCACAACAAGGAGTCCAATTTTAGTCCTACAACATTCCTAACAAATTATGGTCACTAGGATATAAATATCTCGGATTCAATCACACAACCCTTCAATCCAAAACGTTGGTTCAAATTTACTCTGCCAAACCAAATTTAATCGGTTAAAATTATATTCTGTTGAAAATAAAAATTTATCTTGTCGAATACAAAAATTATCCTGTCGAATACAAAAATTATCCTGTCGAATACAAAAATTATCCTGTCGAATACAAAAATTATCCTGTCGGCGACGCCAAAAATCTGTAGCGAAACTCGACCCACCCCGCCCTGCTCTCACTTTGTGTCGAGTCTCTCGGCCCCGAACTCACTTACATGAAGTGAGTTCCGGCCGAGAGCCACGCCACAAAGCCAAACAAGGTCTAGCCATAGCACAGATTTGTTGTCGAGGGGTTAGTTACAAGTTCGCAATTTCAAACCGAAAATTAGTTAGCGTAATCAATCACCTAGAACCTCTACAAAATTATTCCAGACTACCCTGGCACCCGTGCTGTGCCGCTGTTCTCGGGCCGGACTCACTTACAATAAGTGAGCCCTTACCGAGAACCTCGCCACAACAGTCAACCAAGGAACAAACATCTTCCTATGATTCCAATCCACCCTTAAACCGTGTTTTGTGTTAAGATAAATGTTAGGACTAGGACTCTGAAACAGAATAGGAATTAAAAATACAAAAAAAACCAATTCCACTAAATTATTAGCAAATTTATTCACAAATCCCCAAATCGTCTCTACCCTCCCACAATTCAGCAGTACATTCAGATTTACATTCAAGTTGTACAGACCAACTCATTTCATTCACCCTTCAAGGTGAGGTCATAATTCCTCATAAAATAGTTACGTCCCCTACTAAAGAGGGGGAAAAACCCTACAATCTGGCACTTATGCCGCCTTAAAATATGCACACCAGACTACATGACTACTACCCTTAACTAAAGAAGGGGAGTCCAAGATACGGCAATACCAAATATTTACTTTCACATGTCACCCAGCAGAAGGGTTACTTCATTATTTGTGACCCACCTACCCTCCTAAATATTGCTAAATATTCACTGAGGGTAGCGTTATCTCAGTATTCACGTCTGTACATTCAAGCTAATGCCATAAAAGGAGAGGGGGGGGGGGGGGGGGTACAATCCATCGGGCCACCGAAACTCGCCCCAAGCCAAAAGATCACGATTAGGCCATAGCATCCTATCGCAACAGCAATAAGATGCCCTGGATCAATCGTGAATAATCCTAGAACCAATTTAATATAGCCTTTTATAACATATTTCGGCTTACGGCGAGGATCGGTAAATTACATAAAATATGACCGGCCCCGGCAGGGTACAACTACGGAGAAATAAATATTCGACTCACCTATAGGAAGCTCCACACGGTTCTGATCCACTAGACTCCGATTCAGAATAATATAATATTGCAGACGCAATTATTTCGTGCGAAGTCAACACCGCCGAGCACGAGAAACTACATGTCTCTCACAATAGTGGTCAATGAAGTAAGAACCACTGATCCATAACGCTATCAGTTAATGATCAATGTAACAATTTAAGGCCACCTCAGAGTATTTTAGCACTTTCAATACTGAAGCGGGCAAACACACACTCGATATGTACACACAGACCCATACCTACATATATATATAATATACATACATAGATATAGGCCACTGTGCACACACCGTGTGTGTGTCCCTTATTGTACAATTCCACTTTTTCTTACACCATCGTGTTTGACAGTGCTCCTTGTACTAACTCTTTTACCCCCCACTAAACTTTGAGGACAGTTTATTAGTGTCTACTGCTGAATTCTCTTCTAACCTGGCAAGGGTACATGTATTGGAGAGTTACCTTTTGATATTTTCCCAATAATTCCCAACTAACATATATCCTGGATCCTCAAAGAACTACCTACTTTCTTCTTAGGAAATGGTAAACAAGTCTTCTTTATTGGGAAAGAGTAGAACTGTTGAACAAAATTCTGATTCGAATGTGAGCTATTCATAACATGACAACAGTTTCCCATTGGGATGTTGATCAAGTGTCAGTTATAAATCAGAACAGAAATTGCAATGGAACATACATGTAATGTATAGTGTCATTTATGAACATGCAGGTGTGTGGTGATATACTAGAATTATTACATTCACTGTGACAACTTATTGATAATTGGCAGAGGTCAGAGAAACAGTGGCAAAATTTACTTGACAGTGTGGAGATTATCTTTAACTATTAATCCTTAACCTAACGAATCGGCCCTGGCCTCCCATGTAATTTACAAATTACGCAGTTTAAATTTTTTTTTCATTAAAACCTTATGATGTGAGTTCCCCACCCTACCCCCCCCCCCCCTCTCACCCTCCCATCACCTGAACAAGCTCGTTCCAGTGAGTGTCACATGATATGGTTTTGTTGAGATTGTTTGAATTTAAAAAAAAAAAAAAACACTGATTAAAATAGTAATTTTTATTTTTATATCCTGTATGTTGGGTAAATGGTTAACCCCTGTATGGCAGTCAAAATACCCAAATTCAAGTAGCCCTTTTTTTCACATAATCCAACTAGGAATTTTTCCAATTCAGTTTGTTTTTGACAGAGCTTGATGGGTGAATAAGTCTGTCAAACAAGATTGAAATGATTAATATACTAGGTGCATTATGTGAAAAATTTTCAGCGTCAAATTTTGATATTTCAGTATCAGTATGCAAAGGGTTAAATACTGTATTTTGTACATTAGGTGCAGTTGTACAGGAGCTGAGGTTAAGATCGATTTTAACACACAGCATGATATTTCTTTTAGTAGGTTTTAATATCAAGTACCTGAATTGGAGAATAATACATGGAGAAGAGGTATTCTTTATTGGGATTTAAGATTCTTACTTTGTTTTCTACCCAAATTTTTTGTCATCTAATTAAAAGTATTATTTTCTTTTTGATTATTTGCAGTGCTGAAAAAGAGGAAGCTTTTAAAAATTGGACAATTTATGATGATGCCCAAGAAACATTTTGTGAAGTTGATGGTAACACTTTATAAGTGATAGACTATTCACAATCACTCATAGAACAATGTTCCTTGCTTCCTAATGAGTGAACAAATGAATGAATGAACAAACTAATGGATGAATGAACAAATGAATGAATGAATGAGCAAAGGAATCAATAGACAAAAGCATGAATGAAAAACTTTCGGGAGTCTATGGTATGAGAAGTTGAAAAACTTGATTAAGCATTCTGTGTTATGAGCAATGAAAAATGAGTACACCAGTCCTCTGGTAGTTTGTCATCTCAATACCTCCACAGTACCAGTGTACATCTGGGTGAACTAGAGCAAGTAAAGCTGAATGACTTTGTATTGACTATTTATAAGTTTGTTAACTCAGGCCTCTGGAGTCATATTTGGGGCAGTCACTTTTCAGCATGCTTTGTAATGCAGAAAACACAAAAACAATATCTCATAATTTGGTCTTAATAATTTATTCTTTGGGAAAAAAATTACAAGTTTGTTGAAATTGATATTATGGGTGTTATACAGACACGTTAACTCTCCAGGAATGCCCGGGAAAATCCCAAAATTTCAATGCAGTTCCCGGATGGGAATCAGTTTTGGACCAAAAATCCCGGAAAACAACAGTTGAAGACTTCTTTCCCATTGTAACTTATATAAAACATTCAGAGTCAAATCACATGCATTTCAAACTCGGGTAAAAACTCACAAAGCAGTAAAATATGGATTTAAGTTAAATTTATTTAAGAAAAGGGTATTTTATGATATATATTTTAACTGTGTTCATGTTTATTTCTGTTTTTTTCTTCGTAATCGGAAAATCGTGATCAATGTGCGAGTGTCGAAGTGAAAATAGGTGACTTACTTTCAAAAGATGGAAAACTCCACCTTCAATACAGTTTTTGGTAAATAAAATATATGACAAGGAATGAAATAATATATATTTATTTATTCATAGAATAATAGCTTTAATCCTCATCCCTTTTCCAAATCAAAACGTAAACAACACCTGTCATGACCTCAACTATTTAACAGAGTTTAAAAATAGGTTAAAGTCGCTTAGGATTCCGAAAAATTATGACTGCATATTTATACACAATGGACTTATTTTCTAACACTACATTTATTCCATTGTGCTGACTACAGAACTTTTAACTGTTGGCCGTCTGTACCCAGAAAATTTTGAATGGAATTAAAAAAAAAAAATGCTTCATTGATGAAAAGAAAAGTTTTGTGCAGGGCACAAGCATCCACACATGCAAGAAGGATTTTGATAGAGAAACTTTCCAAGTACTAATCTTCTTGCAGTAACTGAACATTAGGACATCTTTTACTGTTAACATTTTCAGACTTGGGAAATTATTAGCTCAATAGACTTTGATAAAAGCAAAACACCATAATTGACACCTTGATCTGGATATAACCTGGTGTTAATGATGGTCCATGAGCTGAAAATTCACAAGTATTTTCTTCTGTTTTGTCCCCCTGCGAACTTTTCCCTGAAATCCATCCCATTTCCCTGAAAATCACCCTCAGGTTCCCTGAAAAATTATTCTCGAGGTTAACATGTCTGGTGTTATATGACCAGTATTCTAACACCGTGGGTCATGGAGGGAACATTAAAAAAGTCTTTGGCTCACCAATCACTATTTTCAATACTTTAATATTTAACATATAATATCTTTGTCATCATCATTTTTAAGTTTCAATTTAAAAATTTGTTTGTAGAGTACATGGCTGCAAAGTAGCCATATTTTTTTCTTCTGAATTTCTATTGAAAATTTGGATGGTGTAGGCCATCTGTTGATTTGTGTGCCTTGTCTATTGGTTTATTTGAATTTTTGATAGGGCATCTGTAAATGTGAAGATCTTGCCACTCAGGTCCCTAGAATCTCTTATTTAGAAAGCCCTGGGCCCCTGGGAAATCCACAGTGAGGAATCTGATTCTGTATCACTATAGTATGACAGACTATTTACAGGTGAGTTCGAATTCGCACAATTCGCTGTTCCGATCACAGAGTACTTAACTCTGAGCTGGAATGGGTTCGCTCAAACAGTGGTCCTTTTTTTTTTACCATATTCATGATATTTTTTTTTTGTATTCATGCACATCGGGGATTCCCCAGAAGTGGTTTCCTGTTACAGAAATAAATGTAAACAAAAAATAGTTATTTTATACTTCAATCCAATTTACCAAAAACGGTTTGGGAATTGTTAATGCTAACTTTCGCATGTGATGTTGAACTATAAGTCATATAATAAACCTTGCATCACGTCTCATTGAGGATGTCAGATCGCGGGAGCAAACTCGCTGACAGGCAGCTCATTTGATCTGGCAATCTAACCTCAACTCAACATGATATGACGACCCAGATCACTTCACTGTAGCGATAATATGTATTTATCAATATAACTTAGCAGTGAGGCCGAACCAGATAAATTAATTGATTCTTAGGTAATTTCTTTTTTTCAAGTCAAAGGGGGAGGGAGGGTGGTTTTTATTTTTAAGGTTTTTTATAGCATATAATGAGAATGGATTGAGAGGCTTTCTACTGTCTTTTCAGACACAAAATATTTAGAAAGTGCATAATTATACAAATTAACTCATTTAATTTTAATCCTCAAGGGCCTAATTCTGACTTTGATCATGAATTTGATATATACCCTCATGTAATGCTATTTAATATACCAATAGGCCTATGTTGTGTAATATTATATCTCACGTGACCGTTTAGGCTCCTGATTGGACAGATGCTGCACCCCTATTTCGTGTAGTTTTCATCCACAGAACTGACCAGGCACTACTCGTTTTCTATTTTTAGCACACTACTATATCAGTTTTCTTTTCATACTGGGCGAATAAAACTAATCAGGCTAAATTTAAATATCGATTCACAGAGGCACAACATCCACAAAACGAACCGGAAAGAAATCATTGTGGAAAAATGTATCGCTTTTCCATTGTTGAAGTCACATTTTCCGAGGCGTTCATTTTATTCCTTGAGAGGATGATCCATATCTTATTTCAAAGAGAATGATCCATACCTGGGTACTTTCATGAGAACGCATCCGGATATGAAAAATCGTTTGTTTCGCTGCTCATATTATTTCGCTATTTAATTGTATGTTTTGGGCAGTAAACGAACAAATAATGGAATTCATTTGAATCTTCAGAGTTTTGTATCCTGTACTGACCCATTTGGTAATGTATATGTGTGACAAATGTGTGGAAATTATCAAACTGCGTTGTCAAATTTCAAAAATGTTGACCTAGACCTTTGAAGTGAAGGTCAGATTTATGTGCTTTTTAAGGGAAACTTTGTCTGGGGCATAACTTTTTTGTCTTTTGACCTAGACCTTAGATATTTGGCATGTGGATGTACCACCATGAGCCGGTGTGTCGCATACCATAGTGACCTTCATGTGACTTTGACCTGAAGGTCAGATTTATGTGCTTTTTTTGTTTTTTCTCTTTTGAGCTAGACCTTAAATATTTTGTATGCTTGTCAATATTATTCATATATATATAATTTGCAGTGCATTAAATAGAAAGGAAGGGGTGACATATGTTTTAGTGTTCTAAAACAGTTTCTAGTTGAAAGATTGGATTTTCCTTTAAGTCCTAGGCCCTCCAGCCTTTTTACGATTCAGCTAGTCTGGGCCATTGATTGTAGGGCAAAAATATGATAAATTTAAAGTAATTTGTATATTTTTTATACTTACCAATGGCCCAGACAGGGATGGCCCACCCATGAGTGGGCACTCATACCTCCCCGCTGATTATAACATTTAGCAGGCACTATAGAAAGAATGATGGTTGGCGCCAATTTCGGTACCTTCTTGGTTACTGTGCATGTACAGATAACAAAAATATGGAGGACCAGATAGGACTTCAATTTTTCGGTTTTGTATGCAAATTTTGGGGATTGTGGGGGGGTTCAAAATTTGTGTTTGGCCCTGAATTATATTGAGTTTGCACCAGCTAGTCTGGGCCATTAGTAAGTATAAAAAATATACAAATTACTTTAAATTTATCATTTCTCAGGCAATTTTTCCTCAGTTTTATGATGAGGAAGGTAGTGTTTTTTTCTTTTTCTTTTCTTTATTCACAAAACAGTTTGAAAATAGTTGGAATCAGAAATTCAACTACTTACCCTATTATGTGGCAAACCAATGTTTTCAGCAGTAAAAATTTCCCATAATGTAGTTGAAAATTTAACCAACTATATCAAACAAGGCATGGTTGGTTAAATGTTTTTCCTACGACTGCAAAATAGTGTCATAGAAGAGATTTCCAGGTAAAAAAAAAAATGGTGATGATGCAGGTTTTCTATGACGAGGGAGGTGCATGAGAAACAAGAATTTTTTTTCAATAGCCTTACTACCAACATTTTATTACAGATGATAACTCATCAGACATGGAGTATGTTGATTTATTATTAAATCCAGAAAGATATACTGGTTATAAAGGAGAATCACCATGGAGGATATGGAGAAGTATATATGATGAAAATTGTTTCAAGTAAGTTTGTAAGCATTAGTGTTCAACCGATGATCTGAATCGGCCACCCCAATCAGCCAATTGTGGGCAATCAGATGACAACAGTAATGGCTCCTGGAACATCGGTTGAACTGATTGTTGCCAAGCATTTTTTGTGATGATTCGTTAACCGCATCTTATTATCTTCTGCAAATGTTGATGTAAAATGAGGTCAATGATACCACTCAATAAAGTTGAAAAACCACCACAATGTATATTCTTAACCTCTCTAGACGCCCCTTTACAGGATATACAAGTTAAACGACATGTAAAGCTTACAATTGAGCGCGTCCTTGCCGCAATCGCCAGTTCACACTGGAAAAGTGACTCGGGTAGCATTAAAAATTACCAGTTGCATGCACTTGGGTGGTAAACATGGATCTGAAGGCCACGTTTACCACCCAAGTGAGCACAACTGGTAATTTTACTGGACCTGAGTCAACGGTGTTTTAACACTGTGAAATATGTCCAATTTAATGTAGTTCTTTTGAGTCTTGACTTATCTAGTAGTGAACTGACTGTAAACCTGCAAAATAAGTTCAATTTAATGTAGTTCTTTTGAATCTCGACTTGTCTAGTAGTGCACGGTAATACAGTCATAAACGGCATCGGAATCAGCCGATTGTGAGCTCAAATAACCTGTAAACAGTCAGTGGCCATTTTTGCTAATCGGTTGAACACTAGTAAGCATTATGGTTGAAAGGCTTGAGATAAGGCCTTTGTAGATGTAACCTTTGATTTTGCTGTGTGTTATTGGAAAGAATATATCGCCCCTTGAGTGCATCAACCCGCCAAGTGCGTTTTTTATATAATTGAGAAAAAGCAATAAATAGGTTTCATTTTTAAATAAAACAAATTAATAATGATTTTCTGGTAAAATGACAAACACATTCCACACACACATTTATTTCTTATATTGTGTTAAATTTTTAACATATGTGGGACTTGATAATTACCTATAATTAGCTAATGTACACATATGGCTCTTTGATATCCTGATACAGCTGATCTACTGTGGGAGCAATAACCTGCCATCTGACACTTGGCCACTTGATGCAGACTAGATGTGGAATGCAGACTTGAGTTTTAATGTTGATAGTATCATGCTGTCCTACTTATGAGTTCAGTGATAATTTGTGTTTATTTTCTTGAAATTATACAAAAATTAACCATTTTACCACCCAATTCCAATTATCCATGAAATGTATTTGCTCAAGAAAAATAGATTTCATTTTCAAAAGAAAAACATTCAGTACAGTAACATAAAAATGTGGGAGGCATTTAGACTGGTTTATAAATCTTTTTCCAAAGACAGTTTATGGGCTGACTATCCATCCCATTTAGGGGTGTTCGGGTAGGTGGATAAACCAAGTCCAAAGCAGGCCCTGGGTTCAAGGCTATTGCAAAGCTAGGGATTTTACCATATTTTTATACTGTACCAATGACCTAGACATAGCTGGTGCTAACTCTTAAAATTCTGGGGCCAAACACAAATTCCCCCCCCCATCCCCAATCCCCCAAATTTGCATCAAAATCCAAAAATTCAATGTCCTATGTGGTCCTCCATACTTTAATCCACTGCGCATGTGCAGTGTCAAGGAAGTACCAAAATTGGCACCAATCATCATTCTTTGTTTGGCCCTGAAATCAGTAACATCTCACTGATATTTGTGCTTATAAATCTCAGTTAAAATGATGCCAGACAGAAAATCATGAAAGAAATGGTAGATCTAAGGATGAAATAAGAGGATGAGAGGAAGATTCAGTGGAAGGATGTGTTCAGGGCTGTAATTTATAATTTTTATGCAAAATTATTTCATGTTCCCTAATTTCGGGGCATAGTCCTGATGTTTATATTCTTGTTATGAAATTTCCACGGTTTGTTCAGTGTCTCCTCTCTCCCTTTCCTTTATACCCCCCTTGCTATTCTCCCCTGCTTTTGGCATAATTTTTGTAATTTTTTTACTGAAATTTATGGGAGTTTTTAGCTTGGTAACAGAATGTTTATTCTGTTTTTCCACATGGTTACGACCTCACCCCAGGGGTGGTTAGGCATTCGGTCATACATCTACCATCCGATGTACTGAGGTTTCTTCCCTGGAAGCTTCTGTTTTACATCGGATAGTGTTTAAAATTGGTTACTGATTTCGGGCCATATTTCAGTGCCTGGAGTCTTGTTTCCGGTTTTTATTCACTCTTGTTTACGTTGACAACGGTTACTTCTACAGTGATTACTTGTCTTCTATATAGTTCTGTTCATAGCCAGATACATTAATATTGTCAGTAAGTATAGCAGTAATTTTTAGATATGTTTTAAAAATTTTGTCCATTTGGGCTCATCGTTTTCTCGAGAAAATTTTTCTTTTGAATTATTTTTCGAAATGTTTGTAATGGATTATATTATTATTATTTTACCCTTGTTTTCAAGGGTTAGTGCGAGTACGATGACTGTTTAATTTTTTTTCAGAATGAAAGAATATTTTTTGATTGTAATCAAGGAAATCGTCCTCTGATTCTCATGTTCATGGTATTTGCTGTAGTCAGTGTACTCGCACTAATTCTTGCTCAGTGTGTGCCAGTTCAGATGACAAATGTTGGAGACATGTGTCACGGTATATTTTTAGTGGTGAGAGGTCCAGGCCGGTCCTCTCGCCACAGGGTCACTCTAGTTTTCTCAGCCTCTTTTTCAGAGGATCAAGAACAGGGTGATGTTTCCGTGATGTCTTCAAAAGTTTGCTTCCGTCGTCACAATGAAGAGTTAGCGGCAAAGTGCTCAATGAAACGCGGCAAGTGCCTAAGAGGTCCCAAGTAGGGTCGATGGTCACTTGTTGCCCACTAGCTCCCCCAGTGAAGCAATCATTCACAAAATGATTGTGATGCCGTTTTTGCCCATTGCGGTGCAGGAGAGGAGAAGGGGTGTTGGGAGCACTATAATCTCGGATCATGCACACCCGGCGACGACGGATCGGAGGATGGAACGGAGGAAACCAGTCAGTCCGGTAGCTAGCACATCCAGGTCTACCCGGACCGCATTTGAGAGAGGCCCCCTCTCTCTTACAACAACATCTGGGCCCAGATGTCATTGTACATTCGTTTGTCAGTCGGAGCATACGTCCACTCCTCCTGTTCGGGACACTCTGTTGCATAGACAGTCCGGCGCAGTTTGTCTAATGGCTCCCTCTTCCACACGTCACCACATATGACCGCACCTTGGCTATGTGACCGCCGATATCCAGCCTGCTTTGCCGACCAGGGATTCCATGTCAACCAGGTCACGCCATCCGCTAGCCAAGGACACAAGGCCTTTCCAGTCGGGATGTTCGCATAAGTATGCAGGAATCAGCGTCCCAGGAGCTTCCAGCGGCTGAATTACGTAAGACCGCAGCTCCACAGGCCTCCGTGACGGACTTACTATCACAGAGAGCTCAACTCATCGCAGCATCCCAGCGCCATCAGAAACTTTTCAGTACAGGAACTGCCTGAGGAAGCTGGGTCGGTTCACTCCCCTGCAGAGTCAGTAAGGGACGACCGAGATTCTCATATGGTCCAGTCGGATGGTGAAAGGGAATCAGCGGAGCTGGAATTTTTCCTTTCCGAACAACATAAGGTCATAGATTTCATTCAGCAACATCTTCCAGAAGTTGTTTCTCCGGACCAATGTGCTGTGTTACCTGATAAGAGACCGATGGCGTCACTGGACACAGATTTTTTCGGCCGGAATAGGGATATTGCACCTGAGTTTCCGACCCAGTCCAGAAATGTCACACAGACATTTGATTTTCTTATTGACGCTATATTCAAGCTAGCCTCTAAGACTGGCAAATCCGGTCTCTTATCGTCTCATGCTGCCTTTCATCTATTATAGAAATAGAAATGAAATGGCAGGACACGGCATGCTGAGAGTTCCTCTGCATTTAGACGACTTGAAGTTGTCATTGCCGGCATCTATGTTGTTTCCTTCCAGTATGCTGGACATGACAATCTTGTCTAACAGACTCAGTTTAGATGCATTATCTTATGCAGATCACCTTACCAGAGGCTTATCACTATGTCTCGAAGTAAAAGAATTCCAGGATGTTCAGACTTCCTTGAGAGTCCTTTCGAGGGCTATAACATATTCCACATGTAACTACGCCCTTTCAGTGGCAATCTGGAGTTACTTAGACGTCTTGAGTGGTCGAGAGAGAATATTTGCAATGGCCAATGGAACGAGATCTATTACAGTATTCCAAATTCCTGGCTGCTGTATTAGTGTGACTTCATGTTGAAAATCACGATCTTGTGATGTGCAGTTGCTTGTCTCGAGGAAACTGGTGTAATGTTCCTTTTGTTCCAATAAATGAGATGAAACTGAACTCTACAGGCTATTCAATTTATCTTTTGACCCAAGATGGTGTGATACGGCTTAAAGAAGAACAGTCACCACCTGCTTTAACTTCAACTCTATGATAACCATTGGATGCAAGTAAGTTTTCCAGCCTCCTGCTATGAATTTTAAGGATGTAGTCTCCTATGGCCTTTTTCTTCTGAAAGGCTAATGTGTTCCCTTGTGTGCCTTTGGACTGAGCTCGACACAAGGTTATTTTTCGTTTGACCTTTCGTGATCCTTCAGTGCTAATCTTTTGGGTGCTGAGCCTACTTCCACATGTACATCATTAACTTGGCTTTGATATCTCCTCAATTTCTGCTGATACTGTATCAAATGTATCGTCTGCTTGTACTGGTTCCACAAATGATGGCACTTCTGTATCTCCAGATGCTTCACATACACCAGCATCACTGACATTAACCAATAGGTCATCAATAGTTGTGTCCATCCAATCATCTCCATAATCCATTGTATAAGTATACAATGCCCAAGTACTATAATTATAGCACTAATGTGTTGTAAGAACACAACCAACCGAATACATAAATACCAATACCCAAATTAAATACATTATTAATTTCCTAATAGCATTCATTCCTGGGTTATGTTAACAGATATTCTTTTGACAACTAATACATTTTTCAGTTTCAACATCTTATCTATCACAGCAGTACAACCTGGTGTGTTTTATGAGACATTTTATCACATTATTACAAGAACTGTTCTTCACAGAGAGACCTATTACTTCCACCTGTTCACTTGTTATCACAGTAGCTCCCAGTTAATAGATTTTCCGCTGCATCAAGTATCCATCTAACCCTGCCAGGCACATGGCAGGTTTATGCTCCCGATTCTTTTTACATTTTCACTTGGCTTGTTGATGTATTCCAAGTTAACCCTTTTATAAGCAGAGCCTCACACTTATATTTTCACACATGCGAGATAACATCTAAATGATACCAAAAATGCAAAAATGCTCAAGGGACGACGTAATGTAATCTTTTAAAGATTAAATAACAACACCCAACTGATACCTTAAATAACTTGCCTCAGGAAAACCGAAGTGTAACATTAACACTTAAGCACACATACAACCACAAACTGTGTGTTGTGTGTTATGGGAAAGGGTATATAATATAGTCTTTTAAAGGTTAAATAACAACACCCAACTCGTACCTTAAATAAAACCAAAGTTTAATATTAACCCTTAGGCACACATATTGGGGTACAGCCAGAAACTGCCTGTTTTATATTGCTCCATAAAAGTGTTGTCTCAGATCTATTCTTCTTTGAGAACTCTTCCAGTAGGATGAATTTATCTTGACAGTGTTTTTAGTCCCCTACGGGAACCGTAAGGGGACTATAGGATTGCACTCCATCCGTCTGTCCGTCTGTCTAGGCGTCCATCCGTCCGTCCGTCCATCCGTCCGTCCGTCCGTCTGTCTGTCCATCCGTCTGTCTGTCTGTCTGTCTGTCTGTCTGTCTGTCTGTCTGTTTTTTATGTTACCACCTCTCCCTCCAACATGCTTTAAGCTACACCTTTCATATTTGCTACATGGATAAATGGTTCTGAGGGGATGATGCACGCTCACAATTTTTTTTTCAAAATCCAAGATGGTGGAATGGTGGCCATTTTTGTTGTGTTTTTTAAGCTTTTTTTCTCTATTTTCATGTTACCACCCCTCCCACCAACATGGTTCAAGCTACACCTTTCATATTTGGTACATGGATAAATGGTTCTGAGGGGATGATGCACGCTCAAATTTTTTTTTCAAAATCCAAGATGACGGAATGGCGGCCATTTTTGTTGTGTTTTTTAAGCTTTTTTTCTCTATTTTCATGTTACCACCCCTCCCACCAACATGGTTCAAGCTACACCTTTCACATTTGGTACATGGATAAATGGTTCTGAGGGGATGATGCACGCTCAAAATTTTTTTTTCAAAATCCAAGATGGCGGAATGACGGCCATTTTTGTTGTGTTTTTTAAGCTTTTTTTCTCTATTTTCATGTTACCACCTCTCCCACCAACATGGTTCAAGCTACACCTTTCATATTTGGTACATGGATAAATGGTTCTGAGGGGATGATGCACGCTCAAATTTTTTTTTTTCAAAATCCAAGATGGCGGAATGGCAGCCATTTTTGTTGTGTTTTTTAAGCTTTTTTTCTCTATTTTCATGTTACCACTCCTCCCACCAATATGGTTCAAGCTACACTTTGCATATTTGGCACATAGATAGAGGGTTGGGAGGGGATGATGCACGTTCAATATTTTTTCTTCAAAATCCAAGATGGCAGCATGGTGGCCATTTTTGTTGTGTTTTTTTTAGCTTTTTTCTCTATTTTTTGTTACCACTGCTCCCTCCAACATGGTTCAAGCTGCACTTTTCATATATGGTACATGGATAAAGGGGTTGTGAGGGGATTATGCACGCTCAATATTTTTTTTTTAAAATCAAACATCTGTCTGTCTATCCGTCTGTCTGTTTTTATGTTACCACCTCTCCCTCTAATATGCTTCAAGCTACACCTTTCATATTTGGTACATGGATAAATGGTTCTGAGAGGATGATGCACAGTCAATATTTATTTTTCAAAATCCAAGATGGCAGAATGGCGGCCATTATTGTTGTGTTTTTTAAGCTTTTTTCTCTATTTTATGTTACCACCCTCCCTCCAACATGGTTCAAGCTACGCCTTTCATATATGGTACATGGATAAAGGGTTGTGAGGGGATTATGCATGCTCAATATTTTTTTTTCAAAATCCAAGATGCTTATATACTCTAGTGTCTTCTGTGACAAAAACACCTTATGTCACAAAAGCGCCGTAGGGGACTAATACCACCTCGGTGGTCAAACACTTGTTTTACATATTGGTAGTTTCATCTACATGCTGCCAACAATTATGAAGAAACACTGTTAAGTCATCTGCAGCTATATAAATGTATTTTCAGTAGTGATTAATGAAACAATTTTTCTTGCCTCCTAAATATTAGCAGTATGATGTATTTTTAATTTCTTTGCCACACTTACCTGAAACCTGATGTGTGACAAAAAATTATTAGATAATTCATAATGTTGATATTTTGTGAATGTGAGAACAGGTAGGCCCAAGGTAAGGTGTAGTACAGTGTACACGCAGACCAAAAACCCACACCATGAAATGAACAGGGCATCTTATAATGATGACAAGTTTAGTAAATAAACCTCTAGTAAGTGTGTCCCCATGATTTCACTGGACAAATAATCAATAAATAATAAAGCTTGAGGACACTCCATCATACTTCAAATTGTAAAAAAGATTTGTAATTTAACCACCACTTCATTCGGTACATCGTCTACTGCATGTGAAACATCTAGAAAAATGGAGCAGTTTGCAAGTCACTCCATTGATGAAATTGTTATGAAACGGGCAATGTCTTTTCAAATATTTTGAGTGATGACATCATATGGTAACATGCTACTAGAGCCATAAACATAGAAGAAACTACATAAGCACTCATCCAATCAGAGGGCAAGGATTTTAGGCTTATTGGAACCTAATATCTACTGGTATATAACCATGAAATCTTGTTAACTGATGTTCAGATCACATGACATGTTACAGTGGTAAGAAGTTATTATCCAGGTCTTTAACTGGTAGAGTGCTTAATTATTTTTGGTCACCAAACTGTGTTTCCTTGTCTTATTACAATTTACAGGAGAATGCCTTTGGCACACTCCCATAATTTATAACAAGGCAGATCCATACAGACTAAATAATTGCACTTCAAAGATAATATGAAATGTATCTACTGAATCTTATGTCTTTGCATTTTGGTAACTTCACTTCAGAGTAAAACCCAAATATGGACTTACAACACCCTACCAGTTAAGCACCAAGAATTTCCTTGTCCTGGAAGACTCGATAGTTGGGAGGACTAATAAGGAAAATCTTAAAATAAACTGTTGTGCCTTCTTCCACTAAATCTTGAGAAGGAGAATCGGACAATGAAGTTTTAATGACAAATAACTTTGCAAAGCGATGTGAACTAACTCTATTGATTTAATAAAAATTCTTTTTTGTTTTTAGGACACCTGCATATGGATTCAAACAGACCTTGGGAGGCAAGTAATCATTACATTATTGAAACATTTATTATATTACAAAAATTTATTGATGCTATAAGCAGTTCTATGGGGTGTGCTGTTGAATTCATAGTACAAAAAATATTCACATGTGATCAAGCCTGAAAATAAGCAGTCTGTTATTTACAGAATGAGGTCCCTAGAAGGTGAATTTGCTGATGCCATCCCATACAGTGTGCCAGTTTGTCCTCTGGGTACCTCTTGCTGTTTAGGCTTGAGACCTTGATTCAGACTGAGGTTCACAGAGGGTAAATTTAGTGATACTTCCCTGCTGTGCAGGGAAGTATTACCAAATGCACCCTCTGGGGTCCTCATTTTGCAGATGACAGTCTGCTTATATTTTTCCAACTATACCATATGGCCCAGACATAGCTGGTGCTAACTCAAAATTATCCAGGGCCAAACACAAATTTTGCCCCCAATCCCCAAAGTTTGCATGCAAAATCGAAAATTAGAAGTCCTATCTGGCCCTCCATACATTTACTCTTCGTGCATGCGCAGGCGCCAAGAAGCAACCGGAATTGGCACAAACATCATTCTTTGTTTGGCCCTTGTCAGATAACAGCAAACTGACTTTTGTGCTTTTTAAATCTCAGTTTATAATGATGCCAGACACAAATCAATGGTTAATTTGGTGTATCCAAGGACACAACTGGATGAAGGAAGGAAGAAACGGTGGTCTGAATTGTTCAAGGCTGTAATTTTATAATATTTATAAAAATTAGTTCATGTTCCCCAATTTCGGGACATGGGCCTGACGTCATCATTGTTGATAATGATTTTTTCCCTGTTGGTTAAGTATTCCTTCCCTACCCTCCCTTGATCCCCCCAGTTAAACTCCCAAGCTTTTGGCTTGTTTTATTGAAATTTTTTTATAAAATTTCTTGGGAGTTTAATGTGTTACACAGAATGTTTATTCTGTATATCCCCAGGGTTACGTCCTCACCCTTTGGGTGTTTCGGTGTTTTGGTCGTGCATCATACATCCAGTGTATTGTTTTTTCTTCTGATGATGACCTTCCCTTACATTGGATAGTTCAAAACTCTGTTACTGACTTCAGGCCGTGTTGCCTGGAGTCCCGTTTCCAGTTTTCATTCTGACATTGTTTACATTAGCAACGCTCCTTATATATATGTAGTTTCCTATTTATTATATGGTAGGTCTGTTGTAAGATACATCAAACAGTCCCGTAGTGTAGCAGTTAATTTTTTGGATAGAAAATTAATTTTTGCCCGCACTTGGGCTCTTTTGGGGATACATTTGGGCACTTTGTTCCCTTTGGGAACTTGGGCTGTGTCAAAATTTTTTGAAAAAGTTTTTTGTGTAAACTATTTTTCGATTTATATTTTGAATGTTTTTTGTTATGTATCTTTTTATATTATTTAATGTGGTTTTGGTGGGTGTACGATCGACTTAGTTTACTTCATTATGAAAGCATATTGCTCAATAAGCAAGGCGAGGAAGTCTTTCCTATGATTTACATGTTGGTTGCTTTGCTTGTAGTCGATGTACTTCCACTAATTCTTGCTCAACATGTGTCGCATGGGATGACAAACGTTGGAGACGGGTGTCACGGAACATTGTTAGCGAGGGGCCACTGCCGGTCCTCTCGCGGTGAGAGGCCGCCACTGGTCCTCTCGCCAAAAGGTTGCTCTAGTTTTTTTTATTTACAGAGGAACAAGAACATGGTGATGTTTACATGATGCCGTCAGAGAGTGTGCTTCCGTTGTCGCATTTAGATAGTCAATCAGAGCTAGCGGCTAAAGTGCCCATGAATATTAGACAGGGCAATAAACCACAGCATGGTTTTAGATCCCTGTCACCAGCTAGCTCGACTGGTGAAGTCGAGGAGAGTAGAAAGGGTAGAGCAATCACTATAAAATAATAACAGACTCACCTTGTGATGACAGAGAGGAAGAAGCCGGCAAGTTCAGCATGAAGCTCAGCGAGGTCTGAAGGACCGCGAGCATGAGAGCCCCCTCTCTCTTTTATAACAACATCTGGGGCCAGATTTTGTAGTTCGGAACTTGCGTCAGTTGGAGCATACATTCACGCCTCCCGTCCGGGACGCTCCGATCAGTTTACATCCGGGGTTGGCTATAGTTACAGCTTCTTCTTCAGCGTCTACCAAGCACACATGACCGCACCTTGGCTACGTGACTTCTGATATCCAGCCTGCATCGCCGAGAAAGTCCACTCTTCGTCAGAGAAGTCACACCATGCAGTAGCCAAGGAGTAGAGGCCTCATTCATCGGGACGTCCGCAGACAAAAAGCCATCTCGTACACACTGTCCCAGGAGCAGCCAGCGGCCAAGCTACAGAAGACCGCTGCTCCTTAGGCCTCCGTAACGGACTTGCTGTCATAGATTGCGCAGCTCATCACAGCATCCCAGCAAGTGCAGAAACAGCTGACGGCAGTCTCAGAACTTGAGCTGTCGGATGGTGCTGGGTCAGTCCAGTCATCTGCTCGTTCAGATGCCGATGACCGTGAGTATAATCTGATTCAGTCGGATGGTGAAAGGGATTTGGAGGAGAATTACCCTTCCCTTTCGGAACAACACAGGGTGGCGTTTAAGGCTTCCACGTTTACACGTGTAAACGTGAACGTTTCGTTTATGGGCGTTAAACGTTTACAGTTCTGGTAAACGTGTACACGGAATGAAGTTTTAATAGAGTAATTTCAAAATTGCAGATTAATGCAGAAAGTAAAAGAAACAAAAAAAAAAATTTCCAACTTTGCAATGCAATATTTTGATAATGCTTCAGAAAAACTGTGTACTGGTTCCGTCTGGCGCCGCCACCACAGTAACCGAACAAAATCATCTTCAAATCATGTGATATCATATGTGACACAGTCACGTGAGCCGCATGGCACGTGCTTATCTTTGGTGTTTCCTTCGAAACATGTGCGGGATGTTTTAGTTTATTCGGATTTACATGTATATTCCCGAAGTGATACACAATTGTTCTCGATGATTTCGTTCACCTGACATGGATTATTAATTTATTATTCACACATGGGATGATCTTAGGATCAATTTATGGAGTTTGACAGACAGACTGGCACTTGCGGTGCTTGAAAATTTGGATTCCCCTGCATGGTTTGTAGACTTTGTTTATTTTTGCGACATTGCATTCCACTCTCAAGTCCGGTATTGTCATTATTGTGTGCCATGGCAACACGCTCCAACATTACTGTTTGAAAAAACACAAGGAATTTCACCACGAACCCACCAGAATGAGCTCAGTGACCCCCATAAATTTCAAAATTTACCTGGGGGAGAATCCCCCAGACACCCCCCTCCGCCCCATAGACTGAGCGACTTTGCCTTCAGCATCTGCATGCTGTGATCGTTCGTCTACGTCGTTTTTGGACAAACTGTAAATCGTCTGTCTCAATAACATAAATTGTATGCCCTGTACGCAAAGATATGATGAACTTATTGACATACTGTGTATTATTACACACTTCTATCAAATATTGACTACTTGCATTGTTAGTACGTGTAAACGTTTACGTTTCGTTTACAGACAGTCGTTTAAACGTTTACAATTTTGTCTAAACGTGGAAGCCTTAGTGGCGTTGGATCTAATGAATCAATACTTCCCTGAGTTCATTCCTGAGAATCAGAATGCTGCGACCCCTCGAAAGTAGCACTATTCAGTAGCTAAGACGAGGCCTCATATATCGGGACGTCCAGAGAAAAGAGCTGTCTCGGACACACTGTCCTGGGAGCAGCCGGTGGCCAGAATAGAAGACTGCTGCTCCTCAGGCTTCCATTATGGTTTTGCTGACGCAGCTTGCACAGCATCCCAGCAAGTGCAGAAGCAGCCGACGGCAGTCTCAGAACCTGAGCTGTCGGATGGTGCTGGGTCGGTCCAGTCATCTGCGCGTTCAAATGCCGATGACTGTGAGTATAATCTGATTCTGTCGGATGGTGAAAGGGATTTGGAGGAGAATTACCCTTCCCTTTTGGAACAACACATGATTGCGATGGATTTAATCCATCAACACTACCCAGAATTTGTTCCAGCGAATCAGAATGCTGCGACTGCTAGAAAGAAATGAGCTCATGTCTTTACCCTTCCCTTCGGAACAACACAGGGTGGCAATGGATCTAATGCATCAATACTTCCCTGAGTTCGTTCCTGAGAATCAGAATGCTGTGACCACTCGAAAGTAGCACTATTCAGTTGCTAAGGAGACGAGGCCTCATATATCGGGACGTCCGGAGAAAAGAGCCGTCTCAGACACACCGTCCGGGAAGCAGCCGGCGGCCAGAACAAAAGACCGCTGCTCCTCAGGCCTCCGTAACAGATTTACTGTTTCAGATTGCACAGCTCATCGCAGCAAGTGCAGAAGCAGCCGGCGGCAGTCTCAGAACCTGAGCTGTCGGATGGTGCTGGGTCGGTCCAGTCATCTGCAAGTTCAGGTGCCGCTGACCATGATTTTCAACTGTTTCAGACGGATGGTGAAAGAAGAAAGAAGAACACATGGTTGCGATGGATTTAATCTATCAACACTGCCCTGAATTTGTTTCAGCGAATCAGAATGTTGCGACTACTAGAAAGAAAGGAGTTCATGTCTTTTCCGGTTTAGTTTAGATAGGTGTCGCAGGCCTTCGTCCATTTAGACAACGCCAACTTTCCAGTGGGAAGAAGTAAGGTGGTTTCTTGTCATCATCTTCCGTAATTTTACTGATTGTTGAACTACGTTCATTTATACTGACCGAGGAAGATGCAGAGAGAGTTACTCTGCGTTTGGATGAGCAGGCTAAGGACCTAGTTATGGCCTTACCTTCGTTATTCTCTTTTCGCTTGGACACAATTGAGACAGCAATTTCTTCATTTAGAGCGAATTTAGACTCACTGTCTTAGGCAGATCACCTTTACAGAACTGTGGCACAACATCTCTACGGAAAAGAATTTGAGGACATTCGTACCTCTTTAAGAGTCCTTTCCAGGGCTATTATATTTATCACGTATAACTCTGTCTTAACAGTGGCTAATTTGGAGTTAATCAAACGTGACAGAGCTCTTGCATCGTCATCTTTAATAGATGACAAGGTGAAAAACTCTCTACGAGTCACTCCGGTATCCGGACACTAAGTTTTTGACGATAAGCTTTCATTGGTTTATGACCAAGCTACAAAGAAAGTATCAATACTCTGCTCCTTAAGTCGGCGTAGCAGAAAAGAGTAAGGGAGGACGACCTAGACAGAAAATTGTCTAATAAGGACTACACGCGAGGGTATAGGTAACCCTCCTATAATTACTCTAGGGATCGTCATACAGTGACTCGGATAGGGGACCTTGGTCTGATCGAGACTACCGGTCAGATGCCCCTAAGCCGGTGGCTCGAGGCTCTTCGTGAAGGGGACGTAGTTTCTCCTTCCGTAGGCCTCGCAGGTACTACAGCTGAGGGTTAGGACCTCTATTGCTTAGCAGTTGGCGGATGGTTATCAAGATTCACATCAAACTGGATAACTATATTATGGAAGACCAGTAGGCGGGAAGTGTGGTCTCGGATGGCCTACGGCTATCTTTCTGAGAGAAACCACCACTAACATAATGTCCGTGATGAACAAGCTTCCGTCAGATCCTTGCATAAGAGTCTCTCCAATCGGAGGTAAAGGTTCTCTTGACAATGAAAGTAATAGAGGTCGTCGAGAATCAAGATTCTCTAGGATTCTACAGTTACCTGTTACTCGTACCGAAGCCAGAGAGCTCGTTCTGACCGATAATAGACTGGAGCTGGATAACAAGTTTATCATGGCTCTAAAAGTTTATTTATGGTAATCATTTAGTTAGTAAAAGCGAGCATTCGAGCGATCAACTATGCGACAAGCAGAGATCTAAGGATCTGTTCTTTCATGTCCTGGTATATCCGGCATTCTGATTCTGAAAGTACCTACGGTTCATCGTCCAAGGGATAGTATTTCAGTTCCGAGTGATGTACTTCGGTCTGAATCTAGTGCCCTGGGGTTCACTCGAATAATGAACTCGGTAATGTCTCACAACAATCTGGTTCGTCTGCTGTTACCCAGAGCGAAATTAGTCAGTTGTTATGCTCGCTTTTGTCTGCACTCAGACGCATTAACAGCGAGGGATTTTAGGCGACTGATGGGGTTGTGCATAGCGGATGCAGATCTTATTCCGATGGGTCACTTACGCACACGTCCCCTCCAGTTATTCTATAACTGCAGTGTACTGGGTCGTCTGAATGTACTAGCAGACTCGCTCCTCGGAAAGGTCGCCTGTTGCATTTGGATGGACGCTCAACAAGCGAATATTTGGACAGTTTTGCTGCCAGTGGGATCGCCCCATGATGGTTCAGTTTGCGACGCATGGGAACATTTAGTTACCGTTATTTGTGTCGCCATGTCCAGACCATTGAGTGCATGCAGTTGTCTCTCTGCAGATTTTATGGGGATGAATGAAAGGATACACGTATCCTCCAATTCATTTGATTCAGTAGATTACGTTTAAGATTAAACAGTCTCATTGTGAATCTTATTAGTAGCACCACTGTCGTCACAGAAACCTTGGATCAATATTCTCAAGTGTCTGTTATGGGACACTCCCCAGAAGTTTCCTCCAAGAGAGGGCCTTCTTTTTCAGGGGAAGTTTTGTTCTTCACGTCCTTCTCTGCCCATAGTGGCATAATGGAGTCGTTAGATGTGAGGGAACCATCGCGGTTCCTATATTATTTGATGACTGGCACAGGAACGATTAAGTAATGCGGATGAGGAGATTTCAATATGACTTCGAATCCCCCCACACACACACTGCCTATGTGTTTAGAGGCAATTACCGGGCAAGACGTAGTTTTCTTCCTGCAAGCCTCATAAAATTTAATACATACATACTATGCATTTGGGTTGTGTTCTATGGCGACCTCATGGGCACATCCGCTTTTTAGTTGGATTAGTTTCCTGTGATTATTTGTTGATTTGTTATATACGAGCGCTTATTAAAAAATCATCATAATTAAACTGCTACTCTTTGAGTACCTCGGTGGCTGCATAACCAGTTAACTGGTATTCAGATGATTACATGCTAAAAATAAATGATCTTGCGCTTTATATTATTAGGCTAACGCTTTATTGTATTTTGTGGACCTTGAAATTATAATCTATTTTGGAGGCGGTCTGTGTCGGAGCCGGTTAATCATACCTACTTCCATTTCTAGATCCAGTTTTCTATTATGTCAGTACTCAATTCGCATATTCTCATGTGTTTACGATCATAGATATCAGATAGTACACGTTGTAGAGTGTTGTTACTGGAATTTATTGTACAGAGGCAGCCTGTGAGTTACCTCAGAAGTGTGTTTTCTCTTCAGAGATCGTTCAGTGTGGCTCGATTGGACATGTGTATGTTATATTTTATATCACCGGTTTTCGACATATCTGTGTATGCCATCTGTGGTGTACGTTATATAGCAGGCAATATTAATTACCAGGATCGTCGCTATAGCCTTAACTTCTGAAGTGGCGTTAAGCACCATTTATTAATCATGAATTAATACCTGAGAGCCTGTTCGAGGATTATTTATATTGTTTTTTGGTACCGCTCTTATTGATTCCAGAGCTTTTCGCTCTTTCTCTTGAAGATTCCTTCAAAAGAAAGGAGTGGGGGGGGGGGGGGGGGGGTGTGTGATTTTTACCTCTTCTCTGGCTTAATGGGTATGTGTCTATGGAGGAAGCTGTTTTGTCCATAATTATATCCTGCATACAGCTGAAGTGTTATTGTATGGCGTATGTTTGTGGGTGATTTTCTCTCATTCTCAGATACGCCATCCTAATTTTTGGGGCTTAGTCCAGACTAGCCTTAAAAATTAGGAACTCGTTACATCCTAAGTAGCATTGTCTTCATGCTTAGAATAAGGAATTACTTAAATTGGGCTCCTTATTTAGGATATGTCTTCTCTATTACTGTATAGAGAGACATACATGTTATTACTAATTATTCTAATTTCCTTTCATCATGGATTGCAGGATTGGAACTATGTTGATCTACTATTTCGGAAGTCCTAGGCCCTGTACCTTTTTATGATTCAGCAAAGTCTGGGCCATTGGGTTATAGTGGAAAAATTATATAAATTCAAAGTAATTTGTATATTTTTCATACTTACCAATGGCCCAGACGGAGATGGCCCTCCCATGAGTGGGCACTCCTACCTCCTCGCTGAATTACTATGTAATACTCTCTTTTACAAAGAATGATGTTGGTGCCAATTCCGGTCACTTCCTGGTATCTGCGCATGCACGGAGAGTAAATGTATGGAGGGCCAGATAGGACTTCTAATTTTTGGTTTTGCATGCAAATTTTGGGCATTGGGGGGTGGGGGGGGGGGGGGCAAAATTTGTGTTTGGCCCTCGATATTTTTGAGTTAGCACCAGCTAAGTCTGGGCCATTAGTAAGTATGAAAAATATACAAATTAGTTTGAATTTATAATATTTACAAGTAGAGATTTTACCTGTTTTTGGGGTAATATGTGTAGTATTTTCTGTCAGACTGGAAAATTCATTGTCTCTAATAAAAAAATGTTTTGATTCCAGAGCTTTTCGCTCTTTCTTTTGAAACTGGAAAAAATCATTGTCTCTAATAAAAGTGGTCTAATATTTCTCCTAAAATCCATTTCTCTTTCAAATTGCACTAAAACCCCTCTATTTTGGCTGAGGAGTTGCTTAGTCATGTTTGATAGATGAGATATTTGATGCTGAGAATTTAAGGCCTGTGTTATAACTATGTAAGTTTAACCCTCTGCACACTGATGTCAAAATATAAAAAATTCTAGGTGCACATTTTCCCATGATGCAACTAGCAATTTAAACAATTTAGTCTTGTTTTACAGAGCCCAATGAGCCCTCAGGCTAACAGACAGATTAACTTGATATTTTTAAACCTCATTATACATAGTTCTGTTCATTTTAGGTATGTGTTTAGAGAAGAGGGTATTTTATAGACTAATATCTGGACTTCACACAAGTATAAATACTCATTTATGTGCAGATTACCTATTTCCAGGTAAGAATACATTTCTAAAAATACATACAGTGGAACCCTGTTAACTGAAATAGCCAGTTTGCCATAGAAAACTGTTAACAGGTGTATACAATTAACAGAAAATGGGTCATTTTCCTGTCTTCAAGTTTGAAACTGAGCATTTATTCTATTATATCTTGTTTGACAGAGCACCACCAAACAAGATATAACAGATTAAATGCCTATGTTGGATGTTTTGAGGTCAAAAATGTCTATACATGTAGATGTGGGAAATTTAATGGATGTCAAAGTAATTCCTTGAAAGAATACAAGATTTTTTATTAAAGAAATAGGTGTTTACTCTATAACCAATATGTATTTAACTGGTAGAGAGCCCATATTCAGGCTTTATGCTGAAGTGCAGGTACCCCAACTTAAAGACATCATACTCAGTCGTTTTATTATACCCCCTGCAAACAAAGTTTGGGGGAGTATATAGGAATCACCCTGTCCGTCTGTCCATCCATCTGTCCATCTATCCATCTGTCCATCCTTGTAAGCGCAATGCCTCCTAAACCGTTTGAAGAATTTTCATGAAACTTTACACAATGGAAGAACTCCATATGAAGATGTGCATGAAGCAATATAATTCCGTTCTGACATTTCCAAGGTGAGTTAATCTAACATATACCGTCTGTCAATCCTTGTAAGCGCAACTCCTCCAAAACCATTTGAAGAATTTTCACGGAACTTTACACAATGGAAGAACTCCATATGAAGATGTGCATGAAGCAATATAATTCCGTTCTGACATTTCCAAGGGGAGATAATCTAACTTATACCATCTGTTCATCCTTGTAAGCGCAACTCCTCCTAAACCGTTTGAAGAATTGTCATGAAACTTTACACAATGGAAGAACTCCATATGAAGATGTGCATGAAGCAATATAATTCCTTTCTGACATTTCCAAGGGGAAATAATCTAACTTATACATTTCAGGCGCGGGGGTTGGGGGGGGGGGGGGGGGGGTATCACTTTGTGAGTTTGCTCACAGTACCTCTAGTTTTGTATTATCTTTGAAGCAAAATTATTTAGTCTGTAATAAATTGCCTTGTTACAGTCCATTGGAGAGTGCCTGTAGGCACTCTCCCGTAGATTGTAACAAGACAAAGACTCTGGAACCAATTCACATTATCAAAAAGAAGTTGGCATTTTTCCAGTTGACAGGTCAAATTTGTACTAAAGGTATGGTGAATAGTTTAGAGTTTGTGAGTTATACACAATTGAGAAGCTAATCAATTAAAAGATATACAATTAAGTGGGCTCCACTATATCAGGATTTTTTTAAAAGTGGGGTATACTAGATTGCATCTGTCCATCTGTCTGTCCATAGGTCCATCTGTCCAAGTTCATAACTTTGCTGATAGTGGTTCGATTTTGATGACATTTTACATGGATGTCCAGTATGACACTCCTCTTTAGATAATATCAAAAAGTTATGCAGTTCACACATTCCACTTGTGAGTTATGTCCCTTTTTACCATTGAGAAATAGACAATTTCTTTTCAACCTACCTTACAATTGTTTACTACAGGCTTGCACTACAGTGGAAGAACCTAACTCGGATAAAATACTCTATATTTTAATCTTTCCCAAGAGATTTGGGAAAGAAAAGAAGTAGTGTGAAAACACCACGAAAAAATAAGCCAAAACTGGGTCGGGCGCCATCGGTGCACACCCAGTAAGGGATGCTCTTCTCTTAGTACAATTCCACGACTTCCGTTAACCAGTGCACAAGCAGTAATCAAAACCATTCTTCTTTTGTCCGTGCAACGTGGTTGACGTGTTGCGCCATCTTTGCATTATGATACAGTGACATTTCAACTCGTCGATAATGGTTTTCCTGTGACTGGATTATGGATCTGAAGATCGTATAATAACAGGACTGTGTTTTATATATTCTCGTTAATATTTTCAACCACATTCTCATTGTATATTATTTATTATTCTGTTTTTGGGGAATGTTTTTTTCGACATCGTGTCAACGCAGTTCGACAATGGAATTTTTCGGTTGATAAATTTAAATTGTTCTTGGAGTAAGGTGTCAATGAGGGACTGTCTGGACAGGATTTCTTCACTCTGTTGAGGGCTGAATTTCTGTTTTTTTCGGTCCCTGTCGGCCAGTGTACCCACCAGTTCTTTCTGCCACCTTCTCTCATAGTTGAGGGTGTTCTTCTACTTTCTGTATCTGTTGAGTTCACCTTTTTCTTCTACTGCTCTCGCCTATGTTATTTCCAGTTCGGTTCCTTTAGGGCAATTCCTTTTGCCCTCGCCTTGGTGCATTCTCTTGGCTGTTTCTCCCGCACCCGCGGGTGGTGTGGAACGCTGTCGTTTCAAGGCCTCCCGACTCAACCATGTCTGGTGTGAGTTATACCCCCTCCGTGAGGGATGTGCAACTCCTCCCGCACCTGTGGGGGGAAGGGGGGGTGCAACACTGTCGTTTCGGGGCCTCCCAACTCGACCACGTCTGGTGAGAATTACTCCCCCTCCGCAGGGGATATGCAGCTCCTCCTGCACCTGCGGAGGGGGGGGGTAAAAGCTGTCGTTTCGGGGCCTCCCGACTTGACCACGTCTGGTGAGAGTTATTCCCCTTCCATGGGTGATGTGCAGTTTTTTTTTTACCATGGTGGATACTGCGGGAGCTGTTGGATTTCTGGTGAAGAGATGCCTGGTTCCAGGACTATGCACCCTCTCCAGTCGAATCTGAGGCTGTCACTAGGGTTGTGACTCCTCCTTTGGAGGCCGAGCTAGGTGGCTCTCTCCCCTTTTCCGCCAGTTCCAACAGCTCCCGTCGTATCTGCTGCTACTGCTGTTCCATCTGAAACGTCATCGGGTACCGTTTTTAGACGGTCTCGGCTTATCCCTGCAAGGGTCTGCAGGGATGTCTGTAGTGTGGTTGTGGGGTATCGGCCTCAGCCTTCCCCTACTTCAACTCGTCGAAGTCGGAAGTGGCTGATGGCTGAACCCCCTGCTGTGTCCTCTCAGCCGTTGAGCACAGCAGTTTTATACCTGCAGTGGTGTCTGGTAGTGTAGACATGGGGGTATTGGCCTCAGCCTTCCCTGACTTCAACTCGGCTAAGTTGGAAGTGGCTGCCGGCCAAACCCTCTACTGTGGTCTCTGTGCCGTCGAGTACCACAGTTTTGTCATTGGCGTTTTCCGTCCACTCATTCTGGTTACACAGCTAGTTTTGTGGGACCAATGCCTTCTGTGCAGCCTGGACCTTCTGCCCCGCAGAGGTCCGCGGCAACTCTCCTGAGTTCCCGCTATGTTGATCCTCGGGGGTGTGTCGTACCCCTATACACATCTGCCCTCAGATGTTTCGGCTGCTGCCCGACGCCTCGCTTCAGGTGTATTAGAGGATCGTGACTCTTTGCTGGTTAAGAGGGTCAGGTGTGAAGCCACTTTGCTGGTTCATCCCCATGTCGAACCGGCTGGTACGGGCAGTGAGCTTAGGGAGGCCCTCTCCTTACTCACTCAGGTTCTGTCCAAGAGCCTTCCTGTTGCTTCCAGCGAGGCAGCGAGTGGTTTCCAGGCGCCGCCTCCCGGGATTGGAAAAAGGCCGCTTTCTGATCCTCCTGGTGCCTACACCATGGGAGGCGTTGGCTGGTTTGCCCACGATAGGCTATGTGTCTTCTGGCTCTGGGGAGGAGTCAGACATCCTTGATGTCGAGAGCCTGCAGTTTTCTGACTTGGGGGCAGCTTTTGTTTTTGTGTTTGGGTTCCTTCCGGATCTCAAACCATCAAACCAACCGACAGTGTCAGACAGGCCGCGATCATCGGTCGTGTGCCTACAGCCTGTGGAGCAACCTGCTTCTGAGCGTCTTCGACCGTGCCAGTCAGTACAGGTGGTTGAAACATTTTAGGCCTTGGACTCTAGGCTGAGTTCCAAGGCTATAGAGGCTTCGTTCTTCACGAGGGTTGACACCTTTTTTGTCTCCGGTGCGTTATCGTTACTACGATTTTGCCAATTCGTCAGTCAGCTAGACTTCGACGGTTTTGGATCAGGATTCCAATTCCCTCGGGCTTTCCAAGCCCAAGTCTGCTGTCATTCCTATGATGACTCTGGAGTCCATGTTGGGCTTATCGAGAGGAATGCTGGTATGCTTTCTCTCTCTGATCACGTCATCTCTGCCATAGCTGCCTATCTGCTTCCAGATAGGTTTGACGATCTGCAGGCTCCTTGCGTGTGCTGTCCAAGGCGCTCATGCATGTTACGCACACGCATGCCTGTGACACGGCTATTTTGGAACTAGTTCGAAGGGACTTTGTGCTGGACACAGGCCGATACCTTCCAGGGGGCAGCGCGCTGGTCTTCGATCTGGTTCTTTGGCAGGTCCACTACTGATCCATGGGTTCCGTGTCGACGGTCCGGGATGACGTCCTATGTCATTCCAAAGATCAGCTGCTGCTTCGTCAGCTTGATCAGCCTTCTAGGGGAGGCAGGGACCGTTCAAAGCCTAAGAAGTTCCCTTCTGCTTCCTCTGCGAAGCAAAGGGCTGATCCTTCTGCCACCACTTCTACTTCTTACTCACGGGGTAAGGGTAAGCATCGGAAGGCTAGAGGGAAGTCTCAGGATTCTTCATTCAGTAGTGGAGGTGGTTTCTCCTCTCGCGTGCCTCGTCGGGGTTCGAACTGAAGGTCCTCACCTTGTTTCGTCCTAGGTTGGAGGAAGGATAGCAGAGTTCGCAGACCGTTGGGCCACCATCGCATCTGATCCTTGGGTGTTAGATGTTGTTCGGTCCGGGCTGCGAATATCCTTCCGAAGGCACCCGAGTGCCTCTTCCAACCACAGTTCCTTCAGACGTTTTACGTCGGGAGCTTTTGTCCATGAAGATAGACAATCTCCTGTCCAAGGGGGTGTTCGAGGTCGTCAAGAACATTCAGTCAGTGGGGTTTTATTCCCGCCTGTTCTTGGTGCCGAAGAAGGACGGCCTACTCTGACCGGTTATCGATCTGAGTATCCTGAACCAGTCTTTCATTGCTCCCAAGTTCAGCATGGAGACTTTCAGGTTGGTCTGCTGTTCCATTCACCAGGGAGATTTCGCTTCCAGCATCGACCTGCGAGACGCTTACTTTCACATTCCGATTTATCAGGTGTCGCGGAAGTATCTCAGGTTCGCTTTTCTGGGGCGAGTTTACCAGTTGAAGGCCATGCCTTTTGGCCTCCACCTGGCTCCTTGGACCTTCACCCGACTGATGTCGCATGTGATAGCCTTCCATCGCACACAGTGCAGGGTGACTACTTCGGCATATCTACACGATATCCTCCAGAGGCATTCCAATGCTGCCTTCCTGGAGTTGGATGTCGACACTCTGTTGAGCTTGCTCACGTCGCTTGGATTCAGAGTCAACGAGGAGAAGTCGGATCTGGTCCCTTCTCCATCGTTTTGTCATCTGGGGATGGCCTTCCGCACTCCGTTCAATGCGGTGGTGATTCCCCAAGCCAAGGCTGTGATTCTCTCAGCTTTTGCTCTGACCCTGTCCCAGTCCACATCCACGACAGCACGGGGTATTCTCCGGCTGCTCGGTCTCTGCGGTTCGGTGACGGATCTCATTCCTCTAGGTCGGCTGCATGTCAGACCTCTCCAACACTTCCTGCTCAGTCGTTGGAGGCCGAATATCGATTCTCTGGATCTGATGCTTCAGTTCCAGAATCTCTTCATCCTCAACTTCTCCACTGGACGAATGTTCAGTGGATCACGCAGGGTGTCCCATTGGACTTACCCACGTCTGATCGCGTTCTGACGGCAGATGCCAGCGATTTCGGATGGGGCGCGACGTTGGATCCTCTAGATCTTTCCCTTCACGGGATGTGGGACCAGGATTGGGCATCTCTACACATCAACCAGCTTCTTGCTCTTTTTCTGAGTTTCAGGCAGTGGATCCCTCACCTGTCGAATCGTCAGGTCCTTCTGTTGTTCGACAATTCGACAGTGGTTGCTTCATTGGGAACCAGGGCGGCACGCACTCGGTTCCAATGTACGAATTGGCTCGGGATCTTCTACTGCTCGCTCAGGATGTCAATGCCGGGGTGGTTGTTCGTCACATTTCCGATTGTCTGAACGTCCTAGCCGACTCCCTGTCCCAACAGGGTAGATTCTTTTCCACCGAGTGGATGCTCCACATGGCAGTGTTCCATCGATCTCTTTGCGACTCGTTGGAACCATCAGGTGGACACATTCGTGTCCCATGTCCAGATGCTCTTGTTTTCGCTGTGGACGCTCTGGCCCTCCTTTGGGACGGTCTTGTCGGCTACGCCTTCCTGCCTGTTCCGATTCCACCTCAAGTTCTAGCCCAGATATGAACCTGCAGTCGTCGAATCCTTTCGATCACACCCCTGTCGCCTCAGTGGGTGTGGATCAATCTGCTCCGCTCTCTGTTAGCGGCGGTTCCGGCATGTCTCCCTCTACGTCGCAACTTTCTTTGCCAAAGTCGCCCGAGGAGGTTTCAAGTTGACCCGACTTCATTGTGCCTTCGTGCATGTCTCTTATCGGGTCCTGTCTCCTCCGTAGTGGTTTTTAGAGACATGCAGTGGAGTTGCTTTTCTTCAAGGAGGCACTCACTACACTGGTTTAGTCTCTGGCTAAGTGGAAGGTTCTTCTGTCGATGGTGTGCGTTCACTCTGTTGCTTCTGTCACACCTTCGATCACACCGCTTGCAGAGTTTCTGGTATATGTTTGTTTCTGGGGGTCTCCAGCAATGGGTACAAGTCCATGCTTTGGAGACCTTTTTCATATGTGGTACCGCATTGTTTCGACACTCATCCTTGCCTCTCCAAGCTTGTTCAGCTCTGAATAATTAACTGGTTGAGTGCTAAATTATTTTTCAAAGGTGATTTGAAACATGGGTATATTTTTATACTGTAATCAATGACCCAGACTAGCTGGTGCTAAATCAAAAATATCTAGGGCGAAACACAAATTTTGCCCCCCCCCCCCCCCCCCCCCCCCAATCCCCAAAATTTGCATGCAAAACCGAAAATTAGAAGTCCTATCTGACCCTCCATACATTTACCCTCTGCACATGCGCAGATGCCAGGAAGTCACCAAAACTGGCGCAAACATCATTCTTTGTTTGGCTCTTGTCAGATAACAACAAACTGACATTTGTGCTTTTTAAATCTCAATTAATAATGATGCCAGACACAAATCAATGGTTAAATTGGTGGATCCAAGGACACAACTGGATGAAGGAAGGAAGAAACGGTGGTTTGAAACGTTCAGGGCTGTAATTTTATAATATTTATAAAAATTAGTTCATGTTCCCTAATTTTGGGACATGGGCCTGACGTCACTGATTGATTATGATCTATCCATGGTTTATTTAGTATTCCTTCCCTACCTTCCCTTCATCCCCCCAGTTAAGCTCCCAAGCTTTTTGGCTTGTTTTAATGAAATATTTTTTAGAAATTTTCTTGGGAGTTTAACGTATTATACAGAAGATTATTCTGTACATCCCCAGGGTTACGTCCTCACCTTTGGGGTGTTTGGGCGTTTTGGTGATGCATCATTCATCCGATGTATCGTTTTTTCTTCTGATGAAGATCTTGCTTTTCATCGGATAGTCTTGTTTCTGTTGCTGACTTCGGGCCGTGTTGCCTGGGGTCTTGTTTCCGGTTTTTGTTTACATTTACAATGCTCTAGGTAGTTTCCTATTATTTTTAGGAACGACAGTTGTAAGTAACATTAAATATTCTGTGGTAGTTAATTTTATAGCTGATTTTTATAATTTTGTCCACACTTAGGCTTTTTGGGCTCATCGTTCCCTTTGGGAACTTGGGCTCTTATATAAGAAAAATTTTGTCAAACATTTTTTTTTTTGAACGAATTTTTTTTTTGGATGTATTTATTTCATCGATTGTATTTTAATGTTATCTTATATTATATGTAGATTTGGTGGTGGTACAATGACATATATTAGAATTTAGGTAATAATATTTATCTAATAGTAGGGCAAATAAAGGAAGCCTTTCCTCTATTTACATGGTCATTGTTTTGAGTATAGTTGATGTACTACCACTAATTCTTGCTCCATGTGTCAGGTTTGACAATGTTGATGACGGGTGTCATGGTTTGTGTTAGGCGAGTGGACGCTATTGGTCCTATCGCGGCGTGGGGACACTGCTGGTCCTCTCGCCAAAATGTCACTATAGTTTTTTAGTTTCTATTTACAGAGGAACAAGAACATGGTGTGGTTTCGTGACGCCGTCAGGGAGTGTGCTTCCGTCGTAGCATTATACTATTAGGGCTAGCGGAAAAGTGCTCAATGATATTAGACAAGGGCTAGGCTTTAAAAAAGGTTTATGTCCCTTGTCTCCAGCTAGCTCAACCGGCAGATCTATCACGTAGAGTAGTGGTGTGACGCCGGGTATGTCCATAGCGGTCGAGAAGAGGAATAAGGGTGTAGCGAGCACTATAAAAATATGAACATGCTCACCCTGCGACGACGGAAAGGAGGAAGCATGGGAAGGAGGAAGCAGACAAGTTCTGAGGTATGCTCGTCCAGGTCTTCTGTGATTGCGAGCAAGAGAGAGGCCCCTCTCTCTTATAACAACATCTGGGGTCAGAGGTTGTTGGTAGGAACTTGTGTCAGTTGGAGCTTACATCCATGCCTTCCTGTCCGGGATGCTCCTTCCATAGGCTGCCGGGGTTGGCTAGTCTTATAGCTTCCTCTACGTTTGAAAAGCACACACGACCGCACAAAGTCTGTTGTCGCCAGCTAGCTCGACTGGTGAAGTGGTTACTCACAGGGGTCAGCCGAGTGGGCGACTTGGGCGAAGAAGTCGCCTTGTCATTCCTCAAGTCGCCTTGGCTTACTTTGGGGGCAAAATTCAAGTCGCCCTCCCAAACTTCCTTGGGAGACATGGCAGTTTACTGTATTTTCTTGTGTTTTATTTTTTAAAAACACACGCTTCCGCAAAAAACAGTAAACACGGTTGCTGTTAAAGTCCGTCACATGGCTATGAAAATAGCCTAAACTAGCCCAATTTTATATTTCTGAAAAGAATTGCAATGGCGTAGTCGTTCGAACAATTCGCCCCAACTGATAGCAACCAGCACAAAATGGCTATTTAAAAACAAAGTACCAGACAACAACGAATCACACAAGACACGCATCGAGTTAATTAGAATTTATTAAAGTTAACCATCGTTTCAAAACAAAAAAAAATGTATTGGAGACAGTTCGTCCATATCGAAATTGCTTGCGGTTACGATCTGTTCCACTGAAAAATTGGCTGCATTGAAATTCGCCCCGCAATTTGCATTGAATGTTTTTCTTTGAAAACTTGTGAAGTTTGTTGGAAGGGGGTTAAATGTAATAAGGCTGCAATAGAAATCACAGGTATTTGGATGGATAAGAATGGCAGACCTTCAAAGCACCAATCGCACGTGTCAGTGAAAGATGGTTGGCAGAAATTGTCAGTTTTCTGAACAGTGTATTATTAGTTTACCCAGCGCAGCCGGGAAGGGAGACAACTGAAATGTTTTGTCATTTACCAAAGAAATTAATTAACTCAAATTGTTAATAACGCTTAATTTACGAAGGATATCGAAAACTTTTTTAACTACGCTTTTCAACTCAGTTAGGGTATTCAGAAACCATGAATGACCCAGCTTCTTATATGAACTTGAAATTAATTTTAAACACTTTAAATATTTTTTTAAAAAGAATATACCTTCTGTTACAGAGAAGAACACTCTCACCATGGGTCATACTAAATTTCAAATCCACATCGTTGAGGCAAATACAAAATCAACTGCACGGTAACCTTAGTCATCACTGTTAGGCAAAGAGTTAGGGGGTATTCAGAAACCATGAACGACACAGTTTTTTGTAGGGTGGGGTGGGGGATTTTAACCTACATTCTGTTATGTAACCATCTTGACTTAGTTTTGTGTGTGTTTGTATAAACTTTTATTTATTTTTTTCTCCACAATTGTGTCCTCTATGTTCATTTATTTTGTCACGATGTCATATACGTTTTATGTTTTTTTTTTCTGATTTCTCCTTCATGTCCACTGACTTCTCCCTCCTGGGTCCTGACTTCTCCCTAAAGTCTCTGAAGGGAGAAGTCACTTCTCCCTAAAATCAGCTGCCAGGCTGACCCCTGGTTACTCAGGCCTCCGAGAACTGTGACGCCGGGTGTATCTGCTCCGGGCTAGGAGATGATATAGGGTGGAGCGAGTACTATCATCTATGATATGCAACCATGCTCACCTAGCGACGACGGAAGGAGGAAACCGGCAAGTTCTGAGGTATGCTTGTCCAGGTCACCCAGGACTGCGAGCAAGAGAGGGGCCTCTCTCTCTTACAGCATCATCTGAAAAAATTATTAAAATTTGAGTGGCAATTTCTATATAGTGTTGGTCAGATATGTCTATAATATTAGGTAAAGGGTTAACTCCCTTGTTCCGAGTACAGTGGCATGATGTGTGAAGCGGTAGAGAACATTGATGGTATACATGTCAACAAATGCAAATAGAGACAAAGTTTGACATATGATTGGTTAGTAAGTTTAATGTGTAACAGTCACTTGTTGCTGCTCATTAGTTCTCTACAGGTACCTTGTCATTCTTCACCCATAAAATTGTCTGACACAATATGACAGGCTGGTGTTGAAAGTGTTGTAAATACCCAGATAAATAGAGGATCTCCAACGAGTCCACAGTTTATATCAAAGTTTACAAAACATGTTCAGTAAATCAGGTCTAGACAAAGCTGTAACAATGTCCAGACCTAATTTACTGGACAAGTTTTGTAAATTTCAAAATAAAATAGGGATGAGTTGAAGATTCTATTTTTAGCTCAACTTGACAAAGTCAAGATAAGCTATTGCCATCACACATGTGGAAGTCGGTGAGTCTGTTCAGATTTTCGTTAGCATTGTAGTTCTTGTCCGATCAATTTCATATACATGTTCGAGGCCTTGTCCAGATGAGTACGCCCCCTTTTGGTAGTGACTGGTCAACCGTGACAGCTACCCAAGCCTAAAACCTGAAAACCTTTAGCACAGTCTACAGGTCGTATTTATGAAGGGATTTCATTGTAACTTGGATCAGTCAACAGTGACCGCCAAACCGTCACATGACCTAGATTCCTTTAGCAAAGTCCATGAGTCATATTTATGAAGGGATTTCATTGTAACTTAGTAGGATGACTCGTTTTGGAATGATTTTACTGTAACTTGGTAACTTTGGTTGACATACATTAAATATGAGGGCCTCATTAACCCAGGCCTCAATTCTTTAGTACAAAAATCTACACCTCAAATTATTCGTATTGAAAACATAGCATAGAGAGAACAGAAATTAACATATTCTCAATTATCACAATTCTTGTCTTATTTTATAATCCTTTCATAAACATTGAACATTATCAAGGGCTTGCATTTTGACCAGGCTGATTGGACCCAGCCTGGTAATTTGCCGCAAAAATAATCTGATGTGGCCGATCAATTGGCCCCGTCATCAATCTATTGTTTGTCCAATCTCACTGAATCAAACGATGAGCAGTTTTGTAAAACAAAATAATTTCCGCCAATGGGACTAATCGATCGGGCGATTCCAGGTTTATTCATGTACTTATGCCGGGGATGTACTAAAAGACGATTGCAGATGAGCATAGAAAACGTGAGGGGGTGGGTATGGCAAAAAAAAATGTACAAGTGGATTGATACTGACCTTATAAACCTTGTATGGTGTAACGACTTCAAATCCCTTATTTTTTTACCACATTCCATTGCGATTACTGTTTGATTGCCTGGCACAAGTTTTATACATATGATGGGAAAAGTCATATGAATATCATTGGCAGACTTTAAAAAAAAATTATTTTGTGTATAATTGTGTTGTCAACACAACCACGTGCATCTATTATAATAAAGAGAATAAACATAACCTCTGATGGATTGAACGTTTATTCTGAAATGTTTACACAAGAATTTGTAATTCCTGCATCTTATGTGGATTCCCTCCTCCTCTCCCTCCAAGCTGTCCTCGAAAATAACCTGCCACAAAACAAAGCAATTACAATTGATTTGGAAAAACATACACTAAACACGTATTGATTCATGCGTTAATTATTCATGAGTGCTTTACATTATGGACATTTTGGGAGAATAATTGACAAGTGAAAGTGCATGATGTCAAGTTTGATGATCTTCAGCAAAGTAAATTTTGGAAAAACATACACTAAACACGTATTGATTCATGCGTTAATTATTCATGAGTGCTTTACATTATGGACATTTTGGGAGAATAATTGACAAGTGAAAGTGCATGATGTCAAGTTTGATGATCTTCAGCAAAGTAAATTTTTGAAAATAATAACAACACCGTTTTTGCTTCGGAATGGATTTTATTTTAATAAGATAAAATCACTTACCCCCCTTTTGTCGTATCAAGACAGGCAACAATCCATTTCTTGAAAATTAGATGAAAAAGACATCATCAGACATCTTAACTCTCCCGGAATGCCCGGGAAAATCCCGAAATTTCAGTGTAGTTCCCGGTCTCCCGGATGGGAATCAGTTTTGGACCAAAAATCCCAGAAAACAACAGTCAAATATTTCATTCCCGTTGTAACTTATGAAAAACGTCCGGAGTCAAATCACATGATTTCAAACTCTGGTAAAAACTCACGAAGCAGTAAAATATGGATTTAAGTTAAATTTATTTAAGAAAAGGGAATTTTATGATATATATTTCAACTGTGTTCATGTTTATTTCTGTGTTTTTTCTGCTGAGATTCGTGATCAATGTGTGAGTGTCGAAGTGAAAATAGGTGATTTACTTTCAAAAAATTGAAAACTCCACCTTCATTTAAATGCATTTTTTGGAAATTAAAATATATGAAAAGGAATTAAATAATATATATTTATTTGTTCCTTCATAGAATAGCTTTAATTCTCATCCCTTTTCCAAAATCAAAACGTAAACAACAACTATTTAGCACAGTTTAAAAGTAGGTTTAAGTCGCTTAGGATGCTGAAAAATCATGATTGCATATTTAAACACAATGGACTTATTTTCTAACACTACATTTATTTATTATTATTGTGCTGACTACAGAACTGTTAACTGTTGGCCATCTGTACCCAGAAAATTTCGAATGGAATTAAAATTAAAATGTTTCAATGATGAAAAGAAAAGTTTTGTGTAGGGCACAAACGTCCCACATGCATGAAGTTTGATAAAGACACTTTCCAAGTACTAATGTTCTTGAAGTAACTGAACATTAGGACATCTTTTCCTGTTAACATTTCCAGACTTGGGAAATTATTAGCTAGTCTAGACTTTGATAAGAGCAAACCACAGGTGGAGGTGCTCTGTGGGACAGTGTGGGTGGGTGGTGGTGGGGAGGGGAGGGGGGGAGGGGCTCATGAAGAAGAGGATCCTGGAAGGGGGGGGGGGCAAATCAACAGTTATTTTATGATTTTTTAACATAGCATAAATGCATCTGCATAGTTGACAACTAGTTCTGGGTATAACCTGTTGTTAATAGTGGTCCATGAGCTGAAAATTCACAAGTTTTTTCTTTTATTTTGTCCCCAGGCAAACTTTTGGCTTGAATGAATTGAATGTGCCAATATGTAAGACATGGATCAGCTTAGTAATAATATTGCCTGGTTAATAGCCCATAGCAAATTAATAAAAGACAATTAGGTTGGAATTATTAATCTTTATTCATAACAAATCATCAAATAACACAATATGCATGAAATATCAATATAATATGCACATGCAAGTGTGAAAAAATAAATCAGCCCCAAGGAAGAAAAATCAGCCTGGTCGACCACTTCACCAGGCCTATCGATCAGCCTGGTCACGATTCTAAAATGCAAGCCCTGCATTATCCTTTTCATCAAACACTTCACACAGTCAAGTTAAGCTACAGTGTCATTGACACTTTCATTTGTATGATCCAAAAGCCCCACAAAAGACACTTAAATCCATTGAAGTATTCCCACTGTCACATCTGTTAATGCATGGCCGTACATTACCATTTTTAGCTCAACTTTGGCGAAGCCAAATTTGAGGTATTGTCATGGCCCGTCGTCCGTCTGTCCATCTGTCGTGCCGTCAACACGGCTCGGGCTACAGGCCGTATTTTTTAACCAAACTTTACGAAACTTCTTGGGTACCTTTGTTATCACCGTGGGACGAGAACGAGTGTTTTAGGGTCCGGTCTGAAATTCAAGATGGCCACTGGCAGCCATTTTGTACAAAATTAGGTGCAATCAGATTTTTGCGCAGAACTTCCATATGAAAGTGCTGATTTGAATAATTTTGTGTGTGAATGTTTAGTACCATGGGATACATCACATATAATACAGGGTTTTTTCTTGTGCATAAATTATGCCAATTAGACTAACTTTGATCTATTTAGTGTTACTTTCAGCACTGTAACTGCAAATGCCAATACGGCTTGGGCTAGAGGCCATATTTATGAACCGATCTTGAGTACCTTTGTTATCACCATGGGACGAGAACGAGCGGTTTTGGGTGCAGTCCAAAATTCGAGATGGCCACCAGCAGCCATTTTGTACTTTAGTTAGTGCCATCAGTTTTTTGTACAGAACTTCTGTATGAAAGTTCTGATTTGAATAAATTTTTGTATGAATGTTTAGTAACATAGGAATACATCACATATAATACAGGTTTTTTTCTCATGCAGAAATTATGCAAATTTGATGAACTTTGATTTTTTCAGTGCTACTTATACACATTAAGTGCACATTTCAATACGGCTCGGGCTAAAGTCTGTATTTATGAACTACTCTTCACGAAACTTCTTGGGTACCTTTGTTATCACCTTGGGACGAGAACGAGTGTTTCTGGGTGCGGTCCAAAATTTGAGATGGCTGCCAGTGGCCATTTTGTACCGAAATTAGGTCTAATCAGTTTTTTGTACACAACTTCTATACGGCTCAAGCTAGAGGCTGTATTTATGAACCGATCTTTACAACTTTTACAATCTTTGCCTGATGTCTTGTTTCCGGTTTTTATACCCCCACTTTCGAAGAAAATGGGGTTATACTGGATTACATGCGTCTGTGCATCTGTCCGTCCATCTGTCCGTCTGGGCTTATCAGAGGTACATTGTGGGGTTTACAATTTAGTTGTCAGTGGTAGTTGTGGGGTTGGGTTAGTACAGTGGCCACTTGTGGGGTTATTGTTTGCACTGTGGGGTTAATTTTTTGACCTTGTGGGGTTAGAGTTTAACATGGGAAAAACCCCACAAGTAAGAACGTGTAAGAATGTCTGTGCGTCCGTGTGTGAGTCGGTCCGAGAATATTCATAACTTAAGTGAATTATTATTTTTTATAATATTTGTTGGTCATAGGTATGCCCACACTAGTTATTTTCTTTTTTATTATTTTTTTTTTTATTACTTGTTCACTTAGAAATTGTATCCGTCCGAGCCAAATTTTGTCTGTTCAGCCTGTATCTCGGGTATTGAATCTTCTATTGCAATGAAATTTGCCATGAACACTGCTTATGGTATAGACTTTAAAAAAAGGATTCAACGATATTTCTCACATTCTCCTTTTTAGAGTTATCCCCCTTTTTTGACTTAGAAATTGTAGGAAATAGACATTATTTGTCTGTTCAGCCTGTATCTCAGGTATGGGTTATCGGATTTCAGTGAAATATGGCATGCAGTTTGCCTATGACAAAGGCTTCTGCCTCATTGCATAAAACTTCCAAACGCCAAACAATTTACCATACCTTTTGACTTAGAAATTGTTGAAAACTTTCGAAGAAAATGGGAGGGGGGGGATACTGGATTGGGGTTATCAGATTTCAGTGAAATATGGCATGCAGTTTGCCTATGACAAAGGCTTCTGCCTCAGTGCATAAAACTTCCAAAAACCAAACAATTTACCATACCTTTTGACTTAGAAATTGTTGGAAATTGTTGAAAACTTTAAAAAAATATGGAAGGGGGGAGGGTATACTGGATTGCGTCCATCTGTGCATCCGTCCGTCAGTCCGTACAAGAATATTCATAAATAATATTTGTTGGTCATAGGTATGCCCTCACTAGGCGGTACACCACGTGGGGGCATGCACCTGATGAAAGTCCATCTCTTGTTTCCTTCGACGTTGTTTACATTGGCAACGTCCACAAATATATGTAGTATTTTATATTATATTACTGTAGAATTACTGTAGGATACACTGATCATTATTCCGGAAGTGTAGCTCATAAAATTTGGATTTTGTCCACACTTCAGCTCTATCGGGATGCCCTTGGGCTCATAATGTTCCCTTTGGGAACTTAGGCATTTTCTCCAAAAACATTTCGAAATTTTTTTTATAAATTTTTCGAATTTAGTTTTGATTGCTATTATTCATGTATCTTTATCATATATTTTGTTGTGGAGTTTGTAGGAGTGCTATCGACTTTGTCTTTTGATTGTAATTATCAAAGCTTACTGCTCTAAATGCAAGGTGAGGAAGTCTTCCTCGGATCTACATGCTTGTTGCCTTGCCTGTAGTCGATGTACTTCTGTGGATTCTTGTCCTACTTGTGTACGTTGGGATGACAGACGTTGGAGACGGGTGTCACGGTATGCCATTGGCGGTGAGGTTCCTATGCCGGAGCTCTCACCACAAAATAATTCGAGTTTTTCAGTTTCTTTTTCAGAGGAACAAGAACATGGTGATTGTATTGTGACACCCATCCAAGTGTGCTACTGTCATCATGCTCTGTTGAGCAAATAGAGCTAGTTGCAAAGTGCTCATGAATATAAGCAAGGGATAAGGCATCTGGTTATTGTTCTTAATCCATTGCAAGCAGATAGCTCGACCGGTGAAGCGGTTACTCCATTCGTGGAAGCCGTGACACCTGGTAAGTCTGTTGCAGTCGAGGGAAGTGTAGATTTGGGTAGAAGAGCAAGTACCTCAAAAACTAAAGCTCACCCAGCGACGACAGAAATAGGGAGGAAGCCTGCAAGTTTCTCTTAGTGAGGATCAGGGAGGTCTGATAAGACCGCGTGTGGGAGAGCCCTCTCTCTAATCCAGCAACATTTGGGGCCAAATGTTGTTGAGAAACTTGCCTGTGTAAGAGCTAACGTCCACACTCACCGCTCGGGATGCTCCTTCTGAACTGCAGCCGGCATTGGCTACAGTTATGGCTTCTTCCTCAAGCAGATATAGCGCACATGACCGCATACTAGCTACCCAACTTCGGATATCCAGGCAGCCGCCAGAAGAAGTATCCAGTCTTTGCCCTTAAAATCGACCCATCCGGTAGCTAGTGATCCGAGGCTTCAATCGTTGGGGCGTTCGGAGTAGAGATCTACATCCGGTTCTTCGTTCCAGGAGCAGCAAGCGGCATAAATATGGAAGACCACTGCTCCTCAAGCCTCAGTAACGGACTTGCTGTTGCAGATTGCGCAGCTAATCCCAGCATCACAGCAAGTGCAAGAGCAGCCTTCCGTAGACTCCAATGGTGAACTGTCGGACGGTGCTGGGTCAGTCCAGTCATCTGCACACTAAGATGCGATGGACCGAATGTCACAGCTGAATCAGTTGGATAGTGAAAGGGACAAGGAAGAGGATTATCCTTCCCTTTCGGAACAGCATATGGTAGCGATGGATTTTATTCATCAGTACTACCCTGACTTTGTTCCACCTGATCAGCAAGCTGTGACTACTAGAGAGAAACTGTTGTCGTCTCTGGATGCAGATTTTGTGCGGAGGAAAGAGGTTGTTCTTCGGCCATGTTAACGACGCCATATTCAACCTCTCTAGTGCTAAGAGAAAGGCGGTTTCTTATCGACATCTTCAATAAATATACCGTTCCTTGGACCTTTTAAGGGGGTTTGTCCAGACTAGCCTTAAAATTGGGCTAGTTTGGGCCATTGGTTATTAGTATAAAAATATAATAAATTTAAAGTAATTTTTATATTTTTTATACTTACTAATGTCCCAGACGGGGATGGCCCTCCCATGAGTGGGCCCTCATATCTTCCCGCTGAGTTATTATTTAGTAAGCTCATCTACAAAGAATGATGTTGGCACCAATTCCAGTCTCTTCCTGACTACTGTGCATGGGCAGATGGTAAAAGTATGGAGGGCCAGATAGGACTTTTAATTTTTGGTATTGCATGCAAATTTTGGGGATTGGGGGGTTCAAAATTTGTGTTTGGCCCTTGATAATATCGAGTTAGCACCAGTATGTCTGGGCCATTGGTAAGTATAAAAAATATACAAATTACTTTAAATTTATCATTTTTTGCTTCAAAACCATAGCTCATGACCCCTCATTTCAAATAAAATTTAAAACTAAAAATTTGCATTCTTTGCTTCAAAGACATAGTTTATGGTCCCTCATTGGAACATGCTCAATGAACACATTCCATTGAGAAGTCATAATCTATGTTTTGGAGGCAAAAATTGAAAAAATAAATAAAATTTGAATGACAATATTTGGATATTACATTAGCCATATTGTGTTAGGTGAAGGGTTAAAGAGGAACCAAAATATTTTTCTTTGTCACATGTCAATGATTTTATGACGTAGTTCAGTTTCTGTTTTTATAGATGTCACTGGATTTGGGACTGGTAAATGGGGTCCAAATGTTGAAGAATTCCAGAACAGATTTGATCCAAAGACAACTGATGGTGCAGGACCTCAAAGATTAAAAAACTTATATTTTACCTATTTGGTAGAGTTAAGAGCTCTAGTCAAAGCAGCACCCTACCTGGAAAAGGTTAGTGTGGAAATGATAATAAAGTCGTCAGATTAATGTTATGTGAATAAGACCTAAAACATTTAAAAATCTATTTCTCAGGCCCTCCCATGGGTCCTTTTGATTGCTGCATGAATTATAACCAATAAAAACTTTAAAAAATAAAAATTAAATGGTTTACAAGTTAATAAAATTAATAAATTTGTCCCTTGAGTGCAACAAGGCTTTGCAATGCTTTAGCTTTGCAAAGCCTTCTTGTACTCAAGGAATGAAATACACTACCACCTATGCTATTCTGTAGATGAGGAGGCCTAAAACACAAAGCAACCCAAGTACATAAATTTTTTATGGCAAAGAAGAAATAATGACAAAAATAAAAAATAAAATAAAAAACTGCCTACCCATATGCAATTTTACAAAAAATGGCCTGAGAAACAGAAGATCTACTTTGTATGGCCTAACTGCTGTATATAGAAGTACACAGCTTCAGATGACTTAACAGTGTTTTACATTATTGTTGGCTGCCTGTGCAGGAAGCCAATGATGGTGTAAAAACATTCAAGATAAATGCATTCTACCTGTAGATTTCCCAAGGTAGATTACACTTGAGACAACTTTTTTCAGGGCAATATATGCAATGTTTGTGGCTATATGGAGACTTAAGGGTTAAGCAAGTGTGAAAGAAAGGAAGAGAGGATGATAAAATGAATAGAAGCTTTTATTCTCTTGAAGGCATAACTTTTGGAACTATATGTTAGTTAGAAACAGGTGAAATTATGGTATTATCAAACCGATTAACATAAATCTTTTTTCTCTCATTTCTTGAGGAAGGACTAAAGAGAAAATTTATTCTTGGAACTTTTATATGATATGTTATAACTTTCATTTTTTCAGGAAGATTTTTTCACAGGAAATGCAGAAGAAGATGCTGATGTGAAACAAGGGGTAACAGATCTCATCAGTGTAATGAAGTATGTACCAACATTATGAACCCAGTCTTATCAGTGTGTAACAAAATTACCTTCCCTACGTGAATCCAAGGAAGTGGAACAGTGCTGGATGAGGGAAATTTGACCGTATTGCAATCTAGTTGGAATCTGGTCAAAAATTCCTATCCACTCTTCTCTCATTATTAGTCTACTGTATAAATCATGGCCATGTCGCAAATTTCAAATTTCTCTGTTGTTAATAATTGTATATAGGAGTCCTCTTGTCTGTCAGATAGTGTATATTTTGATAACTGATTTCGGGCCAGGATTGTCAGTGCCTGGAGTCATGTTTTCTAGTGTTTATACACTTTTTGTTTACATTGGCAACAGTCTCTTTTGAGGGGGGCTTTTTGCCTTTGGAGTAGTTTACTCATTATAAGATACATTATTATTTTCCGTAAGTGTTGCATTAATTATTTAAAATAATTTTAAATTTTTTGACCACACTTAGCCTTGGGATCCATTGGGGCTCAACGTTACTTTTCAGAAACTTGGGCTTCGCTGAAAAAATATTTTTCAAAAATTATTTTTGATTTCTATTGTTTTTTCAATATTAATGGATCATGTTATTATGTAGCTTTGCTTTTAGGGGTTTGTGCGAGTACTAGGACTTGTTGTCTTTTCACAATGAAAAGATATTGTTCAAATTGTAATAGGAAGAAATCTTCCTCTGACTTTCATGATCAGTGTATTAATTGTAGTCAGTGTACTCGCACTAACTCCTGTTCAATATGTAATTTTTGGGATGATAAACATTGGAAACGTGTGTCACGATATATTGTTAGCGGGGAAAGGACCATGCCGGCCCTTTCTCCACAGGGTCACTCTAGTCTATCAGTTTCTATTTCAGAGGAACAAGAACAGGGTGATGTTTCCATGTTATCCTCCAAAAGTGCGCTTCCGTCGTCACAATTGAATGCAGAGCTAGCGGCAAAAGTGCTCATGGAGATACGACAGTTGCCTAAGAGGTCCCTAGTAGGATCGACGGCGCTGTCGTCCGCTAGCTTGCCCGGTGTAGCGTCCATTCACCAAATGGTTTCGGCAGCCGGGTTCGTCCGTTGCGGTCCAGGAAGGAGTTTTGGGTGATGCGAGCACTATAAACATACAAGGTGCACACCCAGTGACAGCGGATATAAGGAGAGATCGGAAGAAGCCTTCTAGTTCGGTTCCTAGCTCGTCCAGGTCCAGCCGGGCCGCGAGCGAGAGAGGCCCCTCTCTCGTACAACAACATCTGGGACCAGATGTTGTGGTACAAAATGTGTCGCAAGCGGAGCACACGTCCGTCCTCGGGACGCTCCGTTGTATAGGCAGTCCGTTGAGACTGCCTAGGCTTCCTCATCCTCTCAGCAGCGCACTCGACCGCACCTTGGCTACGTGACCGCGGATATTCTACCAGCTTTGCCGATCAGGTATTCATCGGCGACCAGGTCACGCCATCCGGTAGCCAGGGACACGAGGCCGATAGACTCCGGCCGTTCGCATCGGAAGAGTATGCAGGAGTCAGTTGATGCGGAGCTTCCCGCGGCTAAGCAGCGAAAGACCGCTATTCCGCAGGCCTCGATGACGGACGTGCTAGCTCAGATAGCACAAATTATCACAGCATCCCAGCAACCGACAGAATCGGTGTCGGATCGGGAATTATCCGACGGCGCTGGGTCGGTACGCTCCGCCGAAGCATCGGATACGGACGACCGGGAGCATCGTGAGGTCCGACCGGATGGCGAAAGGGATACTGATGACTTGGAGCTATCCCTTTCGGAACAACATAAAGCTGCCGTGGATTTCATCCGTCACTTCCTTCCTCAAGTTGTTCCGTTGGGCCAGACTTCTGCGGTACCGGATAAGAGACTGATAGCGTCATTGGACACTGATTTCTTCGAGCGGTTCAGAGACATCGTCCCTGAGTTTCCGTCTCAGTCCAATAATGTCACAAGAACATTTGAATTATTGAACGACGCTATCTTCAAGCTTGCTTCCAAAACAGGCAAAGCTGGTTTCTTGTCCGCCAATGCTCTTAACCTGCCTTTCATTAATTCAAGGAATAAATTCGATACGGCAGGACAGGGTGTTCCGAGAGTTCCTCTGCGTCTTGACGACGAGGCGGAAGACTTAGAATTGTCATTACCGTCGTCAGCGTCCATTCCAACCGCAGTGTTGAATACGATAATTACGTCTAACAGGGCCAGTTTAGACGCTTTATCTTACACAGACCACCTTACTAAGGCTTTATCACTACGTCTACAAGGGAAAGAATTCCAGGATATTCAGTCCTCTTTAAGACTTCTTTCAAGGGCAGTGGCTTATTCCACGTATAACTCCGCCCTTTCAGTGGCAAACCTGGAGTTGGTTAGACGTGACGCAGCCCTAGCTACATCCACATGCGTGGATAGTAAGGTGAAGAACTCTCTCAGAGTCGCTTCGGTCTCCGGAGAGCTTCTCTTCGACGGCAAGCTTTCTGCAATCTACGATAAAATTACTAAGAAAGCTTTGGATTCTCTGCTGTTTAAATCCGCTTCTAAAAAGTCGGATACGGCAGAAAAGAGTAAGACAGGCACTTCTGGGACTAATGCACCCAAGAGAGGTTCCTATAGAGGTTCCGGTGCGTCCTCTTGGTCTTATTCAAGAGACCGTCAAGGCAGCGACTCACGTTCGGGACGTCCTTCGGGCCGGGACAACCGGTTGGACGCCCCGAGGTTGATGGGACGAGGTGCGGGTCGTGGAGGACGTGGTTTCTCCTCCCGCAGGCCTCGCAGGTCCAGGAGGTGATGGTATCAACCTCTATCGTGTTCCGGTTGGCGGAAGGTTGTCGAGTTTTTTAGAAGAGTGGGCGTCGATTACGGACGACCCTTGGGTGAGAGGGGTGATTTCGGAAGGTCTAAGAATATCCTTCAAACGAAAGCCTCCTTTAACTCGAAGTCCAAAATGGTAATGATATCTTTCCGAGCTCATTCGTCTGCGGTAACGTCGGCCTACCTGGACGACATTCTTCAGAGGTACGGCAACGAGTTAACGCTTCAGAACGATGTGCAGAATCTGCTTCTGTTGCTCCGACGTCTCGGTTTTGTTATAAACGAGGAGAAGTCGGATCTGGTGCCGTCCAAGTCATTCACTCATCTGGGAATGAGCTTCGAGACGCACAACAATCTCGTTCGTCTGCCACTAACCAGAGCGAAATTAGTCAGTTGTTACGCTCGCTATTGTCTTCATGCAGACAAAGTCACAGCGAGGGAGTTCATGAGACTGATAGGTCTATGCGGAGCCGCTGCGGATCTCATTCCGATGGGGCGGTTACGCACTCGTCCTCTCCAAATTTTCTTGACTCAGAATTGGAGTGTGAAGATTCATTCGCTCGACATAGACGTTCTCTTGTCAGATGAAGTGAAACAAGAGATTCAGACTTGGGCAAACATTCAGTGGTTGACTCAGGGAGTTCCGCTGCAGTTGCCGGATCCGAGTTTTACGATTATGACGGATGCCAGTCAAACAGGTTGGGGTGCATCATTGATCCCAACGGATTCGAGGTGCCAGGGTCTTTGGGATCCACAGTTCCTAAGCAAGCACATAAACATCAAAGAAATGATGTCAATTTGGCTTGCGTTACGTCAGTGGATGGACATTATTCAGAAAGCTCATGTCCAAATTCTGTCCGACAATACGACAGTAGTGGCGTATATCAGGAACCAAGGAGGCACTCATTCCGTTCCGTTATTCAGTTTAACGGAAAGAATCCTTCTGTTTGCTCTAGAACATCAAGTTCTACTTTCGGTCCGTCATATACCGGGTCATCTGAATGTACTAGCAGACTCCCTTTCACGGAAGGGTCGCTTGTTGCCATCGGAGTGGACTCTCAACAAACAAGTATTCAATCAGATTTGCTACCAATGGGAACGGCCAATGATAGACTTATTTGCGACACATCTCAACAATCAGTTGCAGACCTATGTGTCTCCATGTCCGGATCCAAGAGCATTTGCAGTAGACGCTCTATCGATCTCATGAGACGGAATGATAGGATATGCGTATCCTCCAGCGCCGTTAATGCAGCAAGTATTGCTAAAGATAAAACAATCTCAGTGCAAGATTCTGTTGGTAGCATCTCTGTCTCCGCAGAGACCGTGGATAAATCTACTCAGTTGTCTGCTGTGGGACCTACCGCGAAAGCTTCCTCCACGGGAGGATCTTCTTTCGCAGGGGAAACCGCGTCAACTTCATCACAACCCGCAAGGTCTCAACCTTCACGTTTTTCCGTTGTGCGGTCCTTCTTGCACGGCAAGCATTTTACAGGACGAGCAGTGGACGCGATTTCTAACTGTAGGAGGACCTCCTCTTCGCTAAACTATGCGGCTAAGTGGAAGGTTTTTCGTCGTTGGTGTAGGGATCATTCTGTGGATATTTTTGATCCCTCCATACCAGACATTGCAAACTTTCTAGTATACTTGTTTGACGAAATCAAACTGCAGGCTGTTACTATTAAGGGTTATAGGTCTATGTTATCTGATACCTATGCCCACCACGATAGTTTACAAATTAGATCTAATGTTTCTTTATCTAAGTTAGTTAGAAACTTCTCGATAAATAGACCCAGAACTCTTAGATTAATTCCTAAGTGGAATTTAGCTTGGGTTCTTCTTAAACGGAAGGAAAAGCCATTTGAGCCTCTTGGGACAGTAGATTTCAAATTCTTGTCTTATAAGACAGCTTTTCTCTTAGCTTTCTCTTCTGCTAGAAGAGTCAGTGAGCTTCATGCACTATCGGTGGACGATTCTCACTATCGTAGTGTCGGGAACACTATCACCTTCACTACTAATGTTGGTTTTTTAGCTAAGAATCAGGCTCCTAATAAATATCCGGAACCTATTGTTATTAAGGCTCTGCCGTCTTCAGACGGGCGTAGGCCTTTACTCTGTCCTGTTAGAGCTTTACGTATTTATAGACAAAGATCTCAGTTTATCAGAAAGGGACGAAAACGTTTCTTTCTGTCTCTGATGCCTAATAGAAAGGACATTTCGGTCCATTCTATTGCTAGATGGATTCAATTAACTATTCGTACTGCTTATGAAAATTTATCTTCAAGTCAGCAGTCTGTGCTTAAGATTTCGGCTCATGAAGTAAGAGCTCTTTCTACATCTTGGGCTTATGCAAATAGTGTTGCTATTACAGATTTAATGAAGGCTGTTTATTGGTCTCAGCCATCCACATTCACAAATTTTTATCTCAGAAATATTGAGTCCATTTCTGGAGACCTGCATTGTTTAGGTCCGTTATCTGTTGCTCAGAATGTCGTCCACTAAACAGTTGCAACTATAGTTATGCAGGCTTTCTGTTCCGGCAGTGACTCCATCCTGCTGCCCTCTTCGCTCTGGGGTATTTGACCCAGGGCAAGGGGAAGGGAGGGGGAGGGTGTTCCCTTAGGTCACCTGCTTTATAGTGAAAAGCAAGGGAATTCCTCCTCCGGAGTCAGTAATTCTGAGTCGTTTCCAGGATGGTTTTAAAGTGTAATATTAATGTTAAAATTCATTCATGTCATATTTTTAAAGTGTAGCTCGGTGTGAAGCATTTGTATATTTCAAGTGTCAAACGGGCGTCAATATACAATCCTCGGACACTTTTAAAGAATATAAAGAGTCTCAATTCTCTGGACTAACTTTATTTATTGGCTTACTTTAAAAATAATTAGTATAAAGGTTTATACTGGATGTTAATAGAAAACATGAATGTTATTGTGCTCAATTATGAAGGGTATTGTATCTTTCTAATTTATTATAAAATAAGAAAGATACATGTAAAGCCTAATACTCCTTTTCTCCTTGAGGAGTTGACTCTATGTTATATAGTTGAGCTTATTGGAGTTTCCTCTATGTCCTAGGCCCTCCAGCCTTTTTACTATTCAGCTATGTCTGGGTCATTGGTACAGTATAAAAATGTTAAAAAATTTATAGTAATTTATATATTTTTTATACTTACCAATGACCCAGACGGGGATGGCCCTCCCAGGAGTTGGGAACTCATACCTCCCCGCTGAGTACATAGCGCTGACCAGGCACTGCCGGTAAGAATGATAATTGGCGCCAATTTCGGAACGTCCTTGACACTGCGCATGCGCAGTAAGGGCAAAGTATGGAGGACCTTCAGGACATGATTTCTTTGGTTTTAGATGCAAATTTTGGGGATTGGGGGGCAAAATTTGTGTTTGGCCCTAGTATTTTAAGAGTTAGCACCAGCTATGTCTGGGTCATTGGTAAGTATAAAAAATATATAAATTACTATAAATTTTTTAACTTTTATACTGTACCAATGACCCAGACTTAACTGGTGCTAACTCTAAAATATTTAGGGCCAAACACAAATTTTGCCCCCCAATCCCCCAAATTTGCATGCAAAACCGAAAATTAGAAGTCCTATCTGGCCCTCCATACATTTTATCTTCCGTGTATGTGCAGACTCCAGGAAGTCACCGAATCTGGCGCCAATAAATCATTCTTTGTTTGGCCCTCCATTCAGTAACATCTCACTGATATCTGTGCTTATAATCTCAGTTAAGATGATGCCAGACACAAAATCATGAAAGAAATGGTGGATCTAAGGATGAAATAAGAGGATGAGAGGAAGAAACAGTGGAAGGATGTGTTCAGGGCTGTGACTTATAATTTTTATGCAAAATTATTTCACGTTCCCTAATTTCGGGGCATGGGCCTGATGTTTTCATTCTTGCTATGAAATTTCCACTGTTTGTTCAGTGTTTCCTCTCTCCCTTTCCTTGATATCCCCCTTGCTATTCTCCCATGGTTTTGGCATAATTTTTGTAATTTTTTTACTGAAATTTCTTGGGAGTTTTTGGCATAGTAACAGAATGTTTATTCTGTTTTTCCCCATGGTTACATTCTCACCCTAGGGGTGGTTAGGCATTTTGGTCATGCATCTACCATCCGATGTACTGCAGTTTCTTCTGTGGAAGTTTCTGTTTTACATCGGATAGTGCTTAAAATTGGTTACTGATTTCGGGCCATATTTTCAGTGCCTGGAGTCTTGTTTCCGGTTTTTATTCACTTTTGTTTACTTTGACAATGGTTACTTCTGACATTGATTCCTTGTCTTCTATTTGGTTCTGTTCATAGCCAGATACATTAATATTGTCCGTAAGTGTAGCATTAATTTTTAGATATGTTTTAAAATTTTTGTCCACACTTACGCTTTTTTGGGATCCATTTGGACTCATTGTTCCCTTTGGGAATTTGGGCTCATCTTGAAATTTTTTCAAAAAATTTTTTCTTTTGAATTATTTTTCGAAATTTTTGTTATGAATTATATTATTATTACGTATCTTTGTTTTTCAAGGGTTGGTGCGAGTACGATGACTGTTTAATATTTTTTCAAAATGAAAGAATATTGTTCAGATTGTAAATCGAGGAAGTCTTCCTCGGATTCTCATGTTCATTGTATTTGCTGTAGTCAGTGTACTCGCACTAATTCTTGCTCAGTGTGTGCCAATTCGGATGACAAACGTTGGAGACGTGTGTCATGGTATATTGTTAGTGGTGAGAGGTCCATGCCGGTCCTCTCGCCACAGGGTCACTCTAGTTTTTCAGTCTCTTTTTCAGAGGAACAAGAACAGGGTGATGGTTCTGTGATGTCTTCAAACAGCGTGCTTCCGTCATCGCAATTAAATGAAGAGCTAATGGCAAAAGTGCTCAACGAAATTCGGCAAGTGCCTAAGAGGTCCCTAGTAGGATCAACGGCCCTTGTCACCCACTAGCTCGTCCGGTGAAGCAATCATTCGAGAAATGGTTGTGACGCCGGGTTCGTCCGTTGCGGTCCAGGAAAGGAGATCAGGTGTTGCGAACACTATAAACTCGGATCATGCACACCCGGCAGCGATGGATCGGAGGATGGAACGGAGGAAGCCAGAAGAGGATCAAGCAGTCGGAGCATACGTCCATTCCTCCTGTTCGGGATGCTCCGTCGCATAGACAGTCCGGCGCGGCTAGTCTAATGGCTTCCTCATCCACACGTCAGCACACATGACCACACCTTGGCTACGTGACCACAGATATCCAGCCTGCTTCGCCGACCAGGGATTCCACGTCGACCAGGTCACACCATCCGGTAGCCAAGGACACGAGGCCTTACCAGTCGGGACGTTCGCATAAGAGAAGTTTTAGGAATTACCGTCCTAGGAGCTTCCAGCGGCTAATCTACGTAAGACCGCAGCTCCACAGGCCTCCGTGACGGACTTGCTATCACAGATGGTTCAACTCATTGCAGCATCCCAGCAACCTTCAGAAACTTTTTCAGAACAGAAACTGTCTGAGGAAGCTGGGTCGGTACACTCCCCTGCAGGGTCAGAAAGGGATGACCGAGATCTACATGTGGTCTAGTCGGATGGTGAAAGAGAATCAGCGGAGCTGGAATTTTCCCTTTCTGAACAACATAAGGTGGCCATAGATTTCATCCGACAACACATTCCAGAAGTTGTTCCTTCAGACCAGAGTGCTGCGATACCTGATAAGAGACTGATAGCGTCACTGGACACAGAGTTTTTCTGCCGGAATAAGGACATGGCGTCTGAGTTTCCGACCCAGTCCAGAAATGTCACACGGAAAAACATTTGAACTTCTAAATGTCGCTATATTCAAGCAAGCTTCTAAGACTTGCAAATCCAGTTTTTATCACCTCATGCTCTACATAAATTCGAACGGTGAAATAGTTACTCAGCCCATGAGAACTATGATGCCGGGTGTAGACGATCCGGGATAGAAAAAGTGAGATCATATAGGGTGGAGCGATCTATATGATATGCAAGTATGCTCACCCAGTGACGACACAAGGGGGAAACTGAGTAGGTCTGAGGCCGGCTAGTCTTATGGTTTCCTCTACATCTGGATAAGTGATCTTTATTTTGCACAGGGCTATAAAACCCAATGAGTGGTGTGAGTTCCCTGTCGCCGGTGTAACGGTTAAGATTGGATAATTTTACCGTGACTCAGGATGTGTCGCATTTGCATTGTATTTAAAGTTAGTGGGTAAGTGCTCTATGAATTTTAAAAGACAAGAGCTAGGTTTCAAGGAGGCTTATGTCCCTTGTCTAAAACAGCTAGCTCATCCGGCAGATCTCACTCGTATGTGGATGATGTGATGCCAGGTATGTCCGTGGCGGTCGACAGAGAATAGGGTGTAGCGAGCACTGTGGATCGAATCCATGCTCCCCTAGTGTTGATGGAAAGAAGAAGATGACAAGTTCTGAGGTATCATGTCCGGTAAAGAGAAAAGAAGAGGATCAAGCACTCCCAACCACACCTTGGCTAAGTGACTCAGATTCCCAGTCTTCTTCATCAAAGGTCCATCTTTAGTAAGAAGTTGCACCATCTAGTAGCCAAGGAGGTGAGGTTTCATTCATGGGGTCGTCCGTAGTAATAACTATATTGGACTCCCTGTCCTAGGAGCAGCCGGCGAAGAGGCTATTTGTGACCGCTGCTCCTCAGGCCTCTGTAACGGACTTGCTGTCGCAGTTGCACAGCTAACTGCAGTATTCCTGCTAATGCAGAAGCACTCAACGTCGATCTCAAAATTTTGAGCTGTTACATAGTGCTTATTTGGTCCAGTCACCTACCTGTTTAGATGCTAGTGACTGTGATTCTATGTGATTTAATCATATTATGGATAGGATAACTTTCCTTCCGGAACAACTCTTGGATGATATAGATATCATACATTATCATTTCCTTGATCTTGTTCCAGTGATTCCAAATGCTGCGAGCAATTTTAAGAAACCGTTAGCGTAGTTAGACGCTGACTTCATCCGGTTAAGAGCAGGGTAATAAGATCTCTTTCCAGTTAAGTCTACATGGGTGTCGCAGATCTTCGATTCTGTATACTACACCATATATATTATCTTCCGGCAGAAAAGTAATTCGGTTTCTTATCTTCTTCCTCTGTATTTTTAATCGTTTGGCTCACATTCTTTTAAAAACAGCAGGGGAAGACTTGAGAGTTCCTCAGCGTTGATTGAGCAGGCTAAGTTCCTAGTTTTAGCCTTACCTTCATCATTTAGCTGTTCGCTCGGATGCAATTGAGAAGATAATTTCTTTAGTCAGAGTGAATTAGTGTCATGGTCTTATGTACTTAATTTAAGTACTGTGATGCATTGTCTGTATGGAAGGAATTTTGTGGTCGTTCTACCTTTTAAAATTCTTTCCAGACATAGTATTTATTTCTCGGTCTTTAACTTATGTTAAGTGAGAGTTATGCTGATGCAACGTAGCCTTGTGTCTTCATTTTTGCATTTGACTAGGTGGAAAACTTGCCATAGTTCGCTTTAGTCTTCCAACTCTAGTTTTTATGATAAGAATCTATTCTTGTCTCCTTAATCTGGGGTCTAATGTACCATCACCAGCAGAAAGAGTACAAGAGGTTGTCCCAGACTCAAATCGTCTATTAGGACTCATAGCAAGGTATAGATATACCTAAGTCTTTGATGGTAACCTTTCATTATTGTAGGATTATACTACAAGAAAGCATCTATTCTTGACTCTTTAAGTTGGGGGGGTCTAATCGACTACAGCCAACAAAAGAGTAGGAGAGTTTGTCCTAGACTCAATTCGCTTATAAGGCTCATAGCGAAGGTATAGGTATCTCTCCTATACATAATTCTTTAGGTTTGTCTATACAACCACTTGGTTAGGGGTTTCTCGTCAGGCTGAGTTACTGATCAGACTCCCCTGAGCCGGTGGTTCGAGACTCTTATAGAACTCGGTCCGGCCGATTTTGACTGGAAGTGGGTAATTAGGTTATTTACGATTATCTTTCAGTCGAAAAGCGAACGTTCAGCAATTGTAGCGAGTGTAGTTCTTTAGATCACTTGTTTTGTGAACTAGATAATGTCTCATGGGATTTATGATAGGATACATGTATCCCACTATTTATTTGGCTGGTTCATCTGTTGTTTCACAGAGCGAATTAACCAGCTGTTTGGCTCGCTTTTATCTGTTATCTGACGCATTAACAGCGATAGTTTTTTTGCGCCGGATGAAGTGGTGTGGAGTGGCTTCGAATGTTATTTCGATGAGTCGCTTACACACATGTCTACTCCAGTTATTAAATGGAGCGGTAGATGTTTTTCCCTCTTGACCTGTTTTGTTTTAGAGAATCTTTAAACAGAAGGTCACGTTTGGGCATATATTACGGTTTTCTCTATTATTTCGGACGTGAGTTCATATATTGCGTTACTATCCTGAGTCCGAGGGTCTCTCTATGCACCTCAGAGTTTATCAGAAGAGAAGGATGCTTCTGTTCTCTTTATTTTTCAATAGAAGGGACATTTATGTTCATTCTATTGTTAAATAAGTCAGCTATTCATACTGCTTGGGTTATTTATCCTCCAATTAGCAGTCAATGCTTAAGATTTCAGCGCATAAGTAAGCGCTGGCTATATCTTGCACTTATTCTAACTGTTTGGCTATTATATGATCTTATGTGGGATCTCTTCAGGATAGTTAAGTTTTCGGCGCATGGGAATAATAGTTTCCATTATTTATGTCGCTAGTATAAGGCTTTTGAGCGCATACATTGACGCTCAGCCGTTTTCATGGTAATGAATGATAGGATTTGTGTATCCTTCAGTTCATTTGTTTCTATTGATTTCATTGAGGTTATGGGGTCTGCTTTTGAGCATTCGCCAGAAGCTTCCTCATTAGAAGGTTTTCTTCTTTAAGGGAAATTTTATTCATGTCATTCTCCGCTCTCAGTGGCATTACGGAGTATTCAGATGTGAAGTAGCTTTATGATCTCTATATTATTGCTGTCGGCATCAGCAATGATTAAGTAATGTGGGTGAGGAGGTTTCGACATATAATTGAATCCCCCCCCCCCCCTCCCCCTCACACTGTCGCATATTTTTAAAAAATTTTAATACGTACATACTTTGCATCTGGGTCGTGTTGGATAGCACCATCATATGCATACATGCAGTTCTGTTGCATTTGTTTCCAGTATTTAATTTCTGATTTTGGAGCCGGTTTTTCATACCTACCTCCATTTCTAGATCCTGGTCTCTATTTTGTCGGTTCTCTAATCACATATTCTCATGTGTTTATAGTTGTAGATATCAAATAGTACACGTTGGAGAGTGTTTTTACCAGATTTAATATTTCAGAGGCCTCCTGTGAAGGATCTTGAAGCATGTTTTCTCTGCAGAGATTGTTCATCTTATCCCACTTTTGCTGTGTACTAAGGCGTACTGCATGTCGATGGTGCACCTGTCTTCAACCAGTGCTAACCCTGCTTGTGTGGAGTTGGTATGTTGGGGAGCTGACAGTTGCCCGCCGTTGCTCGGTGGTTCTCTCCGTGTACTCCGGCTTCCTCCACCCCTAAAACTGTCAAGGTCATGGTTAGCCATTGTGCAGAAATATATGACCTTAAACACCAATAAATAAATAAATATATCCAGCTTTTGTATGTTATAATTGATTTTTCACTGATTTTGTTGTACCTGTATACGGCATCTGCTGTGCGTATTTTATAGCGGATAATGTTATTTACTAAATCATTGCTATAGCCTTGGCTTGTGAAGTGGTGTTAAGCACCGTTTATTATTCATGAATTAATTTTTTGAGTGCCTGATCGATATTTTTATATCGTTTCCGGGTACTGATTATTGATTCTAGAGCTATCCCCTCCTTCTTTTGAAGTTATGTTAAAAAACCGGGGGGAGGAGGGGACATTTTGTCCACTTCTCTGCCTTATGGGGTATTTAACTATTGAGGAAGCTGTCCTATCCGTACTAGTTTAAGGGCCTAGACCAGACTAGTCTCTAAAATTGTTTATTTGTTACATCTTAATTAACATGATTTTATGCTTAGATTTAGGATGTACATAATTGGATACATATTAGGTTATGTCTCTTCTATTATGGTATTAAGAGACTTACATGTAATTCTTATTTCTTCATCATGGATTGAAGGATTTGAACTATGTTGATCTACTATTTCCAAAGTTCTAGGCCCTCCGCCTTTTTACAATTCAGCTAAGTCTGGGTCATTGGTACAGTATAAAAATGTTAAAAAACTTATAGTAATTTATATATTTTTTATACTTACCAATGACCCAGACGGGAATGGCCCTCCCCTGAGTGGGCAGTACTGGGCACTCATACCTCCACGCTGAATTATTATAATCTTTTTTCATACAAAGAATGATTTATTGGCGCCAGATTTCCTGGAGTCTGCACATGTGTGGAAGGTAAAATGTATGGAGGGCCAGATAGGACTTCTAATTTTCGGTTTTGCATGCAAATTTTTGGGATTGGGGGGCAAAATTTGTGTTTGGCCCTAAATATTTTAGAGTTATCACCAGCTAAGTCTGGGTCATTGGTAAGTATAAAAAATATATAAATTACTATAAATTTTTTATCTTTCTTTAGTTTCCCAATGATATAACTTTAGTTATAGTTGGCTAAATCAAATGAAATTTGGTATATAGGTGCATCAACATAATATACAGGTCAAGTTTGTATAGGGAAGCAGACCGACAATTTTTGCCAGAGTTATGCCCCTTTTTCGACTTTGGAAATTCATTTTTTGGGGTTTCCCGATAACTTTAGTTGTTGTTGACCGAATCGAATAAAATTTGGTATGTAGATGTCTCAACATAAAATACAGGCCAATTTCAAATCGGAATTTGGTTAGGCATTTTTTGCCAGAGTTATGTCCATTTTTCGACTGAAAAATTCAATTTTTTTTAAGTATCTCAAATTGCACACTTTTTTCAGGGGATGTGTGCCAGGGCAGCCTTTCATTTTTTTTAAGTTTGCATTGGTTAGAAAAAGAGAGCATGCGGCAGCCAAAAGGATCATGCAGGAGGGCCTGAGAAACAGATCTTTAACTTTTTTAGGCCAAACCAATAAATTCTATGTACAAAAGTACTTGAATCTTTCATACAGTACTGTGATCACTAAAGTGGTATTTTTCTCGATCAGATCACAATCGGGTTGTCAACCACACACACACCATTGGTTGAAATTCGAAAATATAAAGAATTGCAGGATCAAGTCCAAATCAGAAGAAAAAAACAAACAAAAATTGCATCTCTGAATCAACATTCTTGCATTTCATTTCTGCCAGGTGAGATTTTAGTGTGCTGTGGAAGGAAAGGTGGAAAGATACTAAACACAGTTGCGAGCTGGTCAAAATTCTATGTCCATTTGGTTGAAATACTGCATCCCAGATGAACCTCTTGAATGACTAGTAGACATCACTTGCAAAGAGGTTTCTTGAATAACAAAAAAAAAAAAATCAGTTTTGCTGAAAAAACATGGCTTATGATCAGGCCTGTGACCAGACACGTTAAGTTTCACTATTTTGCCTGGAAGCTCTTGATTTTGATGCCATCTCCCAACCTCACAATCAGGGCACAAATTCTCATTGTGAGAACCCCATGAGTAACAAGTTTCAGTTTACTGTGCGAAAATAATCTGAGTGTAACTTGGGAGATAGAAAAGTATTTCAAGTAAATTGTCTTGTATTTGCCTTGAGATAATTAAGATGTGTGAAAGAATAACTACTGTGTGCTTGTACATATAGAATATACCCATAGCAGCTTGGTGTACCAAATGTTCACCACAAGTGGTGAAGTGGGTTACACCACTTCACCACGAGTGTTGAACATTTTGTACACCAAGCTACTTTAGGTATATTTTATTTATACCATGATTGTCAGATTATTAAGAGTTTAAATGTTAAATAATACAATATTCAGTATTAAATTCTAAACAATGCCCCTATATGTACCCCACTATAACGAAGAATTCAGTCAAGTGTATACATACACACTTGCAAATCTGTTTTTGTTTACATGAGCACCGGTGGGTGGTACTTCTACTGTCAATATTTTCTCCAAAACAAAATTTAAAAAGAAACGCGTAAATCATGCAGTCTTTTTCATTTTAATAACATACTATTTTGAGTTATGGTTGCTTTATTAACATGAGACAATGCCTGTTTGTTAGTTTTTGATATCTTATGAGGTAAACTCATTTAAAAACATAAGAAGTATATGCCACTTTCATTTCAGTCTTTGCGAGGCGACAAGTAATAAATATAGACAAGATTGCATTCAGGCCGAGGACACTACAGTTCAGCTTAGATGTAGTTACATTGTAGGTGTAAATTCTAACTTTTAAAATCCCATGGCTGGTGTGTTCACTACAGACACACATGTTCACCACGGTTGGTGTGTAAAGCTAAAATTTATGTCATAGGCTATTTAAATATAGTAGATAGGTAATCATGGTATAAAATGAAATCTGGTTATAACAATTAAAATGCATCATTTAGACTCCAAAAATATTAAGTCACATGCAGAAGTCTTCAATAAGTAAATAGGATACATCTCATTCTAATGTGAAATTTGTGGCTCCCAGTTTTGTGGAGTTGGGCTCTCAGTTCAGAAATAAAATTACTGAAACAGAAATGTTTCTTTTAATCTTTAAATCAGAGCCAAGCAACTTTTTATACTCGGACTCGCTGTAATATTTATGCACTTGAAGTTACCAAATTATGTCACCTGACATACTTTCTCGAGTACAATACTGAAATCAGGATGTACAAAATGACAACTTGATATCTGTTCTATTGGTACATATCTTAGAATCATTTCCATAATGTATGTTGTCAAAGAAAAATAATAAAAACTGGACAAATTTTGGTAATTGAGTAATGGGTTTATTAATTAAGGGTTAACACATTCCTTCTTCCTTTTAATAAATCATTGTAATGGTTTGCAAAAAGGATGACTATGAATTGAAACTTTAACCCTTGAAGCCTTAATTCTAATTATGATCAGTTTTTACTGCAACAGAACATGTGCCCCAATATGCAGTTTATGGGTAAACTTGCAAATTACATTGTAAGTACCTTCAGATTGTTTCTAGGCAAGTCTTGGCTGCCTATATAGACAGCTAAGACTTGCCAAGAAACAATGGCAAAGCCACAGGGTGTAGATATCAAAGTGTTTAAAAAAAATTGCAAGTTCACAGCTACGATAAGCTGCGATGAATGGTAAGTATGAAACAAATTCAATGTCCATCATGGGAAACAACTCGGACAAAAATTCTCCGAATAACTTGTACCTTGAACATGGGATTACACATCATTAAAATGCACTTGAACAGCAAATATTATATCATCCTTCTTCCTCATGTATTTTAAACGTTAAGAAGTTTAAAAACTTATTGGTTGCCGCTGACTGACTCATTGACAGAATGACTGATACTGTCACACATACAGCAACTTATCACAGATAATAATACAGAAAAGTCTCCAAGCCTTTAAGGGTTATAAGAATGATCCAATTTAGTGGGGTTTTTTTAAGGAATAAAACTGCAGCCTGCCACAATCTTTACTGGAATTGATCAAGAAATGTTTATAAACCACTGAGCAGTACACTATTACATTAGGTATTCTAATACACTGCCGGAGTATGAATTATCACAGGAAATTCCACAATGTACAGAGTAGATTCCACCAAAATGTCCAGTAGCTTATGCTTTCCTTGTGCTTTTTATGCTCTTACAGAGTGTGTTAATAAAAACTCAACCTTGAGAATGTTTTAGTAGCAATCCACTTCTGACCTTTTACCCAAACATAGGATATCAATATTTATTATTTTAATTTATTGTTTTTTTTTAAATGCTTCAAAAAATATCAACAAAACCATATCATGTGACCCGTCATTGGAATGAGCTCGATGAGCTCATTCCAATGAGGGCCCACATGATATGGTTTTCTTGAAATTTTTTGAAAAATGTATTTTTTTCTACCGCTTAATTTTTTGTAAAGTATGCGGGTGGAGGCAGCCGATTCTATGTCTAAAGGGTTAAGGAACTATGTTTGTTATATACTTGCTCCACATTATATTTGTATCTTGCATGTTTGTTTGGCTTTTTACAGATCATTTCCACAAGAATATCTTTTTGATGAAAGCAGACTATTTCAAGGGGACCAGAAAGAAGCTAAAATATTAAAAGTAAGGCCTATTAAAAAAAAGTCTTGTTTCTCAGGCAGTTTATCCTCAATTTTTTGATGAGGGAGGGAGAATTACATTTTTTGTTAATCCACAAAACAGTCATAAAAATTGTAGGAATAATTAATTTAACTTTTGCACTATTCTGTGGAAAAAAACAATGTTTTCACCAGTAAATAACCCATAATGCCATTGCAAATTCAGCCTATTATACCTTGTTTGACAGAGCTTTTGTGATCTCTGTCAAACAAGACATCGTTGGTTAAATTGTTAGTCCAACAAGTGCAAAATAATATTATTGGAATCCACTGAGGTCATAATATATGTTTGTGGGGAAAAATCAAAAATTGACCGATATTCTAGATATTATTTTGCAAGCGTCATCTAGTATTTTATTTGGAAAAAATGGTTGAGGATTCCTTAGGACAGACACCAACATGTGAACAGGCAACTTTGTTAGTAGTAATTTTAAAACGAGTGACTTTTCTCCCCCCTCCCCACCTCCACTGCCTGTGCAAGATATGCGAGTCTCATGTTAGAAGGCTATGTGAGATAAATATCTATGACCCACGTGACCGGCTTATTAGCATATTTAATGAGCGCAGAACTGTTCAATCATCGCACGTTTTTCTGTAAACAAACAACATTGTGTCTAGTTAGCTCACCTGAGCAAAGCTCAAGGGGAGCTTTACTGATCACTTTCTGTCCATCGTCCGTCGTAAACTTTACAAAACTGACTTCTCCTCCAAAACCCCTAGCCCGATTTTATTCAAATGTTGGGTAAATGTTTATTACCTAATGCCAATTCAGATTTGTTCAAATGAAGTTGCCCCTCTCCCTGGGTGGTGCCGCGCCCCCAAGGGGCACCAAAGTCTTAAAAAATCTTCTTCTCATGAACCAGCAGTAGCAGAGACTTGATATTTGGTGTGCAGCTTCCTTTTGAGGTGTAGACTCAGATTTGTTCAAGAGAAGTTCGATGAGCAATATTTGCCTTCGTTATGGGAGGGGCAAGAAAGAATTTTCACCCTGCCCAAAATTTCTATTTTCTGAACCGAGAGGCAGATTTGAACCAAATTTGATATGAGGGCTTATTGGGTCATAAGTACTTCATTTATGCCAAAAAATTTTTCCTGTCGCACCATGGGAACCGCAGGAGCTAAAAATAGAAAAAATTAAAACGCCCTTATCTTCAAAACTGCATGGCACTGAGAATTCTTATTTGGTGTGAAGCTTCCTTAGGACCAACAGAATGGAATGGTAAAAAAAATTGCTATCGGTTTTATCATGGGGTACTTTTTTGGGACTTTGAAAAAGTGCTGAGTCAGCATTTTTTAACACTGTGGGTAATGGGAAAAACATTTAACACTACTTCTCTCCCAAACCACTGCTCCAAAAGCTTTCAAATTTCACATATAACATCTTTGGAAAATTGTTACACATGTTTATTGAAATCAATTCCCTGGGTCCATATTTGGGCTGTCTATGGGAGCCCAAATGTTTAAATTAGTTCAGTATGAGGAATATTCTTTAAAAATCTTCTTCTTCAGATTTACCAATAAGAATCTTTTGATATTTGGTATGCAGCATTCTTAGGGAGGTGAGATTCAAGTTTGTTCAAGCTAAGGCCCTGGGTTGATATTTGGGCTCACTGTGGGAGCCTGAATTATAACTTAGTTCAAAATGAGGAATTTTCTTTAAAAATCTTCTTCTTCAGATCCAGCTGTTGGAATGTTTTGATATTTGGTATGTAGCATCCTCAGGGGGGAGAGATTCAAGTTTGTTCAAGCCATGTCCCTAGGTACATATTTGGGCTCACTGTGGGAGCTCAAATTGTAACTTAGTTCAAAATGAGGAATTTTCTTAAAAAATCTTCTTCTTCAGATCTAGAAATCGGAATGTTTTGATATTTGGTGTGCAGCATCCTTAGGGGGTGTGATTCAAGTTTGTTAAATCCAAGTCCCTGGGTTCATATTTGGGCTCCCTGTGGGAGCCCGAATTATAACTTCGTTCAATATAAGGAATTTTTCTTTAAAAATCTTCTTCTTCAGATTCAGCAGTCGGAATGTTTTGATATTTGGCATGCATCATCCTTAGTGGGGTGAGATTCAAGTTTGTTCAAGCCATGTCCCTAGGTTCATATTTGAGCTCACAGTGGGAGCTCAGATTGTAACTTAGTTCAAAATGAGGAATTTTCTTTAAAAATCTTCTTCAGATCCAGCACTCGGAATATTTTGATATTTGGTATGCAGCATCCTTAGGGGGGTGAGATTCAAGTTTGTTCAAGCCATGTCCCTGGGTTCATATTTGGGCTCTCTGTGGGAGCCTGAATTATAACTTAGTTCAATATGAGGAATATTCTTCAAAAATCTTCTTCACATCCACCAGTCAGAATCTTTTGACATTTGGGAAAACAGCATCCCACTAGATGTGAGATTCAAGTTTGTTCAAGCCAAGTCCCTAGGTCCATATTTGTGCTCACTGTGAGAGTTCGAATTATAACTTAGTTCAAAATGTGGAATTTTCTTTAAAAATCTTCTTCTTCATATCCAGCAGTCGGAATGTTTTAATATTTGGTGTGCAGCATCCTTAGGGATTCAGGTTTGTTAAAGCCAAGTCCCTGGGTTCATATATGAGCTCCCTGTGGGAGCCCGAATTATAACTTAGTTCAGTATGATGAATATTCTTTAAAAATCTTTTTTTTAAGATCCACCGGTCAGAATCTTAGCATATTTGGTATAAGCTTTTCTTTGGAGGAGCAGATGCAACTTGTTGAAATCAATTCTCTGGGTTGATATTTAGGCTACCATGTCAGGTGAGCGCCCCCAGGCCCCCTGGGCCCTCTTGTTAAATATTGAAAAACCAGAGATAATACATTGGCTTCACTGTATTTTAATAACATGATACAAGAGGAAAATGAAGGATATCTTTTAGACACTGCTTCTTATGAAACAAATTGTATGGATCTGAAAAATTTTGTGAAGCAGTTTTGAAAATGTTTTTTTTCAATGCAAAAATTAATAATGAAAGGCTCAGATATTGAAAGGTATAACATCTCTTACTTAAGTAGAAGATGTTTTAGCCTGTTACCTAACACGACCAGTAGTGTAGTGTCTTGGTGGTTTGAGCATTGAACTTCAACCCAAAAGATTAGCGTTTTGATCTTGACCAGCAGTAACTGTGTTGTGTTCTTTGCATGACACTTAACCCTGATTGCCCATGTCAATGCACAGTGGCACTGTGTTCTAAGGCGTGATGCACTTGCCTTCAATTGCTTCTAACTCTGCTTGTGCAGAGAGGCTGGCAGTTGTTTGCCTCTGATTGGTGGTTCTCTCTGGGTACTCAGGCTTTCCCCACTGTAAAACTGTCCAACACGATGTGACCCTTGCTATTGAAAGTATTTATTAACACCTTGCCTGCTGCTGGCAGATATTCCTGATCAGGACAGTAAATCACAGTATATTTCAGCTCACCTTACCAAATTTTCACCTATAAATTGTACCAACTTTTTGACCAACGATTTCTTGGGTCAAACTTTAATGAATTTTTCATCAAATCTAGTGATGGCTGATTCACATCAGCCATGACTAGATTTGACGAAAAACATTTTAAAAATACTCGGCAGGTTCAGAGTTAAACCCCAGTAAACAAACAACACTACCAGGGATGACACTTGTGAAAAACGTATTTTAATAACTAAACATTTTCACATTTTGTCTCAAAATCATACCTTATTCCTCATTGGAGTGAGATCATTCTAATGAAGGATCTTGAGCCATGTTCTGGATGCAAAAATTGAAAATATAATAAAATTAGAATGGTGACTTTTGTGAATTGCATTGGCTGATATAGGGAGTGCAGATGCTCAGAGGTAACGCAGTTGGACTTTAAACCAAAAGGTCCACGGTTTGCTCCCTGTCAAGGGGTAACTGCATTGTGTCCTTGGGCGTGGCACTTAATCTCGATTGCTCACATGGGGGCACAGTGGCGCTGTGTACTAAGGCATACTGCATGATGATGGTGCACTTGTCTTCAACCAATGCTAACCCTGCTTTTGCGGAGTTAGTATGTTGGAGAGTCTGACAGTTATTTGCCATCGCTTGGTGGTTCTCACCAGGTACTCCACTTCCTTCATCCGTAAAACTGTCTGACACGGGGTGACCCTGGCTGCTGAAAGTGTCATTTAATTCCAATAAATAAAGAAAGAAATAATATTGGCTGTTATGTCATGTAAAGAGTTAACCTAAAATCTTTATCTGAATTCATCTTCACAAATGATAAAGAGGTGACTCTGGCTGCTGAAAGTGTCATTTAATTCCAATAAATAAAGAAAGAAATAATATTGGCTGATATGGCTGTTATGTCATGTAAAGAGTTAACCTAAAATCTTTATCTGAATTCATCTTCACAAATGATAAAGAGGTGACCCTGGCTGTCGAAAGTGTAGTTGAATCCCACTAAATAAAGAAAGAAATAACATTGGTTGATATGGCTATTATGTGTAACTCAAAATGTTTATCTGAATTCATCTTCATAAATGATAACGTGAACTCCTGTTAATTCAATACAAAATCTCATAACATGTCGAGAAAATACCTTGACAATCACCATTGTCCATGTATCAGTATGCATCGCGTCTTCTGATTGGTCAACGTGACTGAGACAAATAGCCATGGTATCGGCTATCTTCAAACATACGGGTGATAAGAGTGCGTGCCGTTGTTCCCTGTTTGTCACTGGAGAAACATCCAGGTGATAAAAATAACCTTTGACCCCGACTGGGTCACATCGATTGCAAAAACTCCTATTAGAACTGTTAAATTGTAACGAGGTAAATTCTGGCCATAAAGTTTTTTTTCAATGAGGGGTCACAATTTCAGTGAGGGTTTTGGAGCCAAACTGAGGTAAAAGTAGGAAATCCATGGTGGGCAAATATATGGGCACAGTCAGTGTAACTACTGTAAGACTTGGTGTCAACAACAAATTAACATTACCAGGGCATTAAATCTCGGCGCACTTCATAATTTATTTTGCGGTTTCCGATGGTCAGCGTAAAAATGTATGCTATTAATTCCACCTACCTTTTACAAAATTCAATGACTGTGGCTCAATTCAAAATCTTCAAGTTTAAACCTAAGTGGAGTCTGAAATTGTGAGACATCGTTCCCGAAATTCAAAATGTCACCTTCCATCTTCCATGTCCAGCGTCGTTTTAAGTGAATATTTAAGCTATTCTCCCAAAGACATGAATAAAACACACAACAACACATCTAACATGCTGAAGCTTGTTCCATGGAAATATAGTACACTCTGGAAGGCTGAATTTACACGGTTTTAAAACTGTTTCAACAAATTCAAATTCACCAAAGTGAAAAGCTTCGCCATGTGTGACCTGGTTTATAAACAACGATTCGGAAATAGACTCGGTCTATTTATAGTTTTTCTGTGACATTTGTTTTGCTGTTTGGTTCAAAACCTGAGGCTGAGTGTGGGGTTTACACTTCGTCGCCTGAGTCTTAATGTGGGATCATATTTTACATCTCGCCATTATTTCTGTGTTAGGAGGCAGGACGGGGGCGCGGTGGCTCAGTTGGTAGAGGTGCAGGCTGCAAGCCGAGAGGTCCTCAGTTCGAATTCCACCTGCGGCAACCGTGTTGTGTCCTTGGGCAAGACACTTCACCCCCATTGCCCACGTGAGGGCACGGTGATGTTGTGTACTGAGGCGTACTGCACGTCGATGGTGCACTTGTCTTCAACCACTGCTAACCCTGCTTGTATTTATTTATTTATTTATTGGTGTTTTAAGGTCACATACTTATGCACAATGGCCAATGGAGGAAGCCGGAGTACCCGGAGAGAACCACCGAGCAACGACGAGCAGCTGTCAGCTCCCCAACATCGTAACTCTGAACTCTGCACCGCAGCACAGGCAGGGTTAGATTGGTTGAAGACATGCGCACCATCGACGTGCAGTACGCCTCAGTACACAGCGTCATCGTGCCCCCATGTAGGCAATCGGGGTGAAGTGTCTTGCCCAAGGACACAACGCGGTTGCCGCAGGTGGGATTCGAACCGAGGACCTCTCGGCTTGCAGCCTGCACCTCTACCAACTGAGCCACCGTGCCCCCTAACCCTGCTTGTGTGGAGTTGGTATGTTGGGGAGCTGACAGTTGCTCGCCGTTGCTCGGAGGTTCTCTCCGGGTACTCTGGCTTCCTCCACCCGTAAAACTGTCATGGTCATGATTAGCCATTGTGCAGAAATATGTGACCTTAAACACCAATAAATAAATAAATAGGAGGCAGGACAACATCGTTATCTCAGGCAACATCCAGGGTACATGGAGATTTAATACCTGGATGTCTCCTTTTCAACCATTTGGCTTGCGCCTCATGGTTGAAAACCGACATCCATGTTTTAATCTCCATGTACCCTGGATGTTGCCCGAGATAACTTATAAACTCCCCTTGTTATAGACACATTTAGCCTCAGTAAATCCAACACAGCTTTAAATCGGTCAGTTGCATTGGCTCTCTGTACCGCAATGTAAATAAAGAACTTAAAAATGTGAACACGTAGTGCTCAGCTAACCACCTCCTGCTAAATGCCAACAAAACCAAGTATGTATTAATTAAGCCCCCAAAACGAGATGATGTTCCAAACAGACATATCCTTATCAATCACACTCGAATTACCCCCGTAACCGACTCTGAAACCTGCAGTTCAGTCAAATTCCTTGGAATAAATATTGATGAAAGGCTATCTTACAAAAGTCACGTATCGATGCTTTGCTAAAAAATCGCCAGAGCCAATTATGCAATGAATAGGGCCAAAAAGTTACCACGCCGCGCTCTACTTTGCTTGTATTATTCTCTTGTCCATAGCCATCTCATTTATGGGTTACAGATTTGGGGGCACTCTAAAAATATGAATAGTTTATTTCTAATGCAAAAACGAGCTATTAGAATTATAAACAACGGAAAATATAATTGTCACACTGATCCACTCTTTTTGAAAGACAAAATTCTTAAATTGCCCGACCTGTACCAATTACATGCACTATTATTTTTTGTTCATGATTGGTACTTCGATAGACTACCATCATCTTTTCAGAATTACTTTTCTTGTAACGTATATAACGATGGCGTAACAACTAGACAGACGGGTCTATTGAAGATAGGGAAAACTAGAAACAAATCTCTGGATACACTCCAATCTAATCGATTTCCAAAACTATGGAACGATTTGGACGCTGATATTCGTAATATATACAATAGATCACTGTTTCGGAAAACATTGGTTGAAAAATTCCTTAGTACATATTTACCATCAGTGTGTTGCAACAATCCCTATTGCCAAGAATGCAATTGATTTGTGGAAGGCTATTGAACAATAAACCGCGCGTGAAGTGGAATTGTCACGCATCGTTGTCCGAGTCTTATAGGGTGCTGTGTCCCAGTGGAACATAGTTCACTGTAATGCTTGGACAGGGATGTGTGGCGGATATAGTATTTATTTCAATGTAGCACTTAGAGATGGTTTTGTGAGTCCTTAAAGAGGGAGGGGGATCATTAACCCGCACATCATTAACCCGCACGTAATAACAAGTTTATTTCCCACCACCATTACGTTACATACCATGTTAAGGGTCAATTAGCCGATTCTCTCTTGCCGGACTCTCATCTGACTTGACATCTTGCTCGCTTCACGAAAGAATTACCATGAACTGATGGCATTATAATTCAATATTATCTTATAGACTCTTAAAAATTGAGGAATTTTGGATAATGTTTGTGTGTCATGTATTGTTCTTGAGTAACACAAAGTGACATATTTTGTGATATGATATCTATCAATGAACTGTAGAATACTGTTCATTGGCGGATATCATATCACACAAATGCGTTAAAATTCAATTTTGTCTCAAAACCAAATTGAAGTTGCGACAGTGAAACTGACATTTATCCACTACCCATCCACTATCCATTGAACCCACATTCAACAGTTATAAGAATCAAATCAACATCTTGTGGATGCTAATAACGAGAGAGCGAGTAAGTAAACCTTAACCGCAACCTGGATCGAACGTCTTCTATACGTCACCAACCAATACAAATTGCAGTCTGCGATAAATGTTATAGCCTGTCTGGTGGATTTGGCAGGAAGACAGCCAACTAGGCTATGCCATCTCCACGCAATATATGGTTTGTAACCAATTGAATAATTGTTTTTATACACCCACATTCATTTAATTATATTTAATCTTGTATTATGATTACTTTGTACATGTAAGCATTACATATATTGCAAATAAACATTCATTCATTCATCTATTGTATCTTGAGCTCTGTAAGCTCTGTCAAACAAGATATACTGGTAATAGAATAAATGCTCAGTTTGTCTCTGGATTATAGAAAAGTGACCAAATCTGTTAATCAAGTACTGTTAATTGAATAATTATCAGTTGCAAAATGGCTATTCAATTAACAGGGTTCCACTGTAATTTAACAGTAATATATGCTTTGCTAACTCTCTCCTGAACAGAATTGAATGTCTAATAGACTAAGTTGATTAATCCTTTACTCATCACTCACACAAGATCACAATTTCTTCAAAACCATACAATGTGACACTGATAGGAGCGAGCTTGACGTTTCCAAAAGGGAGTGTCTAACTAAAAGTGTTCATTGTTCCATAGGTAGAAAGGTAAAATGGTTTAGTGCTTATGAGATTCAAAATTTCAGATGAGTCATTGGCTGTTTTTCACATTTTGTTTTAACGTGAGAATCAGACAACAGCCAATAATCTCACTCCTTTACTGAAAAATTGTGTGGAACGAAGGTTTCCATTTTTATTTTTATTTCTTTTTGTAGACACAATTCAGAAAACACTTTTTGAATATATCACGGATAATGGATTGTGTGGGATGTGACAAATGTAAACTGTGGGGTAAAGTTCAGGTGTGTATCTATCTTGTATATCACAATTGTTTGTATTCAACATTACTTGATACAAAACAGACATTTAACTTACAACAAAAATGTATATTTTTATACTACAACCAATGGCCCAGACTTAGCTGGTGCAAACTCAATATTATCAAGGGCTAAACACAAATTTTGAACCCCCAATCCCCAAAATTTGCATACAATACCAAAAATTAAAAGTCCTATCTGACCCTCCATACTTTTCCTACCTGCGCATGCGCAGTACTCAGGAAAAGACCGGAATTGGCACAAACATCTTCTTTGTTTGGCCCAAAGTCAGTAAATATCTCAACTGACATCTGTGCTTTAAATCTCTCTTTTGGAGGATGCCAGACACAAATCAATGAAGTATATGGTAGATTCAAGGCAGTAAATGGATGATGGAAGTGAACAACGGTGGTTTGAGACGTTCAGGGCTGTAACTTTTAAATAATATGAAAATTATTATACCCCCGCTTCGAAGAAGTGGGGGCTATATAGGAATCGCCCTGTACGTCCGTCCGTCCGTCCGTCCGTCCGTCTGTCCGTCCGTCCGTACGTCTTTCCGGACATGAAATTCTTGTGTGTGCAACTCCTCCTACATTTATCAATCAATTTGGACAAAACTTTTCAGACATCATCACTACTAAGTGAACATGCGCATATTCCAAGATTTTTGATCTGCGACAATTTTAACCAGGTTTTCTCCCTTTGACTTAGATTTATTGTGTCTTTCCATCCGAACAAATTCTTGTGTGCGCAACTCCTCCTACATTAATGAACCGATTTTGATGAAACCTTTCAAACATCATCTCTACTAAGTGAACATGTGCATATTCCAAACTTTTTAATCTGCGACAATTTTAACCAGGTTATCTCTCTTGAACTTTGATTTAATATGGGTTTCTACATGAAATTCTTGTGTGCGCAACTCCTCCTACATTTATCAATCAATTTGGACAAAATTTTCAGACATCATCACTACTAAGTGAACATGAGCATATTCCAAGATTTTTGATCTGTGACAATTTTAACCAGGTTATCTCCCTTTGACTTAGATTTATTATGTCTTTCTGTTCGAACAAATTCTTGTGTGCGCAACTCCTCCTACATTAATGAACCGATTTTGATGAAACCTTTCAAACATCATCTCTACTAAGTGAACATGTGCATATTCCAAACTTTTTGATCTGCGACAATTTTAACCAGGTTATCTCTCTTGAACTTTGATTTAATATGGGTTTCGGCATGAAATTCTTGTGTGCGCAACTCCTCCTACATTTATCAATCAATTTGGACGAAAGTTTACAGACATCATCACTACTAAGTGAACATGCGCATATTCCAAAATTTTTGAGCTGTGGCAATTTTAACTAGGTTATCTCCCTTTAACTTAGATTTATTATGGGTTTCTACATGAAATTCTTGTGCGTGCAACTCCTCCTACATTTATCAGTCAATTTGGACAAAACTTTTCAGACATCATCACTACTAAGTGAACATGCGCATATTCCAAGATTTTTGATCTGCGACAATTTTAACCAGGTTATCTCCCTTTGACTTAGATTTATTATGTCTTTCCGTTCGAACAAATTCTTGTGTGCGCAACTCCTCCTACATTAATGAACCGATTTTGATGAAACCTTTCAAACATCATCTCTACTAAGTGAACATGTGCATATTCCAAACTTTTTGATCTGCGACAATTTTAACCAGGTTATCTCTCTTGAACTTTGATTTAATATGGGTTTCTGCATGAAATTCTTGTGTGCGCAACTCCTCCTACATTTATCAATCAATTTGGACAAAAGTTTACAGACATCATCACTACTAAGTAAACATGCGCATATTCCAAAAATTTTAGAGCTGTGGCAATTTTAACCAGGTTATCTCCCTTTAACTTAGATTTATTATGGGTTTCTACATGAAATTCTTGTGCGTGCAACTCCTCCTACATTTATCAATCAATTTTGACGAAACCTTTCAAACATTATCACAACTAAGTGAACATACGCATATTCCCAAATTTTTGATCTGCGACAATTTTAACCAGGTTATCTCCCTTTAACTTGGATTTATTATGGGTTTTCAAATGGGATTCTTGTGTGTGCAACTCCTCCTACATTAATGAACCGTTTTTGAATACATGTTACACATTGTAAATGTGTTTTTCCAAATGTAAACCATATATGTGTGGGCTCTTTAAGTATTCAGTGCTGTTCTGTGGAAGGCCACATGCAAATACAAATTTCAACAACAAAAAATGATCTTTATGTATACATTTCCTTATGGCCTTCGCCTACATGATCAGAAGTGCATTCCTCTAAAAACCCAAAGCGGGGGTATTAATCACCTTCAGTGATAGTTCTAGTTTCATGTAACCCAATTTTGGGATATACGCCTTGACTGACGTCATTAGTTTTGCTAATGATTTACCTACTGTTGGTTATGTGTTCTTTCCCTATCCTTCCTTGAACCTTCTGGTTAAACTCCTAAGCCTTCTGGCTGTTTTTTTATTGAAATGTTTTATTAAATTTCTTGGGAGTTTAACATGTTGTGCAGAATGTTTAATGTGTTTATCCCCACTGTTATGTCCTCACCCTAGGAGTGTTGGGCCGTTATTGTCTTGCATCTCCTACCGTATGTATTGTTTTTTCTTCTCATGAAGATCTAGCTTTGCATCTGGTATCAGTTAATTACTTACTGACTTGGGCCTTTTGTGTGCCTTTTATCTAGTTTCCGATTTTTCTATCCTGATGTTGTTTATTTTTAACAATGCCCTTAACAGGTAATATTCAGGGTTTTATTTCATCACAATTATATTAGGATACATTTAGTAATATTCCGGTAGTGTAGCTTTAATATTTTGATGTTTGTCCACACTTAAGCTCTGTCGGGATGCCCTTGGGTTCATGTGGTTCCCTTGGGGAACTTGGGTGTTTTAAAAAAAAAAGTTTGGAAAAAATTTGTTTTGATTTATTTCAAAATTATTTTTGATTGTCGTTGTCATGTATCCTTATATTGTATGATTAAATGTTAGATGTAAGGAGTGCAGTGAACTTGGATTATAATTATTTATGAATTACTGCTCTCAGTGTAGGACGAAGTAGTCTACATCGGATTTACATGCTTGTTGCCTTGCCTGTAGTCGCTGCACATTCTACTGATTCTGGTCCTATTTGTGTGGTCGGGGTTGACTCATTAGGACACTAACTTTGGAAGCAGGTGCCGTGCTATTTATTCGCTGTGAAGTTCTGATGTCGGGGCTGTCACCACAAGATAATTCAAATTTTCAGTTTCTTTTCCAGAGGAACAAGGACATGGTGATGGTATTGTGACACCCGTCCAGAATGTGCTGCCGTTGTCGTGCTCTGAGGAGTAAACAGAGCTAGCTGCTAAGGTGCTCTTGAACATAAGGAATATGGCCTCTTATTCCAGCAGCTAGAACGACTGGTCAGGTGGTTACCCAATAGTGGGAACTGTAATACCGGGTATGTCCGATGCGGTTGAGGAGAGTGTAGATTTGGGTAGAGCAAGCACCTTTTAATCAAAATCTCACCCAGTGATGATGGCAATATAAAGGGAAGAAGTCTGCAAGTTTCTCTTCGGGGAGCTTGGCGAGGTCTTGATCAGACTGCGAGTGGGAGAGCCTTCTCTAACCCATTAATAATCGGTGTCAACTATTGCTTTGAGAAACTTGCACTGAATCAGAGCTAACGTCCTCCCTGGCTGCTCGGGATACTCCTTCTACGTGACTGCAGTTACAGCTTCTTCCTCCGCTTCGGCGAAGCACATGCGACCGCACACTAGCTACTCGACTCCAGATGTTCATGCAGCCGAGTGAAGACGCTCCAGTCTTTACCCTCGAAGTCCGTTCATCCAGTAGCTAGTGATTCAAGACTTGATTCATCGGGACGTTCGAAGACGAGATCGGTGGCCAGATATCCATCCCGGGAGTAACATGCGGCAGAGATTATAAGCCGCTGCTCCACAAGCCTCCATAATGGACTTGCTGTCGCAATTTGTGCAGCTTATTACAGCTTAAAAAACCTAGCAAGGGGCACCCGTCAGCAGACTACAGTAGTGAGCCGTCGGACGGTGCTGGGTCGGTCTGGTCATTTGTGCATGTAGAAGAAGCCAGAAGTTTCTCTACGGGACACTCAGCTAGATCTGGGGTCAGATCAACGATTGGAGAACCCTTTCTGTCCCATTAACAGTCAGGGTTGACTGTGTCCATTGTGAGAAACCATATTGAGTCGGAACACACATCAGAATGTTCCTTCCACACTGCAGTCGGGGCCAGTGGCAGTTATGGCTTCTTCTGCTTACATGGAAGCGCACGAAAGAGGATTAGCCTAGAAGTTTCTAAACGGGATACTCGGTGAGATCTGGGGACAGATTGCGAGTGCAGAGCATTTTTCTTCCCATTAACAGTCAGGGACGACTGTTTTGTGTTGTAAGAAACTTCAGTGAGTAGGAGCATCCGTCCAGAATGTGACGAGTTTGGATGCTTCTTCCACACTTCAGCTGGGGTCGGCTGTTGTTACGGCTTCCTCTTCTTCCATGGATATGCACGCTAAGGGATAGATGCCTACAAGTTTCTAATGGAATGCTCGGTGAGGTCTGGAGGAGACCGGGAGCTGGAGAACCCTCTCCTTTGTGTCAGCAGTCAGGGTCGACTGTTTTGATTCGAGAAACTTTAGTGAGTCGGGATGCCTATTCATGCTTGCGGTTCGTTATGCTCCTTCCACACTGCAGCCAGATCTGGTTGCAACTATGGCATCTTCCCCTGAAGCACTTTGACTGCAGACTAGCTATCCGACTTCGCATGTTCAGGTTGATCGCTAGTCGTTCGAAACATTTTTATACCAGACATGTGTCAAGGATCTGGGGCCAGATCTCCATCCCGTGAGCAGCTTATGGTAACAAGTGGATTATCATTGCTCTACTAGCCTCAAGCACATACCAGCTGCCGCAGATTGCTCTGTGTATCCCAGTAGTCGCTGGTACTACCATTAACAGGCTCCGATGGTGAGCTGTCGGATGGTTCTCCATTGGTCCAGTCATCTGTTCAGTCAGATGGAGTTGACCATATTTTCAAATGGAACATTTGGATGGTGAGAGGGCTACGGAGTGTGAGTCTCCATCCCTCACAGAAGGGCACCTTAAGACTATGACATTTTAGTCATAAGCTCTTAGAATCTTATTCCATCTGAATATAAGTCTGCATTTGCTAGGCAAAAAAAAGCTTATCATACCAGGCGATGGAAAGACGAAGATCTTTCCTCCCCGGATCTTTTGGCTCAGGTGTCGAGGGCTTTGGTCCTGATTAACGATGCCTTCCTTGCCTTAGCAATAGTATAAGAAATGTAATGCCCTACTCCCTACAAATAGAGGTTCCATAGTGCATAGATAGGCTGAGACAGCTGTCTTGTTTGGAATAGAGCCGTTAGAGGGAATAAGTATGTCTTTTACTTCTCAGTGTTGTATTCCTTGGCGTCAGGACATTTAATGCCATTGTGAACTCCATAGAAGCGTTATGTATTGTTACAGCAGTCTTTTCTTATACATTAGCGGCTAGTGTTGTAAGTCTCCATTTAGTGAGCTTTCAAAGGCTGCAGGTCACACAGATATGTCTTCACGCAGATGAAGACTCATAACTGCGTAGCTACCTTGAGACTACTGTCTCTTTGGGAATTATGGCTGTTAGAATAGCAGCTCATCATTCCCTACCTTGCGCGACAATGGTTGTAAGTCTCCTTTCAGTGAGCTTTCAAGGTCGCATGTTACACTGAGATATTTGTCTTCACAGAGATGAAGACTTCTAAGCTATGTTAGCTAGGCTCTGACCGCTGTCTTTTGGGAATAAAACCGCTAAAGGAAAGAGTGCTTTTCGGTTTGTTTTCCTAGGTGTCATAGACTTGAGTTTTATTGTTTACACCATAGTAGCCTAGCTAGAATTATGAGCGGTGTTTTTAGTAATTATGCAATGACATAACTGAAATAATTATCTCTTGAGACTACTGTCTCTTTGGGAATTAGGTCTGTTAAAATTGCGGCTCTTCATTCCCTACCTTGTGCGACGATAGTTGTAAGTCTCTGTTCAGTGAGCTTTCAAGATCGCAACTTACACCGAAATATCTGTCTTCACTGAGATGAAGACTTATAAGCTACAGCTGGCATTGTAAGTCTTAGAGAGCTTCTAAGGCCTCAGTTATCTGTCTTTTTATTGTCTTCACAAATAGGAAGACCTTTAGCTGCTTCAGCTAGGCTGAGTTCATTGTCCTATCGGATATGATACCGTTATGTTAGAGGAGGTTATTCTCTTCCGACCGGTATGGTTTGGTGTTAGTTATCTGAGGCGATAAGCCCTATTGATGCCGCCATATTAACCTAGTGTGATTAATAAGTGTTCCTTCAAACGTCTATACTAAACTCCTTCTCAGGAATATATTTCCTGATATCAGATTGAATGTAAGGAGTTCATCTAGGTTTTTATGATCGGGTGTCGGAATATTGTTTTAGTCTCGTTTTTCATTTCTATCCAGTCTATTGTTGTGGATTATATTTCCATTCTAGGGATTGGATATTATGTCTGTGTGGTATATTATTTGGTCATTACGTTCTTCTCCGTCCTTAGCGGCATTATGGAGTTGGTCAGACGTGAGGGAGCCCGGCGGTTTTTATACTATTTGATAACTAACACAAAAGCATTACAAGTCGCACCAGATTATTGTTATTATGATTTCTTTGACTATAAGCTTTTTAGCTGTATTACTCTTATTGAGAATAGCAGCAGCAGTATAGCCTTAATTCTACTGCACTAGCGATTCAAGCAATGCTGGTGACGGGGGTTCGATAGGATAGGCAAATATATATAGATTATTTGGTACTGCTTTTCACTGATTCCAGAGCGCTTCCCTCTTTGTTTTGAAAAATATTCCTTCAAAAAAAAAGGGGGAGGGGGGTGATTTTTCTTCATCTCTTCTGGCTTGATAAGTGTGTAACTATGAGTGAAGCTGTTTTGTCTGTAGATTTTTACTTATCTTAGATACAGCTTGTTTATTATATATTTATGGCGTGTGTTTGTGGGGGTTATTCTCTCACTCTGGAATATGCCATCCTAATTTAAGTGGCTTAGTCTGCTGGACTAGACTTAAAATTGGGGGCTTGTTACACCCTATTACATGTAGCATAATCATTTATGCTAAGAATACGGAATTACTTGGATATGGCTCCTTATTGATGATATGTCTTCTCTATTATTTTATAGAGAGACATACATGTAATTCCTTTAAAGATTTAATCTCCTTTTCACCTTGGAATGCAGGCTGAGGAGCTGTATTTGGTCTGTTAATTCTTAAGTCCTCGGCTCTCCGCCTTTTTACGGTTCAGCTAAGTCTGAGCCATCGGTTGTAGTATAAAAATATGATAAATTTAAATTAATTTGTATATTTTTTATACTTACCAATATCCCAGACGGGGATGGCCCTCCCATGAGTGGGCACTCATACCTCCCCGCTGAGTTATTATTTTAGTAGGCTCGTCTTCAAAGAATGATGTTGGCACCAATTCTGGCCTCTTCCTGAGTACTGCGCATGCGCAGGTAGTAAAAGTATGGAGGGCCAGATAGGACTTTTAATTTTTGATGCAAATTTTGGGGGTTCAAAATTTGTGTTTGGCCCTTGATAATATTGAGTTTGCAACAGCTAAGTCTTGACCATTGGTAAGTATAAAAAATAGTAAATTTATCATTTTCCACAATGCAAGTAAAAACATCTAAACCAAATACAAATTTGTTGAGAGAGCAGTAACTGCACGTGCAATCATCTGATTCAAGAGAGCACGTTTCTTACCTGTGCTCATTAAAAACTTACACATGTCAAGGTTTTTGATAAGTATAATCAAACAATAAATAAATCACCAATTCAACAAAATAAATTAGACTAGATTGTTTTTTGCCATTATGATATTTTATAAAGGCTTACTATGCATTAAACCTGAAAAATATAACAAAGAAACATGTTACAGTAAATCTGTGAATCCAGTCAATGTGCGTATTAACTAAAAATGTCAGTCATATGCGTATTGACTGTTTCACTTAGGGAATTCCAGAATTGACTAAAAATTTCAGTGAATACCAGTATTAACTGAAATTTTAGCTCTGTTAATACATGAATTGACTAAACCACCAAGTCATAAGTACAAAGAGCAGATAGATCTTCAAGTAAATCATTTATTACCTTTATAACATAGTATTTACAATACATTAGTAATCAAGGAAGCAATCGTCTAACATAGTCTTAGGCCTAACAAAATAAAAAATCTGTTTCTCAGGCCCTTCCGCATGGTCCTTTTGGCTGCCGCATGCTATTTTTTTATAACCAATTTAAACTTAAAAAAAAAAATAAAAATTTAATGGTTCATGTCTGATATTTTACCCAAGTTAAAAAAATTGATGAATTTGTCCCTTGAGTGCAAGAAGGCTTTGCAATGCTTTAGCATTGCAAAGCCTTCTTGCACTCAAGGGATGAAATACACCAACACTCATGCTATTCTGTAGATTATGATTCCTAAAACATAAACCAAGAACATGAACTTTTGATGGCAAAGAAGTAATTACTGAAATAAAAAATAAAATAAAAAACCACTTGCCCGCATGCAATTTTACAAATAATGGCCCGAGAAACAGAAGATCTACTTTGTGTGGCCTTATCAATATTATAAAATATTAAGAGATTGCAGTTTACTACTACATCAGAAATATTAATGCATATCAGTGTTGATAAAAATGTCAAATTGATAGTCAATCAAGGAAGCAATTGTCTAACATAGTCCTATCAATATCATAAAATATGAAGAGATTATAGTTTAATACTATATCAGAAATATTAATACATATCAGTGTTGATAAAAATGTCAAATTGATAGTCAATCAAGGAAGCAATTGTCTAACATAGTCTTATCAATATTATAAAATACTAAGAGATTATAGTTTACTAATATATCAGAAATATTAAAACGTTAATAGATATCAGTGTTGATAAAAATGTCAAATTGATAGTCAGGGAAGCAATCACAATTGATAATTCATCTCAGTACACATTTAATCGAGTATAAACAAAGGGTTCAAACACTTTCCTTTAAAAATGAGAAGCCATAACCTCACATCAAGGAGGTAATAGGTAGATCGCAAAGTATGAAGACCATTTGTTTAATCACCATGGCTAATTTGGAAATTCCAATTAAGTAACAGAAAGCTTTGTTAGCTTTGGGCATCTCTTGCCTTCTCAACTGGACTCTGCAGATGAGAGGCAAGAGTGCCCATCTGATGCTGCAGTTTTATACAGAGGAGGACACCACCACACCTCCTTTGGGGAGAGGTAGTATCTTTAGTGAGAGGAACCCCTCTCACACTAGTCCTCACCCAAAAGGAATCTGGACCTGGACTTGAGAATAGCTAGAAAAAGAAGAAAAAGAGTACAACAATCAAGCACAGGGATGCCCAGTGCCTGGAGGCATGGCTTGAGAAGAGAAGAGCAGGGATGGAGAAACAGGAGATGGGGATGGAGACACCCATCAAATCACTTTCCGAATATATGACATTTCAATTAAATTTACATTTTGTGAGAATCAAACTTGATTCTCATTGTTTCCCTTACAAGAATCATTTGCGAGAATCAATTCTGATTGTTGCATGTATTTTATGTCTTCCTAAATTCTAGTTTAATCGTGGTTTAAATATACAATCAGCAACCCTTGTTAGAGTTTTCCTTTATTTCACTCGTGCCTACAAAACACCTGAAAAACTTCAACTTGGGTCATTGATTCCTGTGTGATGTACTAAGCTCACGTTGTGTTCTGTCTTACCATTTACTGATTCTAATCTTCATTGAATAATATTGAAGCATTTGAACACATTCATAAATGATATTACAGACTGTAGGGTCTTCGAATCCCAAATTTCAACTCAAATCGAATATTCGAAAAATTTTTGACTTGAATCGAATTTCAGATCTTGAATAACACAACTGTTTGACTGTGAATAATTATCCCTGTGTCATATCTGATGTAGTTCACGACAAAACATCTGACTTCAGAGATGAACATGATTTAAACAAGACAGCAATATTACAAGAAACATATCGCAATTTACGTACCAAAATTGCAAGAGTGAAATTCTTGACATGATTATCATTCATGATGTCATTTTTAGCTTAACTTGACAAAGTTAAGATAAGCTATTGCCATCACCCGTGCGGAAGTCTGTTAGTCTGTTCACATTTTCCTTTAGCACAGGCTACACCCCGTAGGTCTTATCTGATCATCACAAAATTTCATATGCAGGTTTGAGGTTATGTCTAGATGAGAATGTCCCCTTTTGGTCATGATTGCTCAACCATGATGGCTGCCCAAGCCAAAAACCCCAAAACCTTTAGCACAGTCTACAGGTCATATTTCTGAAGGAATTTCATTGTAACTTGTTAGGATGACTCTGTATAATGTCTAGATGAGAAAATCCCCTTTTGGTCATGATCTGTTAACCGTGATGGCTGCCCAAGTCCAAAACCCCAAAACTTTTAGCACAGTCTACAGGTCATATTTAATATGAAGGGATTTCATTGTAACTTGATAGGATGACTTGTTTTGGAATAATTTCACTGTAACTTGGTAACTTTGGTTGACATACATTAACTGTGAGGACCACATTAACCCACCCCTCATTTCTTTAGTACAGTCTACACCTCAAATTATTTTTATGGAAAACATAGCATACAGGGAACAGAAAATAACATATTCTCAATTATCACAATTCTTGTAGTATTTCATAATCCTTTCATAAACATTGAACATTATCCTTTTCATCAAACACAACACACAGTCAAGTTAAGCTACAGTATCATTGACACATTCATTATTAGCTCAGCTTGACAGTGTCAAGTATGAGCTATTGGGATGGGTTGCGAACTGTTGCCCATCTGTATGTCTGTCCACATATTCTTTTATCTATCTACAAGTCATTTAGCACACCCTACAAGTCGCAGCTCTTACCTAATCGGTTCCAAATTTCATACATGGCTTTGGAGCAATGTCAAGATGGGAGCTATTGAATTTTTCTGAATTTTGTTGAAAAACATGGTAACCAGTGGCCATCTTGGATTTGGCATACGAATTGTCAACAATTCCATTAGCACACTCTACAGGTCTCATCTCTCATGATCCAATCTTTTTCAAATTTCATATCCAATCTTTTTCAAATTTCATATGTAGCTTTGGTGTGATCTCCTGATAGGAGCTATTTAATTTTTAGCTTAACTTGACAAAGTCAAGATAAGCTATTGCCATCACGCATGCGGATATCTGTGAGTCTGTCAGTCATTGAGTCTGTTCACGTTTTCTTTGGCACAGGCTACACCCTGTAGTTCTTGTCCGATCATCACAAAATTTCATATGCATGTTTGGGGTCATGTCTAGATGAGAACGTCCCCTTTTGGTCGCGATCGGGCTACCACGACGACGGTGAAAGCCTGAAACCCAAAAACCTTTAGCGCAGTCTACAGGTCTTCATATAGATGAAGGGATTTCATTGTGACTTGGTAGGATGACTAGATGAGAACTTCCCCTTTTGGTTGCGATTGGTCAACCGTGATGGCTTCGAGAACCCAAAATCCAAAAAACCTTCAGCACAGTCTAATTCACTGATTTTTTTTTAAAAATCATGGATTTAAATCATGAGATAAATCATTGATTTAAATTGATTGATTGAAATCAGCAAACCCTGAAAGATATAATAATTACAAAAAAGTAAAATAAAAAAAGCACCCTGCTATATTATTAAAAATAGCGGGAATGCGGTGGCTCAGTGGTAGCCTGTTGGACTTCTATGCTAGAGGCCCCGAGTTCAATCCCTGTCTGGGACGACCTGCATTGTGTCCTTGGGCAAGGCACTTTATCCCAGTTGCCTACATGGGGGCACGATGATGCCATGTACTAAGGCATACTGCACGTCAATGGTGCACATGTCTTCAACCGCTGTAACCCTGCTTGAGCGGAGCTTGAACAGAGTCAGAATGTTGAAGAGCTGACAGTTGCTAGTTGATGCTCAGTGGTTCTCTCTGGGTACTCCAGCTTCCTCCACCCATAAAACTGTCACGGTCAAGTTTAGCCATTGTGCATAAGTATGTGACCATAAACACCAATAAATAAATAAATAAATATGAAAAATAGCACGAGAAACAGAAAGTCTAGTTTGCGAGGCTTGAATGCTTAGTGTTTCTCTAAAATACAGGAAAGTGACCAGAGCCCTGTTATCTGAATACTTCTGTTTATTGAATAATCTTCAGTAGCAAATTGGCTCTTCAATTAACAGGATTTCATTATACATGTTAGAAAAGTTAATTTCTGTTTCAGGTTTTAGGTATGGGGACAGCTTTAAAAATATTATTTTCAGGGGACAGTATTGGACCTCAGTCAACAGTCAATGCAAATCAAAAATTGAATTTTCAACTCAGAAGAACAGAGATCGTAGCATTATTAAATGCATTTGGAAGGTAATACAGTGTATCCCATTTAATTGTATGTCTTGTAATTGAATAACCCTGTTAATTGAATATAATTTCCAAGCACAAAATCATTTACCATACCTTTAGTACAAAGCTGACCTATTAATTGCATATGGATGATAAAATAAAGTCCTGTTAATTGGATACAAAATCTTGTAATATGTCTAGAAAATACTTTGGCAATCACTGAATTCCCCTTGTTTATAGATCTATTTAGCCTCAGTGCATTCAACACAGTCATTTAATTTAATCTATTATATCTTGTTTGGCAGAGCTCCATTAGCTCTGTCAAACAAGATATAGAATAAATGCTTAGTTTATCTCTAGAATAGAGGAAAGTAACCAAATCCCTGTTAATTGAATTCTTCTGTGTGTCATGGCCTTCAATCATAACTTCAAGGTCACAGAGGTCCATTCCAACTTTTTACGGTTCATAAAAATGAATCTGTCGGCAGGTCATGGTGATGTCTTATCTTTTGGACTTGTATCCAGGAAGCGTCCATCAACTCTGCTAATATTATCTAGTATTTTGTACTGAACCATAGCTTATGCTCTTTCATTGACAACAACTCTTTCCAATGAACAATTGCAAGTTATGTTTTCGAAGGAAGGGAGAACAAAATATGAGAGAAACAGTAAAATTAAAAAATTTCATGCATAGAACTAAATGGATGTGGTTGATTTGTTGAAAAAGGGGTAATTCAGAAAAAGAGGTAAAAATAAAAACATATTCATATTCATAATCTGATCCATCTTTGAATCTGTTGAATTATTAGTACTAGTTGTGTCATTCATAATTATTACATTGTTAAAGTATCTAGCCCTGATTAGATTGAATGTAAGTTTTTCATAAAAATCTTATCCGTACAAAGTTCAGAGATGTACAATACCACAACAGAAATATAATCGCCTTATTTGTACCATGTTACCAGTCTCTCGATTTTGTAAAATGCAGGTGCGCCAAGTGTGGCGTGGGCCATTTCTAATTTGCAATCGCCATTTCCTCGACTTACAAAACGCTCAGCTATTGTGAAAAAGTTACAGAAAGGTGATGTTTTAATAGAATTCAGCATGTGTATAATAGTGACAGACCATCTGCCATACTCACGCTTTATTCTAGTAAAAAACATCCTTGTTTTCATAGTTAGGTTAAGTCCCGTTTGTTGGGCCATAACAATAAAATAAAGATTACATACTCACAATACATGTTCATTATTTCGAACATTCTTTTTCCAAAAATAAATCCGGAAACTAAACTGAAATGCACGCACAGAATCGAAAGTAAAATACAGTTTGAATAAAAAAAAACGGAACTGGGAACAGTGACTAGAGTAATATGGAATTTTGATGGGTACGTCTACAGTTTTTCTGATGAACCAATTTCATCATGTTTAAATTGGGACGCACTGTGGCATCAACTGTTGATGTGTCGGTTTGTTTGAAGTTGCGACATAGTTTCCAGACTTCTGTTGAAAGTGAAACTTACACTGCGACTGTAGCATGTAGTTGTATATTACTGCATAAGGCCATGCACATGTGCTTGATGAGCATTAACCCCACTTGTAATAAGGTAATTCGAATGTTCAAACAGGCGATCATATAGCACGCTACTTTATAGTTTTCTCAGTCTCTTTTTCAGAGGAACAAGAACAGGGTGATGTTTCCGTGATGTCTTCAAAAGTGTCCTTCCGTCGTCGCAATGAAGAGCTAGCGGCAAAGTGCTCATCGAAATGCGGCAAGTGCCTAAGAGGTCCCTAGTAGGATTGACGGTCACTTGTCGCCTGCTAGCTCCCCCAGTGAAGGAATCATTCACGAAATGATTGTGACGCCGGATTCGTCTGTTGCGGTCCAAGAGAGGAGAAGGGGTGTTGTGAGCACTATAATCACGGATCACGCACATCCGGCGATGACAGATCGGAGGATGGAACAGAGGAAGCCAGTCAGTCTGGTAGCTAGCTCGTCCAGGTCTCCCCGGACCACGAGCCAGAGAGGCCCCCTCTCTCTTACTACAACAAACAGCATCTGGGCCCAGATGTTGTTGTACGTTTGTTTGTTAATCAGAACATACGTCCACTCCTCCTATTTGGGACACTCCGTCGCATAGACAGTCTGGCGCGGCTTGTCTAATGACTTCCTCTTCCACACGTCAGCACACATGACCGCACCTTGGCTACATGACCGCAGATATCCAGCCTGCTTCGCCGACCAGGGATTCCAGGTCGAGCAGGTCACGCCATCCGCTAGCCAAGGACACGAGGCCTTTCCAGTTGGGACGTTCGCATAAGAAGTATGCAGGAATTAGCGTCCCAGGAGCTTCCAGCGGCTAAATTATGTAAGACCGCGGCTCCACAGGCCTCCGTGACGGACTTGCTATCACAGATAGCTCAACTCATCGCAGCATCCCAGTGCCATCAGAAACTTTTCAGAACAGGAACTGTCTGAGGAAGCTGCGTCGGTTTGCTCCCCTGCAGAGTCAGTAAGGGACGACTGAGATTCTCATGTGGTCCAGTCGGATGGTGAAAGGGAATCAGAGGAGCTGGAATTTTCCCTTTCCGAATAACATATGGTGGCAGTAGATTTCATCCGGCTACACCTTCCAGAAGTTGTTCCTACGGTCCAAAGTGCTGCGTTACCTGATAAGAGACCAATAGTGACACTAGACACAGATTTTTTCAGCCGGAATAGGGACATTGCACCTGAGTTTCCGACCCAGTCCAGAAATGTCACGCGAACATTTAATCTTCTTATTGACGAGATATTCAAGCTAGCCTCTAAGACTGGCAAATCCAATTTCTTATCGTCTCATGCTCTACAGCTGCCTTTCATCTATTATAGAAATAGAATTGAAATGGCAGGACAGGGCATGCCGAGAGTTCCTCTGCATTTAGATGACCAGGCAGAAGACTTGAAGTTGTCATTGCCGGCGTCTATGTCGTTTCATTCCAGTACACTGGAGATGACAATCTCGTCTAACAGTATCAGTTTAGACGCATCATCTTATGCAGGTCACCTTACCAGAGCGTCTCGAAGGAAAAGAATTCCAGGATGTTCAAACTTCCTTGAGAGTTCTTTCGAGGACCTTAGCAGATTCCACGTATAACTCCACCCTTTCAGTGGCAATCTGGACTTACTTAGACGTGATGCTGCCCTGGCTGCATCCACAAGAGTGGATAGTAAGGTGAAAAACTCTCTTCGAGTCGCTCCGGTCTCCGGAGAGCTTCTCTTCGAAGGTAAGCTTTCTATAATCTATCAACAGATTACTAGGAAGGCTTCGGACTCTCTGCCTTTTAAATCCGCTTCGCGAAAGTCGGACTCAGCAGAGAGGGGTAAGGCAGGCACTTCTGGGGCGAGTACGTCCAAGGGAAGTTCCTGTAGAGGATCTAAGAAAGCCTTGATGTCTTACTCCAGAGACCGTCAGAGTAGTGACTCAGGTAGGGGTCGTATGCTGGCTTAGACAATCGGTCAGATGCCGCTAGGTCGACTGGGCAAGGTGCGGGTCGTGGAGGACGTAGTTTCTCCTCCCGCAAGCCTTGCAGGTCCAGGAGGTGATGGTCTAAACCTCTATTGCATTCCAGTGGGTGGAAGGCTGTCAAGATTTTTATCCAATTGGTTGTCAATTACGGACGAACCATGGATGTAGGGGGTTATTTCCAAAGGTCTAAAATGGTCCTTCAAGGAAAAAACTCTGTTAACTTGATCTCCATGTTGGACTCAGCTTCTGTCAAACCTTCAGAAGAGAGATTCGCTTCTATCAGAAGTCCAATCTCTTCTGGAGAAGAACGCGATACAGGTTGTAGAAAACCAGGAATTTCGAGGTTACTACAGTCACCTGTTCCTGGTTCCAAAACCAGATGGCTCGTTTCTAGATCTGAGCTGGATAAACAAGCTGATCGTGGCTCCAAAATTTATATGGAGACCATCCGATCGGTCAGAGCGTGCATTCGAGTGAATGATTATGCTGCGAGCATAGATCTCAAGCATGCATACTTTCACGTCATGGTTCATCCGGCGCTCAGAAAGTATCTTCGCTTTGCTGTCCTAGGAGTCATTTATCAGTTCCAAGCTATATGCTTCAGTCTGAATCTAGCGATCTGGGCTTTCACTCGAATAATGAACTCAGTAATGACTCATTTCCGAGCTCATTTGTCTGCGGTAACGTTGGCCTACCTGGACGACTTTCATCAGAGGTACAGCAACGAGTTAACGTTTCAGAACGATGTTCAGAGTCTGCTTCATCTGCTCCAACCTCTTGGTTTCATAGTAAACGAAAAGTCGGATTTAGTGCCGTCCAAGTCATTCACCCACCGGGGAATGAGCTTCGAGACGCACATCAATCTCGTTCGTCTGCCGTTAACCAGACCGAAATTAGTCAGTCATTACGCTCACTTTTGTCTTCACTCAGATGTAGTAACAGCGAGAGAATTCATGTGATTAATAGGTTTGTGCAGAGTTGCCATGGATCTCATTCCGATGGGGCGACTACGCACTCAGCCACTCCAGATATTTTTTACTCAGAATTGGAGTGGAAGATTTATTCACTCGAAACGAACACCGTCTTGTCCAGTCAAGTGAAACAAGAGATTCAGACTTGGGCAGATATTCAGTGGTTAACTCATGGAGTACCACTGCAACTGCCAGATCCGATTTTTACGTTAATGATGGATGCGAGTCAAACAGGTTGGGGTGCAACTTTGAGCCCAACAGATTCGAGGTGTCAGGGTCTTTGGGATCTGCAGTTCCTAAACAAGCACATAAACATCATAGAGATGATGTCAATTTGGCTTGCGCTACATCGTTGGATGAACATTATTCAGAATTCGCATGTTCGAATTCTGTCCGACAATTCGAGAGTAGTAGCGTATATTCAGAACCAGGGAGGCACTCATTCCTTTTCCTTGTTCAACTTAACAGAAAGAATCCTTCTGTTTGTCATAGAGCATCAAGTTCTTCTGTCAGTCCGTCATATTCTGGGTCGTCTGAACGTTCTAGCAGACTCCCTTTCTCAGAAAGGTCGCATGTTGCCATCAGAATGGACTCTCAACAAACGAGTATTTTATCAGATTTGCTACCAATGGCATTGTCCTACGATAGACTTTTTTGCGGCGCATCTCAACAATCAGTTGCAGACGTATGTGTCGCCATGCCCATATCCTCGAGTGTTTGCAGTAGACGCTCTCTCGATCTCTTGGGACGGAATGATGGGATACGCTTATCCTCCAGCTCCTTTGATTCAACTGAAATTGCTAAAAATCAAGCAATCTCACTGCAAGATTCTGTTGGTAGCATCTCTGTCACCTCAGAGACCATGGATAAATCTACTCAGGTGTCTGTTGCGGGACATTCTGCGGAAGCTTCCTCCACTGGAGGAACTTCTTTTGCAGGGGATATCGTGCACACTGCATGACAACCCGCAAGGTGGATTCAATTAACTATCCATACTGCTTAGGAAAAATTATCTTAATCTCAGCAGTCTGTGTTTAAGATTTTGGCGCATGAAGTAAGAGCGCTGTCTACATCTTGGGCTTTTGCTAATAGTGTTGCTATTACCAAATTTTTATCTTAGAAATATTGTATCCATTTCTGGCGACCTGCTTTGTTTAGGTCTGTTATCTGTTGCTCAGAATGTCGTTCACTAAACAGTTGCAATTATAGGTATGCAGGCTTTATTCCGGCAGTGTTTCTGTCCTGCTGTCCTCTTCGCTCTGGGGCATTTGACCCATAGCAACGGGAAGGGGGGGAGGGGGGGATGGTGTTCCCTTATATCACCTGCTTTATAGTGAAAAGCAAGGGAATACCTCCTCTGGAGTCAGTAATTCCGAGTCAGTGCCGGGATGGTTTTAAAGTGTAAAGCTAATGTTTATCTCATTTATGTAATATTTTTAAAGTGTAGCTTGGTGTGAAGCATTTGTATATGTCACGTGTCATATGAGCACCAATATACAATCCTTGGACACTTTTAAATGAGTATAAAGAGTCTCATTCTCTGGACTATCTTTATTTCTTGGCTTTCCTTTAAAAATTAGTATAATGGGTTATACTGGATGTTAATTGAGATCATTGATGTTATTGTGCTCAATTATGGAATGCTATTGTGTCCTTCTTCTTTGGTATAAACAAGAAAGATACATGTGAAGCCTGTTTCTCCTTTTCTCCTGGAGGGGATAATTCTGTTTACGTGTAATTGAGCCTATTGGATTTTCCTCTATGTCCTAGGCCCTCCAGCCTCATGATTGGTCTGATCTTCTCCTTGATAGCTGCTTGATAGTTGCTCACGACGCACATGCCACATGTCATGTTATGACTCTGTGAAATAAGACATCAGTAGAAACAAGTTACCTGAGTGGCTTCTTTGATCATTGATCAAAGACACCACATTGTTAACTTCTTTCTGCCGACGTCATACTTTTATTTTGATACACACAATGACATGCTCCCGAAGTCAGCAAACCAATCATCCTGTCTGTACTGTAAAATTAGCCCTATTCTATGCGTTCTTAAACATAGTACTGTCAAGCATCAAAGCTATCAGGCTGCCAAACTGATTGTACCTTTACCTATGTAGAAGTCCAGACATTACACGTTAGTTCACCATATTTCTGACTCCCAACAATTGAAAATCTACAAATGTAAGATGCTTTATTCCTTCTGTCTCCACTTGTTGGGAATATGTAACTGCACAAATAACTTGTGAGAACAGATCCAATCTTGATCACCCTAATCCACCAAATTGCAGAATGATTGAACCTTCTCTGGTTCTGCAGCTCTTTTATTCTTAACAGCCCCCACATCCCCCCCCCCCCTCCCCCCACACATACTCACTTGTAATGTTTATCGACATGGCTCATTTGCCTCAAACAGAAAAACGGGTTCTAGTGTATCCACATGAATGAAATTTTGTAAACGACAAAAGGACTCAGACTGGAATAAGTTTCCATTGTTTGTGCTAGTGTGGGTGTGTCTGTGTGTAGATATAGTAGTTAAACCTATGATCAGGTACACAATACTTTGAACCTTCGAACTGGGCGTACTCTTGACAAATGGGCTGAGCCTGTTCGTAATGGCCATGCACAACACACAAAGTCTTGGAAAAAACCTCCAAAGGGGTCTCTCTTAAAGTTTGATTTCTCTATGATAATTTGACCGGGGAGGCCGGTTCTTGTGGCTGTTATGAATGGGGTTCCCCTAATTGTCACCGTGAGCTTGGTCAGAAGTTTCAAAATCAGAAGTGTATGCCCTGTCTTCTGTGTTTAGTAACCCATACTGGTGCAAATGACTGCATGTGGTACTCCAATGTATACCAAGATATGTTGCTAGTTTATGTATTTCTTTTTAATCTTTTTTATGTATGGTACAATCTTATATAACATAAAATAGTCAGGAATTATACATACTGATTCAACATATCAAAATACATAACAAAATCCATGAAACTGTGCATTACTGAAAAAATTTGTTATGCAGTGGTCGAGGTATATGATTTTACACCAGCATATTTGAGGATGGGACAACCCACGTTGTGTCCTCGGGCAGGGCACTTTATCCAGGTTGCCTCCATAGGGGCATGATGATGCCGTGCACTAAGGCGTACTGCATGTTAAAGGTGCACATGTTTTCAACCACTGTAACCCTGCTTGAGTGGAGCTTAAACAGAGTTAGAATGTTGAGGAGCTGACAGTTGCTTGTCGATGCTCGGTGGTTCTTTTCCGAGTACTCCGGCTTCCTGCACCCATTAAACTGTCACAGTCACGATTAGCCATTGTGCATAAGTATGTGGCCTTAAACATCAATAAATAAATTGTTAAAATATATATGCAGGCATTTAACTTTGTATTTGATACTGGCTAATCATCTTTTTTTTCCTTTTCAGGTTGTCCAAGAGTATACATGCCATAGAAATGTTCAAGAATCTCATTGGATCATGATAATTTTGTGCCTAAAATCAATCCCATCTTCAGATATTATTTTGACTTTCATTGGTGTATTTTTTAAAATTATTTTATATACATAGCCATAGTCCTCTCATTACAGGGTTGATCTCAAACAAAACAGATTGTTTCATTTCTTTTATCTGTGATGGAATATTTAATCATGTGATACTCCTCAAGATGTTTGTGAGTTATCTTATGACTTCTACCTGATAACCTTTCAGAAATACAGTGGAACCATGTTATGTTAATTGAATAGCCACTTTGAATGTGAAAAATATTCAATTAACAGGATTCGTTTAATAGAAATTTGGAGCTCAAGCTCTCAGGTCACCAGTTAAAACCTGTTTGGTGTTTGTCGCAATTTGGGGCTGTTAGCTTATCCACTTTAGTGGAAATGCTTGCAGATGACCATTGATGTAATGTGATGTGCCTTTACTTACAAAGATATACAGATATTCTTTCCTGCCACAGTTATAGATATTCAGTCAATAAGTATTTAATTCCCCCTCAAAAACATCCAGATGTTAACATAATTTGTGGAACTATGACATTATCATAAAAGTAAGGCTGAGGTGAGTCTTCATTTCTGATTTTATCTTATCAAATGTTGATCAAATTAAGTGTCACTTGAGCAATATTCGTTGCTTTGATTCACAGAAAAATGAAACTTTATGAATTTTTTCAGATTCAGTTGTCTGGAATATATCTGTTGGTCAGAAAAGCAAACCATAGATTCCCCTTTCCAACCAACTGATATATTCCAGACGTGTGAATCTAAACATTGGCGATGACCTATTTGATGGTTAGACTGGTTCCAGATCATAGCAGCTTCAAATTTCTTACAAAATTATACTGATGGAATGAGAGCTTGCTTGGCGCTCTGTTAAACAAGGTATAATAGAGTGGGGCTGAATGTAGAACCCTGCAAATCTCAAATTTTTGGTCAAATCGAATCCTGAAAAAATCAGACAGAAGATTTCAAATTGAATTGAACATTGAATCAAATCTCAACTTTATTTAAGTTGTTGTTACTGCTCAAGTATTGTATGTAGCAGTGACTCAACCACTTGGGAAAATCAATTAACCCTTATCCCAAAGCAAAAGATATAAAAATTTGATAATTTAATTATTTTGTTTTCATATTTTTGGAAAATCACAGCAAAACTATAGCAAGTGATCCCCTTATTAGAATGAGTTCAAAGAGCTTGTTCCTTTGAGGGGTCACATGATATGGTGGTGTTGAAATTTTTTTTAAATAATTGTTTTTCTACTGCTCAATTTATAAATTACACAGGCAGATGTGGCCAATTTCTTAGGTACAGGGTTAAAGAGAGTGGAATATCACAGAGCAAAATCAAAGTTTTCGAAGTGGAATCTCTTTAGAACTTTTCTATCATCAGGTCTCAGTTTTCAGAGTGGAATCTCTTTAGAACTCTTCTTCTCTCATCAGGTCTCCTGCCAGGAGACCTGATGGGTGAAGAAGAATTCAAGTTGAGACACCAGTAAGATTTTGAGAACATCTTAAGGATTCAAAATTTCTGAATCTCTGTGATTCAAATTGAATCAAACGAATCATTGAGACAATCAAATCAAATAGAATTTCAAGTTTCAAAGAACACTAGCTGAATGAGTCTATAAATGTTTGTATTCAGTGACTGTGAGAGTAATTTTTAGATAGATCCCAAGATTTTTCTTCAGTGAACAGTAGTTTACTTTATAACCTATTATTCAGTAATCAGGTCACTTTTGTTCTGAATATATAGTAAATGGCTTGGTGTCTATTGACAGTGTTCAATTAAGATATATTCAGTTATGTAGGCTCTATTTTACTTGAGTGAGTATCCTGGTTTTATATGAAGACATTCCATTTTTTCAGTCAGTATCAACCTTCTAAAACTACCTTCGTTTACCTGACTAATATTTTTTTTTTTTTTTAACTTTTAAGTGTCTAGATGATTATCAATAAATTGTCCCATTCATTTACCTGCTAATCTGGAGGCTTGCAGAGATTTCTAGTCAAATCTTCTCCACCTGTGCTGTATTGTGTATTTGTTTTTAAGGTCTAATGTCACTTTCAACTTCCAAGATAATACAGTGTAGGACAGTATAATGGGTGGAGGAAGCCAGAGAGAAATACCCATCATCGGTGAGTAACTATTGGCCTCTCCATGTTACTTGTCCACAACCATTGTAGCATTGTTTGAAGGCAAGTTAACCATTGATTGTGCTGTAAGCCTTAGTACGTGGTGCCACTGTGCTCCCACTTGAGCTATCAGGATTAAGTATATTGTATGAATACACAATGCAAATAACATGGGACAGGATCTAACCCATAGCCATTCTATCTGACATAACCACTGAGCCACATGCTTCCTCCCGTGTTGTATAGCAGATGCCTCTTGACATTAATGATTCAAATTTCAGTGAGTAAAAAAAGTCGATTAAACTGAACAGTTCTTCTGATCAAGTATCAACTGCCTGAGTAAGCAGATAGAAATGCAGTTATGAAGTCCCCCACAGAGTATATGTTTTGCTAGAAACAATTGCTTGGATCCTGAGTTTTAATTTTTTTGAGAGGGGAAAAATTTTTGGCCTCGTCCATAATTTCTTTTCCTCGAACCAGATGGCCAATTTGAACCAAATTTGGTATGTAGTAATATTAGGGGGCATGTACTTAATATACTGGAAAAATTGTCTATGAGATCCTCAGGAGCTAAAAATAGAACAGATTTCAAATACCCTTATTTCCCAAAGAACAAGGAACATAGAATTGTTCCTTTGTATGAAGCATTGGACCAGTAGAACTAAATAGATAAAAAAAATTGTATTTGGTTTTGTCATGGGGTACAATATGGGGGGGGGGGGGGGGGGAGAGATTAATGAAAATTCTTAACACTTTTTGAAAATCAAAAAAATCCCCAGAATCATTAATCAGAATTTTATGGTATTTGGTATACAACATCCTCAGGAATACCATATTCAACTTTGTTCAAATCCTGTCCCTGGGTTCTCATTTTGGCTCCTTACAGGAACTCAAAATTTAACTTGGTGCAAGAAGAGGAAAATTCTTATATATTTGGACCCAAATTTTAAACTCATTGCAATATGTGGAATATTCTTTAAAACTCTTCTCTTCACATCCACCAGTAAGAATCCTTTGATGTTTGTTATAGCAGGAGTCATCATCCTAATAAGGGCCAAATTCTAGTTTGTTCAAATCAAGTCCCTGGAGTCATATTTGGGATCCTTATGAGAATCCAAATTTTACCTCAGTGTAATAAGAGGAAAATTCTTTAAAAATATTTTTCACATCCTTCACTTGGCAGAATCTTTTCGTATTTAGATTTACTGTTGTTCAAATTAAGCTGTTGGGTTCATATTTAGGCTCCCTCTGGGAATACAAATTTGAACTTAGTTGAGTATGAGGAATATTTTTTAAAAATTTATGTCGGATCCAACAGTCGGAATGTTTTTGATATTTGCAGTATAGCATCTTTGTTGCAGTCAGATTTAAGTTTGTTGAAATCAACTGGATGGGTTCATATTTAGGCTGCTTTGGGGAGCCCAGAATTTAACTTTGTACAATATGAGAAAAAATCTTTTTCCGATCCACCACTCCGAATCTTTTTACATTTGGTATTCAGCAGCCTTAAAGGGGTTGGGGCAGATTCAAATTTGATCAAATCACATTCCTGAGTTCATGTTTTGGCTCTGTATAGTGTAGCCCAAATTTTAACTTAGTGCAATAAGAGGACTTTTCGTCAAAGGCTTCCTTCTTCACATCATCAGGCAGAATCTTTTGGTATTTGGTAATAAAACAAATTTTCTGTCAAACAAATGTTCTACTTTCATTAATGATACCATCTGTTTGTGAGTGTGTAAGAACACACAACCAGAAAGACTTAATCTGTCAAAAAGCTGTTCTAGTCATGTTTTTGTTGACTATCATTTCACTCAATTTCTTCTCACAACTGAATATTTCACCAATTTCATCCCCAAATTCTAACCAGCCTGGGAGGTCTTCTCAGAGAGAAGCTCTTTTAGTCATTTTGCAACATAATTTTAACCCTTAAGGGCCTGAAGATTTTTATTCATTTTTGCTATACTTTGAAAGTCTACCTCTTGTGCATTTGCAGTTGTTTCTAGTCAAGTCTTGGCTGCCTACAGAGGCAGCCAAGACTTGCCTAGAAACAACTGACAATGTATTTATAAAACAAGTTTTGAGTTTACCCAAGCAATGCATGCTGGGACACCTGTTCCTTTGCATTAGTTAAAAGTTATCAAAGTCGGAATTAGGCCCCTTAGATTAAGTCTAACATTGGATGTGTGCCTGGAGTGGGAGTGTAGTGGTTGAGAAATATTTTTTCAGAGTGTTTTGGTGATTATTATTGTAATATACACACATGTACAAGGTTACTCTCTTTTTTACCACTATCTTCCTGGTATCTTATCACTAACACCTTTATTCCTCTCTTGTTTCCTCCCTCTACCCTGCTTTAATTTCCTTGTAGATAACTTGATCTAGGTGCAGGTTTTGGCTCACTTGAGCCACTGGTTTACCTTGTGTGACATTTATAAGTAAAATTTTATATGTTCCTCTAAGACTAATATCCCTACCGTCTGATTGGATGCTTTGTCTATGCTTTTGGCTCCAGTACGATATGTTCCTGACGTCACCACTTGAAATATTTGAAATAAGGTTGCCCATTTCGCAATTATTCTGTCAATGGAGTGACTTGCAAACTGATTCATTTTTGTAGATTTTTCACATGTGCAACAGGTGGTGTTCCGAATGAAGTGTTTATGATTTGAACTAAGATGGAGTGTCCTCAACCTGTAGCTGATTTGTTGATTCCAGTGATGTCGTGGCATACACAAGTGATTTATTTACTAAACTTGTTATTGTTAAAAGTTGCCTTGTTCATTTCACGATTTAGGTTTGGGGCTAGTTATGGTCTTATTGGAACATATACATTATTGTGATGAATTGACAGTAACTTGGTCTGAGGTTTTTGCGTCTTGGAACGAATGTTCAACCTCGACTCTTCACATCTCGGGTGAACATAAACTCCAAGCCACAAAACTCATCCCATGTTACCTTCAATTCCTCACAATAACTTATAATGTTGTGCAAGATGAAAACTCCTTATTTGTTGTCAGAACGATCACTTTGTTATATGTTTAAGGTTGTTATTTAAATGTTGTATAACATTTATACCTCTTTTGTTATTAATTCTCTTTACCTAACAATCTGACAATAGAATTTTGTTTGGAAGCATTGTTTGCTTTTCATGTTAGGTAAAGGGTTAAATCCATTACCCACATACTGAAGGGTTACCATTTTTATCAGAGTGCTTCAAACACTTTGGTCTTTTCTATTCTACCAGCTAAAAAAATTGTCACAATGGCACCCACTTTATACATTTCTATATATTTAGGTTATTGTTATTAGCATAAGTGAAAATAGTATATGCTAACTTTCCTTATAGAACAATGTCTGTTTGGGACGTTCTTTGTTTGGCAGTAATTTTCTTGGAAACTTATTGCTTATACAATGTATTTTTGATTTGTTAACTCACTCATCACACTTTTGTCTGGGTTTACACATGTAGTATAACATACGGACCCAGGAATAAGTCCATAATTTAAAATAATCCCACCTTCCAACTTTTCAGATTTCAGTTTCAGAGTCCCCTCCTTGTAAATTAGCCCAGTACCCGACATTGGAATGATATCATTGATGAAGGCCGTGCTGGTAAGTTTGTACAATGAAGAGGAACCCCTTACCCAATGCACATGATATTAATATGTGTTATTTTACTTATTTCTCAATGAGATCATTCCTCAATGAGAACTCAATGAGATCATTCCAATGACAGGTCACATGATATGGTTTTGTGAAAATTTTCAACTCTTCAGTTTGTAAATTAAATGGGAATGTACGGCTGATTCATTATGTAAAGGGTTAACACATCTTTGTTATGGGGTTGACAGAGTCACCTAACTTAGCGTAAATTTTGCCTCTGAATTCTCCTGCAAGCTTAACTTCTCGAAAATAAGCCCATCGATATATTTTTGCCTATTCCTGGGTCAGTATGGTAGCTATTTTTTTCCACAAGGATTCTGTGGGACAATGCTTGAGTCTTGTTAATGGACCATTCCTGAAACCATGAATTCTATTATAAAGGTAGTTCTTTTAAGGCCAAAAAAATGGTTTGGGTTTGTGGGCAATCCCTTACTGATATCAAACTCCTTCATTGAATGTTATTGAATTGCAGAGTCTTTCAAAACTTGTGTGAAATTGTGAGACTTTCAAAAGTTAAAAATTTTTCTTTTTTTGATTGATGTATATTTATTTGTACAATATAGTCTCTGTTCATTATATTTGTTTTCCACAGAAAATAAAAGGTACTTAGACAATACTGAACACAAATGTTCATATTTCATTATTAGCCAGTAGGAACTAATTTTGGGGGGGGTTGTCAAAATATGTTATCACGCCTTTGTCTTGTTACAAAGTAAGGCAAATCCATGCAGTTGAAAAAGTTAACTTCAATGATAATGTGAACCACATCCATAGAATATGAAACCTTTAAGTTGTGGTACCTGCACTTAAGAATGGAGCCCAAATATGGGCTTCCAGCACTTAACCAGTAAACAAATAAACAAAAATTAAACTTCAATGCCTCCCTACCTCATTGAATTAAACAATTAATTACTTTAGAACCAAGTGCAGTCTTTTATTATAAGATTTATAAATTATAAGAATTTTGACACTTTTATTCCTAACTGTCCACCGTAAAACAATCGATTTTTTATAGAACAGTATTTTCAATACCAGTGCTATTGATATCAGATGATTGGTTCTGTTCGTGCCTATGCTATTTGAAAGTCATTTGTCTTTTTTTCAAAATCTCTTACAGATAAAAAACATTTCGATAAAATCAAGATGTAATGCACAATTTCGCCCTAATACAAAAACAGAAACATTATTATTTTTCTGGTTTTTGCATCCATCTTTTTCATTGTTTTTTAAACTCCCAAATGATGAAAGCTTACTCAGCTAATTTTTTAAAATATTCAAAAAAGTTTAATTTTATCAATGACAAAGCTATTTTCTCTAGTGTAAATTCACAAGTGATTACCGTTCTATGTTGTCATTTTTTTTAAATAAAAACTTGATTTGTTTGGTTGTAGATGCCCATGTTTGGGCTTTATTACAAATGCCCTATGCCTGCTCACCCATAGCACTGCCAGTATATAGTACTATCAGTTAACCAAGTAGTTATGGTATTGTTAATAATTCAACATAATTAGGTAATAAGAACAGATCATATGCATGTATATGGAATTTGAATATGGCTTATCCAATGGTTATGCATGTAACATGCTGAATATCCATAAATTAAGATCTAGTCCTAGACTGGTATTGTGAACCAAATATTTCCTAACAGTGGCACAGGTCTGGGGGTGCTTCCGGAAAAGGAAAAAAAAATAATAATATGGCTGAATTTGAGTCTATGTTTACTCAATAATAAGCTCTGGTTAATAAAGGCTGTTACATACATAATGTTATAAACCTTTCTGGGAGGCATAATTAAAATTCTCCATCCAATTCAGTATCATTGATTTAATAGTAAGGAGAGACCAATGAACATGCTGTTTTCCCTACCTCTAAACATTTCTGGAGGGAATATCCTCTCTTTTCCCTTTTAATTTGCACTGATGAATTAGTGATGACTGGGAGAAAAAAAATACAAATTTGATTGGAACAAAATCTGTCAATAATATAGCAATTTTTTATGACGACCACAAATATCCTGCCAGTACCGCGGTAGTTTGCTCATCAAGTCTGGCTTGCAGGAAATGAGAGTCTCAACTTTTACAAATCATGCTTGTCTCAAATGAATCTAAAGCATTGCAAAGCCTTGTTGCACTCAAGGGACAAATTTATCAATTTTATTAACTTGGGTTAAAACCACTTAATTTTTATTTTTTTAAGTTTACATTGGTTATAAAAAGAGTGCGTGTACCAGCCAAAAAGATCTTGTGGGAGGGCCTGAGAAACAGATTTTTAACTTTTTAGGCCTAATTGGATTGTCAAATTCTGTCTTGCTGATGAGATCAGAGCTGCCAGATCAAAGACGATGCATATGGTGGCCTGTTTAATCTAGTTGATCTGGTCTCTTCAACTTGGTGAAATCTGATGACCCAAATCACTTCACTATTGTTAATAATCTATATATATTTAGAGTATCACTTGCTGACGTTTAGTTAAAAAATAAAATTTATTTTGAAATCTGGTTTGATAGTTTATCTATTGGAGAAAGAGTTTGAAATATTGGTATGAACTGTCTTTAAAGTTTAACCCCCAGAACTCTGGTAATGCAACAGAATTTTCTCCAATCACTCTGTTTTGACTCTTGTTTTCTGGCCCAGGAACATGATACGTCATAATTTCATTAAATAGAATGACTGCTAAGTGAATGTTTGGGGTAGACCATCAATATTTTATAAGTGCAGTCTCAAGGATCAGTAATACTGCTTTCAGTTTATCTGGTAGACCATTATCGTACAAACCATTTATTGTTACATTGACTTTGTTAATTTATATCACTAGTTTCATATTTTTTTCTGTTCACAATAATGCTTTAGAATCTCACCTATCGGAAAAAAAAACGCAAAAACATTGCATCTCAGGTGCTATTTTTATTTGAATTTCTTGAATCAATCTTGATTTTGCCAGGTTTCAATTATCAAATCTTCATCCACAAGTGCAAATGTGTCATGACCTGAGAGTAATCCTATCGCACTCCAGTTAGGAAAGAGATGCTATCAGAGTACTCAGGATTTAATCTAAGGTGTTTCTGGGTCTAAATTTCTGCCTCATTCCCAAAATGAAATATGAAGTAAAATTTCCGATTTATAGTGAACTAACCATGTATTCCCTGACCTACCGTCTACCTGTAATCCAAACCGTACAGAATGGGGCGGGGGAGGATATACTGAATTACGTGCATCCATCTGTGCATCCATCCATGCAACTGTGCCAAACATCCACATCCATCCTTGCGTCCAGCCATGTATGCCTCCATGCATTTGCCCATCTGCAGCAATATCCTATTGGTGAGTGGATAGATTTCAATGAAATTTGGTATGAGGGGTTCTGATGACAAGCTGCCGTGTACTTGGCATAAAAAAGTTGCATGCTTTTTTTAACAGTTATGGACCTTACTTTGTTTTTAATTCTTTTATGCTTCATTGGTGCAGCACTGCAGTAGGGATATGAATTACCTTCAGCAATAGCCCTTGTTGGAGTTTAATGACACTTTCAACAGACTGGATCACATTGTGCTGAACAGTTTTATGGGTGGAGGAAGCCAAAGTACCAGGAGAGAACCACTGAGCAGTAGCAAGCAATGGTCAGAATCCTTAACATACTAACTCTGCACCTGCTGCAAGATTAGCATTGGTTAAGGCAAATGCACTATTGATGTGCAGTAAGCCTCAGTACACAGTAGCACCAGTTACTCCTGGTATTTGAAGTCAGACACTCTTAACTACTGAACCACTGTGCTTCCAAACCATACAATTAGCAGTGAGAACAATCCCGGACACATTACATTCATATACATTTAGGTACTATTGGTAAACAGCCATGGATCATGTTTTCAATGGATTCAATATATACTAAACAAAAAAAGAAATGCAACACTACATTTTTCAGAATAATTTGGGGCTGATCAAGAATACAACAAAAGAAACTTGATTGCTCATTATTCGAATAATTACCAAGGTGAATCATAGCAAATGTACCCAGTTTGGCCACTACGTCACGCTCTAGTGATTGAATTGTGAAATTCTGTGCAACATGCCCTACAACCTCAGGAGGTCACATTTCGGGTTTGAAATTGCACGAGTCGCCCACAGAGACTTCGTTTATCAAAATCCAATATTCACTTTTTTACATCAGCGCAATTGCACCATGTCATGGCTATGTCAAAATGAACGGGACGAAGTGGTAACCATGCTTATGCAGTGAGATTCACATTCTGAGGTTGCACGATATTTTGGAGTGCACAGGGCAACGATCACCCATCTCTAGACACGTCTAGCTACAACAGGAAGGACCCAGGACCGCTCCCGGATTGGACGTCCACATGTGACATCACAAGAACAAGACCGTCACATCCGATTGTCGCACTTTTGCGACAGATTTCTATCACCTGTTTTCACAGCTGCCAACACAACAGCTCGCCACAACAATGGGATCAGCGCCCAGACTGTGAGAAATCGACTTCGTTCCTTTGGATTGTGTGCCAGGCATCCGTACGTCGGTCCGCCACTCACAGACCCAAGACGAGAGCGAAGGATGGCATGGTTGAATATACATGACCCAAGAGTATGGAGTCGGCAACGATGGAGAAAAGTTTTGTTTACCGACGAATCTCGATTCCTCTTTTACCGCTCAGACAGACATCAAAGGGTATACCAATGTAAGGGAGAATGTTACATTGATAACTGTGTGGTGGAGTGTGATCGATTTGGTGGCGGTGGTGTTATGGTGTGGGGAGGTATCTCTCATGGCCAGAAGACACCTCGTGGTTGTGGAAGGATATCTCACAGCTAACAGGTATTGTGAAATCATCTTGATACCACACGTTATACCAATGGTACAACAACATGATCTTACATTCCAGCAGGACAACGATAGGTGTCACATGGCAAGAGTGAATTTTGATTTCTTAGCAGAGAATGACGTTGATGATCTTCCGTGGCCAGCTTACAGCCCGGATTTATCACCTATTGAACATTTATGGGACTATCTCGACTATTGAACATTTATGGGACTATCTAGTTAGGGGTTGTAATCCTGCTCCTGCAACCCTGCAACAATGACAAGAAGAGTGGGAGAACATTCCGATTGGAGTTGTCAACAGACTGATTTCCTCTATGACAAAACGTATCCAAGCAGCGATCAATGCCAGAGGAGGGCACACCCACTGTTAAACTGGTAAAAAGAATGACCACATTTTTTAACCCCCTCAGGACTTAGGTGCTAAATAAACATGGACATAGACCATAATTGTGACAATTAATGATATCACATTTTTCTTGAATAAATAAACTTCTTTTCAGTACTGAAATTGTTACATGGTAACAGTGAGTAACCACCTATAAAACAAGGATAACCTGTGTTGCATTTCTTTTTTTGTTTGGTATAGAATAAGTTTCCAAGGCTGCTTTAAGAACCTCAATTTCAGGGAATTTCAGTTGATTAGTGGTGCTTGACAAATTGTCTGGCACCACTGATCTTATGTGGTCTGTGGAATTTTGACTGCTTTAGTGCCATGACCAATTCTATTTGTTGATGGAAATACTGTAATGTGATGTATTGTTGCACTTGAGTGCACTTCAACTGTGTTTCACAAGACAACATATTAACCCTTTTCTTTATGAAATGGCAAAATCAACCTTGAGTATTTCATAGAAATTGCAATTTAAATGTTATTATTTTTTAAAATTTCTCCGTACAAAACGTCTTTATGGACCTCATCGTAATGAGCTTGTGAAGCTTATTACAATGACGGTCATAATCTATTTTGGAAGGAAACAAAATTATTCAGTAATTAATACAAAAATATTGTGAGTTCCCTCCTGTTATAGCATTATATCCCTTTGTCACCCTGGGAAGTGGTGCAGTGCTTGTTTTCTAAGATAAGAAGATTCTGTTTCATTAGTAAAATAGGACTCTGTTACCAATGGAAGTTCTCTAAAGTGAGCTTCATATATACGAACGATTGGCTGAACTTTACTTCAGACTTGTGTTGCAGTCATGATATGGCCATATATGCTGAAAATGATTTTAAACACCAATAAGTAAATACAGTGGAGCCCAATTAGTTGGATATCTCTAAACTGAGCAACCCTGTTAATTGAATATAACTTTCAAACACAAAACCATTAGCATTCTTTCAATAGAAATTTGACCTGCTATTTGCATGTAGGTTGTAGAGTAAACTCCTGTTAACTGAATAAAAAATCTTAAAATATGTTGTGGAATTACCCTGACAAACACCAAATTCCCCATGTTTATAGACCTATTTGGCCTCAGTACTTTCAATACAGACATTTAATTATTAACCCACTGAGTAGTTAAAAAAATATTTTCCATGAAATCTGGTTTCTTTTCAACCTACTCACAATTGTTTACAATTGGCTGTAACATAAGTGCAAGCCCTACTTCGGAACTAACTCAAGCTTTTAGAATCTTTTCCAAACGAGTTGGAAAAGTACTAGAGTGCAAAAGCGCGAAAAAGATCGAAAAAAGGGTCGAGCGAGACCAGCGCTCGAAATTACAGGTACTCTCTCTGCACACCTCTTGCGTTTACCGAGCGCATGCGCAACAACCGTGACGTCAATTCCTTTATTTTCCGCCATTGTTCATGGTCGGAAATTTTTGTGACTCGTGCTTTTTATGCTATAAATTTTGGGCTTCTGTGAACAAGGTGGTTCTTTCCAGAGCTAGAACCCCTCGTTCTCGGGGTAAGGGTAGCCGTGCCGTAGCAGACATTTCTGCTGGTGCACGTGGTGACTCTGTCACACAGGATTCGGATCTGACTTCTGTGGCGAGTTCCTCTGCAACTGTTGGCGGTGTTAGTTCAGTGATACCTGACGAGGAGACCGCGGTCTCTTTGTCTTCTGATGTCACTATTGAGGCGTCTGTTTTCGTTGAGAGCTTTTCCAAGGTCAGCTCGGTAACCCTCTCCGATCTGCCTCCTACACCGTCGACCGTTGTTGAGGAGGTTGCTACTCCAGATCCTATTCTGTCTGATGGTGGCTCTTCCATCTCCTCTGGGGATGGTCTACAGTCTCGGGGGACCGAGGCTGTATCTGCTGGTGTGTCTGTGTGTTCTCAGCCTCCCCCAGCCTCGCGGCGGGGCTGTGCGGGTTTGCTGTCTGCTCCGTCTCATCTGGCTAGGTTTGCTCCTAGTCGGTTGAGCCGGCCGGTCGCTTCGGCAGCGATTCCTCGTCCCTCGAGTGAATCGTTTTTTGTTCCACCTTCGCCTGCTAGTGTGCCGGCTAGCGGGATGGTGTTGGGACGTTGGCATCCAGGGCCTGCTGTTCGGCAGCGGTCAGTGACAGCCCCGGTTAGCTGTCACTCTCGGAACCTTCCTCCGGTGATTCCTCACTGTGTTCCGAGTCTGGGTGTCGATCGATGCTTGCCGTCAGTCTCAGAGGATAGGCAGTTGGGGCCGTCTGCTGCGCAGAGGCCAATGACAGGTTCCTGTCATTCTTGGGACAATCCTCCGGTGTCTTCTCACCGTGTCCTAGGTCCAGCTACCGATCGACGTGCGCCGTCGGTCCCTTTCGAGGATTTGCAGGCAGGGCCTTCTGTTTTGCAGAGGCCAGTGATGGCTCCTGGGCGTCACAATCGGGACTATCCTCCGGTGTCTTCTCACCGTGCTCCTATTCTGTCTGCCGATCGATGTTCGCCGTCGGTCTCTTCTGAGGATTTGGGTTCTTCTACCAGAAGGGTCCATTGGGAGGACACTCCGTCGGGCGATTCTGCTGCGACGGATTCTCAGGGTGACCTGCGCCAGGCCGTTTTGGCGCTCACCCGGTTGCTTTCTGGCAACCCTCAAGTTGGCCTCCCTGTGCCTCCTGAGGCACAACCTCCTTTGGTCGGTCGCCGAGATGTCTCGCCTGGCCCCTTGGATACTGCACAGTATTCACAGGAGGTTTCTGCTGGTCAGCCCGAGTTGGGCTACGTCTCCTCTGCTACGGAGGATGACGAGTTTCTTGAAGGTGATGGTCCCCCCTCGTCAGTCTTGGGGCAGGCTTTGGATTTCGTCTTTGGCTTATTGCCGGACGTTCAACCTTCCGACCAGCCTTCTGTGACCGTCCGGCCACAGTCCACTGTGGAGCGCCGTAACCCTGTTGAGCCTTCTAGCTCCGGGGCTTTGCGTCCTCTGCAATCGGCTCAGGTGGTTGAGTCCTTCCAGGGCTTAGATGCCAAAATGCGTTCTAAGGCCCTCAAGGGTTCCTTCTTTTCTAGAGCTGATGCCTTTCTGCCTCCATCGCGGTTTCGTGTTTACGATTCCGTCTCTCCACCAGTCTTCCAAGGGATGACTACTGTGGATGAGGATTCTTCTTCCCTCGGGTTGACTAAGCCTAAGTCGGCAGTTCTCCCGATGTCGGTAGTTGAGTCTATGGTGGGCCTGTCCCGAGAGATGCTGGGTATGTTATCTCTCGCGGACCATGTCGTCGCTGCTCTGGCTGAATATTTTCCACCAGGGGAGTTTGATGGCGCTCAGGCGCCTTTTCGCGTTTTGTCACAGGCTCTTATGAACTTGACTCATGCTCACGCCTGTAACACGGCCAATTTGGAGCTGGCACGCCGGGATGCGGTTTTGGATTCTTTACCATCCCTTCCTTCTGAGCAACGTGCTGTTCTGAGGTCTGCCTCTTTGGTGGGACCTCAGTTGTTCCATGGTTCCGTGGAAGCTGTTCGTGACGAAGTTCTTCGTCATTCGAAGGACCAGCTTTTGCTGAGACAGCTTGACCCACCTGCTGCTGCGGGTGGGGGTCGTTCCAGGCCCGCCAAGCGTGCTGCTGCGTCTGCCTCGTCGGCGACGTCGGCTACGCCTTCGGCTCCGTCTGCTCCTTCTGCTCATAAGAAGCGCCGACGTGGCCAGGCCCGCTGGCAGCCTCAGGCTGGAAAGTCTCAGGACTCTGTCACTTCCCGAGGTGGTTTCTCCTCTTGGGGGCCTCGTCGAGGCTGCAAGTGAAGGTTCTCACCTCGATTCGCCTCCAGTCGGGGGAAGGCTGTCGCTGTTTTACGACCGTTGGACAGAGATAACGTCGGACTCTTGGGTCCTCGACGTCATTCATTCCGGTCTGCGACTGTCCTTCCATCGGCACCCCAGTTTATCTCGGGTGCCCCTTCCGACTCAGGTCCCTTCAGATTCTCTGCGTCGGGACCTTCTGGTGCAGGAGATCGACAATCTCCTCACCAAAGGGGCGATCGAGGTGGTCAGGAACACCCTTTCACCGGGGTTTTACTCGAGACTTTTCTTGGTGCCGAAGAAAAACGGCCAATATCGTCCTGTCATCGATCTGAGTACCCTGAACGAGTACATAATTGCTCCTCGTTTCAGTATGGAGACTTTCCGGTCGGTTCGACGTTCAGTTCATCAGGGCGATTTTGCGGCCAGTATCGACCTGAAGGATGCCTACTTCCATGTACCCATTCATCTGGCGTCACGGAAATACCTTCGGTTCTCGTTTCGGGATCGAGTTTTTCAATTCAGAGCTCTCCCGTTCGGTTTGAACCTGGCTCCTTGGGCCTTCACCCGACTGATGTCACATGTGCTTGCTTTCCATCGCACTCAGTCGGCAGTGACTTCGTCCGCCTACCTAGACGACATCCTCCAACGGCACCACGATGCTGCTGTTCTGGAGTTCGATGTCCGGCAGTTTCTTTGCCTGCTAGCGTTGCTGGGTTTCAGAGTCAATCGCGAGAAGTCGGATCTTCTTCCTTCTCAGCGATTCCGTCATTTGGGGATGGATTTCGACACTCTTCACAATGTAGTGTCGGTCCCCCAGGCTCGGGCGACGATTCTTTCCACCTTGACTCGGGACCTGCTTCAATCTTCCTCGGTCTCGGCCAGGACTTTCCTTCGGATGCTGGGCCTTTGCGGTTCGGTGACAGATCTCATTCCGCTCGGTCGCTTGTTTGTCCGACCTCTCCAACACTTCCTGTTGGATCATTGGCGTCCGAATGTAGATCCGCTGGACCTGGAACTCACTATTCCTCGGTCTCTGCTTTGTCACCTCCGCACTTGGGCAGATATTCCCTGGCTGACACAGGGTGTTCCGTTGGATCTTCCTTTGGCCGATCGCATCCTTACTGCGGATGCCAGCGATCGGGGCTGGGGTGCGACGTTGGACCCTCTCGGTCTGTCTACTCACGGAGAGTGGGACAGCGAGCAGGTGGGCCTTCATATCAACCAGAAGGAGCTCCTTGCTCTTCTGTTGAGTTTTCGGCTTTGGATCCCTCATCTGTCGGACCATGTTGTCCTACTTCTTTCGGACAATTCGACAGTAGTGGCCTACATACGGAATCAGGGAGGCACTCATTCGATTCCCATGTATCGGCTGTCTCGGGATCTTCTTCTGTTGGCGCGGGATGTGAACGCTCGGGTGTCCATTCGACACATTCCCGGGCGTCTCAACGTCCTAGCAGACTCCCTGTCCCGACGCGACAGTGTCCTTCCAACCGAATGGATGCTACATCGGTCATAGTTTCAGGCGATTTGTGAGCAGTGGGGTCGTCCTCAGGTCGACCTTTTCGCTACTCGCTGGAATCATCAGGTAGAGACTTTTGTCTCCCCTTGTCCAGATCCTCTGGCATTTGCAGTAGACGCTCTGTCTCTGGACTGGACAGGTTGGGTCGGCTATGCCTTTCCTCCTGCACCGATTCTTCCTCAAGTTTTAGCGAAGATTCGTGCTTGCAGTTGCAGGATCATTCTGATTACACCCCTGTCTCCACAGAGGGTGTGGATCAATCTGCTGCGGCCTCTATTGGCCGATCGACCGATTCGTCTACCTCTACGTCGCGATCTTCTTTCACAGGGTCGTCCCAGGAAGTATCACAACAACCTGGCGAGCCTGTCCCTTCACGCCTGTCTTTTATCAGGTCCAGTCTCCGACGTAGAGGTTTTTCGAGACGATCAGTGGAGTGCATTTCTGCATCGCGGCGACCTTCCACTGGAATGACTTATGCCGCCAAGTGGAAGGTTTTCTGCCGCTGGTGTTCAGATCACAATGTGAATTACCGTGATCTGTCTATCGCTCAAATTGCGGATTTTCTGGTTTTTCTTTTTGACTCCAAGGGCCTCCAGCCTATTACGATTAAGGGCTATCGGTCTATGCTGTCTGATACTTTCTCTTATGTGGGAAAGCGGTGTATCGGTCGTAATCTTTTCCTCTCCAAACTTATTCGGCACTTTTCTTTGAAGAAGCCTCGAGTTTTGCGTCTTACACCCAAGTGGAACTTGGCATGGGTGTTGCACTGTTTGGAGGGGGCGCCTTTCGAGCCTTTATCTGAGACCGACATGCGTTTTCTCACCTATAAGACGGCTTTCCTTCTAGCGTTTGCTTCTGCTCGTCGAGTCAGTGAGCTTCATGCGCTATCTGTTGATTCTGCCTTCTTCCGAAATGAGGCTAACAGTGTCACATTCACTACTGATTGCTCTTTTCTGGCTAAGAATCAACTCCCCGATTCGGTACCTCCTCCCATCTGCATTCGGGCTCTCCCTGCTGTAGATGGACGGAGGCCTCTTCTTTGTCCTGTTCGTGCGGTCAAGACTTACATTACTCGCACTCAGTTCATTAGGAGGGATCGGAAGAGATTCTTTCTGTCTCTCATTCCTAAGCGGCAGTCTATCTCTTCCCATTCTATTTCCAGGTGGATCTGTCTTGCAATCAAGCTGGCTTATTCTCGCTTGTCTGCATCGGATCTTGTTTCGAACCGGCTTAATGCTCACGAGGTTCGTGCCATTTCTACATCCTGGGCGTTCTCCAATTCTGTTTCGCTCCGTGATGTTATGAATGCGGCTTACTGGAGGAATGCTTCTACCTTCTCCTCCTTCTATCTCCGCCACCTTCAGCAGCAATCTGAGGACCTTTATTCTTTAGGCCCTCTCGTTGCTGCTCAGGCTGTTGTGCACCCTCGTTAAATTGTTTTTGTCGAGGTTGCACTTCTCTCAGCCTTGTTCCTTTCAGGTGCCTTCTCTCTATCTTCATTACAGGTTTTCGTTTTTGTTCTCTGCCATCCTTGCTTTCGTTCTGCTACTCTTGTTGGTATTGGTTATGTGATTCACATCCTCCTATTGTTTATTCAGCCAATTGTAAACAATTGTGAGTAGGTTGAAAAGAAATTAAAATTTTTTAGTAAATTTTGTTTCTTAACATACCTACCACAATTGTTTACCGGAGGCCCACCCTCCTTGGGGATATCTTTGATATCGATGCCTCCCCGCTAAATCACAAACTTCTCGTTGGCGGAAATACGGAATTGACGTCACGGTTGTTGCGCATGCGCTCGGTAAACGCAAGAGGTGTGCAGAGAGAGTACCTGTAATTTCGAGCGCTGGTCTCGCTCGACCCTTTTTTCGATCTTTTTCGTGCTTTTGCACTCTAGTACTTTTCCAACTCGTTTGGAAAAGATTCTAAAAGCTTGAGTTAGTTCCGAAGTAGGGCTTGCACTTATGTTACAGCCAATTGTAAAAAATTTTAATATTTTTTTTATACTTTATTTGGTGGCAAGAAATTTTCTATCCTGGGCAGAATATCTGCCAGCAGCATGCAAGGAATAAATCTGTTATGTCTTGTTTGACAGAGCTCCAGAGCACATTATAGAAGAGTAAATGCTCAGTTTATCACCAAAATACAAGGGAGTGTTTTTGTTTGCTCTGAAGACATCCAGGAGATCTTCATTTGCATGCGTTTGAACGTGGATGCATGGCCGGTTTACATCTCCAGTTTCAAATACAGATAGAATCTGGAGAACAGAGGAAATCACTCAATGAATCAAGTAAAACCATATGGAACAAATTGAAAAATGCTGTGCATTTGTTTGCCCCCTGTCCTTGGAGATCTCCCAGAGATCTTTTGGAGAGATCAATAAAACTGATGTCAAAATATCAACATTTCAAGCTGCAAGTCTTTCTCATAATACAATTAGGAGTTTTAACTAATTCAATCTTGTTTGCAAGCCAGAAAATAAATAATCTGTCATTTGCAGAATGAGATCCCCAGAGGGTGAATTTGCTGATGCTATCCCATACATTGGGTCAATTTATCCTCTGGGTTCCTCTTTCTGTTTAGGTTTCAGACCTTGATTCAGATTGAGGTTCACAGAGGGTAAATTTAGTGATGCTACCCTGCTGTGCAGGGTAGCATCACCAAATTTACCCTCTGGGAATCTCATTTTGCAGATGACAGTCTGCTTATTTCCTGGCTTGCTTGTTTGACAGAGCTTAATGAGCTCTGTCAAACAAGAATAAATTGGTTAAATTCCTAGTTGCATTATGGAGAAAATGTGCTGCTTGTAATTTTGACATCAGTGTGCAGAGAGTTAATTGAATATTTCTCACCGACAATTGGCTTTTCAGTCAACAGGGCTCCTCTGTAATCATTATGCTTGAAAAGACATCATCAAGATGATGCTGCCCACTGGAGTCTTTATACCAGACATGTTGTACCAAAGTAACTATCATCATACAATGTTTAGATAGTATATGAGGGTTATTGTGTCTACGTGAAGTTTTGTGTGAAGTGTTCAAAGTGACCAAAGGCTTAAAATGTTGAAATTGTCTTTTCATTACTACATGTACCAAAATAACTATTATGTTTTATTATATTTCTGGAAATATTCACACAGAGCCATAAGCTAAGCGAGACAAATTACAAACACCATGATAATGTCCTGTCATTCACCAGCCATTATCGATAGCATTTTGACTCTCTCAGCTGGCCAAACTGTGTTAACAATATACAGTGCCATTATTGCCTGATTGTATCTTGGGTTTGAATGCTGAATGTTTCAGATGAGCTAGCAATTGATCATATTTTTCACAAAACCCTTTTGATGAACGGCTTGTGAAAATAATCTGAAAAATGACACAGAACATCTTAGTCCAAATGAGTTGAAAGTTATAGAAGGCATTCTTCTTGAATCACATTTCAGTGGTGTATCTGCATATTTACTGTGGGGTAATACCTTGAAAAATTAATCACAAATGTGGTGCAGGTTCTCGCATATTACGTTCAAGATATTTATCATGGGGAGTTCAAATAAATTTTTTTGAATTAAGCCTTTATCTCACAGATAGATATGTGCCATGGGTGCCTACATTTTAGTACAATAAAGATGTGACTCTGATGATGATGATGATAATTATGATTATTATTATTATTATTATTATTATTATTATTATTATTATTATTATTATTATTATTATCAGATCTCTTTTCCCTTACCTGCTTCTTTGCTGATACTGTATAATACACGTACATCTGTAACACCATTTTCCTGAGGCAGAATAAATTATTATAGTAACTCTATAGTAACAAGGTGATGGACCAGTACTGGGTTGAAGATCCCTTTATTACCCAGTTGAACTCTTCATGCCACATGATACCTTTTGTTCAATGTTGTGATTGTAAATAAAAATACCTCTTTGTGTATTTTCTTGTATATGAATCAATTTTACTTTACTGTAACTGCCTGCGATTATTGGTGCTACATGAAACTGAATGCATTGTTGTAGAGATTTTCAGGACTTTTTCCGCTCTGTATCAAGAAACCATTGTTTTTTAAAATTTCTTAAAAATTTATACAAAACTATATCATGTGACCTCTCACTGGAACAAGCCCAATGAGCTATCTGGGCTGGTCCATTTGGCTGCCGCATGCTCTCTTTTATAATAGTCAATGCAAACTTAAAAAAATAAAAATTAAATGGTTCATGTCTGACACTTTACCCAAGTTAATAAAACTGATAAATTTGTCCATTCAGTGCAACAAGGCTTGGCAATGCCTTAGCATTGCAAAGCCTTCTTCCACTCAAGGGATGAAATACACCATCACCCATGATATTCTGTAGATTATGAGGCCTAAAATATAAAACAAACCAAGAAGATGAACTTTTGATGGCAAAGAAATAATTACAAGAATGAAAAATAAAATAAAAATACGCCGGCCCACATGCAATTTTACAAAACAAATGGCCTGTGAAACAGATCTACTTTGTGGGGCTTAATACAACTGGGAATTTAGCCAACTCAATCTTGTTTGACAGAGCTCAGTGGACTCTGTGAAATAAGATTGATTTCATTAACTTCCTTGCTGCACTGTGGTAAGATTTTGCACCTAGAATTTTTTACTATTTTGGCATCAGTGTATAGATGTCTAATATGCTTCTATCTCTTTATCCTCATTGTGGAATACACTAGAGCATACCACCTTATAGAATAACCATGTTAATTCATATCTTTAAATAAATACAAAACTGTATATCTGATGGCCATTCAGTTGGTGTCTCATTTGATGGCTTTGAGCTTCGGCATACTTTGTATTTGAGGGCATGGAGCTCAGTTTTGTCACTTATCTAGGAAGTAAAGTGGTATATGCTTTAGTCACATCCAGTCTTGCTTAATTGAGGGTCTAGTGCCTTTTTGTGGGGTTGAGCTGTTTGCAAACAAGTGTTTGTTTCACAGCCTGGAGACTGACAAGGTTTAAGCAAGGTATTAACTTATAAGCTGATCTTTCCCCCCCCCCCCCCACCCCTCCCAGATACCATATAGATGCAGTGACCATGCATCAGATCCACAGAATATTTTGCAAAATAAACTTTATCTATGAGGCAGATCTGCTGTATACTTCATAAATGATCTGATTTTCCCCATCATAATATTAATTATCCCCTGCCAAAACAAAGTTTGCAGGGGGATAATAGAAATGGGTTCTGTCCATCCATCTATCCATTGAGCCGTTCGTCCAGCCATCCGTCCATTCGTCTGTAATAACTTTGGACCTTCATATCTCAGTCAGTGCACGTCAGATTTGAATGATCTTTGGTGTGCTGATGGACCATCATGGGAGAAAGGATATTCACAAGTAATGGGTTTGTCCAATCATTTTTTCTAGAGTTATCGGCCTTTTTTGTACTTTTTTTCGACTTAGAAAATTTCAATTTTTATAATTTCTAGATTATAACTTTAGTAGTGTATATATCTTTTGTATACTGATGGACCCCCAACATCTTTGTCCCCATTTTAGTAAACCACCTCTTGGCGGGGGATACCGGTGGTGTTGCACCTTGTTGAAAGTAGCATTAGAATCCAGAGACTGTGTTTCATGATCAGATATGTAGTTTTACCCACTCACTTGTATTGAAACTTCACATTCCTCTCCATTTTTGTGGCATTTTTGTGGCAGATGTTCTGGATACTCATGGACATGCAAGAATATACAGTGAATGTGTATGTATGCATACACACAAACAAATATGCACAAATACATCTGGTATCCTGTCATCATAGAAAGGTTTTTTTTTTTTTAAATCCCACAGGTTCTTGAGGTCTTTGACAATGCTTTAATTTTGAATCCCATTTTTCAAGATCTTGATGCCATGGAAAAACAGGTAATATGTCAGGCTTATTAGTGCATCAGTTTGGGGAGTTCTGGGGAACACCTCAGGGAATTCTGGGGAACACCAAGATGAATAGCATGTGTAAAAAGAAAATGGGAGTATTGTTGACATGTTTAGCTGCTTGAAAATAAATTATAGGGTGGGTCCTTGTGAAGGTTGAAAATTTGATTTCATTCGAAATTGTCCTGATGATTTGATTTCACCCACCGATCTGTGATATTTTCAACAGGAGACCTGAGGATAGAAAAGTTTGATTGTGTTTTGCTTCTGGAACTACTTTTTGATTGAGTTGTGTTAACAACAGAGACCTATGATTTGGCGACAATCAGTGTGCATCTGGGTGGACATTCTCGCACTGCTATCACAGTAATTTGTACAAACATTCTCCGATTTGCCATACAGGTATTTTTCAATAATAGCTCAAGCGAGTTCGAAAACTGGGCAGGCCTGCTTTTTTGTTACAGAGTTATGGGCCTTAATTAGTGAATTTTTACGAATTTTGAGCTTGTTAGCTAAATAATTTGAAGAAACGTTCTCTGATTTGACTAATATTTACCATATAGGTCTTGTGCAATAATATATCGAGCGAGTTCGAAAACTGGCCCGAGCTGATTTTTCGTTGCAGAGTTATGGGTCTTAATTAATCAGTTTTTATTAATTTTAAGCTTGTTAGCAAAATAACTTGAACAAATGTGTTCTCCGATTTGACTAATATTTGCCGTACAGGTCTTTTGTGATAATATCTCAAGTGAGTTTGAAAACTGGCCCAACTCGATTTTTTGTTACAGAGTTATGGGCCTTAATTAGTCCTTTTTTACAAATTTGGAGCTCATAAACATCAATTTTTAGGTCGCCTGACTGAAAGTCAGGGTGAGCAATTCTGATCCCTTTTTGTCTGTCGTCCGTCGTGGAGGTGGTGTTTGGGTCTTTTTCTCCCAAACCACTGGCCACATTTTAATGAAATTTCACATGAGTAGTGGTTATATTGGGGCATTTGGGTTTTTCTTCAAATAGGAGTTCTGCTCATATTGAGGAGGGGGTGGGGCCAAAAGGCCTCAATTTTTAAAAAAATCTTCTCATGAACCAGCTGTGGCAGAGACTTGATATTTGGTATACAGCGTCCTTTTGAGGTGTAGACTAAAGTTTGTTCAAGAGAAGTTCGAGGGGCAATATCTGTCATCATTATGGGAGGGACAAGAATTTTTGCCCCGCCCGAAATTTCTATTTTCCAAACCGAGCGGCCGATTTGAACCAAATTTGATGTGAAGTATTAATGGGTCATAAGTACTTGATTGATACAGAAAAATTTCCAATTGCCCCATGGGAACCACAGGAGCTAAAAATAGAAAAAATTTCAAACGCCCATATCTCAAAAACTACATGGCTCTGAGAATTCTTATTTGGCGGTACTTTTTCAGGCCTTTGAAAAAGTGCTAAGTGAGCATTTTTTAACACTGTGGGCAATGGGAAAACATTTAAGACTACTCTTCTCCCAAACCACTGCTCCAAAAGCTTTCAAATTTCACATATAACATCTTTGGAAGATTGTTTCACAGGTTTATTGAAATCAAATCCCTGAGTCCATATTTGAGCTCTCTATGGGGGCCCAAATGTTTAAATTACTGCAGTATGAGGAATATTCTTTAAAAATCTTCGTCAGATCCACCAACCAGAATCTTTTGATATTTGGTATGCAGCATCCTTTGGGGAGTGAGATTCACGTTTGTTCAAACCAAGTCTCTGCATTCATATTTGGGCTCCCTGTGGGAGCCTGAATTATAACTTAGTTCAATATGAGGAATATTCTTTAAAAATCTTTTTGTTCAGATCCAGAAGTCGGAATGTTTTAATATTTGGTATACAGCATCCTTAGGGAGGTGTGATTCAAGTTTGTTCAAGCGAAGCCTCTGAGTCCATATTTGGGTTCCCTGTGGGAGACCAAATTGTAACTTAGTTCAATATAAGGAACATTTTTTAAAAATCTTCTTCTTCACATCCACCATCAAGAATCTTTTGATATTTGGTATGCAGCATCCTTAGGTGGATGAGATTCACGTTTGTTCAAGCCAAGTCTTCTACACATCCACCAGTAAGAATCTTTTGATATTTAGTATACTGTATCATTAGGGAGGTTAGATTCAAATTTGTTAAAACCAAGACCCTGGGTTTATATTTGGGCTCTCTATGGGAGCCTGAATTATAACTTAGTTCAATATGAGGAATATTTTTAAGAAATTTTTTTTTTTAGATCCACCGGTCATAATGTTTTGATATTTAGTATATGGTTTTCTTAATGGGGCAGATGCAAGTTAGTTCAAATCAGCACCCTCAATTGATAGTTGTCAGTGTCAGGTGAGTGCTCGCAGGTCCCTTGTGGCCTCTTGTTATGAATTTTGAGCTCAACACAATGACTTTTTTGATTTTCAGTAGAGAGTTCATGAAGAAAGTAGCCACAACTCGATGCCTGCATCTCCGATACACACCTTTTGTATTCTGTTTTTGGAATATTCCACCTTTTTGACTGACTTGCCTAAACAGACGGGTTGCTTTTGAATACAATACTTGAATGGGGATTGACAATATTTATTACTTAATCCTCAAATGTAAGAATATACCGTATCTTAACCCTTAAGCCCTCAGATTAATTGTATGTTCATAAAAACTGTATATACAGCAGCCGATGATGTAACAATGTTTCTACATTATTATTGGCTGCCTATAAAAGCAGCCAACAATGATGTAAAAACAGTGTCAAGATAAAAACATCGTACCTATAGGGGTCTCAAGAAAGAATACACTTGGGGCAACTTTTTCAGAGCAAAATAAAAGCGGCAGTTTGTGGCTGTATGAGGATTGAGGTTTGAACTTTAAGGTTTGATTTGATTCAAGATTTGATTCGATATCTCCTTTGATTCGAGATTCAACGCAAAATTTGAGATTCTCAGGGCCTCATTCTAGGATTCTTTAATATACTTAAAAGGTGCTTTAGTTTGATTTCAGTAGTTCTGTATGAACTCGCAACGTTTTTGTCTTTCCTGTGTTGAGGAGAAAACTGGATGAAACAGCATTATATATGAGCCTCGATTTTGGAATATTTTTAATATGCTATTTTAAAATGTGTATATAGCTTTAAATAAATGAAGCACATTTTAACTGTTTTTGTCCTGTAATTAAAAAACTGTTTGAAAATTGTCAATTGCCATTGTAATGAAATCATTGTTGTCTGATTTAAAAATTCTGTTCCAAGACATTTTTGAAAATGAATGGTATTATTCATCTGTATGTCATTTTAAATGTAACAATTATTATTATTCACTTGTGAGAAACTGTTCTTTTAAAATACACACAAAATAATTGTTTGTAAGTTGTAATCACTTGTTATTTCTTCATTGAATTCTGAATCAGGGAAATTCAGTAGCAGTTGTGATAGATCTTTGAAATAGGATTGGCATCTCATACTGGAAATCTTTGAAGTCTCCTGAAATTTTTCTTTGTAATATTAAGGAATTCAGATTTCCATGAGATGCAGGAATCCTGTTTTATTTGATAACTTGAAAAACAGAAGTTTTCTGCTTTCCTTAACCCTTTGCCTAACATGACACCAAAATCATCAAGTGATAGTCACAAAAAAATGACAATCAAATTTTATTATTTTTTGTCTCAAAAAGGTAGCATCTGGCCCATCATTGGAACATGCTCATTGAGCTCATTTCAGTAAGGGGGTCATAAGCTATAAATCAGCACATAAACCAGGTTTCATGTTTACTCATCAAAATGTCCATGTTTAACATTACTCGACAAATTCGGCCACTTTCAGCCACATAATTTCCAAATTGAGCAGTTGAAAAATATTGTGTTGTAAAAATGTCAACAAAACCATATCATGTGACCTTATTCCAATGAGTGGGGAGAGGGGAGGGGTGGTGGGGGGGGATCACTTGATACGGTTTTGTTGAAATTTCTTGAAAAATTTAGAATAATAATTTTTCGGGCTGAAAAAAAAGAAAAAATACTTTTGATTCTCAGTGACTGGTGCTTTGATTTTTTGGCGCTTGTTGGTACATTTTATGGGCATTTTTGAAATATCACCGTTGGTTGTACCACGAAAAATAGGAAACATAAATGCATAAAGTCGCAAATTCCTGGATCGATTTCAATGGGATCTAGACCTGAAAAGCATCAATCTATATACTGAGGGGTCAGTTTTAATAATGGTTTATCTTGTAAGATAACCATGAACAGCAGTTACAGTGGAATTGACGTTTGTTGAAAAGTTTGAAAATGTTCCTTATAATTAATTGTCCTGATGGTAATAAAAAATAAAAATAAAATCCTCTCTGCCTCACTGGTTTGAAAAAAAAAAAATCTCAGAATCAAAACTATTTTTTGATGCGGGAAGGGGGAGGGGCTAAAATAATAGATTTGATATCATGTGAATTGGGTAAAGTGTTATTCAGCAAATTGTGTGAATTCTATTCAGTATTCTTCTGGGAGGTTTTCACAATAGTGCCAGCACACTGCCATTTGTGTAAGTTACTTCCTCTAAAGTGATCATCCAACACATTATGCTATTTGTTGGTGATAGTTGAAGTCTGTTGCATTGTTGGGTCAGAGTGTGAATTATGCTATAGGTTTTCGTGCATTTGTACATTGGAGTTGATGTCTGTGCAAACTATGCAAACAAATTAATAAGTTGAAGAAAATGCAATTAATTGGAAATTCGATTTCAGGTTTTTATCATTTTTAGCTCAACTGTCCATCCGTCGCACCGTTAACACAGCTCAGGCTAGAGGCCTTATTTATGAACCGATCTTTACGAAACTTTGTGGGTACCTTTGTTATCACCGTGGGATGAGAACAAGTTTTTTTGGTCTTGTCCAAAATTCAAGATGGCCGCTGGCAGCCATTTTGTACAAAATTAAGTGCAGTCAGATTTTTGCGCAGAACTTCCATATGAAAGCTGTGATTTGAATATTTTTTTGTATGAATGTTTAGTACCATGGGATACATCACATATAATACAAGTTTTTTTCTTGTGCGTAAATTAAGCAAATTAGACTAGATAACTTTGATTTATTTAGTGTTACTTTCTGCACTGTAAGTGCAAATGCCAATACGGTTCAGGCTATAGGCCGTATTTATGAACCGATCTTTACAAAACTTTTTGGGTACCTTTGTTATCACCGTGGGACGAGAACGAGTGTTTTGGGGTCCGGACTGAAATTCAGGATGGCTGCTGGCAGCCATTTTGTAAAACGTTAGGTGCAGTCAGATTTCTGCGCAGAACTTCCATATGAAAGCGCTGATTTGAATAATTTTTTGTGTGAATGTTTAGTAACATGGGATATATCACATATAATACAGGTTTTTTTCTCGTGCATAAATTATGCCAATTAGGCAAACTTTGATCTATTTAGTGTTACTTTCAGCACTGTGACTGCAAATGCCAATACTGCTTGGGCTAGAGGCAGTATGTATGAGCCGATCTTTATGAAATGTCTTGGATATCTTTGTTATCACCGTGGGATGAGAACGAGTGTTTTGGGGTCCGGTCCGAAATTCAAGATGGCCACCAGCAGCCATTTGTGCAAAATTTGTGCAATCAGCTTTTTGCTCAGAACTTCTATATGAAAGCTCTGATTTGAACAAATTTTTGTGTGAATGTTTACTAACAAGGGATGCATCACATATAATACTTATGTCCTATTCTTTAGACCATTGCAGTCACCTTGTAATTGATTTACTATGGTTGATGTGGTCACAACAAAACTCCTTTTTCTCTTATTCATTATTGTTGTCTTGGTCACAACAAATACTGATTCCTGTCATATTCATTATTGTTGACCTGGTTGACACAGCAAATACTAATTCCTGTCGTATTCAAATTTGAGCTACAGTGTCATTGACACTTTCATTGGCTCAATAAAATCTCTGTATTGACATTTGAAGATGCATTATGAATTAAGCGTCTCATAATCATATTGATTTTACACTGTTTGGTTATTCTCCTTGCTCATATTTTCATCCATTGGGATTGGCAATTTCAGACACAAAGAAACTTCGGAACAACTATTTCTGAATTGTTAACGTAGAGCTTCCATGTATGAGAAATCACTAGCCCAATCTGCAAAACAAAATCTTTTCCATCATAATAGTTGAGCCATCAGGTAACAAGACTTCTAAGGAAGTCTATTATCTCTAATTTCTTGATAGGTGGACATTTCAAGGATTTGATTCAAAATTTGATTCATTTAATTCACAAATATTTCCCTGGTTCAACTTGGAAATCACTTTGAGTGAGAATTTTCAGTTTGTAGGGCTTGTTATGCTCTCACTAATGCATCTGTATGAAAGGTGAACGAAAGAGAATCACAGCTTATTTTCAGAATAGTTGTTTGATTGGGAAGTTATTTTTTGTCTCAATTTTAAAAATATTTGTAATTTATTTACATAATGTATTTATTGTTTTTTTATGAATGTTTACCTTTTTCATTTGACCCACCTCACAATTACAGGTACTCTTATTGTTTTGGGTTTAATGTCTGAAGACAGTTTACATGTACAGTACTTGAAGACCTTTGAACATTGAAAATACCCACAAAATGGTCTTTTCACCAAGACAGTAAGGCAGAAAAAAGATACAAATATTTTGCAGGCCCTTAAATGGTAAAAAAAATGTATCTTTCCAAAAAATTCAACAAAACCATGTCATATGACACGTCATGGTAATGAGTTTGTTGAACCCGTTCTAGTGAAGTGTCACATGATATGGTTTTGTTGAAATTTTTTATCCCTTTTTATCCCTTTTTATCCCTTTTGCACTCTCTGCGGGGTACATTTATGAATTTCCATAAAAAAGAAGAAAAAAAACATTGCCAGAAGCATTGACCTTCAAACTTGTGCATTTGAGCATTATCATCTTCCTTTGGCATGCCTCAGAGGGCGCATTCATTATCAGGTTGTTTTGAAACTTTGTATGCTTGACAAAGATAGGAGCTATTGATTTTTGTTTCATATCCATCAAAAACTGTTGCTCTTAGCAACAATCTTTCAATTTATTGCATTTGTGCATCGACATTTTCTTTGACATGGCCTACAGGGAACATTTATTTTAGAATTGTTTTTGAACTTGGTGTGCTCATTAGGTGGGACATTTTGATAAGAGCTATTGATTAGCATTCATTGCTGTAAAAAAAGTTGCCATTTACAATAACCACTGAACTTTGTGCATCAACATTCTTCCTTTAGCCAGCCTTACAGTTCACATTTAAAAATGCATGGATTACTCTGATGTTGTGCACACACAATGCTGTTATGTTTAAATTTCACCAAATAACATTGGTACCAATGATCTTCAGTTTTGCCATTTCACTTATAACTTACCAAGTTCAAATTTGTCAAGTTGAGCTACAGTGTCATTGACACTTTCATTATAGAAATGGCCCGGGAAACAGAAGATGTACTTTGTATGGCCTTATTCTGAGATTTATTTGAATGATAAAAGAAGCACAAGCTACATTTTGCTTCTTGAAAAACTGGTTAAATTTTTGACTGCTACAGGCAGATTGTCCCTCTGTACAAAATACTGTTGTCTTCTTAGAAAAGGTACAATCTAGGTTCTTTGTACCAAAATGTACTTCCCTGGGAAGTGGATTTATTTATTTATTACGGTTTAACAGTCAAGGTCACATCGTATTGGTGGCAGTTTTATGGGAGGAGGAAGACAGAGTACCTGAAAAGAGCAACTGCCAGCTCCCCAACGTCATAACTCCACACTGCAGTACAGGTAGGGTTAAATTGGTTGAAGACATACGCACCATCAACGTGCAGTACGCCTTAGTACACAGCATCATCGTGCCCCCATGTAGACAATTGGGGTTAAGTGCCTTGCCCAAGGACACAACGTGGGAGTCTGAATCGATTGACGAGAGAGTAACCCATCCAAGGACTAACCAAGCTCGACATAGCTTAACTTCGGTTATCTGATGAGAACTGGTTACTGCAATGCCACCGCACCCCCGGGAAGTAGATAGTGCTTGTTTACTACAGTGAACAAATTCTGCTTCACTGTAAAATAGGATCCAATAATAAATGTCAGGAGTGGAAGTTCTCTAAAGTGGGTATTATAGGAATAATGGATTGGCTAATCTCAACTTCAAACTTTTATTGTGGTTTGATATACCCATAGATGCCTAAAGTGATCTACATACTGCACTGCATGGAAATCGGCGAGAACTGTCTCTTTTTCAAATTTCTTGCATACCCAAGAATCAAGAAAGGATGCTGCTTTATTTACAATGACATAGCGGGGGTTCAAACCCCATGTTGAGAGAGATTCCTTCAGCACCATTGGTGCTTTTACTGGGTTCAAACCCCTGTTATGCCATTGTGCATATATCCTTATAGATAGGCAATTCCTCCCAGTGGTGATCTCTTGATGCCAGATTGTATTGAATTTTTCATCAAATCAAGTCATGGCTGCTTTACTTCAGCCATGACTTGATTTTCTAAAAATAAAATAAAGAAAATATTAGAGTTACATCTAATGATTGATGCATTCACTCAAATATTGCTTGTCCCTTTTATGCTTTTCCCCAGAATTTGATTTCTTATCTAGTACATATTTCATTCCATGCATTCGTTATAGTGAAGTACCCTCCCTGACTGTGTCTCATTGGTTAGATCAAGATTTTGTAAATAAAACATTGCGAAATGAAAATAGAATCAAGAAAAATAAAAAATCAACAGGTGGAATTTTCTAGGCTATTCTTCATGGGAAGGTGTACAGAGAATTTCAACCAGATCACGACCCAGTCATTGCCAGTTAGAATTCTCTGTCTGCTTTTGTGATGACAGTACAGTACTTTCTCCACACACTGAAATGCCCAACATGGTATGAGCTTACCTGTAAGTGTCATTGAATCTCAGTGAAAAAAAGTTAACCACTTTACATAAAAGTTGCCTTACTAGCCATTGAGATGGGTGGTATACCGTAAATATCGTTTGGTATCAGTATCATGCCAGTACCGATTTACCATACCAAGGGAATCTTAAATTACCAAATCTTTGGTATTGAAAAACTTTCCCAACATTAGATAAAAAATAAAGACCAGACAGCAGAACATTTTCCAAAATGACTGATAGGAGGAGCCCATGGACTATGCCTGTCATAGGCACTCATCATTGGTCATTCGATGCAACAATAAAGCTGAGAGAAAATACCCAGGGGGTATTTTCTCTCAGATTTATTGTTACATTAAATGACTGGTGGAGAGTGTCATTTACACCATTGTGACAAATAATACACTCCTTATTTGTTACATCAACCTAAAATAAAGAGCAGACAACAGAACATTTTTCAAAATGGCCGATAGGAGTTGCCCATGGACTATGTCTGTCACAGGCTTTCATCACCGGTCATTTAATGTAACAATAAAGCTGAGAGAAAATACCCACAAGGCATTTTCTCTCAGCTTTATTCTTACATTAAATGAGTGGTGGTGAGTGTCATTTCCACCATTGTGACCAATAATACAGTCCAGAGGCGTAGGAAGCTTATAATATGGGGGGGGGGGGGGGGGGGGGGGGGCTGGTATTGTAAATGGGGGCTTGTAGGGGACAGCATGGCTGCATAGTCGAGCCCGGAGGAGAATGTGGAAGAGAGATACCCCCTCCTGCTGGTGGGGGGTCAGGGGGAAAATTTGTGAAATATGAACTACTGAGAGCTCATTTCCTCGCTCCTCTTGTGAAAAAATCAAGGTATTGTTGCTATTAATTTTTGGTGTTTATAGGTGGATGTATGTCAGAGAGGAAGATGTTAACCTGCTGAGCGTCAAATCAGTCAGTGACATCGGCTACCAACTTTTTGAGGGGGAGGGGGAGGGTTAAATCCCCCCCCCCCTGGTTCCTACTCCACTGATACAGTCCTTTTCTCCCAAGTCTATAAGTTGAATATGAACATTCTAAGTCTCTGACTACTGTGGAAAGGTGACCTGCAGCTGAGCAATATACAAAAATACCAATGGATATTGACATTGATGTCAGTATGTTGTCAACACTTAATACCACACCAATACCGAGGTAAATCATCCTAAATATATCTATATCAAACTTGAAGTTTCATTACTGACTGCCCAGTCTAATTATTAACCCTTTGTCTGTCATAACGGACATATCCAACCAGCATTATTCACAAAAATCGCCATCCAGGTTTTATTAGGCTTTCATTTTGTGCCTTCAAAACATAGCTTATGACATGGGCTTGATTTTGAAAAGTTAAATTTAAAATTGTTGGTTATTCAGGAATTTTGTTGTTGTTGTAAGTCATCTCTTTGCTGCAAGAAAAAACAGCGCAACACAAAGAAACCATCCAAATGCCGCAAATAAGAAAACCACCATCTTCTAGGTCTTACCGTCTTTACCTCCTTGGATGCCCATGTCACCATGGCTGCATCAGACATGCTTCAGACACAGAACACTGCGAACAGGGTCGAAAGGGATTGCATGACCCCAAATTATCCCTGCGCGCCTTCTTTCATTCAACGGGAAAATGTCATGGGCTAAATCCATGAAAGAAAATACTGCACACACAACTTGTAAGTTCAGTGAATGTATTTTTTAAGTTCCTAATTTTGGGAGACATAAAGTAATGCACTTTGCTGGTGTGTGCATATGCCAGTCATTGAGTTTATCTTACAACAAGAACGTACTCTCCCAAAACAAGTAAAAACATTTAGACAAAATACAAACCTGCACTGAGGGAAGCAACCACACATGCAATCATTCAGTTCAGAAAGAGAATGTTCTTTACACACACTCAATTGGCACTGAGTTATTACACATGTTGTGGCTATCGTTTTTGAGAAAAGTAATTAAATAATAAACAAATCACCAGTAAATTAGTCTAGATCATTTTTTGCCATGGTGATATTTTCATATTGGCCTACCATGCATTGAACATGAAAAATATGGCAAAGGAAACACACAGCTGAAACACTACAGTAAACAATAGCAATTATAATGGAAGGAGCATGGTTGATTCACTCACGGCACAGCACAGTTTTGTGCCAGCACAGCAAATTTCCCAATCAACTGGGACAGAATATTTTCCGTCATGCACATATGACAGCACTGGGAATTTCACGACAGTGGTTTGAGTTGCACAGTGACATCTCAGCATGGCTATTACCCACCAAAAAGTTGTTCCAGTATAATTACTGATTAAAAATAATAATTTATTGGGCAAATGTTAAGATTGAGTGTACCGTTTCAGAATCAATTCAAAAATTTCTTTGGGCTTTCTTTCAAATGTGGTATGAACATAAATTAATGATTAAAAACCATCCTTTCACCCAACGAAACTCCCGAATTGGCCAGTAACATAGAAAAACCACAAAATAAACAACTTGCGAGTCTAACAGTAATGAAGCAAATGTGAAAAACTTACAAAATTATCTGGGCATTGTTCAAAAATTGTTACAAACTTGAAATAATAATTAAAAACTAGTCCCTTTACCCAGCAAAACTCCTGAATCGGTCTACAAAAAATAGAAAAACAACAAAATGGAACAACTTGGAGTGTTTTCATTTCAGCCTTCAAAGTAAATCTTTTGGCATCTTTTAGAATGAGCTGTTTTAACTCATTCCAAAACATTGTCACTCGAAGGACGTTTTGCCAATTGCACACTAGTGCTCATATGGGGATCGCCACTTTTTGGGATGCTGGAGGGCATATTTATTTCCGGGTGGTTTGTCCTTGAACTAATTGTGATGGAACTCTGCCATTCTGATTGATTCCCTGCACAGCTCAAAAGTGTGCCATCTGTGCTGTGCCATGAGTGAGTGAACCAGGCCTGAGTAGAATTATGAATGGAGATCACAACATGCACAGCACAAGAATGCAAAATTCATGATGTCCTTATCTTCATTCATAAAAAATCAATTTTGTGTCCACTTCTTTGATCACAGTACTGTAACCTTTGACAGGTCATTTTAATTTCATTTTTGTACAGGCCTGGCAAGCCTGAAAATAAGCAATCTGTATTTTGCAGAATGAGGTCCCCAGAGGGTGAATTTGCTGGTGTTATCCTATACAGTGGGCCAATTTATCCTCTGGGTACATCTTTCTGTTTAGGTTTGAGTACCTGATTCAGCTTGAGGTTCACAGGGGGTAAAGTTACTGATGCTACCCTGATGTGCAGGGTAGCATCACCAAATTCACCCTCTGGGGACCTCATTTTGAAGATGTCAGTCTGCGTATTTTTTGACTTGAGGCCTGGGTGTATCCTCATTTTAACTGGAAAATGTTTGAGGAATGGATGTGCATAATATGCAATCTCCCTGGTTCTAAGTGACAAATAGCAATTATCTCCATTTTTTCCCCTTTATGTATATCTACCAAGCCTACATGCCTGAAAAATCTTCAACAGTTCTGCAAATTATTGCCCAATGCCTTAAGGTTATGGCCCCTTTCATATCTCTATCCTGTTGAAATATTCATCACATTTCACATGATAGCTAAGGAGTGTGAATGTGTGTCATGCAAAATATGCATAACATTCAGGCGGATAGTCCCTTTGGCATGCTGTTCAACTGTTCCTCTGTCCTCAATTATTCAATCTATGGGAGGTAAATTCATTAAAGTTGCCAGAACTGTTAAAAACAACAGGAAGGTGATTTGAGCATGATGTTAACTGTATATATACCTTTAAGGCTGAGGTGAGTGAAATGTCAATTCACTTTGTCATGTTTCTTCTGTTACTCCGAAACTACTGGAGGTTAATTCTTCTACTGGAAATTTGCTTATCGAGTCTTAACATTAGTTTCAATGCTGGCTTCCAAAAAAGGATCACTCTCATTCACCTTACGACTATATTCTTAAAGCAACTGCATGAAGGACATGAAATGGGTGTGCCTAAGTTAATTTTGTCTTTTACATCTATCCCTTTAACTATTATCAAGGGCGAGGTCCTGATTAAAGAAATTCAGGAGTTAGCCATTTTATTTCGATGAATGTGTAGTTTTTTTAATTTTAGTTTATTCACTTTGTGGTAGTGGTTTTGAAATAGCATGTTTTTCTGTATGCTTATTGCATTTTGCAGGTTCGTCGCTAATTTTTTTTTCTCAGTTTTATATTTTTTTTCTTTAATTTTTGCAAATAAAACCCCAAAATACTCAAATAACTAAAAAAAAAAATTTTTGGTCTCAACAACAGCTTATGACCCTGTATCGGAATAAGCTCATTCTAATGAGGGATCATAAGTTACTTTTTTTGAAGCAAAAATAAAAAAATAATCAAATTTGTAGGTGATTTTTGAATCGTGCTGGGCAGTTATGGATATGGATGTTGCACTGGATAAAAGGTTAAATGGCATGTTGCTGAAGATGTGTATTCATCAAGTCCTTCCTGGATATAGTAGCATATTAATGCACCACAGTTCAGGTGCTGAAAAATTAAAATTTTAGTAAATTTTTCCCTGAAAATACCATAATTTGGTAAAATATCTGTAAGATAAAAATTGCACCTTCTCTTTGGAAGATACAAAGTTATATCTTCACTGAGGAAGTTACAAGTTACTTCCCGGAGAATTTGATATTACAGAGGGAACAGGCCTCAAATTGTGTTATTATGTCCCTGACCGCCAAAGGAGGATTTAGGGGTATCTAGTGAAGCCCTCCATCCATCTGTCTGTCCATCCAGCTGTAAAAACATTTTGCTCGGTAATTTCAAATCTATTCGTCGTATTTGATTCTACTTTGGTATGCTGATAGGCCCTCATGGGAGAATGGATATGCACAAGGAGCGTACTCTGTCCAATATTTCCCAGAGTTATGGACCTTTTTCACTTTTTGGACTTAGAAAAATTTTCTGTTTTCACTCTTGATTTAGAAATTTTTTTTGTTCTACAATACCTTTAAGGCTACTTTGAACATGCCTATGGGTCGGGAGCATTGGCCCACGTGTTGCACAGCCCTTGTTAAAAAAAGCTATTGCCTGAAACGTGCAGCAGCCAAACTGACAAATATAGGTTTAAATGTTTGTATTTATTTCCAAAACCAATGAACATATATTTCCCCAAACCAGTGAACATATATATCAATACACAATATAAATTAAACCTGAAAAAACTCAGATGAATTGTTTAATAACTCTCATTTACTGCCACATTGGTCACACTTTGATGGAAAAAATTAGGATTGAAGCAATAAGCTGATACAAAAATCAAGGTCGTACACTGCAAAAAGAAGCATACAGCTAACCGGTAAAATCATATCACAGTCGTATTTATAGCAGATTATGTTACCCTCTGTTCACTGATGTCAAAGTCAGACATGTTTAGCTGATAAATTGCAAAATAGTGAGATTTCTGAGCAAATACAGTGAGATTCTAATTTTTAAATGGCTCAAAGAGTAACATTTACTGACTTTAAAAGTAAGATTTTGTTAAAAATCTCAATTTTAAGCTCATTTAACCCTTTACCCAACGAATCGCCTGCATCCGCCCGCGTAATATGCAAATTCAGCAGTTGAAAAAATATTATTTTTCAAAAAAATTCAACAAAACCATATCATGTGACCCTCCGTTGGCACGAGCTCGTTGAGCTCGTTCCAACAAGGGGTCACATGATATGTTTTTGTTGAAATGTTTTGAAAAATTTGAAAAAATGATATTTAAAATAATATATTTTGATATCGTCTGCATTGGGTAAAGGGTTAACAAAAATTTATTATGGAAAATAAATAGTGAGTCTCCCTCTAAAATAATGAGAATTAATCTGTCTGGTCAAAGGAGCAAAATTTCCAGCAGCAAATTTTTCCCACAATGCAACTAGGAATTGAAGTAATTCAGCCTTGTTTGACAAATCTCAATGAGCTCTGTCAGAGAAGAATGAATTGGTAAAATTGCAGGTTGTAATTTTAATATTTTCACATCATTACAGAGGGTTAACATAGTACTTAGTGAAATATTTTAATTATTACTCATTACTTTCATCTCTACTTATTATGCCCCCGGAAAAAAATTTTCGGGGGTATATAGTCGAGTTCTCCGTCCGTCTCAACTTCCATAATCCTTCCGTCCATACGAACATTTTGTATTATAACTCGAGCATCAGTTTCGGATTTTAGTGTTCTTTGGTATGGTGATAGGGCAGCTTGGGGGGAACGGATGCCCTCGTACCTAGCGTTTCGTCCATTCATGTTTGGTAGAGTTATGGCCCCTGTTTGTTTTTGGCCTCTGTTTCTGACTAAGGTAAATTGTACCATAGCCTATAGGGTTATTTGGATGAGCCAATTCTCTTCTTTCGGGGGTATATAGTCGAGGTCTCCCTCTGTTCGTCCGTACGAATATTTTGTATTATAACTCAAGCATCACATGTCTGATTTTAATGTTCTTTGATATGGTGATAGGGCAGCTTGGGGGAATGGATGCCCTCATACCTAGCGTTTCGTCCATTCATGTTTGGTAGAGTTATGGCCCCTGTTTGTTTTTGGCCTCTGTTTCTGACTAAGGTAAATTGTACTAGAGCCTATAGGGTTGTTTGGATGAACCAATTCTCTTCAAACATTCAGAAGTTATTTATTTACACGCAAGTCCGACTTTTCTACCTTCGGGGGCAGCAGCACACGCGTAAGCGTTGCTCTTGTTTCTCTGTGTTTCGTTCATTAGTTAGTTGGACTTGTAATCAAATGTTTGTGAGTTTGGTCTTGACCTTTGCCACCTCCATGTTGCATCATGTCCTTGACCAAAAACACTTGCATACCGAAAATGTCTTAATTTTCAAAATTTTCCTACATTTGCTACTTTCTAGGCCTTGTTGAGGCTTGAAAGAGGATGAAGAGTTCATTTTCATTAAATATGTGACTGGTTTTCTTTTCAGTTTTTGTTAACCCTTAGGGGCTGGGGCAGTTATCCTGAATTGCCACTAAACTACAACCTATGCAATTACATTGCTTAGCAGTGATCTAATCAAGTCTTGGCTGTCTTCAAAAGCAGCCAAGACTTCATTTGAAATCACTGGTCAGGGAATTGCCTTTTGTCAGCAGGACCTCCTAATGATAGCATGTCAAGGGCAAATGTTCTGAGATCACAAAAGCTTGAAATGGGAGCATGGGGGTACAAGCAGTGTGGCTAAGGCACCAGCCCAACTGCAGCCCAGTTAGTACATTGGAAAGTCTGACTGCTGCTTACCAATGCTTGGTGGTTCTCTTCAGAAACTCAGGCTTTCTTAACAGTCCATCTAAAATTGGAAAACGTGGGTCACAAGAGGCCTAGACCCACATTGTTCCTTTTGCAGACATAAAACCCATAAAAACCCTCTCCTACTTTCTCTATCATTGTAGTGTAACTATTTTTTAATATTTTTAGCAATTGTGACACTTTTAACAGTAAACAATGCTTTTATTGCCCTGATATAGTCATTTGATGCTGATATGATGATCAGCATTAATTCATAAAAAATCGGGTGCTAACTATCAATCAAAGTTATTAGATTTTGGGTAGAATTTTGGGGGTAACAGGTGAGATTTTATTTTGTCTGTCACAAATGACAGGTACCTTATTTCTGAACATTTTGAGGCATGGTTTTACATGGAGGTTATTTGTGTATCGGTGTTCCACAATATTTTTACCTCACTTGACTGAGAGTCAGGGGGAGCTTAAGTGATCACTTTTTGTCTGTCGTCGATCCGTCTGGCATGAACTTTACATTATCGACTTCTCATAAATCACTGGGCCAAAGTGAACCAAATTTTATGTGCATATTCCTTATCATTTGTCAATTCAAGTTTCTTTAAATAAAGTTGCCACACCCACAGGGGGAACCACAAGGGACATTACTCTGATAGCACCCATAAATTGTTTTCCAAAAGTAAAAAAAATTCTTCTGTAGAACCACTGATTAGAATCTTTTGATATTTAGTATTTAACATTCTGAGGTGGGGGCAGGGGAGGTCAACTTCAAGTCTGTTCAAATCAGGTCCCTGGGTTAATATTTGGGTTTCTTATGGAAGCCCGAATTTTAACTTAGTGCATTATGAGGAGATTTCTTTAAAAATCTTCTGCTTCAGATCATCCAGTCAGAATGCTTTCATATTTGGGATACAACATCGTGGGGGTGTGGGGGGGGGGGGGGGGATGGAGGTCGTATTCAAGTTTACAACTGTCGTCTGCTTTGCATGTTAGGTAAAGGGTTGAAATATTGCAAAATCAAGACTGAATGAAGAACACAAAAAACAATAGCATCTATGTTCTCTCATTTCTTTTTGCCAGGTGAGTTACTACAGTGGGGTAAGGAGAAATGTGGACAGATAATTTTGGGGTGAGTCTGTTTTTGTCATCACTGTACTCAAGCCAGAAAATAAGCAGACTGTCATCTGCAAAATGAGGTCCCCAGAGGGTGAATTTAGGGACGCTACCCTGCACAGCAGGGTAGCATCACTAACTTTACCCTCTGTGAACCTCCGTCTGAAGCAGGGTCTCAAAACTAAACAGAAAGAGGTACCCAGAGGATAAATTGGCCACTGTATGGGATAGCATCATCAAATTTACCGTATGGGTACCTCATTCTGCAAATGTCAGACTGCTTATTTTCAGGCCTGACAGTACTTTAGAGGCATGGACAAACATCTCAGTTGAGTGCCCTCTAGTAAGTTATCTAATCCGAAATGAACATTTACTCCAGAACTGCATGCGGGGTTGGAGGCATCTAAACATTGGCCTCGAAAAGCATTCTCCTTGTGGCATTCAGTTTAGTGATTAAAATTATAAGGTGACACCTGAAAACTAAATGTTTCAATTCCATGTTTTGAACCATGAAATTTATTAGGAATTTTTATCTTATGACAAATTATAAATGTTCATTGTTAGTGTTGGTGCTTGTTGCATGTTTTCTCATTATTACTTAATCAAATCACCTTTATTGTGAAGATCCTAAATATTAAAATTATTTACAAGGTTTCAAGTGTTTTTTCTTCTCATTCTCAAAATTCCAATACCACTCAACCCTAAAACCCAGAAGTAGAGAAGTGCTGCTTTACTTTCATAAACAAGCTCTGTTTTGCTGGTAAAATAGGACACCAGTGCCTTTGGAGCAGCAAAGATTTGAACAATTGGCTGTGCTTGATTTCATACTTTTGTTGGGTTTGGGATATGGCCACTATGTGCAAAGGCATACTGCAAGACAATGGTGCACTTGTCTTCAACCAATGCTTACCCAGCTTGTGCAGCATTAGTATGTTGGGGAGTCTGACATTTGCTTACTGCTGCTCAGCGGTTCTCTCTGGATACCCCAGTTTCCTCTACCCATAAAGCTGTCTGACTCAAGATGACACTGGCTGTTGAAGGTGTCATTAAACCCCAATAAAAATAGCTATAGATGCTGAAAGTGACCCAAAACACCAATAAAACAATAAATAATATTGGATTACTAACATAAACTCAAGAAATAAACTGTAGTGTTCTAGAATGTTTATATCAGACTGGACTTCGCCCTTACACAACAAAATGTGTTAGCATCCCTCTACCTTTCACTTGCTTTCATAGTCTAAAAATGGATTTCCAGAAAAAAAGAGGTCTGCATGGAAGGTGCTAAGGTAATCTTTTTCAGTTTGCCACAAGTTCTTATTTTGCAGCCCAAGATTGAAGAACATACTTTGCAGTTAAGTATTAGCCCTTTGTTGCAGTGGTGTTTCCCACCCACCCCCACCCCTTGAAAAAAATCTGTACTCCAAGAATTTTCACCCCGCCCAAAATTTCTGTTTTCCAAACCGAGAGGCTGATTTGAACCAAATTTGATATATAGACAATAAACATATAGTGTGTTTTTATATCTGTGTTATACAACGAGTTGAAATATGGTTTATTTTTTCGAGGCTTCGCCGAGAAAAAATAAACCATATTTCAACGAGTTGTATAACACAGATATAAAAACACACTATATGTTTATTGTTTTTATCTGATAACAAACAGACACCCGTCTCGTGCGTCTACCCGACTTATATATGCTTCCCACGGGCCTCCAAAGAAAACCAGTCTACGAGACAAAAGAAATAGGACAAGACGCATAGAGTTGTGTCCCTTACATTACAAAATCGATGACGGCGATTGTAAAGTGCGATTGCACTTCTTGCATCATGTAACTGCGCTGGAACAAAATAAATTTCAACTATTTTATTAACAGTAACAAAACGGTGTTTCAGTAGAGTTATTCTGTTTTTGACATAGTTCCAGTTTTCTTCCGTGTTTTATGCTGTAGTCCCAATATAACAAATAATTTTGCGTTTGTTTACAATTTTTACGAAGTGTTTTTTTTTCTGGTAGAGCAGACAAACTTTTAATTAGCGCAGTTCCGCGAGTACTTTTGATCGAGGCCGTGACTATAAATAGTTCGCAGTCGCCGCATACTAATTACTATTAACATTCAAGTAATTTCTACAATGTTTTGAAGCAAAATTTTAGGTTGCCTTTATTGAAGCAAAATAAATAAGAAATGACACCATCAGAGGATTTTGACAAAGTGCAATAAGCGTACAATTAAAACCTGCCCTGTGATATAACGATGTTTCATGAATGAATGAATGAAAATGGAATTGAAAGAGGTCAGAGGTCGTTCGCATAAATTATAATTATATACAACACCCGTTATATATACTTCAAGTATATACAACGGTTGTTATACTCTATGGTTATCAGATAAAAGGGCTTATTGGGTCATAAGTACTTCGCAGGAAAATAGAAAAACTTTTAAACGTCCGTATCTCCAAAACTACATGGCACTGAGAATTTTCATTTGGTGTGAAGCTTCCTAAGAACCACAGAATGGAATGGTAAAAAAAAATTGCTATCGGTTTTATCATAGGATACTTTTTCGGGACTTTGAAAAAGTGCTGAGTCAGCCTTTTTTAACACTGTGGGTAATGGGCAAAACATTAAAGAATCTTCTTCTCCCAAACCATTGGTCCAAAAGCTTTCATATTTCACATATAACATCATTGGAAGACTGATTCACATATTTGCTGAAATCCATTCCTTGGGTTCATATTTGGGCTCACTATGGGAGCCCAAATGTTCAAATTAGTGCAATATGAGGAATATTCTTTAAAAATCTTCTTCAGATCAACCAATCAGAATCTTTTGATATTTGGTATGCAGCATCCTTAGCGGGTGAGATTCAAGTTTGTTCAAGCCAAGTCCCTGGGTTCATATTTGGGCTCACTGTGGGGGCATGAATTAAAACTTAGTTCAAAATGAGGAATTTTCTTTAAAAATCTTCTTCGCCAGATTCAGCAGTCAGAATATTTTGATATATTTGGTATGCAGCATCCTTAGGGCAGTGAAATTCAAGATTATTCAATCCAAGTCCCTGGGTTCATATTTGGGCTCATATTTGGAGCCCAAATTATAACTTAGTTCAATATGAGGAATATTCTTCAAAAATCGTCTTCCTCCCAACTACCACTTAGAATCTTTTAATATTTGGTATACAGTATCCTTAGGGAGGTGAGATATAAGTGTGTTAAAACCAAGTCCCTGGGTTCATATATGGGCTTCCTGTGGGAGCCAGAATTGTACCAAAATTTCTATTTTCCAAACTGAGAGGCCAATTTGAACCAAATTTGATATGAGGACTTATTGGGTCATAAGTACCTAATTTATGCCGAGAACATTTTTCCCGTCACCCCATGGGAACCACAGGAGCTAAAAATAGAAAAAATTAAAATGCCCATATCTCCAAAACTACAAGGCACTGCAAATTTTTATTTTGTGTGAACCCTCCTAAGGAACAGCAGAAAGGAATGGTCCAAACAAAAAACTGCCATCGGTTTTATCATAGGGTACTTTTCCAGGACTTTGAAAAAATGATGAGTCATCATTTTTTAACACTTGAGTAATGGGAAAAAACTTTAAAGAATCTTCTTCTTCCATACCACTGCTCAAAAGGCTTTCATATTTCACATATAACATCTTTGGAAGATTCATTCACATGTTTGTTGAAATCAAATCCCTGGGTCCATATTTGGGTTCTCTGTGGGAGCCCAAATGTTCAGATTAGTGCAGTATGAGGAATACTCTTTAAAAATCTTTTTCCGATCCACCAATCAGAATCTTTTGATATTTGGTATGCAGCATCCTTGGGGGGGGGGGGGGGGGGGGGGGTAAGGGGGGGGGGGGGGGGGGGGGTAAGGGGGGGTCAAGTTTGTTCAAGCCAAGTCCCTAGGTTCAGATTTAGGCTCATAGTTGGAGCCCGAATTATAACTTAGTTCAATATGAGGAATATTCTTCAAAAATCATCTTCCTCACATCCACCAGTCAGAATCTTTTGATATTTGGTATACAGTATCCTAATGGGAAAAACTTTAAAGAATCTTCTTCTCCCATACCACTGCTCAAAAGGCTTTCATATTTCCCATATAACATCTTTGGAAGATTCATTCACATGTTTGTTGAAATCAAATCCCTGGGTCCATATTTGGGCTCTCTATGGGAGCCCAAATGTTCAGATTAGTGCAGTATGAAGAATATTCTTTAAAAATCTTCTTCCAATCCACCAATCATAATATTTTGATATTTGGTATGCAGCATCCTTGGGAGGGGGGGGGGGGGGTCAAGTTTGTTCAAGCCAAGTGCCTAGGTTCAGATTTGGGCTCATTTTGAGCCCATATTATAACTTAGTTCAGTATGAGGAATATTCTTTAAAAATCTTGTTTTTTCAGATCCACCTGTTACAATCTTTTTATATTTGGTACATGTCTAAGCTTTTCTTAGGAGGGGCAGATGCAACTTGTTTGAATCAATTCCCTGGGTTGATATTTAGGCTACCATGTCAGGTGAGCACCCTCAGGCTACCTGCCCAAATTTTAGCAATATGAGGAAATTTCTTTAAAAATCTTCTTCTCCAGAATTATCAATTAAAATCATCTGATATTTGGTATACAACATCTCTAGAGGGGTCAGATTCAAGTTTGTTGAAAATGGATCCCTGGGTTGATATTTGGGCTCCCTGTGGGAGACCCAATTTTAACTTAGTGCAATATGAGGAAATTTCTTTAAAAATCTTCTTCAGATCCACCAGTCAGAATCCTTTCATAGCTGGTATATAACATCTCTAAGAGGGTCAGATTCCAAAGTGTTCAAATCGAGCCCCTGGGTTATTAATTTGGGAAAACTATGGGAGCCTGAATTTTAACTTAGCGCAATATGAGGGAATTTCTTTAAAAACCTTCTTCAGATCTGCCAGTCAGAATTCTTTCATATTTGGTATAAAACATCTCAATGGGGATCAGATTCAAGTTTGTTCAATTTGAGTTCCTGGCTTAATATTTGAGCTCTCTGTGGTGGGGGGGAGGGGTCATGTTGGTGTCAGGTTTGTTCAAATCCATTCATTAGTGTTTTTCCATAAAATTTGCCTTTTTGACTTCATTCCTTTGTAGTGTTGATAAACCATGTCTAACTGAATGTGACCCCAAATACTTCTTATAATCACTTTGGCAGGTGAGGGATTAAGGCCCCTTGGGGCCTCTTGTTTTTTAGATCCACTGGTCAGAATCTTTGGATATTTGGTATAAGCTTTTCTTAGGAGGGGCAGATGCAACTTGTTGAAATCAATTCCCTGGGTTGATATTTAGGCTACCATGTCAGATGAGCGCCCCCAGGCCCACTGGGGCCTCTTGTTTTTAGAATGAAGTTTGTCACCTTGCTCTGTCGGACAAGTCATTTCGACGAAAAACTTGTTTCCAGAGAGATATTTCAACTATTTGGACGTATGTATATCAGTATCAACTCATTTCCTAATCACAAAAGCGGAAAGTACTTGATGTGTATGATTAATTGGAGAAAAACGTCCGTCAATCCTCGTACGAATTTCACTTTTGCCTTTCGAATTTCGCATCAATGTGAAACTTTACCATTTTCAACCTGAATTACATCATACCCTGCAGATATAATTATAAGTTATTACTGGCCCCACCTATCGTCTCCCAGTTCATTACTATATGATTTTCAATACCGATTTGAAATGCCCTCTAAAACATAACACCCTCGCAAAAATACTGACCACATAGTTATGTCCACCCCGACCCCATAATTGCTTCGGTGGACATTATGCATCTGCACTGTTCAGGTGATCGCTTGAGGTCAACAGGAGTCAAAATTCAACAAAATGGTATATTGATACGTTCTGTCGACTACAGGGACCATTTCTATAAAAAAAAATACAAAATAGCTTGACATTCACCGAAAATGTGTCATAGACTAGTAAAATAATTATGTTCAAGTTACACAACTTATGTAACCCAGAACAGCCACGGCGTTGATTGTACCTCATGGCAGCATATTGCAGATACTTCTGAGTCTCTAACGCGTATAATAAGTATAATAAATAAAAGTGTTTTTCATGGATGTGGAAACAGGAGGGGGTGGCAGCAAGGAAGGCGGCATCCGCCCTTTGCCCTTTGTCTACGGGGCAGAAGGGCAAGAGTGTCCACAATTCCATCTCATTGCTATCAATAACAGCATGACGGAACGAGAGTGCTGTTATTCTGTATTTTTGTGTATACAGGTGCTAACTTATTAAACTTTTCAACAAATTACCCGAAGAAATTTATTTTTTTCTCGAAATGACAACTTTTCACCAGATTCATAGGCAAAACCATTAAAAATTACCAAGATTTTCCGAAAAGAGATCTTACTGGAACATTTTTCTGGCATCTGGTGCCTGGTCAAGTATCCTTGGAGGAAATGTTGCCCCCCCCCCCCCCCCCCCCCACACACCACCCCAGTAGTAATGCCCGTCCGTATAGGACACCTTTCCCCGTATATACTCGATACAAATCCGCCATCTTGTTTTGTGGACGGAATTTTTGACAGGATTTACCAATACACTCTATACAAATCCACCATCTTGTTTTGTGGGGTGGGTGGGGGAGGGGGGTGGTATTTTTGACAGGGTTCTCCTATATACGCTATGAATTCCACCATCTTGTTTTTGAGGAGGGAATTTTTTGAGAGGATTTCCCTATATATTCTATACAAATCCTCCATCTTGGCCTATTATTCTCCTATTGTTTGCCTGTTGTATGGGATTTGTATGGGGCTTTGATTTCATTGTTCTAGGTAATAACACGTGCAAGGTTTCAAGAAGGGTAGGTCACGGTTCTGACTATTGTCTGAGGATAAAACTATTGTTTTAGAGGCTTGACACACCGGGTACCTTATTGTCCCATGACCTTGCCCTGTTGTTTTAGGGAGAAACATCTGCGTCTGCAGGTGTCCAAGGAAGGGTAAGTCATGAGCTTGGGCATATTTGTGTGGAGCTCGTCGAGTCTGCTGTAAATGTTCCATGGGTTTGTGGCTGTGAGTCATATAGGTAGGCATTTACGGGGCGTGGGCGGTTCGCAGAGTCAGCGTGGGCATTTTATTGTAACACATTGAAAATGTTCTGGTACGTATGACACATCAAAAATACTACTACACCATAATGAATTAATAACGACCGCGTTCCCAAGGTCAGTGGGAAGTGTGCATACAGGGTACTCAAGTAGGCGCTGCCTCCTCCCCTACAGATGGGCATTCTGTGTTCTAGTTCTAATGAAGGGAGGGGCTACCCCTTACCTCCCAAACAGTTTATAGCCCCAATACCGAATTGGGCCATATCCTATACCGTGATTTCAAATATGTAGTGTGGTTATCCGGCGGGGGAGGTGGTAGTGATGTGGTGGTGGTGGTGGCGATTTGGTGGTAGTAGTGGTGATAGTGGCATACAGTTTTAGTTTGTGTACCCTATATTTGTTGGTGATAGCAGACACTGAGACCAGGTCCTTCCACCAAACAGAATTCCTTTTCATAACGCCTTTAATATGCATGTAGTATGCCTTTTTCTAAATAGCGTGTTAATATTCATAATATTCAAATTTCTCTTGGAACTGACGCTAGAGGTAAGCCATTGAATCGGTTTTCCTGGAAGTATATAGAGCTGAGTTGCATACCCCATCTGGGAGTGAACGTGGACACTGAGGGCCAGGCCCTTTGTCACGACGGGGCATTATAGGTTGGACATAGAATCTCCCCGTCTGGCGCAAAGGACCTGGCCCTCAATGTTCACGCCCTGTTAAATGAATTCTCCTGTTAATTAAATAATAGTCACTGCCAAAGTCGATATTCAATTAACATCCTGTGGGAACTCTGGGAAGTAAAGCTATGCTTTTTACTGTGGTAAACAATCTCTGTTTTAAAAGTAAAATAGGACCCAGTCACCAATGCCTGGGTGGAAGACCTCTAAAAAGGGCAACACGAGTATAAACAATTGGCTGGACATGACTTTATATCTATGTTGCGGTCGCGATCAGCCACTGGGAAGAAATATGAGACCTTACACCAATAAATAAATAAATAAATAAATAAATAAATAAATAAATAAATAAATAAATAAATAAATAAATAAATAGGGCTCCACTATACTGTCATTAGGACCATGTGGTTAATAAAGAATTGACCTTCGGAAATAATAATAAAACGTCTGAATCCATATAGCTATGTTGTGGGCACTCGCTGTGTGTTAATGCAATCATCTGGTGTCCATCATCCATTGTCTGTCAAAATGTTGTTCATTGTCCATCAGCCATCATCTTGCGATATTTTCGTCCTTGGTCCTCTGAAGAACCTGTGAGCCAAACCTAATCAAAGTTGGCACTCTTTATCCTTGAATGACCACCATTCCGTTTGTTCAAATCACGTTGCTGCTTCCTAAAGGCACTTGGACTCAGGCAAGAGTGCTCAAAATTCTCTGAAAATCTTCCGAACAAGTGGTTGCATGGTCTGGTATTTGGTATGCAGATTCGACAAGCGTTGAAGAATTTGGTATGATTCAAACAAAGTTCCTGGGAAAATATTTAGGTTGCCACTTGTGGTGCAGCATTTTATGGTCCCATCCAAATTTTAAGTCTCTAGAAGCTCTTCTTTTATTTGAGCCACATAACATAACATAACATAACATAACATAACATAACATTTATTAGCATAAAACGTCCTATACAGGACAGTATGCGATAATCTACAAGTAACATGAACAAAAGTAGTACTCAAAACATTACAATTTCATCCACCAACTTTCCATGATCAAAGTATGTTTTATATATGTTATATGTTTTATTAATTTGATACGCAAAAGATCGTAGAGATGTGAACTAGAATTTCCAATACACATCACTAAACATATCATAATCTTTTGGCGAAAAAATTCCGGATCATACTGCAGATTTTATGGCATAAACTGGGGGTTCTATTTTCAAATATTAATTTGAATTTCTCAAATTTACTCAGATCAATAAAACCGTCGATCTCACTGTTGATCAGAACAAATAGTTCTGATCGAAGCTCTGAATAATGTGAACATTCCATAAGAAAATGGTATTCGTTTTCTATTTTCTCAGAGTTAGCTTTACAGTGAGTACATATCCTGTCCATAACAGGCTTCGGCGGTTGTAATGTCGCCCTTTCTCAATAGCTAACTTATGACTGCTGATACGAAGCTTGGTGAAAATTTGCTGGTCTTCCGCCGAGTTCGTTTCCACTAAGTACGTTTCCATTAAATAGTTATTTTTAAACAACCTGTACGTTCTCAGTTTATTATCTCCATTCTTTTTGCAGTCCTCAAACATTGACTTCTTGAACGTGTTTACATGCTGCAAGCGCAAATTATACTTGAGCTTACCTATAGCATTAGTTTTAGTGATAATTGGGTGTTGAGGGACAGCGAGACCGTATCTTTCCAGTAATTTGAAAGGGGATTCCGGTTTGCCTTTACGATTTCTTTGTTCAGCTACCACATTCCACATCAGGTCATTATGATTTTCAGATATTTTGATTGCAAAAGAAGTCATCCTACTTACCGCCTCGATATATAGCGGATATCGACCAAGTACTGCGCGGACTGCGTGGTTGGAGGAAACTTTCCCAACGCCCAAGACTTTTTTACAAAAGGAAGTGTGTAATTTTTCACAGGCTATGTTGTAACGCTTACCGTACGTTATTTCTGATCCCCAGACTTCACACCCATTATGAGGCTGTAGGTTGAATTAATTTATCAAACAGCTTTGACACTGTCTTTATTGGAACTCGTGAAGTTTCATTAAATGCACGAAAAAGTGAGTATAAAGCTTTTTGGGCTTTAACAGTTAAACCATATCATTTTGGGCTTTAGAGAATGTGCCACCTTTTGAGAAGTTTATTCCTCGATATGTAAATTCGTCAGCCATATCAATACGCTTGCCTCCGATAAAACATATTGGTTGCTTTTGTGTTCCGTTAACTGACGCAGATCCAAATGTTAAACATTTTGTTTTTCCAACGTTTATTTGCAACATATTGGTTTCAGTATAATTGTGGAACTTATTGAGACACCGTTGAAGCCCTTTCTGGCTATCAGATATCATTACAAGATCATCTGCAAAAAGATGATTTAATTTGTAACCACGAATCCACACAGGATCACACAAATTGTCGAAAATGTCTTTTATGTCTTCAATAATTTTTTTTTAAATAGAGAGGGAGATAAGATGCACCCCTGACGGACACCTACAGAAGAGAGGGAGGCTGGTCCCAACCCACTAGACGTTTTAGTCAAATAAAAGCTTCATACACAGATTTGATTACGTTAAATACTTCACCATTCACGCCTATATGTTGAAGTTTCAGCATGGGCAATTCCCTGTTCACCGAATCAAATGCTTTGCGAAAATCAACAAAAGCAGCATACAGTGGTCTTTTTGAAGATTTGTATTTGTCAATAACCGTTTTCAAAACATTGGCACTATCTGTGGTCCCTTTTCCTTTGCAAAATCCAAACTGGCTTTCGCCAATAATATTGTTATTATATAATAATCAAAAATCAGATATCTTTCCGATAGCCGAACTTACTGCAATGGCCCTATAATTATTTGGATCATTGCGATCGCCCTTCTTATATATTAAGAAAAGAACCGACTTACTCCAATCTTCCGGATAACAACCAGAAGTTAAAACTTGGTTGAAGAGTTTTGATAAACTATCTGTCATGCATGGACCAAATGCCTTCAGCAAACTGTTACTGATCGGTCAAGACCCGATGCTTTCCCACTTTTCAGTTCGCGCAACTTTGAGGGTATTTCCGATGGTGTGATAGGAGTGTTGTTCAACTTTTTTTTTTATTTCCTGACAATAAACGAATTATCATCATTAATAACGCCAGTATCTCCATTTTAGAGTACAATTTGGAGAAAAATTCTACTGCAGTGTCGAGATTAAGTTGATTGTCACAGTTCTTCTTTTGTCGCGGTTTGTTAATAAGTTTCCAGTATTGTTTTGGGTCGCTAGATTCCAAATCATCCAATTGTTTGTACAACGCACAAAAAAATGTTTCTTTTTAAACTTTGTTTCCTTTTTGTATCATTGAATGGATCATGCCGCATTTGATTTATAACTTTGTTTAAACCATTTTTCAAAGTTTTGCATTTATCATCAAACCACCGTCGTTTACGCATTGTGTTACCCTTACGGACCGGTAATCTAATGCACGCAGAATTGTTGACTGATTTCAAGATTGACATGAAATCTTGCACAGCCCCAGATGTACCCTTACAATCAATGCTGTAATCATTTCTTAGAAATTTGTTATCTTCTAGTTTAACGTTACTGTTATCAAGACGTTGTATAGCTTTCTCATTGCTATCCGATGTCCATTTCAGTTTAGTTTGTTTTGAATATTTATATTTGTATTTTCCCTCCGTTGACGGGTTGCCTTTAACATCATATTTGAAGTGAGTAACAAGCTGACAATGATCGAAAAATTCAGAGGGCGATTTTACGCAAAAGTAATCGACATCACAGAAAAACATTTCCGATATAATAATGTAGTCAACAACACTGGCTCCATTATACTGAAAGCTCGTGAAATGACCGAGTGTGTCTCCCACTTTTCGCCCCTTAACTATCCACAAACCCACATTTCTACACATTGCCAGACGTTGATTACCGAATACATTAACATGTCGATCCATGTTTGCTCTTAGTTTCTCGGTGTCCAAAATGTAATGATCGGGAAGAGGAAGGTGTTTGTCATTATCGCCTGCAACGTGATCCGGTTTCTCTCCAATTCTGGCATTAAAATCACCAGCAAGTACAACCATATCATGAACTTGATATTCCAGTAAATGCGTTTGAATATTTTCAAAGAGTTTCATTTTCATTTCACTTCTTGTATTCCAGTAACTTGAATTGCTTGGGGGAACGTATGCAGATATAAAAACAATCTTATTGTCCAAACCAAATATATTTCCTTTAAATTCAACGCACAATGCAATTTCATCTATCATTTTTGTGTTTTCAAAAAATGGTTTGAAACATTTTTTATAATAAAAGACAATACCTCCTCTATCTCCATTTTGCCTAGGAAGTTCGACTTGCTCATACTCAGGTAAATGAACGTCGCTCTCCTGGTTTTGCCTGGTTTCAACTAATGTAATGAAATCATGTTTAGTAATGCACTTTAAAAAATCTGGATCTTGGAGTTTGACTCCCTGGCCATTCCAAGCTGTGAAAGTCGCCTTTTTCGGCGTAATAGTTCTCCGATTATTCAATTCAATCATTATTGAAGCTTGGTACTACTGAAGTCGGAGCGTAATGCGATTTTGGGACTAACATTCATATGGAATTAATAATCGTTATGAAACAAACGATATAATAGTGATCAATATGACTACGCTTATGGATATTTATGGCAAAGGCAAGAATACTTATTACAGTACTTGTATAGAATACACACTCAAACCGGAATGAGACGTTCGATAAATAATTTGTATACATTTAGAACGGATAAAACTGCACTGCATACGTCGTATTGTAAATACGTCGTATAAGTTCAATGTCATCAAATCAAAAGGTAACTGCTTTTAACTGGAATGCGTTAGCGTGTAGAATATTGTTACAGAGACAAACAATTTGCAGTCAACATGTTGGTTATGAATGTTCTGCTGCTCAAATATAAGTCTAAGTCTAAAGAATAGTTTCGCGCGCCGAAGGCGCGCTAGGACGATATGGGGCATGCCCTTTCGACCCTCAATTACTGTATATTAAAGTTTCGATAATTTTTGAGTCATCATCACCCGCATCATGTCCGATCGGTGTAAAGGAGGAAGAGGATTGGAGTTGATGTTTCTGGTTGTTGTTCTTCAGGCAAGTATAGTCTGCCGCTTGTGATTTGGAGTTGAAGATGGGCCTTCATCGGCAAGTATAGACTGCCTTGGGCTCTTTCGCTGGCGTGTATGGTTTCGGCGATAGACAATTTGAAAGAAACAAAACGGACCTTAACAAGGTGCCACCTAACCTGAACATTCCTGGTTCAGGTAACAGGCCTGCGATTATCATGGGGTCGGGACAGATTGTGCGCTAAAGGAGAGCTTTACAAAAAAGGGGCTAGGAGATTGGGGCGCAGGACCGACGCTCGCCTCCCTGGGGGTGGATGCCCACCTCCAAGGATGCAGTGAAGGATGTGTGGAGGCCGTAAGGGTTATTGTGCTGCCATAGCGGTTATTGATATCCGTAGCGGTTATTGATATCCATAGCGGTTATTGGGAAAAAGATAGAATATGAAAGATAGTAAAAAAAACTTAGACTAAAAAGCGGCAAAAGGTAGAATACAGTGAAGAAGTGTGTGCATTTGCAAGGTCTTTTTCTGGATGTATGTCTGTTGAGTGTGATTTTCAGGCAAGTATAGTCTGCCGCTTAAGTGAGTGTCGGAGCTATCACTGGCAAGTATAGTCTGCCTCAAGCTCTTCCATTGTTGTTGTTGTTCGGGCTGTTGTGTCGTTGTTGATTTTGCTGGCGGGGAGTCTTTCGTACGGCGATGTATTGGTCTTGTGCGTTAATGATACTAGATTCCATGTCTCTGCCGTGTTGTTGTTGTCGTGTTGTTGTTGTTGTTGTTGTTCTGGCTGTTGTGACTTTGCTGTGTGGTCTGTAGGGGGGTCTTTCTTGCAGCGGTGTCTGGTCTGGTCTGGTGTGTTTTTGGTGCTAGCTTTTCGGTCTCTGCCGTGGCTGAAATTAAAAATGTAAGATGATTGAAGTCCCCCCCCCCCCCCCCCCCCCCCCTGTCTTCTGTTCCCGTGTTGTGGTGGTTTGGCTGTGTGGCTGTTCTGTCGGATGTTGTCGTGATTGATTGTCTCTCATGTCTTGTGTGTTTCTTCGGGCAAGTCTAGTCTGCCACTTGGTTGAGTGTTGGAGCTATCACTGGCAAGTATAGTCTGTCTCAAGCTCTTCTGTTGGTGGTTGATGGCTGGGTCTGAGTGCTTGTGGTTGAACGAGTGTCTGCTTCTTTCGTTGGGGTGTCTGTGCTTTGGCTCTTGGAGCTGGTGAAATAGAAATGATGAGAGATTAGTAGGCCCCCCCCCCCCCCCACCCCTGCCTGGTAGTGTCTTCCCGTGGCCGTTTGCGATTCTTACCCGAGTGACAGAGCTTCCGGGGCTGAGCGAGGCTGCATTTGGCTTGTTGTAGCGGGAGGGTTAACAAGTCTAGCACACAAGACTGTATCTGATTGGTTGGACTCTTTGGACGAAAACAACAACGAGTATGAAATGCTCGAATCTTTACATTCGTACTCAAATATAAGACATTCTGTATACATTATATACCAATATATACGGTATATCAGAATGAAGTGTGAACTTCTGGAGTATACTCTAGTAGTGTAGAAGAGCCTATTAGTTGGAACAGTTTATCTTATTATTACTATATTTAGAAATTTCTGGTCTATTCTTGTTAGTTCTGACCCTATTCCAAGTACCCTTGTTGTTTCATATAACTGCACGTAATTCAGAGATATCCCTGCATTGAGAACATCATTGTGTGTACATCAACTGCTATCTCCCTTCCTGGTATCACTGAATGATCTATGTGTGAATTATATTTCTGAAAGTTACCTACAAATGATTCACGTCCTCCCTGCGTCACAAATCTATTGTTATGCAAACGCTCTTGATATCTCGGGGTACCATACATTATTTCTCGCCCAAGAACTTCGAGACCCTGGTCACTGGGATGCCAATTATCGTAAAAGTTTGTCCGACTGGCAAATCCCCCGCGACTTGAAAAGCTTGGCGCGTGATCAATAAATATACAATGCATTTTGTCACAAACACTGCGATAACATTCATTTGTCTCAAATATAACCCTATTCGCCCCAGAGCGACTTGGAGTTGGTAGCACTGACGAAACTCTGATTGTTGCATCGGGATATAATCCCCGAATCAATGTAAGCACACCTGTTAATTCCCTGGCATCCATCCGAATTCCGTGTCGAATTCCGAGACCTCCAATCCAAACTTTCCTAACAAATTCACCATCAACTGCCAATCGACGAGCATTCGGATAGTGCAAAACAAAATCCCCAACGGTAAGATGAACTTTTTCACCAATCCATGTCGCTCATTTCGTTGAAACTCAGATGCGATACGCGACGGTCGTTTCTTCTCATCACGTGTACATGGCAGATCATTTTCACCGACTGAATTTTCTAAAATGTCAAATCTGTTGGAAGTTTCAACATTGGTAATAATATTTCCAGATACAAATGACTCACTATAGTTTGGGCATACCTGTGAAGCACCGCTGTTCTGACTGACATTACGGTCGAGTGGATTGTGCTTGAAACTATGAGACTGCGTAATTTTACTCTTTTTAGAAGAACTAACATTATTCTTCCTTTTGCACTGAAGTTCACTTCTTAAAATTTGCTGTGAATTTAAATCGTTCATTTTAAGTTCAACATTTTCTTCCTTCAACTTTTCAACTTCAACCTCCAAATTACGTATACGTCGATTGAATACATCCTCCATTTTTGACGGCTCCATTCCGATATTTTCAGTGTGAGACTGGAACTCCATTATTGTCATACTCATCCTGAGGGAAGATGATGCTGCACTTTAGTTGAGCCTTTTTCGCGACTTTCGAGTTTCTCTGACAGTTGGTGTGACGAAGCTAGCATTATGTTTATTGTGTTTATTATCTGTACTATGGTAAATAGAAGATGGAGTTTTTAATGTTTTTGATGAGGTGTTCTCGTTAGTTTAAACAATATTTTATTTCAAATTTCAGATAATTGCATACATAAATATAACGGGCGTGGATTCGACAATAAGCTTAAAGCTTTTACAAGGTCGTTTCCACTCAATAAAACAGAACTGATAAACTCTCGAGATGGCTTTTACAGTATGTTACAATCCAGATATTAAGTTTTAGTACATTGTGCAGCTGGTAATCATGGTTATGATGTACAGATCATTTTATGCAATGTACTGGTTAAATTAGATATTGTATTAAACAATACAGTAAAGAAAAGAGAAGACTTACTCCAAACCCAACACGAGCACGGGACAACACTCAACATAGGACTGCCTTAAGTAATAGCATCAAAATGGTGTTCTCGTTGTTTGGGGAATCGTACCCTGCAGTGCTTTGTGAAAACTCTGACACAGAATTTGATGTTGAAATTTCACGTCCAGTTATATCACCATTATATTTCTCGTTGAATTTTAGTTGATGTACAATTTGGAGTTCTGATTCAAGCCACCAGTCTATACTTGTTCTCGTACCTTATATCATTATTAGTAGTAGCGTATGTTCCCCTTCACCCTCGGTGCCGGACCTCGGAAGTGACGTCATGTCACGTGACCCAGTGCCGCCATGTTGTGTTGTCATGGTAACCCTCGTGAACGGCCATGTTGTGACGTCATCTCCACAATGATACGTGGTGTGAATGCGTATGCGCAGCGCGTGTTGTTAGGGTGATACGTGTTTCCGTCGTCCATTTTGTATACTGGAGGCCGCCATCTTGGTTTATATGGTAGTACACGTTAGAGAGCTAAAGTACAGACTTAGGTACGAGGATAAGGCGTCGCCTCACAGAAACATGGCCAGTAAATGTAAATGGGGCCAACAGGAGCCATGTGTTACGTCTTATTTCTGAATAGGTCAGTGGCGCAGTGTGTATTTGAGGCGGGGGAGAGTCCGGTCAAAATGCCAAGTTGCATAATTTAATCACCTGCTGGATGAAGATTTTATGCGTTTGGCTGCGGTGTGCTGTAGAACGATGTATAAAGTCGGTAGAGCTGCATGGGACTTCCTCCGAGTCCTCGCGTGTTAAAGCGAATGGGCCGCAGCAGTATAGTGTTACATTGGGTGAAGCATGATAAGGCCCACCCATTTGGGTGGGGCGCAATTCTGTAGTCGCGGTTGAGTCAAAGAGGCCTTGTAGGCTACTAGAGTGACAAAGCAAAAGAGTCATGGGCATGGGCGACGTCTGAGAATGCGCGTGTCATTGTAACAATGGAAGTGTGTGTGTGTGTGTGGGGGGGGGGGGATCCCATTCTAATACCACATCTGTGGGTGTTTCCCAAAAATGGGATTCCATGGGATATGGCCATTGGATATAGAGGTGATGAAAATCGGATACGACTTCGTTGTAATAAGGGGAGATAACTATGTATACAGATTATGGGAAATCAAGCAATCTGATTGGTTATAAATGATCTAGATAAATGAGACAACAAGAGTACTTGGAATAGGGTCAGAACTAACAAGAATAGACCAGAATATCCAAATATAGTAATAATAAGTAAAGCTGTTCCAGTTGATAGGCTCTTCTACGCTACTGGAGTATACTCCAGAACAAAGGAACATGGGCAGATAGACGTAAACTGTTGCATACACAGATAGAAGCAGAGAATTCTGAAAGAATTCGAAATAGTAAAAGTTGGGATAGATTTTGGTGATTTGGAGGGATTGTAACGTTGTTTGTGGTAATTAGATTTACTCTTCTACAAAGGAACACACCCTCCGAACATACCCCGTCTTATTGCAGAAAAATGGGTAACATAGCAACCACGTGCTACCATAGAAACCAAGATGGCGGCCTCCAGTATACAAAATGGACGACGGAAACACGTATCACCCTAACAACACGCGCTGAGCATGCGCACTAACACCACGTATCACTATGGAAATGACGTCACAACATGGCCGCTGACGTGGGTTACCATGACAACACAACATGGTGCCACTAGGTCAGGTGACATGACGTCACTTCCGGGGTCCTGCCAATACGACCTGAAACATACTACTCCTGTACATAAAAGGTTATGTAAGGTCTGTAACAATGGTAATATAGAAAACGAATTCCACTTTGTTATGGATTGTAAGAGATCTGACTCTATACTATGACTCTATGCTGACTCCTATCGCAAAATCGAAAGTGAATATCCAGATTTTGTTGGTATGAGTAGCTCTGAGAGATTCGCATTTCTTATGAAAAATGAAATCCCCGCACTGTGTGGTATCATCTGTAATATGATCCGACAAATGTTTGAATGCAGAGAATGCTTACTTGCGGCATAACGCCAATTAGAATGAAATCATTAGCTATAACATGCACCAACTGAACATTAGTGTTTATGGTTTCAAACATATTTTGTTATTTCCTAAGCTAAAAGAATGGTTTTAGCGCGCCGAAGGCGCTCTGGGACGTTATGGGGAAAGCCCCTTTCGACCCTCGATTACGGTATGTTATAATTTCGGTAATTTTGAGACAGCGTCATCAGCATCATGTCTAGTCGGCGTAAAGGAGGAAGAGGATTGGAGTTGATGTTTCTAGTTGTTATTCTTCACGCAAGTATAGTCTGCCGCTTGTGATTTTGTGGTGAAGATAAGTCTTCATCGGCAAGTATAGTCTGCCTTGGGCTCTTTTGAAATTAAGCTGGCGTGTATGGTTTCGGCGATTGACAAGTGAAAGAAACAAAACGGACCTTAACAAGGTGCCACCCAACCTGAAATTCCTGGTTCAGGTAACGGGTCTGCTATTATCATTTTGTTGGGACATGCTGTGCGCTAGAGGAGCGCTTTACAAAAAAGAGGCCAAAAAATCGGGGCGCATTGAGGACCAACGCTCGCCTCCCTGGGGTGGATGACCACCTCCAAGGATGGAGTGAAGGATGTACTGAAGCCACAACGGTTATTGAGTTGCCATAGCGGTTGATGATATCCATAGCGGTTATTGATATCCATAGCGGTTATTGGGGAGAAAGGTAGAGACTGAAAGATAGTAAAAAAACTTAGACTAAAAGCGGCAAAAGGTAGAGTAGAGTAAGGAAGTGTGTGTATTTGTAAGGTCTTTTCTGGATGTATTTCTGTTGAGCGTGGTTTTCAGGCAAGTATAGTCTGCCACTTAAAGGAGTGTTGGAGCTATCACTGGCAAGTATAGTCTGCCTCAAGCTCTTTTGTTGTTGTTCTGGCTGTTGTGATGTTGCTTTGATGGCTGTCGGGGAGTCTTTCTTTAAACGGTGTCTGGTCTGGTGCGTTTGTGTTGCTAGGTTCTATGTCTCTGCCGTGGCTGAAATTAAAAAGTATAGGATGATTAGAGCCTCCCCCCCCCCCCCTCCTGTCTTCTGTTCTCGTGTCGCGTGGCTTGGCTGTTCTGTCGGATGTTTTCGTGTTTGATTATCTGTTATGTCTTGTGTCTTTCTTCGGGCAAGTATAGTCTGCCACTGGATAAGTGTTGGAGCTATCATTGGCAAGTATAGTCTGCCTCAAGCTCTTCTGTTGGTGGCTGATGGGTGGACTCGAGTGGTTTTGGTTGGTCGGATGTCTGATTCTGTTTGTGAGTTTGTTTTTCGTTGGGATGTCTGTGCTATATCTCTGGGTGTTGCTGAAATTAGAAATGATGAGAGATTATTTGCTATTTCCTGTTATCATTGTTGCTAATTTCAGTGACGTGCAACCTGCCTTGTTTTTGGTGTTCTTGCAATAAATTATAAATATTATCTTATCTTTATCTTATATAGGCCTACGCGGTCCAAGTTTCTGTGAGGCGAGACCTTACACCACAGTTACTGGAAGTTGTGGCTGCAACCACTTTTTCACCGATAACAAAGAATGCACCACGTCAGTCCTGACCCCGTATTACACATACGGTAGTCTATGTAAAAAAGACAAGTAATGAAAGCTTTTTTGTCCTGACCGATACCCCCTTCCCAGTTCATTTGTGAATTCGTCCATTGAACCAAGATTTATCAACACAGTTTTCTTGTACAGCTATCCACAAGGTATTTAATTTCATGTTTATCATAAATTAATAATCAAATCATCATTCTACGGCTTCTTTATTTGATAAAAAAACCTCTCCGCTCGATTTTTTGGCCCGCGCCTTGACGCCAAAAGCCTTTTTCGAAACTGCCATCTTTGACTTTAATCTATGCAAGGTCACAGGTCGCGGGGTGTAAACAAAACGATTTCCATGTTCATCGCGTTGAGTTCTGTGTATACCAAATCAACCAGTTTTGTGAAATATCAAGTTTAAATTCGTAAAACCGATGTGGTCATTCGAATTAACTGAAGGGGCTCCCCAAGAAGATATTAAACGATGGTTTACAGAGTTTTTTTTACGGAAGCGATGACTTGTTTTGAATATCAACAAGAACACGTGTTGCACGGAGTTTCTCGGCATGGGAAATCCCCGGAAGTTGTTGAAAACAGAGCCCATGGTCACGGAGTAATGACACAGCGTGCATTCAAACACCATTTATGTCGATAGGAACTCAGTTCGAAATAAGGAAAGTTCTCATATAATATTGCTATGGCCTTAAACAGATGGTAACCTTGGCTAAATGTTTTTTTTAATTCTCACTAATAAACGTAAATGGGTCCGAAGCACTTCACCCGCTCTCTTCTCCCATTGTTCACAACGTGTTTTCTTGAAATGTTTACACCTTGCGACCTCTGACCATGCATAGATTAAAGTCCAAGATGGCAGTTTCGAAAAAGGCTTATTGGAACAACAATGCTTATGTTTCCGTAGTCTATTCCGGATTACATGGAATAGTGTGACATGCGCAGTGAAGATACACTAATCACGAGGAAACAGCAAATTGCACTTTAAATGTAAACCAGAATGGAATTTGAGGAAGTGGCGCTCGCAATTTTTGTTGATGTTGTCAATGACAGCATGGATGCTGTTTTTGCTCATCGCAGTGCGCATCTGTATAAAACAGCATAGCTCTCCTATGGATAGGTAGGTCAATATGACCAGATTAAAAAGAAATAAAAAAATTACAAAGAAACGCTGGACAGAGTACTTGAGTTTTATTATTATTTCGACTCCCATTTGTTCAGGGGCGTAGCCAGGATTCTATAATTGAGGGGGGGGGGGGGAGCTAGCCATTTCTAGTCATTTTTTTGTGGGGAGCGGGGGCATACCATGATATTTGTAATGTTGTTGGGTTTCGGGGTTTCTTGCCTAGTCCAAGCTAGCACCCTCCCGTCGTTACCCCCTCCTCCCACTTCCCTTCGTAGTCGAGGGGGGTAACGACCGGAGACCCTAGTTAGGACAAGGACGTGGGAGGAGGCGGGTGACGACCAGAGGGGCCTCGTTTGGACAAGGCCTTCCCCGAGAAAATTTTGCAAAATTTGGTGCTCCAAGATCGAATATGAGGCAATTGTAGCATGTGTAGCCCTATATTGGAGAGCATTTGGGTCAATATTTCTTTTTTATTTAGGGGCGGGGGGCTGCTAAAGCTTTAGGTTGACCTGAGCCTAAGTCCCCCCCCCCCCCTGGCTACGTCACTGCCCAGGACGCCGTCAGGTCCTCCCCATTGTGTCCATACAACTCTGCTCGTTGACGTTATTTGAGCGAGAATTAAAAAAAAAATTCTGTATTTGGTGTCCACTATTTGTTGGTTATGAGTATACTGAGAACCAGCAACGCCTGCCTGTGCACTCTCACCACAGAGTTCCCGAGAACAAGAAGGTCATGAATGCACCGTCGCGTTGTTAAGGTTCAGTAACAATATCCGATCTCACCAGGGGGAAGGTGGGGGAGGCAAACTCACACAGCTTGGCTGGAGCGTTATAATGGGGCGGGGTGTGGTCACACCCCTCAAATTTCTAACTGTTGGGGGGTGGGGTGGAGAAAGGTTTCCAGATCTTCAGTTTTTAGAATTTTTGCGTCTGTAGGATTTGAGCCCTGCAACAAAGTTGGTTGTACTCCACCTCCCCCCACCCCCTCGACGTTCATCATTTTAGGATTTCACATCCAGATGTAATGTTCTGTCACGATAATCAGGGTTTCGGGTCAAGGGGAAATAAATGAGTCAGTTATGGGCGGTCAGGAGTGGTCGCTTCGCAAAAAAATGAATTCCAGGGTTCAAAAAATTCATTTTTTCATTTTGGGGGTAGGTCAACGGGCCTGTTGTTTAATTGACGCCATAGTTCTTTCTCTTTATTTTCATCAATTATTTGTGGGTATGCTATGTTTAAATATTTTGCTGTATTCCATGTACCTAACATATTTGTTATTGTCTTGATCACTCAAACGTTTTGGAGAATACAACGAACAGGGAAATATTTTCCACTATTTGTTGATAATTGCGCATGTCAGGAATAAAAGGTAAACCATCTGAACCTGCTCGCGATGTGGTTTACTCAGAATGATTGGGAATGATATTCCATCCCTGTCCTCGGTTTCTTTTTATTGTCAAGGCACAACCAACTGATCCGAATTTGAATAAAAAACTGGTGGTTAATTTAAGACAGCGCTACTTTGTTGTCCGAAGTTGAAAATTCAGGAAGCTTTGAAAGGAATATGTATAGGCGGGCGGAAAGAGTATTAGATCTAGGCTATAGGCCTATATGACAGACAGGGAGGGGTGAGAGTGATCTCATGGCCTGTATAAAAAAAGGAAATTCTATTGCATTTCTTTTTTTACAATGCCAGTGAGGAATCGTGACATTGACAACATTTAAATTTAATGCTGAACAACATTAATCATAATAGTGTATTAGGCCCACTACATGCTGATTGAAACGTGGAGAGGGGTGGGGGTGAATGGATTGGGAGCGGCAAGGCTCGTTGGAGACACATATTATTCAGACGAAACAATTGGTCGATAAAGATATCACGGGGTCTCGACAAAAATCTTTCCCAGGGACACTTTTTTTAAAAAAAAAAAGACAAATCTTTCTAGAAAACCCACTGCGGGCATTTGTGCGTGCGTTTGGGAGTCGATGGGAAGGCAAGTCCAGTCATGCTTTGGGAGGAACGCCGTTCCCCTTGACCCCCTTCTACTTGCTGCTGCAAACGTTCTTCCTCCTCAGTTGCCAAACTTGAACTGGCTACATCAAAAATTACCTGTTACTTGCATGATGAGTGACGTAAAACTTGAAGATTGTGAATGGGGGGGGGGGGGGGGGGGGGGGGGGGAGTTTGTAGGCACAGACTATTCAGACGCGGCGCTTGGTGAATGAAGATCAGCAGCCCTGTGTCTTATTAACGTATTAACGGCCCTCGATTCTCGGGCCGGTAATAACCCCTCGCTCTTTTATTCATTCCTCTAGGGCCATTAATAAACCGTAACGCCCTTCAAACTCATGGTATTGGTACCTTATTGGAAGATATCTTCAGAATCTATAGTTTATGTTAATTTGGCTGCTCGTAGTTACTGGCTTTCTTGCCTCTAAATTCATAGATAAGCCTATTGCGACTTTTTTCCAGTTAAAACAAAAATTATACACATCTGGCCAAACCATGGTCGGTCCGGGGATTGTCTAGACCCCTCCAAGTGGGAACCCCGGGAAGTGAAACAGTGCCTGTTCACTGTGGTAAACAGGTCTGTGTTTTACTGGTAAAATAGGACCCAGTCACGAATGCTTGGGAGGTGCAAGCCCTCTCTAAAATGGGCCACATGGCTTATTAACCCTCACCCCTTGTCTTGAGTTGATACCCATGTTGTGGTCATGATTAGCCATTGTGCAAAATATGTGACCTTGAAAATCAATAAATAAAATAAATAAATTGTCTAGATCCCCCCCCCCCCCCCCCGGGGTGGGGGTCATACACCTACATCGGGGGAATGTAGGGCGCCACCCTAGACTGCGGGGCATTTCCAAAATCAAATAACCCGAGAGAACGAAAAATAAGCAACACTAAGGAGGTGTATAAATGGGGGTAGACTTTATTTATTTAAATTTTTCCTTTGAACTAACCGTAACATCAGCTGCACATTTTCTGCACACACAGATACTGCTGCAGAGATGTCCAACTTCTAATTTAAAGTACATGTACTTCCCTTTTCTTATCATAAACAGCATAAAACATACGACTGCAGTGTAAAAGTTCACCAACCATCACTGTAAAGCAGATGACAAGAATTTGATCCGTTTCAATATTCCGCAATCATTTTTAAACGGTATTTTTAGACATCAGAAACCTTACGTCATCATAGTTGTTCTAATGGCGTCGATTCGCGGGCAAAAAAGTCGAACGGACAGGGGGGACGGGGGGGGGGGGGGGCACCAAAAATTTGCAAGACGTGACGTGGGGGTGGGTGGGTCTCTTGAGTGCTCCAAAAATGTACATTTCCAACTTGTGCAATTTTTTGAAGTTTTTAAAAACATATCAATATATCAGCTAATATATACCATCATTTGTGTTTCAAACCTTAAAGATGATGTTGTACATCACACTCTTAACATAAATACAACATCAGGAGGCTTTATATGTGAGAATATTGGGCTTAATCTGGGAAAATGTCACACGTTAGTAGGGGTGGGTGTCTTGTTCGAAATGTAGAAAATGTGCAGACAATATTTTGGGAAAATTCTCTCTGATGCACTAAATTCAACCTAAGTTATTTATTTATTAATAGAATTTGTATGGATAGAAGAGGAAAATAGCAAACACCTGAGAATACTGGCAGAACAAGTCAAATGAAAATTTGTTCCCGTATATGTACACCTGCTCCGGCCAAGCCCGATAATGAACAGCTTGTCATTTGTAGATTGGGGCCCACAGCAGCCCACAGAGGTTTAAATTGGTGGTACCAGTTTAAGAACATTATGAAACCCCCCTAAGGACAGCTGTGCCTGCTAAGTTTATAAGTTTATTTTGGATTTTAATGGGAGAGTGGGGGTGGGTGTCTGAGAACGGTAGCAGAAAATTTGCACGTAGGGGTGGGTGGGTGTAAAAAGGAGCTGAATAAAAAATAGGACGTCACGTCTTGCAAATTGTTAGTGCCCCCCCCCCCCCCCCCCCGGAACGGAGAGTATTTTTTATCAAATAAAGAAGCCGTAGAATGATGATTTGATTATTAATTTATGATAAACATGAAGTTGAATACCCTGTGGATAACTGTACAAGAAAACTGTGTTGTTAAATCTTTTCCAATGGACGAATTCACAAATGAACTGGGAAGGGGGTATCGGTCAGGGCAAAAAAGCTTTCATTACTTGTCTTTTTTATATAGACTACTGTTTGAGTAATACAGGTCAGGACTGACGTGGTTGCAGCCACAACTTCCAGTAACTGTGCCTTATACCCTAGTACCTATAGTCCTATACTTTGGTTCTCTAATTTCAAAGAAATATAAATTGAGACTATCTTTATAATTCCATGTCGGTGTTGAGACCAATTTCTATCAGCCACATCTCACTCTACCATAAAATAAAACATTGTTGAAGGTTATTGCAAGGTTCAAAGCTTCCAAAAGTTTTGCACATTGCAGTAGCATTAAATGTCGAATCTACTTACATTCACAGGCACTGCACGTATTATCAGATGTTATCAATTTTAACCCTTTACCCAACGTAACGACCAAAACCGACCAGCGCTATTCTCAAAAATCGCCAATTAATTTTCATTATTTCTTCATTTTGTGTCTCAAAAACATACGTTATTACCCCTCTTTGGAACGAGCTCGTCGTGCTCGTTCAAATGAGGGGTCATAACCCATGTTTTTGAGACAAAAAATGAAAAAAATTAGTCAAGAATTTTGTTTGCAAGTGTCGTCTGCTTTTCATGTTAGGTAAAGGGTTAATAGAATGTATATGATATTATCAGTACTCAGTTTGTTTAGTATTGATAATGTAATATATATTTTATTAAAAAGATAAAATCAGATAATTCGTCAAGAGCCTGTGCACAGAATAATTCAAGTTAGCTGCCGATAACGCAGCCAACTTTTTCTGTGTTGTTCAATTCTTCGACGAGAAGCGCAATCATGAACAACATGGATTATTCTGAAAAACCAATACGTTCAATATATTATACGTCAAATGAACGTTTCTTTGAGAATAGCATTCTGTAATTGAACTGCGCATGACACACTAGTCTGGTGAATTCTGAATATATTCGGAATGGCCCACGGAAACGTACCCTAAGTTACGGTTGCCACGTCGTAATTCGTAAAAATAAAGCCACGACTCTATTCAATAATCTGCACTTTTGTCACGGGCGGAAATAACATCTCGCTCTCTTTTTCTACGGTGAAAACTGCAACATTTTAATTTATGTCTGCTGCGCGTGACAAACATGTTCTGTTTTTAGCTCACCAGTGCAATATGATAGTTATCGATTCTTAACAACACGGGTGTCTTGTATTTAGCATGAACATGAATAAAACTACATTATTTTCATTACATGACATGGGACGCGTCACGATCGTGTTCTGTTTTTAACTCTCCGTGAAATAAGATAGTCACGAAGTGGACAGCGGGAGATTCCACTCTCAACGTACAAATAACCGAAAACTCGATGATCGAACAACAGCCTTTCCTTGAGTTCCGACTTCAAAAACTGGATAAAAGTTATGTTCATTTTTAAGGGCCTTTTTAAGGGCCTATATAAGTAATGAAATTTTGTTTATTTTGAAAATTCTCACCTCTCATATTCCTTAAATTCAAATTAAATATACAAACATTATACATCAAAATGAAGGTTGGGATGTATAGAAACACATGTGCGAAACACATGTGTAATCAACTCATAGAGTTGACAGCAGGCACCACTGGTTCCCGGAAGTCTGCTACCGCATTCGCACCAGAACTGATAATAAAATAATATTTCATCAGAACAACTTGTGGTCAAATGTGCTTCATATATCCAAGAACAAAGCTAGGCATTCAAAACACTTTCGAATACATCGACAGGACTGCATTTGGGAAAATGACAACACTGTCTGCATTTTTTATTGAAGATGGTTTCCATGCTCGACAAACATGCGCAAATTCTCTGGATACCACGAATTTCCGTCGAAAAACAAAATCGTAATTCTAAGAAATTTCAACAGAACATGATACCTTGCACTGAATATAGCAACCGTGCAATCTCTATCTAATAACAATATACTGTATGAAGGCGATCTTTTTCATTATTTGATTTTAGACGGCGTTGTTTTTTTCCGTCCAATGACGTCGACCGGAAATGGAAAGTATATTCATACGTAAACAAAAGCAAAGGCTTTGGAATTTACCCCCATGCAGCTCTGTCGCCGAGTTTTGAAGAATTTTGATCTCCTAGCTTTGTTCTTGGATATGTAAAGCACATTTGGCCACGAGTTGTTTTCGTGAAATATTATTAAATTATCAGTTCTGGTACGAATACGGCAGCAGACTTCCAGGAACCAATGGTGCCTACAGTCGACTCTATGAGTTGATTACACATGTGCTTCGTGTTCTATACATCTCAATCTTCATTTTGAGGGATATTTTGTGTATATTTAATTTGAATTGAAGGAATATCAGAGGTGAGAATTTTCAAAATAAACAAAATTTCATTACTAATATAGGCCCTTAAAGTTGGGATGGTCTGCGCATGCGCGGAAGTGAAGTCGTAAAAAATAACAGAGAAGAAAATTTAAGTCAAATCGTGCTAAATTCTAGTTTTAAGAAACCATCCGACAATTTTCACACTAGAAACTGTAAATTAGAAGACCATAGAAGAAATATGTAGGAGATACGACGGGTCAAGCCGTGTATCTGCCCCAATATATAACTTTGAAAACCTAGCCCACAGTATCCACTCATGTCGCCATCTTTCGATACCAGAAAACCAGTATCACTTTGTGTCACAGGATTACTGAATTATTAGTTATATAGCCATAACATATTACACCAACCATTATTTATGTCAAAAAATAAACTTCTTAAGCAGTTAGAACGACAAACTCCAACACCATCAGGAGAAAGAACTCATACCCCAGTTGTACTTTCCGATAGCAAGGGCAAGTGGTTAAAGAAAAAGGTCGGCACCCCAGTTGAAACAAACCTGAAATGGTGGACAAAATCTGGAGAACCAACTCATAAAGGGTACAGATGGCTGAAGAGTAACTTCAAAGCCAAAATCAGGAAACACGGCCCAATTTGGCTCTATGTATGGTATGGCACTTGTGATCTCACAACACTAAACAAGAAGTACATAGCTTTAACATCAGAATCCGATAGTGCCGTAGAAAAAGCGGTCGATTACTTAACAAAAATCAAAAAACTGGTCAAACAACATCCTGACTGCAAAATCACCTTTCTTGAAATACCAGTATACTCCATCGTTGAATTTAACAAAGATAGAGGCCACAAATCACCGGAAAGCTTCAGTGAACAAGATAAAAAATTAGAACAACAAATCTATAAACTGAACGGAAACATCAGACAACTAAACAAAGAAGAACACACCCACTCACCTTTATTCACAATTGATATTGTACATAACTCCAAAACAATAAAGAACAAAAGGACCAGAACTTCAACAACAAGAAAAACACTTAGCTTTTGGCTGTACGTCGATGGGATCCACCCAGGACCACTTTTAGCCAAAGTTTGGCTTAGGAAAATTACGCAACATGCAGTAAACAACTGTTGGAAAACAAATCAGTAAGAATATTCCTTGCTACACTTGTAAACCACACAACTTCAATTAAACCAATCAGTAAGGATTTCCCTTGCTACACTAGTCCGCCATCAACCACACAATCAGTAAGGATCTCCCTTGCTACATTGTGAACTCCAACCAAATAACAATCAGTAAGGATTTCCCTCGCTAAATTGTTACTATCTATCAGCAATCAGTAAGGATCTTCCTTGCTATATTGCAGCAACGTAAACAATACAAGATGAAGTACACACTGCTAATTCTCCTAGCCAGCTCACTATTCCTGCACATCAGAAACTCAGAACCATGGACAAGGCGGCAGAACCTAGTCAACCTACTCAACCGCAAGTTACATCATAGCAGCAGAAAGTCAATAACACTACCAGTGCATGCAAAACCAAACACAACAATAATATTACTCATAATCATCCTATCAGGGGACATCGAAATGAATCCAGGCCCAAAAACTGCAAACATCTTCCCATGTGGCCTGTGTGAAAGACCAGTAACATGGTCCACCGAGGGAATATGCTGTGATTGTTGTAGCATATGGCACCACCGTTCATGTATTGAACTATGTACTACAGACTACGAGCTACCCCAAAGATCAAATGTGCAATGGATGTGCTGCAAATGTGACAGCCTCAACGTATCATCTTTTATCTACAATGCATATGAAATAGAAAATATCAGCTACTATGATCCCTTAACAACAGACCTCAGCTACACGGACTCATTTACATCCTCGTTTAGTCCACTAATAACAAGCAGTCCAAAGGAGAAGTCAGCAACAACAAAAAGCTTATCAATCACAGACAAAACGAAAGAATACAATAAAAGCTTGACTCAGCCATTCAATATCGGCAACAAAAGAAACCTCAGGATTATGACAGTCAACTGTAGAAGCATCAAGGACAAAGCTGCTGAATTCAAAAGCACAGCATTATACACAAAACCAGATATAATTATCGGCACAGAGTCGTGGCTTAAAGGAGTAAAGCCAGGAAAAAACCCAACAAAAGATGCTATTAAATCATCAGAAATATTCCCTGAAAATTATACATCATTTAGAAATGACAGAGGGACCTTAGGAGGCGGTGTATTCATACTTGTACATAATAGCATCATTGGCACAGAACAGCCAAAATATGTAACAAACTGTGAATTAGAATGGGTTAAAATAAAACTAGAACCTACACAGGACCTAATAATTGGCTCATTCTACATGCCTCACAGAAATAAGAAACCACTATATTTATTTATTGGTGTTTAAGGTCACATACTTATGCACAATGGCTAATCGTGACCGTGACAGTTTTACGGGTGGAGGAAGCCGGAGTACCCGGAGAGAACCACCGAGCAACGACGAGCAGCTGTCAGCTCTCCAACATCGTAACTCTGAACTCTGCACCGCAGCACAGGCAGGGTTAGATTGGTTGAAGACATGCGCACCATCGACGTGCAGTACGCCTCAGTACACAGCGTCATCGTGCCCCCATGGAGGCAATCGGGGTGAAGTGTCTTGCCCAAGGACACAACGCGGTTGCCGCAGGTGGGATTCGAACCGAGGACCTCTCGGCTTGCAGCCTGCACCTCTACCAACTGAGCCACCGCGCCCCCAAGAAACCACTAGAAGAACTTGAAAAATCAATTGACAAAATTATCGAAGAGAATAAAAATAGCAACATCATATTAGCAGGCGATTTCAACTGCCCAGATATAATATGGAAAAACTTGGCAATTAGAAAAGAAGCACCAGACCCGGAAGTACAAAAACAATTGATAGACATCACATCTCAAGCCGGTCTCACACAGATCCATGAAGAACCAACAAGGGAAAACGACATACTGGACCTGGTATTCACCACAAATCCATCACTAGTGAAGACATCATCAGTCATACCAGGCATATCTGACCATGCCATCATCATAACAGACACCGACATCAAACCATACTACCATAAGGTTAAGCCTCGGAAAGTCTATATCTGGTCAAAAGCAAATTGGGAGGAGATGAACAAGGACCTAGATAAACTGGAAACCATAACAAGAAGTAAAATACTTAACAACGCAAACATAAATGAAGTATGGCTCACGTTCAAACAACACCTATTTGCCAGCATGGATAAAAACATCCCATCCAAACATGTCCAATCCAACAACAGGCTACCATGGATAAATCACAAGATCAGGAAAATGCTTAAGAAAAAACAAAACCTGTACAACCAAGCAAAACGATCAAAAACCTGGTCAAACTATCGCCACCATCAAAAAACATGCAAGAGAGAAATCAGGAAAGCAGAATGGAACTATATAAACAATGTAATATCTGAAGGAATGAATAAAAACAACTCCAAACCCTTCTGGAAATACGTAAAATCAAGGAAACAAGACAACATCGGTGTGGCTCCACTCAAAAAACAGGGTCATCTGGTAAACAACAGCCAAGAGAAGGCTCAAATCCTACTAGATCAATTTGCATCAGTCTTCACAAGGGGAACAACTAAAACACTTCCAGATACAAAGACCAAAATTAAAGACCCAATCCAACAAATTACTATCAACAAATTACTATCAGAATAGAGGGTACGAAAAAATTGTTACAAAAGATCAACCCATCCAAAGCCTCGGGACCAGATAACATTCCGAATAGAATATTGAAACAATGCGCCGAACACCTAGCACCAATATTCACACAAATCTTCCAATTATCACTAGACAGCGGCACCCTACCAGAGGACTGGAGAAATGCAAACATCTCCTGCATCTTTAAAAAGGGGGACCGACACTCAGCCGAAAACTACAGACCGGTGTCACTTACATCAGTACCGTGTAAGCTACTAGAACATATCATATGTCGCCACATGCTTAAACATCTGGAAAAAAATAAGGTACTGACATCTCTAAACCACGGTTTCAGATCTGGATACTCGTGCGAAACCCAACTTGCAATCACAATCCACGACATGTTACAGTCATATGACAAAGGAAATCAGGTAGACATTGCGATTCTGGACTTCTCTAAAGCATTTGACACTGTCCCTCATGATCGACTCTTGCATAAAATCCACCAATATGGAATCCGAGGAAACATCCACAAATGGCTTACGTCGTTCCTTACGGAAAGAAAAATGCGAGTCCAACTAGAAGGCGAATACTCAAACAATGCACCAGTTGAATCCGGGGTCCCCCAAGGTACAGTGTTAGGACCTATACTCTTCTTGTGCCATATAAATGATCTACCAGATGCAGTCAACTCATCAGTCAGGTTGTTTGCAGATGACTGCCTCCTATACAGAGATATAAACAACCAAAATGATCATAATAAGCTACAAGAAGACCTCAAATCACTCGAAAAATGGGCAGCCGACTGGGGTATGCGATTCAACGCCAAGAAGTGCTATATACTAAGCCTCAAAAAGAAGAGGCATCAATTCTACAGCTTGAACAACCATATACTAGAGCATGTACCATCAAACCCATACCTCGGCTTACAAATACAAGAGGATCTTAAATGGAAAGAACATATCACCAATGTCTGCAACAAAGCAAGCTCCACACTAGGATTCCTCAGGCGCAACTTACAACACTGCCCTAGAGAATGCCGCAAGACCGCATATATAGCACTAGTTAGATCCATCATGGAATATGGCTCAATTATATGGGACCCCTATACACAAAATGAAATAAACAAACTAGAAGCTATACAAAGAAGAGGAGCAAGATTCATCACCAAGGATTACAAGTCAAGAGAAGAGGGATCCCTGACCAAAATGCTAAAAAATCTTGAACTACCACCACTACAAACTAGACGACAGCAACAACGGCTGATTTTCTACTTTAAAGTTGTTGAGGGGCAGGTACCGGCACTCCCTCCAGGGGATCTTATCAAATTCCAAAGGCAGAAAAGACAAATCAGAGCTACAAGATATGACAACTTCGACACAAAAAACATCATAGAAAACCAAGTGAGAAACAACAAAAGAACAGTATCGGTACCACCTAGTAGAACTGAACAATACAAACATTCACTGTTTGTACGCACAGCAATAGACTGGAACCATCTGGAAGACTCAGTTGTGTGCGTCAGTAAAACTGAGGACTTCAAATCTAAGCTCCTCAGCCAGCGCTACTAGACCTGCGCAGACAACCCCGTCACATAATAGCCCAAAGGGAATCTGTGACGTACCCATACAGATACAGATAGAAAGAAGTAAAGGTGTTTTTGTCAAAGTGGAAACTGGAAATCAACTACCACGACATATTCTGCATATTCTTTACTAGCAGGACGACCCTCCCCAGGACGGCCAGGTTAGTCCCACCCGCAAGACTGAAGATTTCTAGTTGCATTGCATATCAAGGGAGATGATCAAAGATTGAATTTCTAGCTGGACTGAGTCATTGAATCACACACTCCTCACCCAACGTAACGGTGAAAACTGACCAGAACTATCACGAAAAATCGCCATTCAAATTTTACAGTTTAAATTTTTGTCTAAAAATAGAGCTTATGATCTCTCACAGGAACGAGCTCATTGATTACTTCAGCTCCAGATTTAATTTGCTTAATATCGTCTGCAATTCTGGTCGGCAATGAGCCATGTTCGCCGTATAAAAACGGGGCAGTGCTCAGTTTTAGCGTAGCACGCCATCATGGCCACGCTTTCTAAGTAAAATATGCGTTATATATATTATCTTCAGATGCGGTCGGGCTCTTGAATTCTTTGGACTTTCCAGTCTCAATAGCCTCGCTTCGGTCGATGCACGGGGACGGAACAGAACATGTATAACATTAACCAAATTGTTTCGTTTCAATAGCTTCAGGCCGGTTACTGGCTCGCTATGAGTATACATATTTGAAATCATTCACTTGACGTTGAAGGGAGACACCCCTCCCCCCCCCCCCCCCCCCACACACACCCCCGCGCTCTGCTGTACAAGGGAAGAAGGTCGCTCCCATACGCATCCATGTTCCACCATCCCTGTCAACAGTAGGCCTATCATGATTATTCTGAAAGATTCATCGAGAGACGTCTGATACATCGATCTATTTCTTTTTTTTATTTTAAAAAAAAAGGTTTTAAAGAAGTTCCCATGGGAACCCCGTAGTGGAACAGTGCTTGTTTACTACTGTGAACAAGTTCTGCATTACTGGGAAAATGGGACCCAGAATCCACACCTGAGATAAAATTCCTCTAAAGGAGACAACAAAGGTATAAACGATTGGCTAAACTTGACTTCATACCTATGTTCGCAATGTAGCCAAAGATGCTGAAAGTGACCTTAAACACCAATAAATACATATTTTTCTGATTCCAATTATGCAAAACAGTATTTTAGTGGGTTTTACGGTACTATTCAGCCAATTGTCTTCGCACAATTTAAAGACAGCAGTTGGGGCGCGGTCGCTCAGTGGGTAGAGGTGCAGGCTGCAAGCTGAAAGATTCTCGGTTCGAATATCACCTGCGGCAACCGCGTTGTGTTTTGGGGGCAGGACACTTCACCCCCCATAGCCCTCGTGGGGGCACGGTGGCGTGGTGTACTAAGGCGTACTGCACGTCGATGGTGCCCTTGTCCTCAACAAATGCTAACCCTGCTTGTGTGGCGTTTGTATGTTGGGGAGCCAGGCAGTTGCTCGCCGATGCTCGGTGGTTCTCTCTGGGTTTTCCGGCTTCCTTCAACCGTAAAACTGTCCGACACGAGGTGGCCCTGGCTGTCAAAAGTGTCATTAAACCTCAATAAATAAATAAATAAATAAATAAATAAATAAATAAATAAATAAATAAATAAAGACAACAGTTTCTACTTTATAATTTACAATACGCTTGTTAGCGTGTGCGTTTGGTCCCTCAATTCCTCGAGACTATTAATCGAATCCCCACCAAACGTTTTGGCTCGTCCAAAGAGCCCAGTCCAGAAAGCGATACCGAGTGAGCGGTCTATACGAGAGGGATAAAGAGTAGAAGTGGGTGAAAATGGGATACAAATGGGCAGAAGATGATCAATTGGTGGGTTGTAAACCTGATTTGTCCCGTCTGTGATGGCTCTTGTCCCGACTCACTAATATTCCAAGTACACCCTCAAGGTATGTTTTGATGATGTACTATAAGTTACAGAACGTTTACTTGCCAGGTATGGCGTCACGTGAGGCGAAGTGAGATTAATATTGATCGCGCCGAGCCTCACATGATGCCATGCCTGGCAAGTAAACGTCCTGTAATGTATTTATCGTGCCACCAAACGAATTAAATAATAAATTAAAAGAACGGAGTCGCTTCATTTTGAATATTTATTAGGAAACTGTATTTTATTTGCACGAAATAGCTGAAAACCTGAGGTGGGAAAATCAGTTCGAAAACAAAATGGCGCCCAGCAGAAATGGGGGGTGGGAGGGGGTGGGGGTGGTGGTGGGTAGGGGGTGTATGGGCTCATACACGGCCACTGGCAGTGTATGGCCCAAGCCTGAAAATAAGCAATCTGTTATTTGAAGAATGAGGTCCCCAGAGGGTGAATTTGCTGATGCTATCTCATGCAGTGTGCCAATTTATCCTCTAAGCACCTCTTGCTAGTCAGACCTTGATTCAGACTGAGGTCCACAGAGGGTAGTATCACCAAATCTACTCTTTGGTGTCCTCATTCTGCAGATGACAGTCTGCTTATTTTCAGGCTTGGTATGGACTCAATCCGATAGCCGGTTCCCCATTGAATAACCTTATATCGCAAAGTCCATCGATGCTATTAGAGCACGTTGATTGATCAAATTAAATAGGTGGCACGATAAAGATGAAAAATTATTGGAGATTGTAGTTGAAAAAACTCAAGACTTCTTGGGAATTTATTAGTGAATAAATAAAATATACATGTAGTAGTCGTGGCGCAACTTTTTATTTAATAAACAAGTAAGGTACCGGCACTACAAATTGATCATGCTGGGGGCCCAAAAGTCCGAATCGGGTACTACAGACCTCCATTTGTTTGACCGTCTGTGTGTGACACAAGTCCCAGTATCAAATCTAGTCTTTTAAGAAAGAGAATGATTACTAGTAAGAGAAAATTGATATATTAGACTCCAAACCTGACGAAACTGTCCCGACTGGAAAAATTATAGGGGAGTGGGGCACATCCTTTAATCCTCCTTAACGACGCCCCTGCAAATAAGAGTGAAAAAACGCCTATTTTTTGTTTGTTCCCTAACTTCTCCCACACCATCGACCAAATCATCAACAAACACAAAACTTGGCATGACATTGTGTACTCGCCTTATTCCAGAGAGTGTCGGTGTCATTGGGATTTTCATACACGAAGGATAAGAGGGAGGGATGGTGGTGTAAAATATCTTTGATTACCCCCTTGGCTTGAAATGGATTTCTTTTCTGTCTTTGGGCGGGTGACCAGCAAGTGTAAATAAATAACCTGGACTTGAAATTATCCTTTTTCTTCTAAAATGGAGCACAAGCTTCCTCATAGGACATTGATTCTCTGCTAAAGTGCCTATTAACCCTTTCCCTAACGTAACGGCCAAAACCGGTCAGCGCTATTCTCAAAAATCACCAATTAATTTTCATTATTTTTTTCATTTTTGTCTCAAAAACATAGGTTATGACCCCTCGTTGGAACGAGCTCGTCGAGCTCGTTCCAACGAGGGGTCATAACCTATGTTTTTGAGACAAAAAATGAAAAAAATTAGTTATTCAAGAATTATTTTTGCAAGTGTCGTCTGCTTTTCAGGTTAGGTAAAGGGTTAAAGAATGGTGCTATGAAAAAAATGAAGTTCATACTCTATCGGTTTTAATTACTCGAACACAAAATCTAATATCTGGGGCTTCGGGATTAGCCAGTGGGTGACCCAAACAGCACACATACCCTAATCTAAGGTTGTTTTAAATAGACCCTAGTGAAATCGACTGTGTCAGATACGTTAACTAGCATGCTTTCTGTTTCAATGATAAGAAATACTTTTCAAAGAGAGGAAATATTATTTTTCCATTGGACACGTCTATCACTTGATAGTTTTACCCTTGAAGGGTTTGTATTAAGTAATAATATAGTTCACTCATATACTGTCGTCTGCTTTCACAAAAAGGCGCGCTCTTCAAATACCAAGTATTGAGCACTTGGGGCAAAACGGGACAAGCAGTTTGGGGCAAAACGGACCATGTCCCGTTATGCCCCGTACATAATTTGAAGGGGGTATCATAATTTTAGTGATGTGAATGGAGAACACCGAGACTTATGTTTAAATTTGTGTGTCCGCGCGAGGGTGTGTATGTGTGTGGGTGGGTGGGGTGGGGGGGGGGGGTAAACTTGTGATGCAAACTCAGATTCAGTATCTGTGAATGATTGAACTATTGAATGTCAGAACAACTGTAATGTAAAACTTTAATAACTTATTTAAATTAGAAAATAGATGCGTCTTGGGAAGAAAATGAGATTCACTGAATAACGAAGCTCTCCGAGCACCCTCCCCCCTCTCCGTAGGTCGATCCGGGCGCACCGACGTGCCACACAATATTTTTTGGTAACTCAAAATCAGTCCCACAATCAGTCCCACAAAAATTAATAAATCACACTATTATCGCTTAAACTGTTTAATCGACATTATTTTTCAATGCTGTCGGCGCGGAGGGGGAGGGGGGGGGGGGCGGGAGGAGGGGGGGGGGGTTGGGGGGTCAGCCGTAAAATATACACTATATTAATATAAACACCAATTTCGATGCCACATCCACTAAAATGAGAACAGAAAAATAACTTTCAAAGCAAATAAAACCTATATCTTACAACCATCATGTTCTTAAGTGACCACTAAAGACATGACGATGTCCCGAAGTCTTTTTTCAGTGAAATAATGTGAAAAAAGTGGATTTGAAAAAATGGTTAGTAGTATAGGTACTTCTAATATGAACACACTTAATATGCACATCCACCCTTTGTTCGCTTTGTTCACTGAACAATGAAGCCATTGTTCACCCCATTGTGCTGGACCTCATCCATTCCATTGTCTAGCCCATCCATTCCATTGTCTAGCCCATCCATTCTATTGTTGAAAGTGGGTTTACTATTAAAAGGATATTGTAGGTCATCCATTCTATTATTGATAGGAGCTTTGAAAATTGTTATGAATAATGAAATGCTAATCTCTTTGTTACTATGTTTGTAACTTTCTATTATTAGACTGTAGTATTCACATTCATTCTTACTAGGTCAGTCAATGCTTTTGAAACTCATCTATTCTATTGAATTGGCATTATAAATGTGCGTAAATATAGAAGTTAATTGAATGGATGAGTTTCAAAATACTGTGAATGAAATGGTAAAACACACTTTGAATATTGTTTTGGGAATTGATGAGGTAGTGATCTGGGCTTATGAAAAATATCAGCGGAAAATGTATGAAACGTATATTTTTTATTTGTAAAAGAAAATAATCATAATAGCTGTTCCTCTAAATATTGGTCCTCTACATCTGTTTTTGCTGCTATTCAGTACATCTGCAAATAAAAAATAAGGAATAAAACATTAAACTATGGCACAAGTCGAAATTGACAATATGTTAGGGAATCTTGATGAAGAGCATACTATTGATTTTGACTGTAATAAAGGGATCGTTATACAGATTAGCGAAAAAGTGAAAATAATAATTGAGCGACGTTCTATTTTTATAGAAAAAGGTTGCACGAAGATTCGATTGGATGATGATTTATGGAGCAAAATATGTGACTGTAAATTAAGTGTTTTATATTTACGATCATACATTTCTTGAAATTATTATCAAGAAGATGACTTAAAACCAAACTTGAAGTTTTTTCAAATAATAGAAGATTTGTTATCCTTCCACTCAGATTGTGTAGACGAGGAAATTGACAAATTATCTGAAAAGGGCTGCTATGGATGTATTTTGGACAAAAATAGTGAAAGTGATCATCAGTGTTTAATGTGGACAGTTTCTGAGAAAATTATACATTATTTTGATTTTGCATATGATAATGTGGACAGAAACTTAATTATTCAACTTTTTATGTTAGATCAGATGTGGAACAATTGTGATATTTATACTGAGATTTTCTTTAAAAATTTACTCCTCAGTTCGGAATGGAAGGGGAATATAATATTTACCTCAAATTGGAGAGAGAAAGTGAAGATCTTGGTAATGAAAAAGAAATGATATGAAAATGTCCAGAAGTGAAAAGAATGAAAAATATTTAGAGACATATTATTTTGATTTGAATAAGCCTGCAGCTTTTACTGGAACAGAAAAGTTGTACAGAGTCTTAAAACATCAGGATGGGCTTAACATTTCAAGGAAGTTTTTGCAAAGGTGGTTAAATGACCAGGACAGCCATAGTTTGCAGAGGCAAGTTAATAGGAAATTTAAAAGACTGAAAATGGTTGTATCAGGTATTGACGATTTATGGGATATGGATTTGTTATCAGTTCAAAATTTAAAACAATACAATAATGGTTTTCAATATTTGTTGGTTGTTATTGATGTGTTTTCTAAGTATCTTTGGTGTCAGCCTATCAAGAATAAAACTGCAAAGGCTGTAATGAATGCATTGGAAATAATTTTAAAGAACACTGATAGGAAGCCCAGAAAAATTCGAGTAGATCAAGGTTTGGAATTCAGTAACAAATTGGTTGAAGGCTTCCTTAAAAATCAACAAATTAAATTATTTACCACTCAAAATGAAGTTAAAGCCTCTGTGGCTGAAAGGGTGAATAAGACAATTAAAGGAATAATGTACAAGTACTTCACGAAATTTAGAACATATAGGTATGTCAACATTTTACAAGATATTGTTAATGTCTACAATAGTACCCCTCACAGATCACTTAACTACATATCTCCAGAGGAGGTTAATAAGAAAAATGAGGCGAATATATGGGCTTCAAAATATTTGAACAGAAAGCCAGTTGTGAAAAGGGTTAAATTCAAGTTCAAGTTAAATGATTTTGTGAGAATTTCATTTCTAAAACATCCATTTCGCAGATCTTATCATCAGCAATGGAGTGGTGAACTGTTTAAAATTAGTCAAAGGTTTATAAAACAAAGTATTCCATTATACAAATTAGTTGACTTTAAGGACGAGGTCATTAGAGGGTGGTTTTATGAGCAAGAACTTCAAAAGGTCAATCAAACTGAAGATTCTTTGTGGATAATTCAGAAGAAAATTAGGAAAAGGAAACGCAATGGTAAAACTGAATGGCTAGTGAAATTTGATGGATGGCCTTCCAAATTTAATGAATGGATAGAGGAAAGTGAAATTAAAAATATTAAAAGTGATTGATATGGATAGATATGTGTTCTGTCAGAGTGATAAATATAAACAGTATTTTTTGGACAATAAGCCTTGTAGGTTCAGAATACATTTGAACAAACCATTAGTGTTTACTTCATCAGTCAAAGTGGGACTTTTAAAGTTTAAATACCTTGGGAAAATTGATAATAAAACACTGGCAAATAATAATCAGCTATTCGTGTATACAAGTTTGGTCTATGATTCAGTTGTAAATGGGGAAGAAAAGCCAATATTAGGAAGAGTATTCTCCAACAGGTTTCGAGTATTTAATATCACAAACAATCTAATACCTTACATGCCAGTAAAAGTACACGAAACTTCTCAAATAGAAATATATATATTAAATGAATTTGACATGTTTGCATCATTCTTGAAAGAACCAGTCTCGCTGACACTCCATTTTAAATATGAGTGATAAATTATATGTCCCAAATCCACAAAAATGGATTGAACACTACAGTAGAATGCAGAAAGGTGAAAGGTTTTTTTCACATGTGAACAACAACAAAATGATACCTTTGAAAGTGGAAGTGAAAGAAGATAATGGATCTCATAAACCACTGTCATTAAAATTGGTATCTCCCATTCAACAAACAGTAGAACAAGCTAAAGATGAAATTAAGAGGGGTGAGAAATCAAAGCCAAAGACCAGACAAATGAACCGACATAAAAAGAGAAAGGCAAAAAAACCGGCAAGCCAAGGATGTATAAAAAGCCAAGGAAGAAGAAAAGAAACAGTAACAAATACGAGAGATCTAAGCATAAGGTTGTTAGAAGAAAGTTTTCTAGAAAAAGGGATACCCTAAGAGATATATTTTCTGAAGATGGCAATGTTGGATAAACAGGTGTTTAAGGAGGCGCAACCACAACAATTATCTTTGTTTGAGATTCCCCCAACTCAAACAGCCGTGGAGCAAATATATTATCAAGAATACAGACCTATTTCTCAAATATCTGGTGATTCGCCAGTGGAATTCAACATTTCTAGTCAAAATGGATTAGATTACTTGGATTTAAAAAACTCAAGATTGTATGTCAAACTTAGAATAAAAAGACATGGAGGCACTAGTTTATTACCCACTGAAAAGGTCGCTCCTATTAACCTTTTATTACAATCATTATGGTCTCAGACGGATGTCACATTACAAGGCAATATGGTAGTTCCAGGAAATCCTCATTATGCATACAAGGCATATGTACAGTCGATTCTAAACAGCAGTGCGGATTCAATGAGTTCTCAGTTACAAAGTCAACTTTTTTTTAGAGATACTGCAGGATCTATGGATGAAGCTGATCCAAAGTTGAGGAACTCAGCATTATATGAGAGACAGAAATTTATTCAAAACAGTCAGTCATTGGAATTGGAAGGACCTTTATATCATGATTTATTCCAAATGAACAGATATATTTTAAACCAGGTGAATGTTCAAATCAGATTGTTTAGAAACAGGTCCAGCTTTTGTTTAATGTCTAAAGAAGTTAATCCGGATTATGATCTAGTAATTGAGGATATTGTATTCAAAGCTTGCAAAGTTAGAGTTAATCCTGCTGTTATCTATGGCCAGGCAGAAATTTTGAAAACAAAGAATGCTAAGTATCCATTTGTAAAAACTGATATAAAGATGGCCTCAATATCCAAGGGTCAAAGAAGTTTTGTGTGGGGTAACATTTTTCAGTCAATGAAGCCAACTAAAATGGTTGTGGGTCTAGTTTCTAGCAATGCAGTATCTGGATCATACACTCTGAACCCATACAATTTCCAAAATTTTAGGGCTGGTCAAATAACTCTTTTGTCAGATGGTTCACCTGTTGATAGATCGCCATTTAGAATGAAATATTTGGCAAGTAGTCATGGATATGGTGATAATTTTATATCTGCTTTTATTAATTTGTTCAAAGCCAATGGTCATTGGACTCAGAAATTTGGGAATGAAATAGATTTATTGGATTATTCCAGGGGCTATTCACTGTATTGTTTCAATTTGGAACCACTGTTTCCAAATGTTGATTATACGAATTTAGTGAAAACAGCTAATGTTCGAATAGATATAAAATTTGATGAGGCTTTATCAGAAACAGTGACTTGCTTAGTATATGCTGAGTTTCCTGGGTATTTTGAAATATCTCAGAACAGAGAAATAATTTTTTGAGAGATTTAAAAAAGGGTGATCAAGAGAAATCTTTATTTGTTTTCAAGAATGTCCAATGATAAGATGACAGAATGGTGGAAGAAAGAAAGTCTAACACCTTTCCAGTCACCTACAAATATTCTAATTGTCGGTCCAACACAGAGTGGGAAGAGTTACTTCATGAAAACAGTTATCAAGAATTTGGATGGCATGTTTACAAATAAAATAAGCAGAGTGTATCTTTGTTATAGTGCCTGGCAACCTCTGTATCAAGAAATGCCTGAACAGATAATATTCCATAAAGGAGTACCCACTCGAGAGGTAATGGATGAATGGTTTCAAGAGGATCCAAAAGTTCATAAATTATGTATTTTAGATGATTTATTAAGTGATGTTGCTAATAATCTTGATATACTCAATTTATTTACCATAACATGTCATCATTCAAATGTTAATGTGATGTTTCTGTCTCAAAATATTTTTCCAAAAGGGAAATATATTCGAACGATATCTTTAAATTGCCATTATATAATTTTATTCAAAAATTTCAGAGATTCTCAACAGGTGTATTCCCTAGGTAGACAAATTTTTCCTAACAATGTAAATTTTTTCATTAAAGCTTATGATTTAGCAACAGCTAATCAATTCGGTTACCTTGTAATTGATATACACCCCAAAACTGATAAAAGGTATCAGTTAAGAACAAATATTTTCCCAGGGGAAGACGTGTTAGTGTATTCAAATAAATAGGCATCAAAATGAAAAGAAAATTAGCCATTCTCAGCCTCATGAAGGAAGCAAATCAAAATCAACGAAACATTTTATATGACACTTTATCAAAAGAACAGTTGAATTTAATTATTGAATGTATCTTCAATGTTCTGCAAGGGACAATTGATTTGATGAAGCGGAAAGTTAAGAAGTTACGTGTTTATAAGAAATATCTTAGACTTCTGATTCAGAAAAGGTTGTCACTCCAAAAAAGAAAGCAGTTGCTGAAGAAATGCAATAAAATAATACCATTAATTTTGAGTGAGGTATTGAAGTATTTTAATAATGGCAAAGGAACTAATTCTAATTCCAAAGAGGAAATATGACCAATTACTTCATAAAGAAGGAAATTTAGATGACTGTGAAACAAATGCGATGCAGATAAATCAATTAGCTGAAGGCACAGAGGAAAAAGATACAACAGAAGATAATGGAGAAACTGCTCAGAACAGAAAAGAGAGAAGCAACCAACAACATTTCATACCTAAATCTGCAACAGAATCAGATAATGAATCACATAAGGATCCTTATTCCTAGCCTAAGTCTGAAACAGAGTCAAATAACGAATCTCAAATTCATTTTCCAAAGAAGAAAGTTTTCTACATTAACCGAAAGTCCACACAAAGGGCAGAAGTTCACAGAAGAAGAAAATGGAAAAAATGGTTTCAATAAAAAATATTCAAATGACTTCTATGCTCTCAATGGTATGTAAATGACTATTCACTCTTCATGGCAAAAACTCAACTGTGTTGAATTCAGAGTGAGGCTACAATCATTTCAATATCCATTCTTGGTATAAAAGGTAGAACAGTTGCAAACAGTCCAGGCAGATCTGAAATTTGAAATACAGAATGGCTGACAGTTTTGATAAAGTGTTAGATGACCTTGCTAAGGGTATACATCCATCTTTTGTGCAGGACTTGCAATCCATGACAGATGATGATTTTCTTAACCTGTTGGAAACCTATAAATCTGACAGGTCAAACTCAGTGACTCGCAATTCACGCAAAAGTATGAACTCAAAATATAAGTGCCCTAGTTGTAATAGGGAATATGCGAATGTTTACAGCCTCAATAAACATAAAAAAAAACATGAGGGAAAAAGTTATCAGTGTGAGCTGTGTGGAAAGACCTTTAAATCACCAGAAACTCTTCAACAGCACAAGAAAAATGTTCACAAACTATTTAAAAGGAGAGGTTCAATCTTAAATATTACTGAGACAATTAACAAAAAGGGTATATTTAATTTACGAGATCAGCGAGAATCTGAAAATGTACAGCCATCCAAAGGAGATTCAGCAATTGATCCATCATCTTCTCAAGGAACAGAGGCTATACCTGTATCTCAAACTGCCATGAATGGAAATATGAAAAGGTACATTATCATTCCCAAAACAGAGAGTGAAAAGGGGGATTTACTGATTTTTTTTGGTAATTATTTTGAACGAATTAAAAAAATTGTACAAGATAACCTAACAGAACACAGAGGATTGAAATGGTATTTAAATACAAAGGTAACTCTATTTAAAGAGAAAATTGATCAAGAGGTCACAGAGGTATCATCTCATTTCAGAAGTAAAACGTACATTACACTGAACTCTCATGAACTTAAAGACTCAGACTTTAATGAATGTTTTCATAAAATGTTCGAATCATTTAATGCTTTTATACAAATGGTAGTGGCTGGAGAATCAAGTTCATAACTGAGATGGAAATCAATGTGAGTAAATATTACCCAATCTCATCATCCTCGTATATTCCTACCCCACAAAAATTACGTAACACAATGTCTATTGTTAATGTAAAAAATGATGATGACCTTTGTTTTGTCTGGTCAGTTTTGGCATCCATGTATCCTGTTAATGCAAATCCTGATCGGGTGAGCAAATATATTCCTCATTTTCACACTCTAAATTTGGTTGGGATTAAATTTCCATTTATGCTTAGCCACGTCACATTATTTGAAAGACAAAATAATATATCAGTTAATATTTTTGGTTTTGAGAAGGGCGAGGTATTTCCATTATATATTACTAAAATGAAGTTTGACACTATTAGTCATCTTGCCAATCTCCTATTGTTAAGAGAAGGTGAGAGATCACATTATGTGTGCATACGAAATTTAGACCGTTTCTTATATCACATCAAGTCTAAAAAAACTGGCTCTAGACATTACTTCTGTTGTCCTTATTGTCTACATGGATTCACAAGGGATGAGTTACGTGAAAAACATATACCAGAATGTCAAGTTCATGGGATTCAAAAAACAACTTTACCAAAGATCGGAGACAATATATTAACCTTTAAGGATTTTTATAAACAAAAACCAATACCATTTATTCTATATTGTGATTTTGAATGTATTAATCAAAAGATAACAGATGGTCAAACAAAATTAAATAGCTCTTCAACCATACCTTATTCTAAGTTAAAGCCTTACAGTTATGGAATTAAACGAGTATGTTTTTTTGATGCCAATCTTACAAAACCGACCTACATATACAAGTCAACTGATAATCTTATTGAACATTTTATTGACACTCTAATTAAGGAGCATGAAGAAATTACAAAGATATTAGATCAAATTAAACCCTTGGCCATGACCAATGTACAGAGGGTTGCATTTAATAATGCAAATGAGTGCTATGTTTGTCATAAACCCTTTTATTTGAATAATAAAAAAACAAGAGACCATTGTCATTTGACTGGAACATTCTTAGGAGCGGCATGTAATAGATGTAATTTACAAATGAAAAATCGAACATTCACACCTGTGGTTTTTCATAACTTGAGAAATTTTGATGCTCATATTATTTGTCAGTCATTGGGTAAATTCAAAGATGAAGAAATTACATGTATTCCAAACAATATGGAATGTTACATATCTTTCAGCCTTGGGAGACTAAGATTTATAGATTCCTATCAGTTTTTAAGTGCCTCTCTTGATACACTTGTCACAAATTTATCTGCTTCACAGGGTAATGAATTTCAACTTTTAGAAAATGAAGGCTTTTCTGTTGAACAATGTGAGCTACTGAAACGCAAAGGTGTGTATCCATATGATTATATGGATTCAGTTAATGTTTTTGAGGAATGCAAATTACCAGATAAAATTTTCTTTTATAATAAATTAAGTGAAAAGCACATCAGTAATGAGGATTATCAACATGCACAAACAATTTGGGAGGTATTCAAAATGTCTAAAATGAGTGATTACCATGATCTGTATTTAAAAAGTGATGTGTGTCTCTTAGCTTGTGTATTTGAACAGTTTAGAAAATTATGTATACAAAACTATGAACTAGATCCAGCTCATTTCTTCACCCTGCCAGGTTTAAGTTGGTCAGCCATGTTAAAAAAAACTGATGTATCACTAGAGTTACTCACAGATCCAGATCACTATCTTTTTTTCGAAAAGCGTGATCGGGGAGGGATATGTTCAATTTTCAAACGATATTCTAAGGCCAACAACCCCTACATCCCCGAAACATTTGATCCAAATATCCCCAGGACTTTTATTCTGAGTTTAGATGCAAATAATCTGTATGGGTATGCCATGCAACAATATTTACCTTTTGGGGGTTTCAGAATGTTGGAACAAAATGAAATTGCCTCACTCAATATTATGGACATGGATCCTGAGGCAAGTATTGGCTATGTTTTGGAAGTTGATCTTGAATATCCCCAACAGTTACATGATGGGCATAATGATTACCCACTTGCAGTTGAACGATGGCAGTGCAAGTATTTAGACTTATCATCATATTCCCAGCGAATCTGGGAGAGATTTTTTCAAAATAAATCTAATCAAATTTCTGAAAAGTTAGTGCCAACTCTTATGGATAAAACAAAGTATATAGTACACTACAGAAATCTACAGCAGTATTTGAAATTGGGTATGAAATTAACTCATATTCACAGAGCCATTCGTTTTGATCAGAAAGCATGGCTTAAACCTTATATAGATTACAATACAACAAAAAGAGCTGAATCAGTAAATGATTTTGATAAAAGTTTTTTTAAGTTGATGAACAATTCAATCTATGGAAAATGTCTCGAAAATCTCAGACAAAGGCGACGGATAAAACTAATACATCAGGAAGAGAAACTTTTAAGGTATATTGCAAAACCATCTTTTGAAAGGTATAAAATATTCAGTGAAGATTTAGTTGCTGCGGAGTGTAAAATAGTTAACTTGGTGCTTGACAGACCTGTTTACACAGGTTTTTGTATACTAGATTTATCTAAAGAGTTAATGTTTAATTTCCACTATAACTATATCAGAAATAAGTATGGAGCAAATGCTAGTTTACTGTACACAGACACTGACAGTCTAACTTATGGGATTCAAACAAATGACGTCTATGATGACATTAAACAGGATTTACATAAGTCTGATACAAGTAAATATCCAAAAACACACAAATGTTTCAGCAACAGAAATAAGGCTGTTGTGGGGTTAATGAAAGATGAGACAGATGGCATTCCCATTTCGGAATTTGTAGGGTTAAGACCCAAACTTTATGCCTATAAATATGGAGATATTGAAAAGCTCCGAGCAAAAGGGGTTCAAAATTCAACAAACAAACTAAAATTTGCTTTTTACAAAGATTGTCTATTTGGAGATGACAGTTCCATAATGTACTGTCAGTCCAATCGCATTCTCAGTAAAAATCATGAACTGTACTGCTCAAGTGTAAACAAATTAGCTCTAAGTAAATTTGATGACAAAAGATTTATTTTGTCTGATGGTGTGATTACACTAGCATTTGGACACTATAGAATTAAGAACAATTCATGATATATTGTTTTTACAATTCAGAAAGCTCATTATCCTATTGATCCAACTGCAATTTCACCGGTATTTCAATACCAATCATGATAGTTGTATTTTTGCTCAGCTGATGTTGATGTATACCATGAATGTAGGATTATTTAGGTTTAATTTGATACCGTCATTGATAATATAATAACTATAATATTGATTACATCTTGCTGACTTTCTTATTTACTGTGTTAATAATTGTTTTTGTTTGTAATGTTGTAAACTATATGATAATGGCATTGGATGCTTCTAATTGTTCATTAAGAATATGATAATAAATCTTACATAATCAATACATACCTTGTTATTATGTGTTTTCATCTCTAAAAAAAGTCATCTGAATCAGTATCCTCAAACAATTTTTTCAGTTTGCGCTTTTTACCCTGTAAATATGAAATAATGATTTATTAAATCTTCTCGATTACATTTCAATTTTTTTTATAACAGTTACAAGAACAATAGACTGAACACTTAATTTGGAAATAGAGCTATGTATTCAATTTCCAAAATTAAGTGTGCAGTCTGTTATCTTGTATTTAAGGGCTTACATAGCTCTCAATCTATTATTATTATTATTATTAATATTATTATCGTTTAAGGTCACATATTTATGCACATTGCTAATCGTAACTGAAGCCAGAGTAACCGGAGAGCAGCGACGAGAAGCTGTCAGCTCTTCAACATTCTAATTCTGTGCAAGCTCCACTTGAAGGGTCACAGTAGTTGAAGACATGTTCACCATACTACACGGCATCATCGTGCCTCTCGTGTAGACAACTTGGATAAAGGGCCTTGCCCAAGGACACAATGCGATTCGTACCGGACAGGGGGGGGGGGGGGGGGGGGGTTAACTCGGGACCTTCAGCATGGAAGTCCAACTGTCTACCACTGAGCCACCGCGCTCCCAGCTCTTAATCAAATAGATATCATAGATATCTCACTGCATTGTATGCATAGAGTACAAAGTGTTAGGATTGCTGAATGGTTAATCCAGATATCGAATGGTATCACTAACATTGGTTACAATGATTAAATTGTTGTATTGTTGTAGATTAAATGATTGTGATTCAACCTACATTTTAAAAATCTTAATAATATGCACACTTCTGTGAGAGAGGTTGAAAGAGGGAGGGGTGGTGCGGCATGTGGGTGGGTGGGGGGGATTTGTCTGGGTGTGGTGTTGGGGAGGGGGATATTAATTCCAAAATTGGTTTATAACTACCTTGTTGCAGCTAAATACTTCCGAACCATTGTCATCGTTCTGAAATAAAAATTAATGTAATCGTCAACCAAGAAAATTTTAGCTTGTCTCTTTATAAAAACTCACCTTGAATGAACATTTACAATTTTTTTTCAGCCTAAAAACAGCACATTTGTTGCTACTCGGTTAATGTTTCCAAGCTACCACTCAAGACATTTAAGATCTGAGCCCCATTACGTATATTGAATGGTTCATCTAATTAAATAAATCAAGCTCCAAAGGTTCACTCAACCAATCAGAAATTTAAAAAATGTATATAAATAAGACATTTAATGTTATCATTCGATAGCTTATCAGTATTGTCTTAATTACCTTTCCAGTTTTCTTCTTTTCCACAATCACCTCTCTCTTATTGGCAACATCGTCCACAATCAAAGGCTGAAACAAGATATTGGATTAATATGATTAAATATTATTATCTGAACATGGTCATAAATCATGATGTTTCAGTAAATCTAGTACAGCAGCATGTGTGCGCGTGTGCCAGGAAGGTGGTGGGGTGGGGGGTGGGGGGGGGGGGGTGATTAACAACTTTTACCATTTACCCCTTTTACCCTTACACGCCCTTGTGAACACATCCTCTCGTGTCCCTTTTGGAGATTTCAAAGGTTGGAACACTGATTTCAATAACCCGTAACCTATTTCTCTCCTTGGTTACATCCATGTCCTTGGAAACTTAGAATGGAGCATTGAATAGTAACCACATACCCCCTACACTCAGTCCCTCATTTACGTAAACCCCTCCTCACTCGATGCCCATTTCGCCATACAGAAGGTTGGGACACTGCATTCTATACACTATTAACCCCCTCTCACAAACGCACAAGAAACCATAAGATGGTTGTATTAAGAAGAAGGAAAAGTGAAGAAATATTTATACAATGCTACACTACCTCTTTGCGAGTCCAACACGTTTCTTCTCCCTCATTTTCTGACAGAATTATTGTTTCCATCGTTCCAATTTCAGAGGCCTGTGGATTAAATAACAAACAGTTAATGCAAAACACGATATGTTGCATATGTATTAATTAGAGATGTCTATTGATTAAATCTGTTCAATTTTGTTACACAGTCTGTCCACGCACTCTATGTCCATGTTTGCTAATTATCACACCCATCAAGGGAAACAGTCTTGGGTCGCTCATTACCTGTAAAACCTTTCACGATGACAGACGCTCGGATGATGATGCTCTTCTATTCATTATTTGTATGCACTTTGTTTCTTCAAATGGACTGTGTTTTTCGCATAAAGGATGAGTGTAATCTTGACAAATTGCCAGAACTCTTAACTTGTAGAGCCTTAGATAAAATTTCAATGGATGGAACAATGGATGTGTCAATCATTCATTTCATTGGTGTGACTGAAATTGGAGATTTGTATCCAGAGCAGTTTGTAAATTTAGGACAGTTTTACCTAGAGGAAGGAGATGTTGATTGCAATTCAGGAGTCATCGTAAAATTTTTAAGAACGGGAGTGGAAGTTTTCATCGATTATGAACTATGTCCCAAGGTAAATAACTTTATATATCATAACCGAAATCACAAATGAAAACTATAATTTTTCCTGTGCAAGTAGCAGTAGGCTTCAGAATGTTGTAATCTTGCTGTTCATTCAATACCTAATTTAAGTTTTAAGACTTGAGGATCCTATATGGATAACTGATTCTTTCCTGTATTGACGTGAATCAAATGTTTTCAACAATAAAAAAAGACAGTTCACCAGAATATAAATTTTTTAAAATAGACACTACGCCGGATTTTTTTTTCTCCAAAAAAAAATGATAAAAAGTGTAACCTTTTCGCCTTCCGTCCACTTTTCAACTGGTAATTCTTTACAGAGCATTCAGTTCCAGATACTTTTCACATGTTTTTATTTGTTCTTCACTCAACTGCACCAAAAATCCAAAAACGACCGTAAATGATTCAGTAATTTATGTTTATCAACTTATAATTCATTTGGTTTTTCCAGGCCTTAGTCCCTCATGGCTTGTTCAACATAAGATAAACAATTCTTACATCTTATGATAAAATACCGGATATGCTTTTACTGTTTTCTGATATCTGCAATGATGTTATTTCGATATAAGAACAATAAATAACTTGTTTTGTTCTTATAATTTTGCACCAAAAAAACACAAGGAATTAACCTTGGCCACTTCGCCGGACAAAAAATAATAGAGACAAATGATTTTGGTGAACTGTTCGATATTTCCGTCGAATAGTGTTCAAAGTTTCTGCGGAAAATTCCTGCTTTTTTTTTTGGCGATCTGTCCATTTTTTCATTCCGGAAAATGTACTTCAGCGAAGGTCCAGTCCCCCATGTGTTAATGAAGGTATGTCCATGGGGACACACCTACACCGTCCTCAACAATTTTACTCAAACCGGCTGTTAAATGGAAGCAAAACCGCAAGTGTTAAACCTAAAAATAATTATTTTGTTCTTCAAGTATTCAAAACTGAACGTTAATTATTCATATCTTACATAGCGACAATTTACAATACCATTTTATTACCAAATATCGATATTTTCTCAACATCTGGTAGTAAAATAATATTTATAATATCGCTCCAAGAAGCTTTATTTAAAATTAATCATATCAATCTTCTTGTTTAACACATAGACCTAATGTGTTCAAGTTGCACAGAGGACGGTCCGGGCTAAATATTACGGTAGGTTTTGGGTAAAATTGCAGAGGATAGTTTTGGGTATAATTCTGTCCATGTTCTTCTTTCCGCCCCGTAAATTCTTGGATACCGGTCTCAGCAAAAAATGTGGCGGACGTATAGGGTAAAATTCGAAAAGATTGGTTGGATAAATGTAGATGTCGGTTGGGTTAAATGTTACAAAGTCAGTTTGGGTGTATTCGTTTCTTCTTTCCGCCCCGTAAATTCTTGGATACCGGTCTCAGCAAAAAATGTGGCGGGCATATAGGGTAAAATTCGAAAAGATCGGTTGGATAAATGTAGATGTCAGTTGGGTTAAATGTTACAAAGTCGGTTTGGGTGTATTCAATCATATTCATCATTAACAACTAATAATAACTGATACTCTTTCTTTTTTATCTAGAGTAATTGTACCAGTGAATACAATGTGGGATTTTTACGAAAATACGTTTTCAAGTTATAATCCGATTTCATCCCGTTTAAGAATAACGGACACTAAGCAAGCGAAGTGACTCCATTGTCATAAATGTCAAATCACAAGAATAAAAAAATAAAAAAAAAAAATAACTGAAATATTCATTCGAAACATTTTCCAATGAAGTACAGACCAAATGCATTGCATTGTTAAGATGAAATGATTGTCAACAATGGCGAACAATTGTCAGACGACTTTGACATCTCTGATTAGATGCACTCAGAGATGTCAAAGTCGTCTGACAATCACATAATTTACTCAAATTATGTGAAAGACATAATTTCACTAAGTTTCTGAACATTGCTCATTCAATCATTAAGTCAAAGATACTGTTTATGAAACATATCATTCAGTTAAAAAGAGTAGCTGCTTATCTTTCATTACCACTACTACATGACTTTCGGTTAAATCTTTTTTTTTCGTGTATTCTACAAGGGTAACGATTAACGCTTAATTGGGCCGAAGTTGTAAACTCTTCAATCATTTCTTTTTAAATGAATGTCTTAATTTTATATTTTGAACAGATACATCCTATTACTTCTACTACTACAAAAACCATATCTCAAACAAATTTAGATAGATCATCATCATCATCATCATCATCATCATCATCATCATCATCATCATCAACTTCTTCACAGACCTCATTATCATCACATATAAGTGATGACATTCTGAAATCTGATACCTCAACACAGTCAGAGCCAGCAAAGAAAATAACCTCAGAGGAACTGTCAGTGGAGTTCACAACCTCAAAATTACCAGCTGATAATAATCATACTGATTTAAATTCATCTGCATTTCATGGTAAGTGTACTCATAATCAGGGGGATTCTTCCAAGAAACTCGGGGTGGAGGGAGCGATTATTGAGCCCATTACCAGTTGGGCATATTTTTTTCAATTTTGCTAGATATATTTCCCATTTTCAAGTAAGATTTAATCGAACAGGTTAGATTTTCAAATAACCAAAAACAATTCCTAGAGTGTGTTTGATTATCTGGAAATGTGAGGTGTTTGATTGCTGTTCAGATTTAGCCGTAACGGCGTTAATTTCCTAATGGCATGGAACATGACTCTACGGCTGGTATGACGTGTTTATATCACACCAATATTATGCCAAGCAGTATCATATAAGTATACTGATCTAAAAATGACACCATCAACTTTGAGATGTGTGCACCCCCCCCCAAAAAAAAAACAACAAAAAAACAGACAGGGGGGGGGGGAATAGACTGAATTATTCGTAACATACTATTCGCATATCACCACATAAATGGTTATGGTCAAATAGTTGGCTTACCACGTAACTCATGTGCATACATGTAAATTTATGAGTTCACACAACATAGTAATTAACTATATCTGATCAAATGCGACCGTTTATGAATAGTGGGGGGGGGGGGGGGATCAATTCCAAATCTAAGTCAACTTGAAGCTAAATGTCTATTATTCATGGTTAGACAACTGATTGATTCCATAAGCTGTTTGCTAGTTATTTAAAATATTTAGATTCCTGTTAAAACAAATCACTAGAATTCTATTATAATTTTTTTTGTGTCCACAAATCACAAGTATGAAAAGAAATATATTTAAACCATCCAGTAATTTATTTTCTCTTTCATTGTAAAATCATGGGTTATTCCAGTACTATCCATATTGAGTGGGATTGTCTTTCTATGTTCTGTATTCTGTGTAGTGCGCTGGATCAGACATTTGAGGAGTAAATGTAGGGGAGGGCACAGAACTGCGAGGTTAGACAGTAGCACTTTCCAAGAGACGGATGTTGATTTATATACCTTTCCAAGGACACGACGGGAGAGAAGACAATCTCATCTACATGTCAATTGACTTTTGAACTTTATGTTTACAGACCTTTGTCACTATGTTTAACTCTAGGGTGTAATAAGGAGGTTGTTGGGGGGTGGGGGGGCATTCTACGACCCAGTCAGATCTAGTTCAGTGCCCATTTGATACACTCTTGCAAATAATATTCTCGAAGATGTAATTGTTTTTTTTTTTAAGCCAAAAACAAAAAAAACCATTAGAAACAATAAAACAGAAAAAAATGATGAAAATTGGATGGTGATTCCTGAATAATGTGAGCGGTTCGGTCGTTAAGTTCAGTAAAAGGGTTAATAAGATTGCTCAAAGTTTATATTATTGATTATTTTTTTTTATTATCCTAGGTATTATTCTTCTAATTCTAATGACAATGATTCACCGATTAAAACAGTTACTACGACAAATCTACATAGAACTAGAACGCAGGTTCATCCAGTTTCTCCACGATATGCTTTTAAGATATTTTCATAATACCACCCAACCTCAAGACAGGAATGATACAAATGTACATCTGCCGGAGCCTAGGAGATCAGGTAGAAGAAACCCTCCGCAGAGATTAACATATAACCACTTTTAGTCTACATAATCATATAAATCACTTTTCCTATGAAACAAGGCTATCAGGCTACTTACTAACATTGTCAAAAATAAAAACAACATACCCTATGACTCTTCATTGGATTAAATTTGATTTCACCAATTCTCCTTTACAGAACTTACTCCATTGAAGTGTCGTAACAGATTGAGAAACTGACCGTATTTTATTTACCCTTTACTCTTAAGTACATTCTATACAGACTCAAATTATGAATACTCTTACAGTACGTGGGGAGTGTATCATCACTAAATCACCCACAGAGCGAAGTGATCACCCAAACTATAATTGCAATTTGTAGACTAAAATTTTGCTTGTGTTTGATATACTTTGCAACAGATTTGCAATTATTGATTGGGTGATCACTCCCCTCTGCTGGTGATTAGTTACAATCCACTCTCCACGTACTGTAGATAGTGATTTTTAGTGTTACAGGTAATTACCAAGACCTCAAACTATAAATAACAACACTAATCATATAATATTTTTACTAATTATTAAAACTTACCTGTTTAATCTCTTCTTCAAGTTCGTCCTCCATCTTTCCCATTATGTTCCGGATTTGCGTTCCCATATCCAGAATTTTATTGAAATCGTTCTTTGAAAACGAAATTTCTCTTTTCTTCTTCAGATCCGATAAATGGACATAGGGAACCCCCAGCCATAAACTTATTTTAATAGTCTTGCTATCCCACTCTTTGAGATAGCAAGAATCGCTCTCGGTTCTTAACTTTTTAAACGAGGTCATTTTTTAAATGATAGTGGCAAAGATTTTGAACGATATGTCCAAAAAAGCAGAATGTTCATTCGTTATATGGGTGCTTGGTTGCCATGAGGTTTCGTTTTGGAACATTTAACAGCATTGCTTTCACCAAATAGTTTGAATTATTTACTTGTTGGTATCCATAATGGTAAAAGGAATCAAAACAAATTTAGACATTGAAAAAGAGACAGTATCACGGGTCAAAAGTACAAATTCACATGACTCCATATGACCGATTACAGAATGAGTTGAAGGTGGAAAATTTTAATTTAAGCAAGGATTAAATTCAGTTCTTTTTATTTTGAAAGTGTATTAAATATAAACTGAATAGATAAAAAAGATTGACAATCATGCAGGGGTCCCTCAAATGAAACTTTTATAACTTATATTACCTATTTCTACTCACTGAACAACCTCCAGCTCTCAATGACATGTTCTATAACTAATAGGTTTTAAAGAAATAGTATTAATTTTCTGATATCTGGATTCAAAGCAACTCACAAACAATTTATTTATTCGTTTTACTCTCAATGTCTGACTTTGAAATACAAAAAAGCAATCAAAAAAGTCTTTAATGGTTTATGATGCAGTTGAGATAGGATGATGGATTTGTTTGGTTTAAGTGGTAAAATGTTTAATGAACAAATTCAGTATGGTCTGATTGTATTTATGTAAATCTTTATTATTTTGACACTCTCAATTTTGTTCATTCTGAACTCTTTCAACCTCGTGGCCTGCATTTCTGGCCCAGCAACACGATACGTCAAATTTCATTATGAAGGAATGGCTGCTAAGTAATCTTGGTGGTAGAACAATTAATATTTCAACGTGCAGTCTGAAGGCTGCCTATTGAAATATTAATTACTCTATCCCCAATATTGGATACTGACTTTTCCAGTTCTGCCATTTAACTGGCATGGAAGATACCACCAGCATTCAAGGGGTTAAATTACACGTTGTTGGTATTGTGATTAGAGTCTTAAAACAAGCAAACTACACAAACATTATAGAGCAGTGATCAAAGTTAACACGTCATTGTTACACAATATATTATATCTATAGACTCAGTCTTTCATTTCGGCATGGAAAGGTGTGATCTCTCATTAACGATTACGTAACTTACCTCCTAGCTTCTAATCTACTTCATTCATGCTGATCTCACTATTTATATCATAATATTCAATTCTTAAATGTGATAGAGACTGATTGAAGTGTTTGTAGCCATATTTATTTTGATGTGACTGATTTAGATGGTCTTTCATTCTAAGACAAGTTGTTTGCTTTAGTTGTTTTTTTTTTGGGGGGGGGGGGGGCTCGTTAAATTCTGTGAATAAGTTCATTAAACCTCTCATTGCTGCAGTAAACGAGCCATGATTGGGTTTATATGATGGCCTTCTCTTATGAGGACCGCGACAAATCAGCGGCTGGCCAAAGAGTTATTATTATTATGATCCCTTCACAAAATTCAATGAGATAAGTTGGAGTCGGGTAATTATTTCTGACATAAAATATGGTGTGAACTCGTTAACAAATTATTCAGAAACATAAAGATCCTAGGTTCCTATTGACCCCACTCAAAATATTTATCTTAATTACGTATTTTTATATCAGTATACTGAAGCCGATAAAGAGAAACATAATTATTTTTTTTCATTTGGATATGACTGATTAGAATGATCTATACTTTTTATGACAAATGAGGGGTGGGGGTGAGGGGTGGGGGGATGAGGGGTGGGGGGGGGGGGGCTGTGTTGCATTCTACATATGGATTCTATTGATCTCCAACCAAACTGATTGACTGTATTTAATGAAAACCGTTTGCAAATGCAAAAGGGAGTATTGTGTACCAGATGATCTAAGCTTTTTCTAAAATACAGTTTTAAATTAATGTTCCATGTAAATATCTGTGATATTTTCCTAATTTATACATTCCAGGGGGGGGGGGGATGTACTGAGATTTTATATTATTGTTTACCCTTCAGTTCTACACTTAAATAAGCTTCATTGCTGTTAATAGTAAACAATCACACCAATATAGTGAGATTCGTTCACCAATCAAGGGGTTAAATTGCAGAATGTTTGCATATTATGGTGCTCGTATTATTAATTCACATGCAAGGGGTTAAGTGCATATTGATTGCATAGCACCCATATTCAATTTGTGATATTTCATATACTCTAAAGTTGTAAGAAAAAAAAACAAAACATTCCGCTATTATTACTGTTGTCAACTTTATTTCCCACATTTTACTATTTTTTTATAAATAAAACTATTTTTATAATAAAAACATTATGATTCCATTATCGTTTGCTTTATTGAATTTAAGGTAACAACAAGGTTATTTACTGAAATACCAGTATCATTAATTGACAGGAGTGTTGATAGTATTCACCCACAGAAAGATTTAATTTCTTCAAAGGAAATGTTATCAAATATACTTTCACTATTGAGACTTGTTTATGTCCTAATTCTCTCTCTGACCTTTACAGTATTTTGACCTCATCCATTCTATCAAAAACTTTTGATATTTATGCTCATCCGATTTCTAAAAAGGAAAAGCACATTTATAATGCCAGTTCAATAGAATAGATGAGTTTCAAAAGCATTGATTGACCTAGTAAGAATGAATGTGAATACTACAGTCTAATAATAGAAAGTTACAAACATAGTAACAAAGAGTTTAGCATTTCATTATTCATAATAATTTTTTCAAAGCTCCTATCAATAATAGAATGGATGACCTACAATATCCTTTTAGTAGTAAACCCACTTTCAACAATAGAATGGATGGGCTAGACAATGGAATGGATGGGCTAAACAATGGAATGGATGAGGTCCAGCACAATGGGGTGAACAATGGCTTCATTGTTCAGTGAACAAAGCGAACAAAGGGTGGATGTGCATATTAAGTGTGTTCATATTAGAAGTACCTATACTACTATGGTTCGGCCTCGGTGCGCCCCACCTCCTAGGGCCTGCAAAATTTTCCCCGAACCCTCTTCTGCTGCTGTGACAAATTTCTGTCGGCTACTTCGTGGTTTTGAATCGTTGACGCTTCCCACCTCTCAATTTCGAATAGTTAGTTCTATTATCTGTACTATGCCTGTGTCCATATCCAAACCAACAGGGAATATTTCGCTACAGTTGTCAAAAGTTAGCTCAAGTATCTATATTTTTCTTCCAGGTGTTCTGTAGATATATATATATTGTTTTAGGGGCTGTATAGATGTGATTTTTAATAAAATATAGTTATATTAGTGTTTTGTTTAGTTTCTTTATCGGATATCAGTGGTGTGTTCCCTATCTTCGTGCGGGTCATTTTCGGTGTTTTGTTTTTTGTTTTTTGTTCTGTTTACGAGTTCGACCGCTTTTTCAAAATTAAAGCTTCTAATTCTAATGTTGGCTATGGATGGTAAGTGTTTCGTGACGCGAGAGGTTCAGACCAGCAGGGCAGAGATGGTTAGTATAGGTGTCCAGGTGGGGGGGGGGGAGTGGTTGAGGCCAGCACAGGGGGTGCTACTGCTACTAGTGAGTTACCAACGGACGGCCAGCAGTCGGATGTGTGTAGGCACTGCCATATGGTGTATGTGGATGGGTGTGAGCTGGGGGAGTTGGGGATGTGTGCCATCTGCGTAGAGCTAATGCAGCTGCTAGAGGCATATGTAAAGTAGGAGGAAGAGGTGCAGGTGGTGAGGGGGAAACTGGGGAGGGCAGGAAAGTCTGGTGTTATCCCAGTTAGGGTGGCATTCGATGGGGGATGGATGGTGGTGGGTAGTAGGAAGCGGACTTTTGACGTGGATAGTGGGTCTTTTGGAAATAGGAAGGTGCGTCGGGTTGAGGGTAGAGGAGAAGTAGGGGCTAGAGTGTCAAATTCCCAGGCTAGTAGTGTGAGTCGGGGGGCGAAAAGGCATATTCTTTTAGAATCGGATAGTGAGGGAGATAGCAATGACCATGTGGAATCTGTCGGGGCAGGAGTCAGAGGGAAGGTTAGGAAGGTGGTAAACGAGGACAAGGTGGCTTGTAGTGGGAGTGGGCAGAAGGTGGAGTGCAGTGTCCAAAATAGATTCAGGATGTTAGGTAATTTCGAGAATTCTGAGGAGCAGGTTGGGTCTGAAGAGGTGGAGGTGGAGGTAGGCATGGTGGTTAGTGTGGTGAAGTGCAAGATTGCGAGCCGGTCCAGTGAGAGCAGAGGTGGTAACAGGGGTAGTAGGGGTAGTAGGACGGGAAAGAGGACAGGAAGAGGCAGTTGGTGGTTGCAGGGAGTAGTGTAGTGCGGGGGTTGGATAGGGTAGTGTGTGGGTCCGACAGTGTCAACAGGACCAATTTGTGCTTTCTGGGGGCTAGGGTGGAGGACCTAAGGGACAGAGTGGGTGGATTAGTAAAGGGGTCAGGCCCAGACCCAGTGGTTGTTGTACACGTGGGGGCCAACAACATCAGGGAGAGAAAATCAGTTCAGCTTATTGAGACTTACAAGGACTTAATAACTCAACTGAATGCTAAGAATGCACAGGTAGTGGTTTCGGGGCTTCTCCCAGTACTAGGTGGTGGGTGCGAGCGTAACTCGCAGATCATTGGGACCAACGAGGAATTGGGGGAGTATTGTAAGGAACTTGGGATACCCTTTGTAGACAATTGGGGATCGTTTTGGGGGAGAAATGACCTATATGGAAGGGATGGTCTCCATCTTAGCCCAAGGGGTACAGAGGTTTTAGGAAGAAATATGTTGCAGGTGGTGGAGCCTTTTTTGTATAGGGAGGGGAGGGGGGGTCAGTGAAGGGGGGAATAATCACAGGAAATATGCCACGAACCATAGGTGTAAAAATGGGACAAGGGGGATAAGGAAAAGGGACCAAAAATCCAAATCAATAGGAATAGCTTCCCAAGGAAAGCACAGGTACACAAAGTAGGATATACAAACATACAGGGACTAGATAATAATGGGACCAGTAGGCGGAAGCCAGTGAACCTTGACACCCTGAAAGTGAGTTATAGCAACATCCAGAGTCTGCACCGGAAAGTAAGTGAAATTGCTACATTGATTGAGGCAGAGGAGTATGACGTCATGGGCTTAGGTGAAATGTGGGTAAGACATGAGGAAGACGTAGACCAAATAAGGGGGTACGTCTGGATAGGTGTAAGGCGAACGGAAGGCCATAAAAAAAAACGGGAGGGGTAGGCATGTACATTACAGAGGATTTAAAACCATCGCGGATCACAGACCTGGAAAACATCAGCACCCTGGCTGATGTATCGAAAGAAATTGGATGGGTAAGGATCAGTCTGAAAAACAAAAGTATTGCCCTTGGGGTTGTGTATTGTGCGGTGGAGGGAAGCAAACCCGAATGGAATGATTCGATATACTCAACACTAAGGTCCAATATCACCGAACTACAAAACAAGGGGCTCGGTATAATTCTGATGGGTGACTTTAATGGCCACATAGGTAATGATGAAGAAGGCATAGAGGGTGGGGACAATAAAGTCAACAGGAATGGAAGGAAGCTGTTGAACTTCACAAACGAGCTCGGTCTGAAGATTCTGAACAGGGACGCGAGGTGTAAGGGGAAATGAACATGGGAGAGGAACGACAGAAAATCAATAATCGACTACATCCTCACAGATATTAATTTATGGAGGGAGGTGATGGGGTAGAAGTGGATGATGAGGGTAAAATGGAGGTGGATAGTGATCACAACTTGATTACAGTGACGATCAGGGCCAAAACTCTAGTAAAAAGCAAACGAAGCTCCAAGGAGATTTGGGAACTCAAAAAAGATGCTGACTGGGCGAAGTTCAATGAAAAACTGAAACCAAAGCTTGCAACCGTACCCAAGAGGGGCAATGTCCAGAAGATGGCCGACGTCATAGTTGCGAGCCTGGTGGAGGCAGGAAAGGAAAGTGTAGGAAAGGTCAGGGTGCCAACACGGGAACTTGGGTACAGAGTGAACGAAGAACTGAAAAGTGCCATAAAGGGAAGAAAAGCTAAATGTGCTGCATACAGGAGAAGTAGAAAACTTAAGGGGGCGGAAAGCAATGAGGCCACAGTTGCTAAGGAAGAATACCACCAAGCACGAAATAAAGTAAATAAGATTAAAGACGATAATCGGAGAGTACGAAATAGCAGTCTTATTAGGACGATAAGAACGACAGGGGGGTCGAGTTCGAACGTATTTTGGAAATGGGTGAATAAATGTAACAAAGGAAGTAACGCACAGAGTATTAAAGTAGATGGCAGAGTTGCAGACGAGCAAGATCAAATCGCATCATAACTAGTCAAGCACTGGGAAAAGGTAAACGATAAGCGATGGGGCATGGGGAGCCCACCAAAGTGTCCGAATCAGGTCAAGGAAAACCTATCGAGCTTCGTGTGCAGCGAAATTAAAACGGAAGAGGTGCGAAAGGTGATATCAAAATTAAGGGATGGAAAAGCGGGAGGAGTGGATGAAATTCCTAACGAGTTTATCAAAAAAGGGGGAGAGGAACTCGTGGAAAGCCTAACTGCCCTATTCAATCTAGCCATAGAAAATCAAGAGGTCTCAAAGGAGTGGAGAGAAAGTAAAGTGACATTTATTCACAAAAAGGGGGAAAAAGACGTTTTGGATAACTATCGAGGGATCTCTGTCAGTAGCAACATTGGAAAGGTTTTCTGTAAAGTCCTGTATGGGAGACTAGAGGAGGTGATTGAGGAGAAGGGTTTTTTGGGAGAAATCCAGAATGGCTTCAGGAAGGGAAGGAGAGTTACTGACCATCTTTTCACACTATCCCAAATGATAGAATCCGCGAAAGCAAAAAAGAAAAAGATGTTTATGGCCTTTTTGGATATCAAAAAGGCATACGATGGAGTATGGAGGGAAGGTATGTGGCGCAAGCTGGAGGCTATGGGCTTAGGAGGCGAGTTTGTTGGAATTATGAAAGCATTATATAAAGATGTACAGAGTGAACTTAGCCTGGGAAACATTACAACGAAACGTGTGCCTATGGAGATAGGCCTAAAACAGGGGTGTATCCTTTCGTCAATCCTGTTTGCATTGTACATCAGAGGTTTAGGTGATGAACTCCTGCATAGCGAGGAGGGGGTAGCAGTTGAGGACTTGAAGATTCCAGGGCTATTTTTTGCAGACGATATGGTTCTAGTGTCAGAAAGCGAATAGGGGCTAACGAAAATGCTGTGAATTGTTGGGAAATATGGGAGCAAATGGAGACTCGAACTTAATGAAAGCAAGAGCAAAGTTATACCTGTGGGCCGCAAAGTGGACCCCACTCGAAGGTGGAAAGTGGGTGAGTTCTGCATTCCGGAAGGGAGCAGCAAACTTCTCAGTGTGGGAGAGACAGGTGATTACGGGTATTTGGGGGTAAATATAAACATTACAGGAAGAGGCATCTACCGGAACCACACAAATAAATTGATTCTGAAGGGGAAGCGAATCCTTAACCAAATGAAACTTATAGGGAGAAACAGTTTCAATAAGGTTTTCGTGGGAAAAACCATTTGGGAAATGGTGGGGCTGCCAAGTATAACATACAGTATGGAAGTGGTACCCCTAAGCCAGACGGCCGTTAAGAGCTTGGAAATCCTGCAGAATGATGCAGGCTGATGGATAACGGGGCCGAGTAATGCCGCAGCGCTAGAAGCAATCGGGGGAAGCTTGAGCGGATGAGGATCAAGGACAGGATAGACCTGTTGAAGCTCGGTTATCTTAATTATTTGGTAAATCTCCCCGACAGCTGATGGTGTAAAGTAATGTTCCTGAGAATTTTCAATTCAAATATCAAAATGGGGTGGATGGTCCAAGTGAGGGAGCTAGTAGAGAACTACCAGGGTAAAAAAATCGTCAGAGAAAGGGTCATGGAGGATTGTAACCGTAATTGGCGAGAGGGGGTCAAATCAAAGAAGTCTTCGGGTGGCCTGCATGATAAAGAGAAGCCAGGTTTTGAAGAGTACTTTGATGGCACCTTTGGGGGGGGGGTCACTGTTGTTCAAGCTGAGGTCACGATCCCTGGAGCTGAGGGGAAAAATTGGGAAAGACGGTGAAAGGGAGTGCCAGATGTGTAACTTGGACATGGTGGAGACCCTGGAACACTTTCTTCTAGAATGCCCAAAGTATCAGTCTAAATGAATGAGATTCACTGGGAGTATAATGGGGAAGAGGGATGGGAGAATGAAGGACATGTGGTTAGGGGGAGACTCAAAGGAGAGGGTTAATATGCTAATCGGAGAGATTGGGAATAATGGGACAAGGGATATCATCAAGCAGTTCGTCTCCAAGTGTTGGGAGGAGAGGAGAAGCGTGAGAATAGGGAGGCAGTTGGGAGTACAGGGGTAACCATGGCCTTCTCGTCAGAGAACCGCGACAAATCAGCGGCTGGCCAAAGTGTTATTATATTATTATGCCTACATAACAGATGTATATTACATGTTGGCTACTTTTCTTTTTACCTTCAGGAAAAAGTCTGCAGGCCAACGAGATGGTTAGAGAATACAAAAGAAAAACAAACCGAGCTACCTGGTCAGAGGAAGCTTTGGTCAAAGCTATGGATGCTGTGAAAAATAAAAATACCGGTATAAGAAAGGCCGCTGCTGAATTTGAAATTCCTAAATCAACATTGATGCGCCATATAAATGCGCCATATAAAAGGGGAAGTTAAAAATCCAGGAAAAAATCAGCTTGGTCGGTTCAGACCTGTACTTGACGATTATGAGGGGGAACTTGTCGAATACTGCATAACAATGCAGAAGATGTTTTTTGGTTTGATCATAGAAACCTTGCGTTTCTTAGCATATGAACTTGCCATCAAAAACAATGTTCACAGCCGTTTTAATATAGAAAAAAGACGAGCTGGAAAGGATTGGGTTTACGTTTTTTTGAAACGTCATGTGAAACTTTCTATTCGAAAACCTGAACAAACAAGCATAGCACGGGCTGCAGGGTTCAATCGAACAGAAGTAACCTAATTTTTTGACTTACTAAAATCAGTGCTAGAAAAAGACAATATAACTCCTGATAGAATATATAATGTAGATGAAACTGGGCTAACAACTGTACAAAAGCCCAGCAATATTATTACCCTCAAAGGCATGAAGCAGGTTGGTCGTATTACCAGTGCTGAAAGAGGCAGGACAACAACCGCAGTTTGTGCCATGAGTGCATGTGGGGTCTTTGTACCACCTGTACTAATCTTCGCTAGAAAGAGAATGACAGAAATACTCATGCGAGGTGCACCCGTCGGTTCTATTGGGTTCGCAACTAAATCTGGCTGGATTGACCAAGAAGTTTTCCTGAAATGGTTGGAGCACTTCCAATCTTTTGTGAAAGCTACCCCTGAGAAAAGAATTATCCTACTCGACAACCACAAGAGTCATATAACACTGCAGGCAACAGATTTTGCTCGGGCAAATGGGATTGAAATGTTGTCTATTCCTCCACACACATCACACCGAACCCAGCCCCTTGATAGAACCTTTTACGGTCCACTCAAAATTTTTTACAACCAAGAGGTCAACAAATTCATGACATCCAATCCAGGAAAACGTGTCACAGAATACAATGTTCCCCGTTTGTTCAGCATGGCATATATGCGTGCAGCTTCTGTAGAGAAGGCGGTAAGTGGGTTTCGTGAAACCGGAATTTTCCCCTTCAATCCGGATGTCTTCGGGGACGATGATTTCGCTCCAGCAGATGTGCACTGCCCTGCTGCAAAGCCAAATGATGAGACTGAAAAACAGATTTCTGAGCCATTAACCAATGTACCCTCAGTTTCACCAGAAAACGTTTTTAGTGTAACAGATGCTTTGATAATTTTTGCCATATTTACAGCAAAACTTCCAGCCTTGCTTGCTTTTCAGGACCTATATGAAATCAACCAGAATATCTATAACCACATTTAGTTGCCTATAGCAGTAATACTATTACCATAAGCCATACATGTTATTTAATAACCCTCGTTAACCTTATTCCAAAGAAGTTGCCTCCATAGTACCACCTAACTTTTCATTTATATTCTGTATCCATTCAGTACAAGGGGCCTTACTTCTCTTCTTGGTTCTCTGCAGATAATTAATCTGGAAGGTGGGATCACCTGATATATAGAGAATGGAAGGTTGGTAGACCTGATTCACTCTGTTCTTGCTCTTGTTCTGATCTTTCATGGTCTTCTACTCTAATCCATTCTAAAGTGTCCTGAAGGATGGTAGTCCTGTTTTGGATACTTTAGTTGCTTTTTATGCACCCCTCTGAGCCACCTTCTTCCCACTTCAGTCTGTCTGTCTGTCTCTCTGTCACATTTTCTTTCAGTTTATTTCCCCTTTCAGAAACCTCTTATTCAAATGGGTCATATTTGTTGCTACAGTTTTGTAAATAAATATTGAATGTATTGTGTATAATATGAAGAATGACCCAAACTTATCTCTAATAAATATTTGCAGTTCAGTTCGTTATTAATTGTTCCAATTCTTAATTACATTCATGGTATTTGCTTTGGGTACTCAGATCCTCTAAAGAAACTGGGTAAACTTCTCGGAGCAAGAAAAACTGTTACATTTTGGTGCCATGACCAGGATCTGAGATTACTCAAAGATGGATACCGAGCAGTATGTATCATTGGAATTGGGACGTTTGGATAGAGAAATGTCTCTATTAATAAATGAATTAAAGTGTTTAAGAAAGTTAACAAAAGATAGAAATGAGCAATGTTTGGTAACAGTTTCTTCTACTGCATATAATCTGAATTGTAGTACAGAGGCATACCCTCTCAAAAATAATTCACATAGTGAATCATTAGCAAAATATATTCAATCAAATGAAAAACATTTCCAAAATAGTTATGTAAATGTCATTTCAGAAACACCTGTAAACACTTTTCCTAAAGACAAAAGTGGAATTGAGCCCAATCATTCTACACAAACAATACCAAAACAAGTTCCATCAGTACCAGAAGTTTCTAGTTTGCATTTAATGAATACTTCGAAAGACAAACTAATAAATCAACAACATGTCCAGGTCTTTTCCCATGCTTCTAAAGGTTTGCCTTCACAATCAAATTCTACACAACAATATAAATATAGAAACATAAGAACCCAGCAAAATTACAGACCAGATTTTAATGCAGATATTAGTGTGAATGAAACAGAAAGATACACACAAACTTTACAAAGTCATGATTGCATACCAGATACACCACTGCAAGAACAATTCACCCAGAGACCATCTGCCTTCAAGCATGTGAACACATGTGATGCACACTTTCAGGAACAGGTAGCGAATTGTAATTCCCAAAGACTTTTACCAATACAAGAACCATCAAACACAATACCAAGAAGGGTAGAAACTGTTATTACTTCTTATTTGCAAAAGGAAGATACTCCACATTTGGAGCATCATCAAACGTATCCTATACAACAGCACTCTTTAAAACACTTTTGTTCTGAAAATATGCAAGAGGCAGAGCCCCAAATTGTTAGAAAAAGTTGTGTGGGTCATGAAGACCGGTATGAACAGGTGACCTCAAAATTACCCCCTCACGTAGTACCAAGTCCAAGACAAAAGAAGCCTGTTTCTATACACACAGAAGGTGGCAAGATACCTGCTAGAACAGTGTTTCATTATGACAGTTGCCAAGGGGTAAACACACAATGGCAACAGACACTCCCAACACAACCAAACACTATCCTTGTGCACAGTGGAAGTAATGAAATACCTTCTGAAACAGTAATACATCAAGACAGACATCAAAAGGTTAACACAGAATGGCAACCACCATCTAGGTATAATGTACATCTGGTGGAAAGTCATGGAGGGGATAGGCCTATATATAAAAACGAAAGAATGTTTTCAAATGATGAAGGCCCCACTACAGAATACATAAATGATTACACTAATAACACACAAGATGGGCAGCAGGTTAATCAAAATGAATGTGAAAAGGCAGAAATCCATGACAAATTTAATAACAAAAGTAGGCCTGAAATGAGAGAAACCATTTTAAAAACACGACTTACTTCAGAACCTGCAGACTCAGTCCCCCACATGACTGTCCGAAGACACAGTGAAAAAGTGCCTGACATTTTTGATGGACAGTCAGTGGAGTTTCCAGACTACATCATCCATTTTGAGTATGTAGCTTCCTGGAATAATTGGACTGAGGAGGAAAAAATCCAGCAGTTAATAATGTCTCTACGAGGGCGTGCCCAAAAGCTGCTAAGTGGCCTGACAAAGGAAGAGACTAAAGATTACCTAAAACTAAAAACAAAACTTCAGCAACATTTTAATCCTCCTGGGAGGCAAGCTGTTTACAGGTGCGAATTTCGGAATAGGAGAAGGGGTGTAAATGAATCTATTGAAGCATTTGGAAACAACCTTCGAAGGTTGGGAAACCTAGCTTTCCCTTCGATCGATTCATTAGCCCGTGAGACTTATGTGGTTGATCAATTTATTTATGGTATTACAGATCCAGAGCTTAGTAGACATGTTCAATTTGGCCATCCCAGTTCACTAGATCATGCTATGGCACTGGCTGCTGAACTTGAAGCATGTGTTTGTTTAAGTCGTCAGTGGAAACCTAAAACATATTCTGAAACAGAAGAATACAAAATTGGATCACTTGAATCTAATAAAAATAAAAGCCCCTCTTGTGAAATGTTTAATTTCGAAGAGGTGGTGCATGAGTTAAATGAAATGGTAGATAAAATAGCACCCTCTCCACAAGAGAGTAAAATTGTCCAGCTAGATACATCTGACACATTAAATGGAAGGAGTGAAATTAAAAGCTCCTGGTTTCCCAGAGAGAGAAAAATGCAAAAATCAAATAGAAGATACAACAGGACAGATAACAAGAGTAATAAAACACCAGCAGAAGCAAAACATGCTGTCAAACCCATAATGGAGAATTTTAAAACTGTGACTGGGCATTGTTCAGGAAACGTAACAATGAGTGAACTTGAGGTTAAAAGTTTAGCTAATAGTACAAATTTTAAGATACAAAGTCCAGTTGTTTTGAATAAATTAAGTGATGAATGCTTATATATCAATGCTATGGTAGGGAATTCTCAGGTTGAAATGTTGGTTGACACCGGTTCTGTAGTTACTCTTGTCTCTGTTGATGTATATCAAAGACTTAATAAAAGTAAACCACAGTTACAGTTTGTAGGAACAACACTTTAATCTGTTGAGGGTAGCAGGTTGAATGTTAGTGGACAGGCTGAACTCACATTCAGATTAGGACATCAGAATTATACACACCCTACTGTTGTTGCAAACTTGAGTAATCTGGATGGAATAATTGGCATTGATTTCCTTCGTAGATTTGATGGTACACTAAGCATTAAAGATGGAAAGTTAAGGTTAGGTAATCAATGTCTGAAACTCCATCAAAAGATGAGTAGTACTTGTGCAAGAGTTCGATTAAGTGACACTGTAGTTGTACCTTCAAGGTCAGAAATTATTGTAAAAGGATACATTGAAGGGGAATGTAGTCTCAAAGAAGGAATTTTAGAACCTACTAAAAATATTCAAAATCAACAATTAGAGATGGCTAAGACCCTTGTCAGAACTGTAAATAAAGAAATAACTTTTTCAGTGTTGAATGTAAATGAAAAAAAAATGTAAAATTGGATGTACACTCAAAAGTTGCTACCTTGCAGGCTGCCGAATATGTCAAAGAAGTAAGTAACATACGTGAAGTAGTCTTGGGTGGAGGTAGAAAGTCTCCTGAAGGTACTCTAAATGTACCTGAACACTTGCAACCACTAATGAATAAGCTATCAAAAAAACTGACAAATGAACAAAGAAAATCAGTTGCTGAACTGATTCAGGAATATACTGATATTTTTGTGAGCCCTGATGGCAAAATAGGAAAAACGGATTTGGTTGAGCACGAAATAGATGTAGGGGTGCACATCCAATAAAATTACCTCCTAAGAGACTCCCCTTGCTCCAGAAGGAAACAGGAGAAAAAGAAATAACTAAAATGTTGGAAGAAAATGTAATTGAACCAAGTAACAGCCCATGGGCTGCTCCAATATGTTTAGTTAAAAAGAAGGATGGTACAATACGGTTTTGTGTTGATTACAGAAAATTAAATAATGTCACAATAAAAGATGCTTATCCTCTGCCAAGGATTGATGATACAATAGACAAATTAGCAGACTCAAAGTGGTTTTCCACATTAGATATGGCCAGTGGAATACTTGCAAGTAAAGATGAAAAATGAAGATAAATGCAAAACCGCATTTTGTTCTCATAAAGGTCTGTATCAATTCAAGGTTATGCCATTTGGCCTCTGTAATGCTCCAGAAACATTTGAACGCCTAGTTGAAATTGTTCTTAGTGGCATTCAGTGGGAAAGATGTCTTTGTTATTTGGATGACATAATAAGTTTTGGCAGCTCATTTGAAGAAGCTCTTGCAAATTTGGGGGCAGTTTTCAATTGTCTAAAGAAAGCCAATCTAAAATTAAAACCCTCTAAATGTAATCTATTTTAGCATGAAGTTAAATATTTAGGTCATGTTGTTTCTCAGAAGGGGGTAGCATGTGACCCTGAAAAATAGAAACAGTAAAGGCATTGCCAGTTCCAAAAACTTTAACAGAACTTAAGAGTTTTCTTGGATTAGCTGGTTACTATAGGAGGTTTATTCCAAAATTCTCAGATATTGCCCATCCACTGAATAAACTAACACAAAAAGATAAACATTTTCTCTGGAATAATGAGTGTCAAAAAGCATTTGAACACTTGAAGTATTTATTAGTTTCAAGTCCAATTTTGTCTTATCCCACAAGGACTGGCAAACTTATTATTGATACAGATGCAAGTAATGCTGCAATGGGGGCAGTCCTATCTCAAATTCAAGATGGAACCGAAAGAGTTTTAGCCTATGCAAGTAAAAATTATAACAGGCATCAGAAAAATTATTGTGCCACTTATAAGGAGTTATTGGCTGTAATAACTTTTGTACGGCAATTCCGGCCCTATCTTTGGGGAAGGAGATTCATAATCAGAACAGATCATGCACCACTTATCTGGCTGAAGGGTTTGAAAGATCCTGAAGGTATGGTTGCTAGATGGATAAGTTTGCTGGATACTTTTGACCATGAAATCAAACATCAGAAAGGAATTAATCACAGAAATGCAGATGCATTATCAAGAAAGCCCCCAAGGAAATGTAAATGGGCTGACTGCCCAGATTGTTGCAGTTATAAAATCAATTCTACCACACAAGCCCATCTTAAACAAACTGTGGTATCCTCCCTCACATCAAGTAACACAAATACAAATTCTTCAAAAACAAGACAGCCTAATTGGTTAGAATCATGGAGTGGTGGAGAAATAGCTAATATGCAGAAAAGTGATAAGCACATTGCTCAAATTATGAAATGGAAAAAAAAAAATAATCAAAAACCGAGAAGGGATGTAATAGTAGGTACCAGTCGAGAGACAAGAGCCCTTTGGTCAATGTGGGAATCTCTTGAGATAGAAAAGGATGTTCTTTACAGAAAAAATGAAAATACTTTACAAAGTCAACATCAGTTAGTGGCTCCACAAGCTATTAGAGATATAATATTGTTACACTCACATGACCACAAAACTGCCGGTCATTTTGGTCAAGAAAAGTCATTAGCATCTGTGAAAAGACGTTTTTTTTGGCCAGGAATGACGAAGTCTATAAAACAATGGTGTACCACTTGTGAAAAATGTGCTCAATGTAATTCTGGTCTTGGAAAGGGGAAGTCCCCTTTGAAAACTTCTGTAGTATCACAACCTTTGGAAAGAATTGCTATTGACATAATGGTAAATCTGCCAGAGACTAATGATGGAAATAAATGTATCATTGTTTTGTCAGATTACTTTTCAAAATGGACAGAAGCCTATCCAACTTCTGATCAAACTGCACTCACTGTTGCTGATAAGCTGATAACAGAATTTATTTGCAGATTTGGTCTCCCAAAACAAATACACACTGATCAAGGTCGTGAGTTTGAGTCTTTGCTTTTTCAATGTCTCTGTGAGAAACTGGAAATTGAGAAAACTAGAACAACTCCCTATCGACCCCAGTCTGATGGATTAGTAGAGAGAAATAACAGAACAATCTTACAAATGTTAACTATGTTTGTGAATAAAAATAGGTGTGATTGGGATGATCATCTTCCACAACTTATGATGGCATTTAGAAGTACAGTCCAAGATAGTACAGGGTGCACACCAAATCTTGTAATGCTGGGCCATGAAGTTTCTTGTCCCATTGACCTGATGGGTGTCCCATCTGATAGAAAAGATGAAACTTGTCCCATACCTTATGTTGAGTGACTCAAGCTTAAAACTTCAATGACTGATTGTTTTCAAAGTGTTTTTGAAAAATTACAAAAATCAGCTGCTCATCAAAAGAAATATTATGATTGTGGTATCAAGGCAAGAAAGTATGAAAAGGGTTCCTGGGTATGGAGATGGTACCCCCCTACTGCAAATTTAAAACTAGGACTTGGTTGGAATGGACCATATTTGGTCACTCGGGTGATAACTGAATTGACTTATGAAATTCAGCTGTATCCAGATGATCACCCAATCATAGTCCATGTAGATCATCTCAAACCATATAAAAGCAGAGTAGAAAAACAAAACTGGTTAACTCAGTCAAATGATCAAGAAATGGATACAGTAGAAAATTCTTCTACAACTACTCCATCATGTTCACATTCGCCACATAGTGTTTCTGAAATAGAAAGTCCAACCCTTTCAACAGAAGTGAATGTAACAACCCCAATAAAGAGAACCAGATGTGGGTGAATTGTTAAACTGAGAAATATATTTTCACCCTAATTAATTCATTTTCTTTTATTTTCAGGAAACAGTACAACTGATGAGATTCAAATCTCTGTGGATAGTAAAGAGCTGCAAAGTCTTGACAATGATATAGAGCCAGTATATTGGGAGAAGGACAGTAAGTGTCCTGTGTCTGAATGTAATGGGGGACCATTCAGCGCCTATAAAGGATTCATGAAACACTGGAAGAAGTTACATGAACCAATTGTTTTTATTTATAAGTGCCAAGAAGCAAAATGCCATAGAACATTTCAAACAAAAGGAGACATTATTAGACATTTAGATTTTTTTCATAAAATCAACAGGAAAACAGCATGCACAAAAGCAGAGGCATTAATTCATCGGAAGGAAAATAATCGTTTTATTGATCCAAAGAGTACACTGATGCCCATGGAGAAACAACTGACTACTGGGAGGACATTAGCAAAAGAAGAGGCCTGTGCACAGAGAAAACAGCTTCTAACAACAACCATTCTTCAGAAAGACACTCACATACCACGAGACGAGATTGTGAAATTACAATCTGCTGGACTAAATACTAAATGTGAACACATGCAAAATCCCAAGTGGCATCCTTCTCCAACTATTTATGATTCAGATTATAAAGTACAAAAACATTCTTTCTGAATATAATTATCAAAATTACCACAACATCTGTTATCAACATTTTTTCTTCTTCTTTTAGAGGGGAGGAGTGTAACAGATGCTTTGATAATTTTTGCCATATTTACAGCAAAACTTCCAGCCTTGCTTGCTTTTCAGGACCTATATGAAATCAACCAGAATATCTATAACCACATTCAGTTGCCTATAGCAGTAATACTATTACCATAAGCCATACATGTTATTTAATAACCCTCGTTAACCTTATTCCAAAGAAGTTACCTCCATAGTACCACCTAACTTTTCATTTATATTCTGTATCCATTCAATACAAGGGGCCTTACTTCTCTTCTTGGTTCTCTGCAGATAATTAATCTGGAAGGTGGGATCACTTGATATATAGAGAATGGAAGGTTGGTAGACCTGATTCACTCTGTTCTTGCTCTTGTTCTGATCTTTCATGGTCTTCTACTCTACTTCATTCTAAAGTGTCCTGAAGGATGGTAGTCCTGTTTTGGATACTTTAGTTGCTTTTTTATGCACCCCTCTGAGCCACCTTCTTCCCACTTCAGTCTGTCTGTCTGTCTGTCTGTCTGTCTGTCTGTCTGTCTGTCTGTCTGTCTGTCTGTCACATTTTCTATTCCACACAACTTTCAGTTTATTTCCCCTTTCAGAAACCTCTTATTCAAATGGGTCATATTTGTTGCTACAGTTTTGTAAATAAATATTGAATGTATTGTGTATAATATGAAGAATGACCCAAACTTATCTCTAATAAATATTTGCAGTTCAATTCATTATTAGTTGTTCCAATTCTTAATTACATTCATGGTATTTGCTTTGGGTACTCAGATCCTCTAAAGAACCTGGGTAAACTTCTCGGAGCAAGAAAAACTGTTACATTTGTGATGAGTCAGTTGAAGAAGTCGAACAGGGGCCTTTACTTCCAGAATGCAAACTGACAACAGCGATTTCGAAAACTGGACTGGACGAAGTCGCAACTGTAGACAACAGTTTGAATGGAGAAGGGGGCAGGTCTGTTTTTAAACTGCCACTTTCTGTGGCATCTTCTACAAAATACTCGGTATATGACATTTCACCTCTTCCTAAGGCTCGTGAAGCTTCTGCAAGGAAACGACATGCCCAAAAGTCAGAATTGATCACCAGTTCACCATTTCAAAAGTTTATTTCTGAAAAACTGGCCAAAAAACTGTACCGGGAGGGAAAAAGTCGAAGCCAAAAAACATACAAAAGAGACCTTCAAAAACTGTAAAAAGGGCCACTGCAAACAACGTTGGAGGAAAGAATTCACTAGCAAAGGCAGCTTCATCATCAACACCTGAAAAAAACGTATTTGTGCATTTACTGCCAGGAGATGTACACAGATCCACCGAAAGAGGACTGGATTGAATGTTGTACTTGCAAAGAGTGGTGTCACGAGAGCTGTTCTGATTATAGCTCTGGGGGTTTTGTGTGTAACTTATGCCAAAAGTAAACACAGCTCCTTACTAAGTTACATGCACTCTTGGAAAGGATCTACTGATTTTGGAACTCCTAAAGTGTTGGAAAATGTTTTCTTTCTTTTACCCAAATTAAATATCGTTCAGTGTTAATTGGGTTCTGATTGTGTTGGCAGGGTTGTAATTTTCCCCAAATTAGTATGTGTATGGTGGTGGTAAGGGTGGGGTGGGTGGGGTGGGGTGGGGTGTTGAGCCTATGCGTCTGACGATGAGTGTGGGGTGGGGTGGGGGTGGGGGACTCCGATGGCCTGGCTCATATTTCAGACATTGAACCTAGTGGCATAGAAAGCATTTGAATGTTTGGGGGGTGCACACATTTCTGAATGTTAGGGGGTGGGGGGCACATTTCTGATTATTGAATGATATGGCTGGGCAGGAGATGTCGAAGGCATCTGACATGAGCGCTGAAGGTGAGAAGTGAATGGCGGGGGGGGGGGGGGGGGGGTGGCATATCCAGAAATTGTTTAAACAGAGGTATCAAATGGTGCATTCTGGTGGCTTTTGGGATGAAAATCTTATTGTTTTCTTCAGTAGAAAAAGTCGATTTTGTAACAGGATGATGTTGTAATTTTTTAAAGATGCAGGCACTTCTTTCCCGTGAATTATGGAAATGCTGCATACTAGTGGTACGGGATTTGCGAAATTTACGCAAAGGAAATGTCGTATCCGCTGGAACAGATGCCTGATCATGCCTCTATAGGTCATGAATACGTCATGGAAACCACAACCAATAAACTGAATTTGTCTTGGTACTGCATACACACCAGTGTAAGTTACACTGGTGTGCATGCAGTACCAAGACAAATTCGACAGTGTTGGCTGGTTCTACAGGCAGCCAACACTGGTGCAAAACCACAGACATGTAGGACAGTAGGAGAGTTCACCACGAAGCCTATTATTTTCACCCAAACATGGAAAAAACTCGGGGGGGGGGGGGCACGTGCCCCCTGTGGCCCCACCACCCCCACGGTTCCTACGCCCCTGCCTGTTCGACGTTTTGTCAGGACTTTGTGTGCTCTGCTTGGCATTACGAAAGGGCTCACTTCACTAGAGAAGAGCGAGCCCAGTTAGTAGGTTCAAATGAAATCTGAGTTCGGTCTTCAGTGTTTATAAAACTCACACCTAGTATATAAGTACCGCTAGTTTTTGTTGTTACATACATGGATATTTTACCGACGTTTCGTTAATTTGAAATATTTGCATTATCTCAAAAGAATAAACTCAATGGATGACATTTCTTAACAAATGTGTGGGAAAAAAGTTCGCAGATGTGGCCACATGTACCCCCACCCTGTACATCGCGTATTTGGATGTTTTCGATAGATCCTTGAGCACCATTATAGTCTATTTAAGAATCTATCGGAAACATCTGATATTAGCGATAATAGTGTAGTGGGGGAAACTCCATCAGTGCATGGACTTGTTAGAAATACGACCGAAGCAACGAGTACGCGTGTGAAGAACAACTGGTTGCTATAGCTGATCCCGTATAGTGAATTGAACACAGATCCACGGACAGGGCCGCGCCAGTCTGTTTTGTGCACTAGGCAAGGCCATGTTCTTGCACCCCCCCCCCCCCACTGGCAATTTTCATATTTTGTCGGGAAAGCTTGACTGGGGTCCTTGTGCAGTGTTGTCTCCATTAGGAAATTTTTTGCCAGTTACTGTTGTCCGAACCTGGACCCAAAGTCCGTAATATAATAATTGATGTGGTATGGCCCACAGGATGCATCACCACAAAAAGTATATTACTGACTTCACACTGTGCCCAAGTTAGGACTACCGCCTCATAGATTGAAAAGCCGTCTAATGGCTATCGACATACAGGTGTAACAGAGTTTATTCTAGCTGATTCCAGACAAAAACTGTCCGCTAGCCTCTACCTCTTCCTATACATTCACACTCACCCAAGCTCCACTTGTCTCAATAATGCCTGCAGCATCACTTTTCGGGCAAAATCTTCCAGCCCCATCCCAAAACTTTGACCTATTTTTTTCTTCTTGAAACAACTACATGTAATTTTTATAAAATTGTGACACTTAAAGGCCAGTACTGTGCCCCTTTGAGGTCTGCACCCTAAGTGGCTGTCTAGCTGGCCTAATGGTAGCACCGGCCCTGTCCACGGAACAAATTATTGCCAACAGAAAAGTTTGATGGTACCCAATAGTAACTATAAGCCTCTGTATTGTCCCCAAATATCCCGGTAATATCAGGCGTTACTCTTGTATAGGCTACCAGGGTGTTTTGGTAACATTACTGCGGTGTACCATGGTACTTATTTATAAGAGATATGTCTGTTCCTTTCCTCCTAAAATAAATAAAAAAGATTTATGCACGTACATCCGCACACACGTTCACATTCAATTACACCGTCTGTCAAATCATGCAGGTCTAACACTCACCTGCACCCCGCCCCCCCCCCCCCTCCTCCTCCTCACACATACACTATGCGATTTTACCGTTCACCGGGGTACATAAAACGTGGAGTTTTATAACAGTCCCACGGAGCAAAACGGGTCAGTGTTATCGATTACAGTTTCTAGTTCCGTTGGAACAAAATGGGACACACTGGTCCGTTTTGCCCCACTAGTGCGGCAAAAGGGGACACTTCTCAGGATTTTAAAAATTCACTTTGTGCTTCATTGAATGCTAGCTGAAGAACAAAAGTAAATCAATAAACGCAATCATCGATACTCAAAGCCCACAGCTTGACATTTTTGATGTTGCATAGTTCTAGCCCCAAAATAATGTTTTTGCCTTAAGGGTCCGTTTTGCCCCACCTTCCCCTACTATTTACAACTACAGTGTACGCAATATCGAGCTTCATAAGTATACATGATGTCAATCGGTACGAGATTTCTATAGTACGTTTACTTATCGTAATAAAAAAAATCCTCGAAATGCACTTCAAGAAATCACATCATGTAAAATCGTTGACCTGAGTTAATTCCATCATACACGGTTACAAAATGATGAAGCATGGAACATTTATCATTCCTGCATAAGATCTGATTTAATGTTAGGACAGTTTGAATTGCTCAAAGTTCTCAGCTTGAGCATTTACTTAGCACATATTCAATTCCCAGAATAATACCAAATAATAATAACCTGATAATTCTATCATAAATGTGTTGGCATTTCAGTTACTAGAATCAATTTTATGCCCTCTTTCACGGCTTCATTTTCAAATGTTTCTCGGTAGTGATTTTCCAACTATGGGGAGGAACAGGGAGGGGCTCCTGTCGGTCCCTCCCTCTAGTTGGAAATTCACTACCATACCCCCCCCCCCACCCCCCAAAAAATAAAAATAAAAATCGGCAACCTCTTGCCACGCCCCTGCAAATCTCTGGTGTAAATTTTATGTTTTGATACGTAAGCTTCATGGAGTTCCATTGTTCCTGGCACAGTTTTGGAACTCATTTCTAAACGTTTTCTGCTGTTGCATTTTTATCATCAAAAGAACAAAACCTGTAGGTTATGAATTTTTGATTTGCTGTCACCATTTGAAAAAGTCATGCGCATCTTGTATGCTTACTTTCATTTGTTTCAAAGATGCTGTCGCTTGAGGTTTTGATTGAACATATTTTATTTGCAAACAAGAAAGCAAAGGGATTGGAGGATAAGTACTCAAAACTTGGCTAAGCTTTCTCTCCATTACATTAATAATCCAGTATGTTATGACCGGGCCATCTGTTGACTGTTGCAAATATTACCACACTCGAATTGAAGGTATTCAAAATTTTATGTTTTAAATGTGAGGTATAATTAGTTGATTTTCAATCGAACTTTGTTCACTGCGAGGCGCCAGCATTCCGACGCTCAATAAGGTACTAGTACATTTGTTTTATTTGAACTACAAGCCGCCTGTGTGACTCACACCCCACGTAGCGACCACGGTGGGCTGCTAATTATCTATAGAAAGTTTATCTCAGCTCCCAGCACTGAGTCTTGCATCAGCATGTTTAATATGGCGTTGGTAAATCAATTTCCTTGTTTACCACTATTAATATTGTTCGCTAATTTGCAGTATTAGTAAAGTTGTATGGTAGAATTTAATCCTTTGTTACATATTATGAATATAAATTATCTCTCAAATGTTCAATACTAACTTTGGAAGCACAAGTTACTGACTACGCTATACGGCTCTCACAGCCTGGATTTAACGTTTTGCATGTTATTGTTTTTCTTGGAGATGTTTGCTGGACATTAATAAATATTATATGTGTCTTATATCATTTGGACATTCTTTGATCCCGTAGCATTCAATACGACGACCCCCTTGGTCACAATTGGTGGAGAATCAGGGCAAGGTTACTTTTAAGCTAATCTTCAGAATGTTCCAAGTGATTCCAACAAACATTCAGGATTTGTTGAAGAGCCTCAACTTAGAGACACTCAATCTAACCTAAATAGACAATAACGCAACGACACTGACGCTGAAGTGGGCAAAGCCATTCAAACAAAAATCAGCGTCAACACGAACCAGAGATAGAGAGCGTCTGAAGAAGTTCAACGAGGAGAAAGCATGTCAGCAGCAGCCAAGACCACAGCTACAGCAACGTAAACTACCAGAGACCTGGATATCCTGCAACATTGTTAATGCACTAGAATGTGTTACTTCCAAGGACTCCGTGAGTACACAAACTTTAAATGACTCTCCGCTTAACATTGACGTCGGTTTGAACGCCGTAGCAACTTTCATGGACACATCTGTTCAGTGTACCTATCAGAAAACCAACACTACCGTTCAGACCACGTCGCAGAAATGCAAACTTTTATCGCTTGACCACACACAAAAAAACTGTCCGACCAAATAAAAAAACGGAGAGCGTCATAGACACTGTGAATCTGTGAAATTTGGAATGCAGTATTTGATTAAATGGACAGGTCTTCCAGACACCGAAAACTCGTGGGTGAAAGACTGTGATTTGGACGAATCAGCTCGTCAATACATAAGGGACAATCGGCAACTAATTCCAGCCATTTCCAGGCCCTTGTTCAAATCCAAGAGCTCTCAAAACTCCTGAACGTAAAAGACACTGGCGGTTCAAGCGACCATAAATTATTAAATTCTGGCATTTTCAGGCATTACGATTTTCACGTTTCAGTTGTGTTGCTGCGGGTCGCATCAAATTAGAGCGGCGGCATATATGACCGGGCCATCTGTTGACTGCTGCAAATATTACCACACTCGAATTGAAGGTATTCAAAATTTTATGTTTTAAATGTGAGGTATAATTAGTTGATTTTCAATCGAACTTTGTTCACTGCGACGCGCCAGCATTCCGACGCTCAATAAGGTACAAGTACATTTGTTTTATTTGAACTACAAGCCGCCTTTGTGACTTACCACTATTAATATTATTATTGTTCGCTAATTTGCAGTATTAGTAAAATTGTATGGTAGAATTAAATCCTTTGTTAAATATTATGAATACAAATGATATCTCAAATGTTCAATACTAACTTTGGAAGCACAAGTTACTGACCACGTCATACGGCTCTCGCCGCCTGGATTTAACATTTTACATGTTATTGTTATCCTTGGAGATGTTTGCTGGACATTAATAAATATCATATGTGTCTTATATCATTTGGACATTCTTTGATCCCGTAGCATTCAATACGACGGCCCCCTTGGTCACAATGTTATGATAGCAGTTGATAATGTACAAAAATAATAATGTTGTTTGCAGATTAAAAAGAGAAAAAGAAAGGAACAAAGGCATTAACGAACAAATGTGTAGCAGGAAGATAAGGCAAAAGCGAAGGGGAAGGGCTCTAGTTGATTTAGATACATTAATTAAATAATTGGTGTATAAAACTTTCCACTAAGCTAAGTCAATTTTGTAAGGGTTGGGCTGGCTCAGGAGCACATACACACGTTGGGGCAAACCAGGGCAAAAAGATCGTCAGAGAAAGGGTCATGGAGGATTGTAACCGTAATTGGCGAGAAGGGGTCAAATCAAAGAGATTTTTGGGTGGTCTGCGTGATAAAGAGAGAAGCCTTGTTTTGAAGAGTACCTTGATGGCACCTTTGGGGGGTCACTGTTGTTCAAGCTGAGGTCGCGGTCCCTGGAGCTAAGGGGAAAATTGGGAAACACAGTGAAAAGGAGTGCCAGATGTGTAACGTGGGCGTGGTGGAGACCCTGGAACACTTTCTTATAGAATGCCCAAAATACCAGTCTAAAAGAACAAGATTCACGGGGAGTATAATGGAGAAGTGGGATGGGAGAATGAAGGACATGTGGTTAGGGGGCGACTCAAAGGAGAGGGTTAATATACTAATCGGAGAGATTGGGAAGAATGGGGCAAGGGATGTCATCAAGCAGTTCGTCTCCGAGTGTTGGGAGGAGAGAAGAAACGCGGGAATAGGGGGGAGGCAGTTGGTAGAACATGGATAACCAAGGCCTTCTCATACGAGAACCGCGACAAATCAGCGGCCGGCCGAAGTGTTATTACACACTCGCAGAGTCACACGTGCACCCACACAAAAATCGCCGTCACACACACGCAGATCCACACACTTACACACTCACATTCATCCAGATTTTCTTCTATTCCGACGGCGGCTCAGACAGGTCAGCGGATAGAGAGCAAAGTACCACAGCACGAATCGAAGCTGGTAAGACACCTTTTAAGTCAGGAAGGAGCGCAATTAGTACAACACAAGTTATCCCTGACGAAGTTTGGATAACGTTCATGGCTGCAGAAACAGGACCACACCCACCTAGGCCTGTCGAGCTTCGTGAGCTGGACTAAGCTTAGTGTTCCTTAACCACATAGAGAAGTACCGAAAATTATATATTTATAAGGTAATTTAAAAACAGTTTGAATCGCGGATAAATCTTTGGACATTTTTGAACAAACATGTGATTTCATCATTACTCAAGCTGGCAACGCCAAACAACAGTTGGGACGTATCTGTAATGTGGCACGGTCGAATGCTCTCAAATAATTCATTTCTGATCGCGTTATACTTAGGGCATGTCATAAAAAAGTGATGAGCGTCTTCAACGGTTTCCCCGCATGAGCACGAGGATGTTTCCGATATATAATTCTTGAACTTGTGTGCATTAAGATCACTTCATTCATTTCGAATCATGCAGTGAAGAATGTTAAGTTTTCTTCTACCCATATTAAAATGTGTGGGAGGCTTATAAATTGGAGGTCCTAACTTCTTTTTGAATTCGAGCACTGAAGTAGAATTCTTTACTGACTCGGGTAGGATGTTCCAGATATCAACACAAGACGGGATGAAGGATCGCTTTAAAAGTTCAGTTCGTGTCCTAGTGGGTACAAAATTTGAATCCCCCCTGAGGTTGTATGGGGAAATTTAATTAAATCGCGGAGGTAACAGTTCAACAAGGTAATCGGGAGCAGAGCCACTTACAATTCGATAAAACAGGCAAATCTTTTGGGCATATTGTCTGCTCTCGAGACTCTGCCAACCAAGTTCAAACAATAAATTTTGACGTGAAACGGACCTAGTCAGCCCACGAACAATTCGAGCTGCATCGTAATGAATGTCATCAAGACGTTTCAGCAGAAATGCGCTTGCGCATCCCCACACTGGACTTGCATATTACAGAATAGGCAAGATGAAAATAGATACATGCGCTCTAGTGTTTTTCTGTTAAGGGTATATTTTAGTTTTCTGAGCTTTGACAGTCTAGCACTCGCACTTTTGCAGATAATGTCGATATGGTGATCCCAGGACAGGTTACCCTGTAAGGTTAGTCCCAAATGTTTCTGTGTTTCAGCACATGTCAGAACAGTGTTCGAAAACACGATATCTGGACAGGAAACATCTCTCTGAAGGGTAAATTTGACCAGGTTTCTTTTGCTTGATGTTTAGCACAGCCCGCTAAACCGTGCACGGACCTTTTCCGTGTCCGCTCTCAAAATAGTTCCCACGTTCCCTCGTCCCGTAAAGCTCCGGGTGTTTTAAAAGAGCTTGGAAAATAAATCTGTTTCTATATCTTGAAGACGGGTTGTCGTCCAATAATGAATGGTAGTTGTACCTGGGAAGATCCCTTTTAATTCTGGTATTAATTGTGTAAAATGGTAAGTACTGCAGACGAATTATGATGATTGACATCCGAAATATATAGTTATGTTGACGTGTGTTCTCCCCTGACCGATAATGCACAACAACTGGGTGCAATGTAACACTGGTAGTAGGCGCTTTGGTCTTCATCCATGCTTGCGCACGAAAAGTTTTCTGCAAATTCCATTTGCAATATACGATGAGCTTTTGGAAGAATGTCCTTAAGATCGCATAAAGCGGAATATTGTGCTTTGACTTGGTAAACATGTTTAACCCTTTACCAAACGTAACGGTCAAAACCGGCCAGCGCTGTTCTCAAAAATCGCCAATTAACTTTCATTTTTTTTTCATTTTTTGTCTCAAAAACATAGGTTGTGACCCCACATTGGAACGACCTCGTCGAGCTCGTTCCAATGAGGGGGTCACAACCTATGTTTTTGAGACAAAAAATGAACAAAATTAGTTATTCAAGAATTTTTTTGCAAGTGTCGTCTGCTTTTCATGTTAGGTAAAGGGTTAAAATATTTCTCGTATTCAGTTTTCATAACTTCAATAAATTGTTTTCTTTTTTTATTTTCTTTCGCAGCTTTCATCCTTTTTTACCATCCATCTCTATATATTTCCATATTCTACTTTCTCGTGCTTTTTTGAAAGAGTAAGTTTTCCATGTCCTTTTCTACTACGTTACGTTTCTGCTTATTTATTGGTGTTTTTAAGGTCACATATTTCTGCACAATGGCTAACCATGATCGTGACAGTTTCACGGGTGGAGGAAGCCGGAGTACCCGTAGAGAACCACTGAGCAACGGCGAGCAACTGTCAGCTCCCCAACATACCAACTCCACACAAGCAGGGTTAGCATTGGTTGAAGACAGGTGCACCATGCGGTACGCCTTAGTACAGAACGTGGGCAATGGCAGTGAAGTATCTTGCCCAAGGACATAATGCGGTTGCCGCAGGTGGGATTCGAACCGAGGACCTCTCGGCTTGCAGCCTGCACCTCTACCAACTAAGCCACCGCGCCCCCTACGTTTCTGCTAAAAAACGTCCGGATTTGGACACGCGGTCAAACCCGAGGCACGCATAGCTTTCAATTCCATCGCCATATTTTGGTGCTTACTGCAGACAAGTATTTCGTGAAATCAGGGACGTTAGAAGGATATACTTCGGTCTCATTTTACAGAAAGAGGTTTATATGTGGGAATTCGGTTTTGAACTTTTCATAAATATTTGACAATTTGTCGCTCAGGATTCTTGTCCGCTCCTTCCGACCGTCATGTGTCTTTGCATCATTTTCCCCGGGTATTTGAACACCAACATCTTCTCTCTCCATAAATCCTGTTTCTGACCGTTTAAATTCTCCTTTAGCAACTGTTAATCTTGCCCTTGCTTTTAACAATACTGACTTCGATTTTGCTTTCTCATACTGGATCTTGATATCTCCGTTTCTTTATGAAGTTTCGTAACGCATCGGTATCTCTTTACGGGAGCGGGTCTTTTCGGCCTCGGGAACATTCGGCCTCGGGAACATTCGGCCCCGGGAACATTCGACCTGGGAACATTCGGCCTGGGAACATTCGGCCTCCGTTTTAAACTAGGGAGACTAAGAGAGACACGGGTTAAGATGAGTTTAAACATCTTTATTACAACCAAAAACAAAAACAAATACAGCGTAATGTACAATATATACAATATAATATACATTGAAATATATGAATGAATGAAAAGTTTCTGCGCACAGGGACGATGTGGTATTGAAATCCCTTGCGACCCTAATAACTTTATTTGCTTTATAGCATTATTTGGTTATAAATCCACGAGAGTCGGGAGCGAGAGCCAATAATCTTATTAAGTTTGAATGTGCGACTGGCAATAGGATAGTGGGTTGAGATCCCCGAGAACCTCGAGCTGGAAAATGGCTAGGAATTTGCATAATTACAAGAGTTCTGCTCCGTGTTTGCCAAGAGAAATGAGCAAATTTATGGTAATATTGAAACCGCAGTTTGGTGGTTATTTTAGAAAAAAGAAAAAGACATATATTGGCAATTACACAATTACACTTTATATATACTGGCACACAACCTCAAAAATCTATGTGAGAAGTTGTTTTTACGCGAGAAGTGTTCAAATAAATGTTCAAAGAAACCGTGAAAACCAGTATAAGATTATCTCATCAAGGACAATTACAGTCCACATAAAAGGTTTAAGGGTCCGTAGAAACTGTAAAAACAGTATTTGATCTCCAAATCAAGTGCTCATCAGAAGCCAGAACTTTGATCACTACTTCAAGCAGACGAACTTATAAACACAAAATTTTCAAGATGAGTTGTGCCAAACAACATCCAAGAAGAAGTATATCATTTCGGATTTGCATGTCGACATAGGAACACATATATTGTCATTCTGTTATTCAGTTCAGTGGATTTTATACAATGGATTTTATATTTCATTATTCATCATGGATTGGTCTTGTTGTGCTTAATATATTTCGACTTTAGGAATAAAGGTAGGTACGGCGTATATATTTTTCTTTAAAAAATATTCTAGAAAACCTCCTAATATAAAAAAAACTAACAAAATGAACTAAAAAAATTATTTTTTAAAGCTATTTTTCAACTCCCAAACTCCGAAAATTTTTACCAAAAGTGGGAACATTCGGCCTCAAAAGTGGGAACATTCGGCCTCGACTGAGGCCGAATGTTCCCGGAAAAATACCTGGGGCCGAATGTTCCCGAGGCCGAAAAGACCGGGACCCCTCTTTACAACCGACCCGCTGGTGATGTTAGCAATTGCTCCTCGTCCATGGACTAGGGGTTTGTTCGTTTTTTTTTGTTTTTTTTTTATAAACTGAGCATCAATTATTTATTCCTATTGCTGATAATGATAGAATTGCGATAATAATAATAATAATAATAATAATAATAATAATAATAATAATAATAATAATAATAATAATAATAATAATAATATTATTATTACTAGTATTAATTGTTGACAAAGCAATAAAATAAAAATAAATTCAACATATAAAAATTAAATTAGATTAATAATAAGTAGGTGGTAAATGAGAGTTTTAGGACACGTTTTAAAAAAACTGTACACGTACACGTACATGTACATGTACCGCCATAGGGATTCAGTGTTAAATCGTGTACAGAGTGTAAAAAATGTCGTTTTTTCATGGTGTCCCAGAACTCTCAGTGTTTTTTTTACCTTCAAATCGCACTTTTAACCGTTCAAACAGCCGTTGGCGAACTAGTGAAATTCGACACATCGCTCAGAAGGTAAAAATGTACAAAAATTTGAAGAAAATGTAAATTTAAAAATTTTTGTCGACGTTCCCATCGCGGATCAGACCTTCGATCTATCGTTGGTGAACACAAGCAGAAAACGCTTGGAGAGTTCTAGGACAGCATCAAAAATGCGTTTTGAGAGTTCTAGGACACCGACGTTTGGAATCGCATTTCGGACGGTCGAGGGTGCAATCCGATCGGTGAAAAATGATTGAGAGTTCTAGGACAGGAAAATCGATCTCAAAACCTTTTCTCGACGTTCACAAACGGTGAAAAGTGAGTGTAAAGTGTAGTTACTCATAGAGGATTTTAAAAAAAAAATTTTCCCAAACCGACTTGGGCTTCCTGTACATCAAAAAATGCGGTTTGAGAGTTCTGAGACACCGATGTTTGCGATCACGTTCCGGACAGTCTAGGGTGCGATCTGGATGGTGAAACCGATTTGCCGATTCACCTCGCGAGTTATAAGGTAAATCGTAATAGAATCGATTTTGTTGAGAGTAAATAAAAAAAAGTGATTGATATATATAGGAGAGAAAAAAATATATAAATAAATAGTTATTTAAAAAAAAAAAAAATATCGAATCAAAATAGATAATAAAATATACGTAAATCATGAACGATTCCCAGATTTTGAGAGCAAGGTTTCTTTTAAAAATGCTGATGAAAGCCTACGCATTCTGCATGAACGATCAACTAGGTCGCCTCTTGTTAGAACGATGCGTCGGGTGTCGGGATCATCTAGACTTCGATCACGAGGATCATTCGTGTCTGATGATGGAAAGGGAAGATATGGTTCACAAGTATTTCAAACCGGCTTTCAAATGCGTTCAAATCGACAACGTGATCAAGTTTTGGAAGAGATTACTCTTCTGTAGCAGGCGCAAATAAGCCCACCAATTCGGAAGAAATGAAATTGGCGCGTCGAAGTCTGACTTTAGAAGACAAGGGATGCATCTTGAAATTATTGCTGGAGGAAGCATACGTCTAAGTTTTCTCGTTGATATAAATAAGGGAGAATAGAAAATAAAAATAAATACACACATAAATTTTTTATCTAATGTTAGAAAGAAAAAAAAACATAAAAATGAGAACTAGAAATAAATTGTATCCAACGTTAGATGACGACGAGGATGAGAAGCCGAACGGCGTTTTGCCAATGGTGCCATCACCAGAAGAAAAAGAAAGAGGAGAGAGGTATCGCATTGATCAAATCAGTAGAATCCAATTGTATCTGACTCTAGAGAGAGATTCTCATCGTTCTCTCAAGAAGAAGTATTCGCGTCTCCTGAAATTCGTCAACGCGGTCGACACGACACTCATCACGATTTCCATGGGTTTACACGCGGCCGGCATTGGATTGTTGTCAACCGCGGTCGGTATTCCGATCGTGTTGACCATAGAAGGAGTGGCTCTCGCCGCCGAATTTTTTAGTATGCTCGGAAACTTTTTGAGTAAGAAATTATATCTGAAGGCAAGAAAACACGAAAAGATTCACGTCTTAGTCGACTCCAAGATCGACACGATATCCGAAATGATCTCGATGGCATTGAAAGATGGTAGGATATCAGACAGAGAATACTTCATGATATTGGGTGAGAAAATGAAATACGATGCTATGAAAGAAGCCGTGAGAATCAAGACTTGTCAGATCATCAAGAAAGAGATGAAGGATTCTCTCGTGGAAAAGGGGAGGAAAGAGGCCAGGGAGGAATTTGGTAAGTTGATAGAACTCAAGAGCAGCGATTAAAAAAAAAAAAATATATATATAATAAGAACAGAATTTAAAAAAAAAATACTAAATTTATATATAAAATAAAAAATAAATATGAAATTAATTTAAATAATCTTCAAAAAATGTATTGCATAAAGTGTAAGAGAGTTATGGAGACGGGTAATTCTCGAGAAGTAGGAACTAAAAACGACAGACAGATGCTTCGCAGAATTTGCAATGTGTGTGGTTCGATCAAGACTCGATTCGTCAAAAAAAAAAAAAAAACAAGCAGAGGCAAAGGCATCGTGAATAAAATGATCAATAGTCTACCTTTCGAAATGCATCTGCTGGGTCACAGTTTCACTGTACCCGGAACAAAATTGAACAAGAGACTCAACGCCGATCTGACTCCTAAATCTTGGAGAAAACCCGTGAATAGGGTGGACGCAGCCGCATATGATCACGATCTGTGCTACGCCGGACATCCCGACACCAAGACTCGCAATGACGTCTGCGATAAAATCATGTTGGCGAAATTGAGAGGTATATCGAATCTGACCAGGGGAGAGAAGATAGAACGTTTGCTTGTCGGCAATCTGATCAGTGTGAAACATCGATTTGGATGGGGCGTTAAAAAAAAAGCGCATCAGAAAAGAAGAAGAAACGATTATTGATGAGCGAATTGGCCGAAAATTTCAAAAGAGAAGGGTGATCGTGAAGGGTCTGGATGACATTTGGTCCACCGACTTGGTCGACATGAGATCATTTTCGAGGTGGAACGAGGGCGTCAAATATCTATTGATGGTCATCAACATGTTTTCCAAATACGGTTGGATCAGAGCTTTGAAGAATAAATCAGGACCTTGCGTCGCTGAGGCTCTGAAGAGCGTGCTCGACTCGTCTTCTCGAAAACCGAATAAATTATGGGTGGACAAGGGAAAGGAATTCTACAACAAGCATGTTCATCGATTAGTCAACCTCTACTCAATCAAAAACGAAGAGAAAGCTAGTGTCGTGGAACGTTGGAATCGAACGATGAAGGAAAAGATGTACAGATACTTCATGGCGAATTCGACCCAGAAATACATATATGCTATGAACGGTCTGGTCAAAGATTACAACAACACGTGACATAGATCAATCAAAATGACTACCATGGAAGCTAGCGATCCTCGAAACGAAGAAAGGGTCTATGCGAATCTATATCCCGAGAGATCTAAGATCAGGAAGAAGTCTAGAACGTCGAAATTTGCGGTTGGCGATCGAGTGAGAATCTACGCTTATAAGAAGCACTTTGAAAAGGGTTACACTCCTCGATGGACCTTAGAAATCTTTGTGATAATCAAAATATTTCACACCGATCCGGTGACTTACGAAATCGAAGCTATAGATGGCGAAAAGATCATCGGAAAGTTTTACGAACAACAATTGCAGAAGACGAAGTTTTAATAAAGAAAACAATTTTTTTTTTATTTACTCTCTTTAACATTTTCTTGTTTACATATATATAAAGGAGAGAAAAAATAATAATAATAATAAAAAATAATTAAAACTATTTTTAGATAAGAAAGCAAGCTAATTAATAAACAAAAAACAAAAAACCCTTCAAAAATGGCAAATATACTAGATATTGCACAAAGCATAGTGAAAGATGAAAGTATTCAAGAATACGAGGTTCACGAATATGAACTGGTAACCAGAACGAGTTTGAACAATGCGGGAGAAATAAGAATCAACATCGAAACCCAAGATCTATTCGTTCATCCTAGAGAGAGTTACATAGTGGTGCAGGGACGTCTCACCAAGGAAGATGGGACTGACTACGCCGATGACGACATGGTTACTCTAGCCAATAATGGCGACATGTATCTATTCAGTAATATAAAATACTTGCTATCCGGACAAGAGATAGAATCTGTGTTTCATCCCGGTCAGGCCACCATGATGTTCAGATTCTTAACATATTCGGATGATTTTTCGAAATCCAGAGGACTTAATCAGTTGTGGATGAAAGACACCATCGACCCTGCTAGTGCCATTGCTGCCGCGATATTCGACTACATCATCAAGATGTCCAGACCTAAAGGAACGTTTTTGTTCAGGATACCTTTGAAACACATCTTCGGATTTGCAGATGATTACAACAAGATCATGTACGGATTCAAACACAATCTAACGTTGATTTGAAAGAGAAACAACGACGTGATAGTGAGACTCTCTGCGACCGATGGAGGTAAGATAACTCTACACAAGATATCGTGGTTCGTTCCACACGTGCAGCCTTCGATCATGGAAAAAACGCATCTCTACAAGATCATAGAATCCAAGAGTAAATTACCCGTGGGATTTAGAATGAGACAGTGCGACACGGCTAGCATTCCACTCTCCATGAATCACTTCAATTGGAGATTGACTGTGAAATCCGCTTCTGAGAGACCGCGTTTCATCGTGGTCGCGTTTCAGACCGATAGGGATGGGTCTCAGGAAAAGAATGCGTCACTATTCGATCACTTCAATTTGAGAAACATGCAAGTGTTTCTGAATGCCACGAGATATCCAGCAATCGATTACAACGCGTCGTTCTACAAGAACGATTTCTGCAGACTGTACGGCGACGCTACGGATTTTAGAAAGAAGTATCATGGTCTAGACGAATTGATGAGCAACCCTAATATATCTCCAGGCGAATACAAGTCGATGTATCCCATGTTCGTATTCGACGTTAGTAAACAGAGCAAACGACTCAAGAGTAGCATCTTAGACATTCAGATCAAGATGCAATTCGATTGAAACGTGCTGAGAAAAACTGAAGCCTTCGCCCTGGCCCTGTCGGACAGAGAATTACAATTCGAATCGGATGGAAATAAGGTGTCGATCATTCGATGAGAGACGTGTGTGTGAAAAAAAAATAAAGGAAAAAAATAAAAAAGTAATGAGTAATTATTAAAAAACAAAAAAAAACAAAAAAAAAACAAAATAAAAAGTAATGAGATCTAGAGAGATTGAACATCTTTCTAAATCTCATTACTTTTTTTTTGTTTTTAATAATCACTCATTATTGTTTAATTAATTATTTCCACATGTTCAGAGGATTTAGTTCGATCAGTATGCTCACCACGGAAGTGGCGGCTTCGGGATTATTGGTTTTCATAATGAAATTAATCCTGTCTCTGGCATTCACTTTGAGAGGTGTGCCGAACGTGCTAACATTCAAGTGTTGATTCTCGGTCTTTTCGACGCTGTATCTCTTATCGCTCTCAGTAGGTGGTAGAGGCTGATTCAAACACACCTGTACATGTACGTGTACATGTACATCGATGTACACCTCCATAGGATTTAGTGTTAAAATCGTGTACACGTACACGATTTTAACGTTTTTTAGGGTGTTTTAGAACCGGCTTTGCTGATTCAAAAACACTGGATTCTATCCAAGAGTGAGAAAAAATGCCTGAAATGTTACGTACATGTACATGTACCGTTTGATTGAAATCGGCAAATGGGTTTCCCCCAGAGGATTCAGTGTTAAATCACGAGCAAAAAACGTGTTGTCGTTTCTAAATCATCATCTTGCTGATTCTAAATAATCCGCATCTGTACACGATTTTAACACTGAATCCCTATGGAGGCGTACACGGAAATCCATTTGCGGATTTTAGGTCAGAAATCGAATCGTGTACGTTACACGGAAAAGAGGTGTTTTTGAACCGGCAAACCCACTGTCACGTTTCCTGAAGGAAAACTAACACATGTTATTGTTGTGACTGAATGAGGTTTTCGTTCAAAAGAGCAGACTATAAAATATGAGCGTCAGTTTTAAAAAGGAGTTGCGTGAATGAAAGGCATCCGATCAAAAAGAGTCAACTATAAAATATGATCTGTAAAATAGACATTCGTGTTTTATTTCGATGTAACAAAGAGAAATTGAGTTTAGAGACAATTAGAGTAATGGAATGTTTGAATGAAAAATGTTGCTCATGTTTTTTGTTGTGGCGTGAATGAAGGTTTTTCGTTTTAATGGATCGTTTTAATAATGTATAATAAAACGCATTTTCCACTCAATTAGGTTTTGAGTGGTAAATTTTTAATATATTCGTGATAACGATCAGAGATTTGAATGAATGAATGAATGAATGAATGAATGAATGAATGAATGAAATCCCTTTAACGTTAAATTAGAAAAAACAGTTTCTTTTATGTGCTAGAATGTTTTTAACTGTCATAAAAGTTCTCTCTTAATTCGACACTGACTGAATGGTTTTTTGATATGTGAATAGAATTCCTTTTAACAAACGTAAATTACTCTCAAATGCGTTAAATCAGAAACCGGTTTGTCATGTACTTAAAACGTTTATTAAACTTTCCCAATTCAATCAATACTGAGTTGAGATGTGAATTTTTAGTTATTATATTAAAGACAGAAAGATTTTTATTAACTTAAAAACATAAAATATAATTATACATTTTAATTTTGAAAATAATAAAATAACTCGCATTAGCATACTTAAAGGAACATTAACAATTAAAAACGAAAAATGTTTTTACAGATGGATTCTAGGCGCCGAGATCGAATTTTAGGGGAGTATGAACGTGCTAAGAAGGGCATTCAATCGGCTGACAGAAGCAGACGTCAAACGCGAAGCCACAAAAATATTTAAACCCGTGACGGAGGGTCAAGAGCGAAGCAGGAAGGAGATAGTCGAAGAATTGAGACCCATAAAAGAGAGTTCTTTGAGAATGAGTTCGTTGCCTGATAGTTTTGGAAATCGGCATTCCGTTCAATCTACACCGGATTATGTTCCCACGGGAATTCAAACAGATTTGAGCGAGTCTGACGATACAGCTTCGACTATCAGCACTGATAGCGTCACGTCATCTGAGGATGGTGGTAAGAGAGATCTGTTGTATGGATTTTATAAGGATTCGGAGGGGAGAACTTTTGTCGGTGACAGAGAAGTAGAAATTGGTGATGATGAATTGATCGTTGGTTCGAACAGATACGAATTGACTGATGGACTGTGCAGATTGCTCCTTTACGACAAGCCTAGTGATTACACGGAACAGGATTTCGACAATTATGGCGACATTCTGGTTCAGACCCACGCCATGAAGAGAAATAACGATGCCAGAGAGACGAGACCCACAGCCAACAGAGGTTACAAGTGGACGAAAGTGGTGAAACCCATATGGGATATGAATAAGAAGTTCGTCGAATCGGTGACTGGCAAAGGGGTGAAAACCACTTTTCTTCCGAACGATTCTGACGCTCTGTCTTAGAGATTGAGTTTGTTGATGGCGTGCAGACGGGCTGGTAACACAGGATTAGATAATCAGATAGTTACTATATCTGACGAATTGTTAAGATAGAAGGTTTTGAATAAAAACCATTATAAAAGGCTGGTGAACGAATTGAAGGATTGATGTGTATATAATAAGTAGAGAGAAACAAACTAACAAAAATAAAACAGTAAATTTTTACACTAGAATAATAAAAGTATTTAAACAACAAAACGATTCACCAGTGAAAAACAAAATATATTATAAAAATAAAATATGTTGGTGATAAAGAACAGGGGATACGTCAGAACTTACGTTCAAGGCGGTTCTGGCATCGTCGATTCTATAATGCGAGCGTTCACGAGCGATGCGGGTAGAAAACTCGCATCGACCACGTTTGAGGTTGGTAAGAAGACGGCTTTGGATACTGGTAAGAAAGCCGCTTCCAAAGCCAGTGGTAGGATAGCTTCTGTGGCTGGCAAGAGGGCAGCCGACGCATTGATTGACAAGTTGATCAGTCCGCCGGTGAAGCGAGCTGCGTTAGAGCGAATGCTGAAAAGTTGGAAAGATTTTAAGGATGCTGTGGTACCCATACAAGATTTAGCCAAAATGACGAGTGGATCAGGAATGAAGAGAACTCGCGACGGTGTGATATAAATAAATAATAATATTAAAACAACTAAGTTTGAAAAACATAAAAATTGTGTTTGAAAGAATCTAAAATAACAAAAAAAAAAAATAAAACAAAGATGACCATTAAAGATATGTCTTGGAACGATGCCGCAACCAAGAGGTCGAATAACAAGTTCTTTCCCAAAAGCATGAGAGGCTTGGTAGTGGGAAAATCAAATTGTGGAAAGACCAATCTGTTGATGAATCTGTTGTCCCGACCAGACTGGTTGGATTACGACAGATTGTTTGTGTTTGGCAAGAGCTTGTTTCAACCCGAATACAGATTGCTTCAAGAGTGCATGAATCGTAGATTGCCCAAGGACGCCATAGCCAGAATCTTTGACAGTAGGGAGGAATTCGACAAGAGTAAAGCTCCACTTTCAACCATTTTGGATGGTGCGGCGATGGAGCTGATGAAGAGAAATGCATCTTTGAACGTCGAGTGTCGATTTTATGAGAACGCTAGCAACGTTCCGGATCCTAGAGAATTGAAATCGGAAGATAAGAATCTCATGATTTTCGACGATCTGCTTTTGGAGAGACAGAACCGATGCGAATCGTATTACGTTAGGGGTCGACACAGCAATGTGGACTGTTTCTACCTGTCACAGAATTATTTTCGATTGCCCAGACAGACGATAAGGGAGAACGCTAATTTTCTATGTCTCTTTCGCCAAGATCTCAAGAATCTCAATCACATCTACGGCGATCACGTTGCAAATGACATGAGCGTGGCGGAATTCAGGAGATTCTGCAAGAGGGTTTGGGATGGAGGACTTTACAATTTCGTCATGATCGATTTGACAAGCAAATTTAATCGCAGAAAATATCGGTGCGGATTCGAAAAGTTTTATGTTTCTGATGATAATAAGATAGAGCGTGAAAATAAAAAAAATTTTAGAAAATAATAAATCTTCAAATAATTAGTTTTTGAAAAAAATAAAAAAAATAAAATTAAATATAATGTTCGAACATGGAGAATTGTTAGAACGGATAGCCGAGAATACGGCTGCAAAACAATCCATTCAAATCGTGGTGAGTGGCGATTCGACTCGATTCGCTACGAAATTCGAACCTTCCATCAAATTGAATAGAGAGAAAAGATACGAGATGGCGTTGGTGAATCTGGAGACTTATTATTCCTTTCCCAACATCACCGAAAAGAATAACTCGTTCAAGTATTCCGACGGAGTGGATTGGTTGGAGATTTGAATTCCCAAAGGGAGTTACAACATAGACGATTTGAACAATTACATTCAGACGCGAATGAAGACAGATGGAAAGGGAAGCAACAAGATCAGACTCGCTCCCAATCCTAATACCTTACAGACGATGTTGGATTTGGAAGATAATTTTTGAGTGGATTTCAACACAGACGATTCTATAGGCAAGATGTTGGGAATCGATCGAAAGATGTATCAAGGCCACGTGGCATCTGAAAATACGGTCAACATTCTCACAGTCAATAGCATTCTGGTGAACGTGGACATGATTGCTGGAAGCTACGTGAATGATAGCGCTCAACCGACGATCTATTCCTTCTTTCCAAACGTGTCGCTGGGTTATAAGATCGTGGAGTGACCTCGAAATTTAGTTTATCTACCAGTGATTTTAGACACGTTGTATAGTCTCAAAAACACGTTAATGGATCAAAATGGTGAACTGTTAGATCTTCACGGAGAGAGGGTGACGATACGATTTCACATAATATTGTGTATATATATAGATAACAAAAATAAAATAAACGCAATATTAATTTTACAAAATTATTTTAATATAAATAATTATTATTAATCAAGAAACAATTGAAGTAAATATATTTAAAAAAAAAAGGAATTATGACAGAATACGTGATTAAAAACGTAGAAGAAAATCGATCCGAAATTGTTCATGGAACGGGTGAAGAAAAAAGTATTGGATTTGTTTCGCAAATACATGAACATAGGACTAAAAATTAAGATGATACTCCATTGCGTGATGAATAAAATCGACGTGAAGTCTGGTGAGAGCATCATGAAAAATGCATATTTCAGATCTAACGTTGAACCCGTATTTCGAGGTTCAGATTTATCGGACATTTTCGAAAAGATGAAAGACAAGATGTTGACGTCTCTCGCGAATTATCAACATGAAGGTAGTAATTGGACGTTCGATGAGGTGTTGAAACTCGAAATTCACCTAACTAAAAACGATTCGTTGAAAGCGTCTTCCTACGTGAAATTACCGTATTTCCTAGCTAAAAAACACACCGTGGTCAACGTGAAAAATAAAGATGATCAGTGTTTTAAATGGGCAGTCACCATACCCTGTCAAAACGAACCCCAAAAGAGTTTCTCATTTCGAGGAGACTTCTAAAAATCTCGATTGGACCGGAGTGACTTTTCCAACACAGTTAAAACACATCGAACGTTTCGAGGCTCAAAATCCCACCATAGCGGTGAACGTCTTGTGATACGACGACGAAAAACGAACTATCTATCCTCTCAGACAGACTTCGTATCTCGAAAGAGAAAAGACGATTATTTTATTATTGATTTTGAATGATGACAATCGTCATTATTGTTGGGTTAAATATCCTAGCCGATTACTGTCGAGACAAAATAATAAACATGAACATAAGGTATGTTTATGTTGCAACTGCATGAACATGTTTAAGAGCGAAAATCGTTAGCGAAACATCAGAAATATTGCAACGAAAATCAAGGTGTCGCAGTGGAAATGCCCAAACCTAACACCATCGTGAAGTTTGAAAATTACAATAGAAGGTTAAAAGTACCATTCATCGTGTATGCCGATTTCACCGCAAAAATGAGTTCCTGTCAACCCAACGCTCTTCAAAGTTACGTCGAAAGATATCAAAAACACATACCTTCAGGCTATTGCATTTACGTGAAATGCGCTTTCGACTCGCAACACGACATGGGTTCCTTCACCTACACGAAACAGTATGAAGACGACGACGTGGCCCAAAGGTTCGTGGAAGAGTTAGAATCGAAAATTCAAATGTTATACGACAAATTCAAAACTCCGGCGAAAATGATCATCACGCAAGAGCAGCAGAACGAAAATAATAGAGCCACCAAATGTCACATATGCAGACAATCGTTCGACGAGAATTCGGAGGAAAATAAGAAGGTCAGAGACCACGATCATTACACGGGTCTGTATTGCGGTCCGGCTCACAGCAAGTGTAATTTAAAATATCGAGATGCCGTTTTCTATCCAGTGATGTTTCACAATCTCTCGGGTTACGACAGTCATCTGTTCGTGAGAAATCTCGGCATCTCACACGAAGAATTAAATTGCGAACAGCGAAGAAAGATACATTTCCTTCACGAAATGGAAGCTCATGGAGAAGAAAAGAGTAATCGACAGAAATACATTGGAAGAAAAAACGAAATCCATTCGTAAAGGCATACGTTTCATCGACAGTTTTAAATTCATGTCGACCGCTCTGGAAAAATTAGTCGATAACATGAGCAAGGATAAATTTAAAATCACGAGCGAATATTTCGGAGAACGAGTAGATGTCATCTTTAGGAAAGGAGTCTATCCTTATGATTACATGAACGATCTAAAGAGATTCGAAGACACCACACTACCTTCGAAAAAAGATTTTTATTCGAAATTATACGAATCCGACATTTCCGATGAGAATTACGAACACACTAAAAACGTGTGGAAATCATTCGATATGAAAACCATGAGAGCTTATCACGATCTTTATCTGAAGACCGACGTTCTGCTCTTGGCAGACGTGTTCGAAAATTTTCGAGACGTCTGTTGTCGAAATTACGATCTGGATCCCGCTTAGTATTTCACCGCACCTGGTCTGGCGTGGGACGCTCTGTTGAAGACCACCAAAGTCCAATTGGAATTATTATCCAACGTGAACATGTTCGAAAGGGCTGCGAGAGGTGGCGTCTCGATGATCTCTCACAGATATTCTGAAGCTAACAATCCCTACATGAAAGAAACTTTCGATTCGAAATGGTCGACTAAATACATACAGTATTGGGCCGCTAATAATCTGTACGGTTGGGCTATGAATCATCCTTTACCAATTGGAAATTTCGAATGGGTGAAGGAACCGGAAGAGATGCAAAAATGGAGAGACTATCCTTGCATTTTAGAAGTCGATTTGAACTATCCGGAAGAATTACACGATCCACACAATGATTATCTGCTGGCTCCCGAACGAATGGAACCGAACGAAGGAGACGAGGAAAAACTCATTCCCAGTTTATTTAACAAATGTAACTACGTCATCTACAGCGAGTATTTGAAACAGTACGTTGATTTCGGGATGAAATTAGTCAACATACATCGCATCATTCGATTCGACGAAGAGCCTTGGATGAAAAAATACATCGATCTCAACACAAATCTCAGAATTCGAGCCGAGAACGATTTCGAAAATGATTTCTTCAAACTCATGAACAACTGCGTGTACGGTAAATTGATGGAAAACATCAGGAAGAGAACCGACATTCGACTCGTCACGTCTGAGAAAAGAGCTAATAAATTAGTGGCGAAACCCAATTACAAACACCGAACCATATTCAATGAAAATCTAGTGGCCGTTCACATGCAAAAGACGCACCTGAAGTTCGACAAACCGTATTACCTCAGACCGATCATCTTAGATATCAGCAAGCAATTGATGTACGAGTTTCACTATGATTACGTCAAACGAAAATTTGGTGATAAAGCCAAACTACTGTTCACCAACATGGACAGTTTAGTTTACGAGATAGAGACCAAAGACGTCTACCGAGATATATCTCAGGATGTGGCGGAGTGGTTCGACATGAGCAATTATCCCGTCGATCACCCGTCCAACATTCAATCGAACAACAACAAGAAGGTGTTGGGTAAATTTAAGGATGAGAGCGGCGGTAAACAAATCGTCGAATTCGTGGGCTTGAGACCCAAACTGTATGCTTATCGTCTAGAAGATGAAGAGATCAAGAAGTGCAAAGGAGTTAAAGCATGCGTGGTGAAGAAAAACATCCCTTTCCAAGAGTATAAAGATTGTCTGTTAGGAAGTGGTCCGGTGTATAAGACTATGAAATCGATTCGAAGCGAAAATCACGACTTGTATACCAAAATAGTCAACAAGATTTCGCTGACAGCCGACGACGATAAGAGATTCGTGTTAGACGATAAAATAAACACTTTGGCACTCGGACATTGGACTGTGGATCTAATTAGAGATGATATGAATGTGGATGATTGGATTCCAGATATTTTTGTGGATGAGAAGATTCCAGATATGATTGTGGGTGACAGGAGTCCAGAAAATCAAGAAGAATTAGATGGATTCGAAATTATAGAAATCGATAGAGACATCGAGAGAGTTACTTTAAAAAGAAAAATAAAAAAATAAAAAAAAATAACGTCATTTTTAGTGAATTATAATAAAATAAATAATAATAAAAAAATATATATGCATTTATGAATAAGAAAATAAAGATATCCATAGAAGGTGTCGTCTTACCTAACGAACCCCTATCCAACATCGATCTGTTGAATGCGGCAAAAGATTTGAAAATCAAAGATTTTCTAGGTGTGTTTTCTAGAGATGCCTTGCCGAAGAGAAGACCTCGACAATCGGAATGCGGAATTTTAAATCTAGATGATTCATCGGGTGAAGGCACTCACTGGGTGGTGTGGATCAAGAACGGGAAGAAGAAAAATTATTATTTCGACAGCTACGGAATCTCACCGCCAAAAGAAATAAAGAACTATTTCAACAAATCGATGGTTCGTTACAACACAGAACAAGTGCAATCACCAGATCAAGTGTTTTGCAGTCACCTGTGTCTCTACGATCTCAAGAGATGGTCTGAAGGAGATCGGTTTCAAGACATTCTCAATGATTTACATTAGAGAGAGATTTTTTTTTATAGTATATATAAAGATAAAAATTTATTTTAAAAATTTTAATCGAATAAAAACAAAAAATAAAATAACATAGTTCATTTTTAATAAACTGCATTTTGAATATATTTTTTCTAAAAAACAAAAAATCCCACAACAACATGCCAGTCGATAAATTTGGTAGAAGTGACGACGAAAAAGGCAACCTAAGAAAGAAGAGGAAGACGTTCGAAGTTGACGATGGTTACGACATTGCCAACTTGGACGAACGTTACGTTTGGAGATACGAACCTCGAGAAGAACCTTTGAACATGAATGATAAGAAGCTCTACAATCTTCCCGAGCTGATAGATCTTGCAGATGCTGCGACTAAAAAATACGTCGACAGGGGGAACGCCGATTTCGAACGAATCATGCTAGATAATTATGTGGATAAAACCATGACTGACGATCTCGAGCTGAAATCCAAACGTTTAGTGAACGTTGCAAATCCCATAGATCCCACCGATGCCGTAACCAAGAAATACGTGGACGACTCTCACACGAGATTCAGCGAACACCTGAGAAATAGATACGTTCAGAAAATGATGCACTCGGAATTGAACGCCAATTCTAACAAGATAACGAACGTGGCCACTCCCACGAATCCCAAGGACGTGGCGACCAAACACTACGTAGATCTGGAACAGAGAAAGTCTGACAGACGAGAAATGAAATTGGATCTGAATGCGGGATTCAACAAGATATTGAATCTGTCGAAGATCGATGACACGGATGCAGACTCAACCGCGGTCAACAAGGGCTACGTGGATTCTGCTGTAATATGATCACAAGAATACCTAGAATCGCAAGTGGATGATCTCTACCTGAACAAACAATCTGGCAGAACCATGGAGGGTGGTATCGACATGAACGGTAAGAATTTATTCGGACTCAGTCACGATCCCGAATTCGATTTCAGCGCAGTCAGCAGAAAGTACGTGGATGACAACTCGGTCTGGAGAAAGGGCGACATAATGGAAGGTAAACTAGACATGGGTGGACACACGCTCACGAATCTACCACATCCCATGAACATGACGGATGCCTGCACCCTGATTTCGGTGGTGGAGAAAGTCAAATATGCTAGACAATTGATCACTGTGTGGGCTGAGGAGGCCGGCACCTTAGATGAAGGAAAAGCTGAGTGGTCTTTCGGAAATGGAGGTAGCAGATCGAAACATGGTCAGGTGGGATATCCCATGCCGCTGGGAGGTGAAATCCTTCGAATGAGTCTGGCATCCTCAGATTTGAATAGCAGAGCGGTCGTCAATCTCATGGTGAATGGAGTAGAGAGCGATAAGAGATACAGTGTCAAAAAGACTGAGAATCAACACGCGAATGTTACCACATTCGGCACGTCTCTCAAAGTGAATGCCGGAGACAGGATTAATTTCATTCCGAAAACCAATAATCCCAAAGCCGCCACTTCCGTGGTGAGTCTACTGATCGAATTAGTTCCTTTGAACAAACAGTGAACGCGTGGAAAATAATGAATTAAAAAAAAAATAATGTGTGATTTATTAAAAACAAAAAAACAAAAAAAAAAAGTAATGAGATTTAGAAAGATGTTCAATCTCTCTAGATCACATTACTTTTTTTTTTTTTTTTTTTTTTTTTTTTAGGTTTTGTTTTAATACGTTATTTCTCATAATGTTTCATCTCGTGAAATTGGATCACCTATCTCAAAACATGCGTCGACATCTATTTTAGCATTTCGAAGAGCTTTTATAAATTCTCGAAAAGCAGTCGGTCCTCTATACGTCAACGTGTCTAAAAGTTTTCTGGTCTTATCTTCTATCAAGATTTTACTTTCGATTTCAAGTCTCATATAATCAGTCAATATCAAAGGTTCTGTTTCGACTAAAGTGTCTAGAATTATTGCTAACGAATCTTGCGAAATATTTTTAATCAAAACACGTCTGTTTCTTCTTAAGTATTCTCTTTCTTTATCATTCATTTTTATAATAATTTTTAAAATTTTTATTTATATATATTTTTTTTTCACACTCGTCTCTCATCGAATGATCGACATCTTATTTCCATCCGATTCGAATTGTAATTCTCTGTCCGACAGGATCAGGGCGAAGGCTTTGGTTTTTCTCAGAACTTTCCTATCGAATTGCATCTTGATCTGAATGTCTAAGACGCTACTCTTGAGTCGTTCACTCTGTTTACTGACGTCGAATACGAACATGGGATACATCGACTTGTATTCACCGGGAGATATGTTAGGATTGCTCATCAATTCGTCTAGACCGTGATACTTCTTTATAAAATCAGCGGCGTCGCCGTACAGTCTGCAGAAATCGTTCTTGTCGAACGATGCATTGTAATCGATTGCTGGATATCTCGTGGCATTCAGAAACACTTGCATGTTTCTCAAATGGCAGTGATCGAACAGCGACGCATTCTTTTCCTGAGACCTGTCCCTATCGGTCTGAAACGCAACCACGATGAAATGCGGTCTCTCGGAAGCGGATTTCACCGTCAATCTCCAATTGAAGTAATTCGTGGAGGGAGGAATGCTAGCCGTGTCACACTGTCTCATTCTAAATCCCACGGGTAATTTACTCTTGGGTTCTATGATCTTGTAGAGACACGCTTCCACGATCGAAGGCTCCACGTGCGGAACGAACCACGATATCTTGTGTAGAGTTATTTTACCCGCATTGGTCGCAGTGAGTCTCACTATTGCGTCGTCATCTCCTTTTTGAATCGACGTCAGATTGTGTTTGAATCCTTACATGATCTTGTTGTAATCGTCCGCGAATCCGAAGATGTGTTTCAAAGGTATCCTGAACGGAAACGTTCCTTTAGGTCTGGACATCTTGACGACGTAGTCGAATATCAAGGTGGCGCCGGCGCTAGCAGGGCCGATGGTGTATATCACCCACAACTGATTAAGTCCTCTGGATTTCGAAAAATCATCAGGATACGTCAAGAGTCCGAACATCGTGGTGGCCTGACCAGGATGAAACACAGATTCTATCTCTTGTCCGGATAGCATATATTTTATATTACTGAATAGATGCATGATGCCATTATTGGCTAGAGTAACGTAGTGGGGCGTAGTCACTCCCATCTTCCTTGGTGAGACGTCCCTGCACCACTATGTAACTCTCGCTAGGATGTATGAATAGATCTTGAGTTTCGACGTTGATTCTTATCTCTCCTGCATTGTTCAAACCCATTCCGGTTACCGGTTTGTATTCGTGAACCTCATATTCTTGAATACTTTCATCTTTCACTATGCTTTGTGCTATATCTAGTATATTTGTCATTTTAAAGGATTTTTAGTCTTTTTGTTTATTAATTAACTTGCTTTCTTTATCTAAAAATAGTTTTTAATTATTTTTTATTATTATTTTTCTCTCTTATATATATGTGTGTAAACAAGAAAATGTTAAAGAAAGTAAATAAAAAAAAAATTGTTTTCTTTATCAAAACTTTGTCTTCTGTAATTGTTGTTCGTAAAACTTTCCGATGATCTCTTCTCCATCCAAAGCTTTGATTTCGTAAGTCACCGGATTGGTGTGAAATATTTTGATTATCACAAAGATTTCCGAGGTCCATCGAGGAGTATAACCCTTTTCGAAGTGCTTCTTATAAGCGTAGATTCTCACTCGATCACCGACCGCAAATTTCAGCATTCTAGACTTCTTCCTGATCTTAGATCTCTCAGGATATAGATTCGCGTAGACTCGTTTTTCGTTTTGAGGATCGCTAGCTTCCGCGGGAGTCATCTTGATCGATCTGTGTCGCGTGTTGTTGTAATCTTTAACCAGACCGTTCAGAGCGTATATGTATTTCTTGGTCGAATTCGCTGTGAAGTATCTGTGCATCTTTTCCTTCATCGTTCGATTCGAACGTTCCATCACGCTGGCTTTCTCTTCATTTTCGATCGAGTAGAGGTCGACCAATTGATGAACGTGCTTGTTGTAGAATTCCTTTCCCTTATCCACCCACAATTTACTCGGTTTTTGAGAAGACGAGTCGAACATGCTCTTAAGTGCCTCGACGACGCAAGGTCCTGATTTATTCTTCAAAGCTCTGATCCAACCGTATTTGGAAAACAAACCATCAATAGATATTTGACGCCCTCGTTCCACCTCGAAAACGATCTCATGTCAACCAAGTCGGCAGACCAAATATCATCCAAACCCTTCACGAACACCCTTCTCTTTCGAAATTATGCACTATGGGTTTGTGTAACTCCTCGGCCAATTTGCTCGTCAATAATCGTTTCTTCTTCTTTTCCGATGCGCTTTTTTTTTGAACGCCCCATCCGAATCGACGTTTCGCACCGATCAGATTGCCGACCAGCGAACGTTCTATCTTCTCTCTCCTGGTCAGATTCGATATGACTCTCAATTTCCCCAACATGTTTTTATCGCAGACGCTGTTGCGAGTCTTGGTGTCGGGATGTCCGGTGTAGCACAGATCGTGATCATACGCGGCCGCATCATCCCTATTCACAGGTTTGCTCCAAGGTTTGGGTGTCAGATCGGCATTGAGTCTGTTGTTCAATTTCGTTCCGGGTCCCGTGAAACTGTGACCAGGCAGATGCATTTCGAAAGGTAGATTATTGATCATTTTATTCACGATGCCTTTACCTTTGCTCGCGTTCTTTTTTTTGATGAATCGAGTCTTGACAGAACCACACACATTGCAAATTCCGCAAAGCATCTGTCTGTCGTTTTTAGTTCGTACTTCTCGAGAATTACTCGTCTCGGTAACTCTCTTACACTTTACGCAATACATTTTTTTAAGAGTTATTTAAATTAATTTCGTTTTTTTTATTTTATATATAAATTTAATAATTAATTAATTCTGTTCTTATTATATATAAATATTTTTTTTTTTTTCAATCGCTGCTCTTGAGTACTATCATCTTACTGAATTCCTCCCTGGCCTCTTTCCTCCCCTTTTCCACAAGAGAATCCTTCATCTCTTCCTTGATGATCTGACGAGTCTTGATTCTTACAGCTTCTTTCATGGCATCGTATTTCGTTTTCTCGATCAATATCGCGAAGTATTCTCCATCCGATATCCTACCATCTTTCAACGCCATAGAGATCATTTCGGATATTGTGTCGATCTTGGAGTCGGCCAAGACGAGAATCTTGTCGTGTTTCCTCGCCTTCAGATATAATTTCCTACTCAAAAAGTTTCCAAGCATGCTAAACAATCCGGCGGCGAGAGCCACTCCTTCTACGGTCAACACGATTGGAATGCCGACCACGGTAGACAACAATCCGATGCCGGCTGCGTGTAAACCCATGGAAATCGTGATGAGTGTCGTGTCAATTGCATTGACGAATTTCACGAAATGCGAATACTTCTTCTTGAGAGAATGACGAGAATCTCTCTCTCGAATTAGATACTCTTGGATTCTACTGATTTGATCGATGCAATACCTCTCTCCTCTTTCCTTTTCTTCTAGCAACGATGCCGTCGGCAAAACGCTGATCGGCTTCTCATCCTCGTCGTCATCTAACGTCGGATACAATTTATTTCTGGTTCTCATTTTTTTTTTTTTTTCTAATATTAGATAAAAAATTTATGTGTGTATTTATTTTATTTTCTATTCTCCCTTATTTTATATCAACGAGAAACTTAGACGTATGCTTCATTGAACAATAATTTCATGACGCGTCCCTTATCTTCTAAAGTCAGACTTTTACACGCCAATTTCTGTTCTTCCGAAACTGTGGGCTTGCTTTGATCCTTACAGAAGAGTAATCTCTTCCAAAACGCGATCACTTCATCGATTTGAACGCGTTCGAACGCCGGTCAAAATACTTGATGACCATATCTTCCCTTTCCATCCACAGACACGAATGATTCTCGTGATCGAAGTCTAGGTGATCCCGACATCCGACGCATCGTTCTAACAAGAGACGACCTAGTTGTTCATTCACACAGAACGCGTAGGCTCTCATCAGCATTTTTAAAAGAAACCTTACTCTAATAGTCTGAAAATCGCTCATGATTTATGTATTTATTTTTTATTATCTATTTGATTTGATATACTTATTTTTTAAATAACTATTTATTTATATATTTTTTCTCTCCTATATATATATCAATCAAAAACGTGGCAGTGGGTTTGCCGGTTCAAAAACACCTCTTTTCCGTGTACCGTACACGATTTGATTTCCGACCTAAAATCTGCAAATGGATTTCTGTGCACGCCTCCATAGGGATTCAGTGTTAAAATCGTGTACAGACGCGGATTATTTAGAATCAGCAAGATGATGATTTAGAAATGACAACACGTTTTTTGCTCGCGATTTAACACTGAATCCTATGGGGGAAACCCATTTGCCGATTTCAATCAAACGGTACATGTACATGTACGTAAAATTTCATGCATTTTTTCTCACTCTTGGATACAATCCAGTGTTTTTGAATCGGCAAAGCCGGTTCTAAAACACCCTAAAAAACGTTAAAATCGTGTATGTGTACACAATTTCAACACTAAATCCTATGGAGGTGTACATCGATGTACGTGTACACGTACACGTACATGTACAGGTGTGTTTGAATCGGCCTCTACCACCTACTGCTCTCTACTCCATTCACCGCAAGATTCACGACCGCTCTGTTATTCAAATTCGTGGAAGTCAGACTCATTCGAATGATTTCACCTACCAATGGCATGGGATATCCCACCTGACCATGTTGCAATCCACTACCTCCATTTCCGAAAGACCATTCGGCTTTTCCCTCCTTTAATGCATTGCTCTCACACGGTGATCAATTGCCTACCGTATTTGATTTTCTCCACCAATGAAATCAGGGTGCAGGCGTCCCTCATGTTCGGTTGATTCGTGAGCGCATGTCCACCCATGTCTAGTTTACCTTCCATGATGTCGCCCTTTCTCCAGACTGAGTTGTCATCCACGTACTTCCTGCTGACCACGCTGGAATCGAATTCAGGATCGTGATTGAGACCGAATAAATTGTGACCGTTCATGTTGATGCCACCCTCCATGGTTCCGCCAGATTGTTTGTTCAGGTAGAGATCGTCCACTTGCCATTCTACATATTCTTGAGATCGTATCACGGCCGAATCCATGTAGCCCTTGTTGACCATGGTTGAGTCTGCATCCGCGTCATCGACATTCAACAGATTCAATATCTTGTTGAATCCCACATTCAGATCCGATTTCATTTCTCGTCTGTCAGACTTTCTCTGTTCCAGATCTACGTAGTGTTTGGTCGCCACATCCTTGGGATTCGTGGGAGTGGCCACGTTCCTTATCTTGTTAGAATTGGCATTCAATTCCGATTGCATCGTCTTCTGAACGTATCTACTTCTCAGATGTTCACTGAATCGCGCATGAAAGTCACCCGCATATTTCTTGGTTGCGGCATCGGTGGAATCTATGGGATTTGCGACGTTCACCAAACATTTAGATTTCAGATCGAGATCGTCAGTCATGGCTTTATCCATGTAATTATCTAGCAGGATTCGGTCGAAATTCGCGTTCCCCCTGTCGACGTATTTTTTAGTCGCCACATCTGCGAGATCTATCGGCTTGGGAAGATTGTAGAGCTTCTTATCGTTCATGTTCAAAGGTTCCTCTTGAGGTTTGTATCTCTAAACGTAACGTTCATCCAAGTTGGCAACGTTGTAACCATCGCCGACTTCGAGCGTCTTCCTCTTCTTTTTGGGTTGACTTTCGTCGACACTTCTACCAAATTTATCGACTGGCGTGTTGTTTTGAGGTTTTTTGTTTTAAAAAATATATTTCAAATGCAGATTATTAAAAATGAATTATTTCACTTATTTTTTATTTTTTGTTTTTATTCGATTAAATTTTTTTAAATAATTTTTTTACCTTTATATATACTATAAAAAAATCTCTCTCTAATGTAAATGTAGCAGATGAGATTTTATTACTGTTTTTAAATTAATTAATTAAATATTTTATTTTAGTTTTCATCTACTGAGCCCCTCTTTCATTATCTAAAAGTCGATTGTGGTTTATATGAAATGTGTATGGATTGTCGTAACAGGCTTCTATAGGTTTTGGCGGGTTTTTGGAGGTCACGTGACAGGAAGGCTCAATTGTTATTGTTTTTCTTCAATGTCAGAAAGTTTGTTCGAATTCATACAATATTATTCACCTGTTTAAAATAATCTACATCTTGATCGTACGTTTGGTTAGTATATATTCCACCTTAGGTATTTATTTTCGATTGTACTTCGTTTATTTATTTCATATTCAGATTCGATCAGTGGATTTTTTCTTTGTTTTGTCATCGTTGTTTACGGTCGTATTTTTGCTTCATACTACCGACTGACGAATTGACTTGACTGAATTGTTTACACTAAACAGATCGCATGAATGGTTATGGGTATTGTTTTTTACAGCTAACATACACAGCACAGAGAGAATGGAGAGTGTTGGATAGTGGTGTAGTGGTGTGACGGCGGAACTCAGATCCACAATCTGGTAAGATTTTGTGTACATACCAGTAAGTTGTTTATAAATAGGTGTGTGTCAGTAGAAGGCTACAGTATTGATGTTTATAGTTAATTTATGTTTTTTTAAGTAAGAAGGACATTTTAACAAAACATTAGGGATTCAGAGTAAACAGTGTTGGATAAAGTGTTAATCTATACATTTGTTATTGCTAACTCGATTCAAGCCTTGCTTGTGTCTGGCTACAACACCAGACACAAGTGAAGCTTGAAACCAGTTCACTTTGGCAGTATCAATAACACTATTGCATTATTTTTGGGGGGTGTTCTTACTGATCACTCGGCGGATTGTTTTGTTTGGGAAGTAAACATACTGTTGTACTTCAGAATTCCATAGTAGAATTTTAGATGTGTACAGGTATCATAAAATAGTATGATAATGCTTATGGATTTGTTACAGGAAAAATGAATAATTGACAAGTTGTATAAATGTGTATTATTATTGTAATTTCAGAGTTCCTTCAGCTGTTATTAAATTGTTAAAAATTCAAGAGCTGAGTTAGTTGTGGTACAGCCCTGTGGACATTGCCCATTTGCACGTGATGCCCTAGATTAGTTCATTTTTAATAAACTGCGTTTTGAATATATTTTTTCTAAAAAACAAAAAATCCCACAACAACATGCCAGTCGATAAATTTGGTAGAAGTGACGACGAAAAAGGCAACCTAAGAAAGAAGAGGAAGACGTTCGAAGTTGACGATGGTTACGACATTGCCAACTTGGACGAACGTTACGTTTGGAGATACGAACCTCGAGAAGAACCTTTGAACATGAATGATAAGAAGCTCTACAATCTTCCCGAGCTGATAGATCTTGCAGATGCTGCGACTAAAAAATACGTCGATAGGGGGAACGCCGATTTCGAACGAATCATGCTAGATAATTATGTGGATAAAACCATGACTGACGATCTCGAGCTGAAATCCAAACGTTTAGTGAACGTTGCAAATCCCATAGATCCCACCGATGCCGTAACCAAGAAATACGTGGACGACTCTCACGCGAGATTCAGCGAACACCTGAGAAATAGATACGTTCAGAAAATGATGCACTCGGAATTGAACGCCAATTCTAACAAGATAACGAACGTGGCCACTCCCACGGATCCCAAGGACGTGGCGACCAAACACTACGTAGATCTGGAACAGAGAAAGTCTGACAGACGAGAAATGAAATTGGATCTGAATGCGGGATTCAACAAGATATTGAATCTGTCGAAGATCGACGACACGGATGCAGACTCAACCACGGTCAACAAGGGCTACGTGGATTCTGCTGTAATATGATCACAAGAATACCTAGAATCGCAAGTGGATGATCTCTACCTGAACAAACAATCTGGCAGAACCATGGAGGGTGGTATCGACATGAACGGTAAGAATTTATTCGGACTCAGTCACGATCCCGAATTCGATTCCAGCACAGTCAGCAGAAAGTACGTGGATGACAACTCGGTCTGGAGAAAGGGCGACATAATGGAAGGTAAACTAGACATGGGTGGACACACGCTCACGAATCTACCACATCCCATGAACATGACGGATGCCTGCACCCTGATTTCGGTGGTGGAGAAAGTCAAATATGCTAGACAATTGATCACTGTGTGGGCTGAGGAGGCCGGCACCTTAGATGAAGGAAAAGCTGAGTGGTCTTTCGGAAATGGAGGTAGCAGATCGAAACATGGTCAGGTGGGATATCCCAGGCCGCTGGGAGGTGAAATCCTTCGAATGAGTCTGGCATCCTCAGATTTGAATAGCAGAGCGGTCGTCAATCTCATGGTGAATGGAGTAGAGAGCGATAAGAGATACAGCATCAAAAAGACTGAGAATCAACACACGAATGTTACCACATTCGGCACGTCTCTCAAAGTGAATGCCGGAGACAGGATTAATTTCATTCCGAAAACCAATAATCCCAAAGCCGCCACTTCCGTGGTGAGTCTACTGATCGAATTAGTTCCTTTGAACAAACAGTGAACGCGTGGAAAATAATGAATTAAAAAAAAAATAATGTGTGATTTATTAAAAACAAAAAAACAAAAAAAAAAAGTAATGAGATTTAGAAAGATGTTCAATCTCTCTAGATCACATTACTTTTTTTTTTTTTTTTTTTTTTTTTTTTAGGTTTTGTTTTAATACGTTATTTCTCATAATGTTTCATCTCGTGAAATTGGATCACCTATCTCAAAACATGCGTCGACATCTATTTTAGCATTTCGAAGAGCTTTTATAAATTCTCGAAAAGCAGTCGGTCCTCTATACGTCAACGTGTCTAAAAGTTTTCTGGTCTTATCTTCTATCAAGATTTTACTTTCGATTTCAAGTCTCATATAATCAGTCAATATCAAAGGTTCTGTTTCGACTAAAGTGTCTAGAATTATTGCTAACGAATCTTGCGAAATATTTTTAATCAAAACACGTCTGTTTCTTCTTAAGTATTCTCTTTCTTTATCATTCATTTTTATAATAATTTTTAAAATTTTTATTTATATATATTTTTTTTTCACACTCGTCTCTCATCAAATGATCGACATCTTATTCCATCCGATTCGAATTGTAATTCTCTGTCCGACAGGATCAGGGCGAAGGCTTTGGTTTTTCTCAGAACTTTCCTATCGAATTGCATCTTGATCTGAATGTCTAAGACGCTACTCTTGAGTCGTTCACTGTGTTTACTGACGTCGAATACGAACATGGGATACATCGACTTGTATTCACCGGGAGATATGTTATGATTGCTCATCAATTCGTCTAGACCGTGATACTTCTTTATAAAATCAGCGGCATCGCCGTACAGTCTGCAGAAATCGTTCTTGTCGAAAGATGCATTGTAATCGATTGCTGGATATCTCGTGGCATTCAGAAACACTTGCATGTTTCTCAAATGGCAGTGATCGAACAGCGACGCATTCTTTTCCTGAGACCTGTCCCTATCGGTCTGAAACGCAACCACGATGAAATGCGGTCTCTCGGAAGCGGATTTCACCGTCAATCTCCAATTGAAGTGATTCGTGGAGGGAGGAATGCTAGCCGTGTCACACTGTCTCATTCTAAATCCCACGGGTAATTTACTCTTGGATTCTATGATCTTGTAGAGACACGCTTCCACGATCGAAGGCTCCATGTGCGGAACGAACCACGATATCTTGTGTAGAGTTATTTTACCCGCATTGGTCGCAGTGAGTCTCACTATTGCGTCGTCATCTCCTTTTTGAATCGACGTCAGATTGTGTTTGAATCCTTACATGATCTTGTAATCGTCCGCGAATCCGAAGATGTGTTTCAAAGGTATCCTGAACGGAAACGTTCCTTTAGGTCTGGACATCTTGACGACGTAGTCGAATATCAAGCTAGCAGGGCCGATGGTGTATATCACCCACAACTGATTAAGTCCTCTGGATTTCGAAAAATCATCAGGATACGTCAAGAGTCCGAACATCGTGCTGGCCTGACCAGGATGAAACACAGATTCTATCTCTTGTCCGGATAGCATATATTTTATATTACTGAATAGATGCATGATGCCATTATTGGCTAGAGTAACGTAGTGGGGCGTAGTCACTCCCATCTTCCTTGGTGAGACGTCCCTGCACCACTATGTAACTCTCGCTAGGATGTATGAATAGATCTTGAGTTTCGACGTTGATTCTTATCTCTCCTGCATTGTTCAAACCCATTCCAGTTACCGGTTTGTATTCGTGAACCTCATATTCTTGAATACTTTCATCTTTCACTATGCTTTGTGCTATATCTAGTATATTTGTCATTTTAAAGGATTTTTAGTCTTTTTGTTTATTAATTAACTTGCTTTCTTTATCTAAAAATAGTTTTTAATTATTTTTTATTATTATTTTTCTCTCTTATATATATGTGTGTAAACAAGAAAATGTTAAAGAAAGTAAATAAAAAAAAAATTGTTTTCTTTATCAAAACTTTGTCTTCTGTAATTGTTGTTCGTAAAACTTTCCGATGATCTCTTCTCCATCCAAAGCTTTGATTTCGTAAGTCACCGGATCGGTGTGAAATATTTTGATTATCACAAAGATTTCCGAGGTCCATCAAGGAGTATAACCCTTTTCGAAGTGCTTCTTATAAGCGTAGATTCTCACTCGATCACCGACCGCAAATTTCAGCATTCTAGACTTCTTCCTGATCTTAGATCTCTCAGGATATAGATTCGCGTAGACTCGTTTTTCGTTTTGAGGATCGCTAGCTTCCGCGGGAGTCATCTTGATCGATCTGTGTCGCGTGTTGTTGTAATCTTTAACCAGACCGTTCAGAGCGTATATGTATTTCTTGGTCGAATTCGCTGTGAAGTATCTGTGCATCTTTTCCTTCATCGTTCGATTCGAACGTTCCACCACGCTGGCTTTCTCTTCATTTTCGATCGAGTAGAGGTCAACGAATTGATGAACGTGCTTGTTGTAGAATTCCTTTCCCTTATCCACTCACAATTTACTCGGTTTTTGAGAAGACGAGTCGAACATGCTCTTAAGTGCCTCGGCGACACAAGGTCCTGATTTATTCTTCAAAGCTCTGATCCAACCGTATTTGGAAAACAAACCATCAATAGATATTTGACGCCCTCGTTCCACCTCGAAAACGATCTCATGTCAACCAAGTCGGCAGACCAAATATCATCCAAACCCTTCACGAACACCCTTCTCTTTCGAAATTATGCACTATGGGTTTGTGCAACTCCTCGGCCAATTTGCTCGTCAATAATCGTTTCTTCTTCTTTTCCGATGCGCTTTTTTTTTTGAACGCCCCATCCGAATCGACGTTTCGCACCGATCAGATTGCCGACCAGCAAACGTTCTATCTTCTCTCTCCTGGTCGGATTCGATATGCCTCTCAATTTCCCCAACATGTTTTTATCGCAGACGTTGTTGCGAGTCTTGGTGTCGGGATGTCCGGTGTAGCACAGATCGTGATCATACGCGGCCGCGTCATCCCTATTCACAGGTTTGCTCCAAGGTTTGGGTGTCAGATCGGCATTGAGTCTGTTGTTCAATTTCGTTCCGGGTCCCGTGAAACTGTGACCAGGCAGATGCATTTCGAAAGGTAGATTATTGATCATTTTATTCACGATGCCTTTACCTTTGCTCGCGTTCTTTTTTTTGATGAATCGAGTCTTGACAGAACCACACACATTGCAAATTCCGCAAAGCATCTGTCTGTCGTTTTTAGTTCGTACTTCTCGAGAATTACTCGTCTCGGTAACTCTCTTACACCTTACGCAATACATTTTTTTAAGAGTTATTTAAATTAATTTCGTTTTTTTTATTTTATATATAAATTTAATAATTAATTAATTCTGTTCTTATTATATATAAATTTTTTTTTTTTTTTCAATCGCTGCTCTTGAGTACTATCATCTTACTGAATTCCTCCCTGGCCTCTTTCCTCCCCTTTTCCACAAGAGAATCCTTCATCTCTTCCTTGATGATCTGACGAGTCTTGATTCTTACAGCTTCTTTCATGGCATCGTATTTCGTTTTCTCGATCAATATCGCGAAGTATTCTCCATCCGATATCCTACCATCTTTCAACGCCATAGAGATCATTTCGGATATTGTGTCGATCTTGGAGTCGGCCAAGACGAGAATCTTGTCGTGTTTCCTCGCCTTCAGATATAATTTCCTACTCAAAAAGTTTCCAAGCATGCTAAACAATCCGGCGGCGAGAGCCACTCCTTCTACGGTCAACACGATTGGAATGCCGACCACGGTAGACAACAATCCAATGCCGGCTGCGTGTAAACCCATGGAAATCGTGATGAGTGTCGTGTCAATTGCATTGACGAATTTCACGAAACGCGAATACTTCTTCTTGAGAGAATGACGAGAATCTCTCTCTCGAATTAGATACTCTTGGATTCTACTGATTTGATCGATGCAATACCTCTCTCCTCTTTCCTTTTCTTCTAGCAACGATGCCGTCGGCAAAACGCTGATCGGCTTCTCATCCTCGTCGTCATCTAACGTCGGATACAATTTATTTCTGGTTCTCATTTTTTTTTTTTTTTTTTTTAATATTAGATAAAAAATTTATGTGTGTATTTATTTTATTTTCTATTCTCCCTTATTTTATATCAACGAGAAACTTAGACGTATGCTTCATTGAACAATAATTTCATGACGCGTCCCTTATCTTCTAAAGTCAGACTTTTACACGCCAATTTCTGTTCTTCCAAAACTGTGGGCTTGCTTTGATCCTTACAGAAGAGTAATCTCTTCCAAAACGCGATCACTTCATCGATTTGAGCGCGTTCGAACGCCGGTCAAAATACTTGATGACCATATCTTCCCTTTCCATCCACAGACACGAATGATTCTCGTGATCGAAGTCTAGGTGATCCCGACATCCGACGCATCGTTCTAACAAGAGACGACCTAGTTGTTCATTCACGCAGAACGCATAGGCTCTCATCAGCATTTTTAAAAGAAACCTTACTCTAATAGTCTGAAAATCGCTCATGATTTATGTATTTATTTTTTATTATCTATTTGATTTGATATACTTATTTTTTAAATAACTATTTATTTATATATTTTTTCTCTCCTATATATATATCAATCAAAAACGTGGCAGTGGGTTTGCCGGTTCAAAAACACCTCTTTTCCGTGTACCGTACACGATTTGATTTCCGACCTAAAATCTGCAAATGGATTTCTGTGCACGCCTCCATAGGGATTCAGTGTTAAAATCGTGTACAGACGCGGATTATTTAGAATCAGCAAGATGATGATTTAGAAATGACAACACGTTTTTTGCTCGCGATTTAACACTGAATCCTATGGGGGAAACCCATTTGCCGATTTCAATCAAACGGTACATGTACATGTACGTAAAATTTCATGCATTTTTTCTCACTCTTGGATACAATCCAGTGTTTTTGAATCGGCAAAGCCGGTTCTAAAACACCCTAAAAAACGTTAAAATCGTGTATGTGTACACAATTTCAACACTAAATCCTATGGAGGTGTACATCGATGTACGTGTACACGTACACGTACATGTACAGGTGTGTTTGAATCGGCCTCTACCACCTACTGCTCTCTACTCCATTCACCGCAAGATTCACGACCGCTCTGTTATTCAAATTCGTGGAAGTCAGACTCATTCGAATGATTTCACCTACCAATGGCATGGGATATCCCACCTGACCATGTTGCAATCCACTACCTCCATTTCCGAAAGACCATTCGGCTTTTCCCTCCTTTAATGCATTGCTCTCACACGGTGATCAATTGCCTACCGTATTTGATTTTCTCCACCAATGAAATCAGGGTGCAGGCGTCCCTCATGTTCGGTTGATTCGTGAGCGCATGTCCACCCATGTCTAGTTTACCTTCCATGATGTCGCCCTTTCTCCAGACTGAGTTGTCATCCACGTACTTCCTGCTGACCACGCTGGAATCGAATTCAGGATCGTGATTGAGACCGAATAAATTGTGACCGTTCATGTTGATGCCACCCTCCATGGTTCCGCCAGATTGTTTGTTCAGGTAGAGATCGTCCACTTGCCATTCTACATATTCTTGAGATCGTATCACGGCGGAATCCATGTAGCCCTTGTTGACCATGGTTGAGTCTGCATCTGCGTCATCGACATTCAACAGATTCAATATCTTGTTGAATCCCACATTCAGATCCGATTTCATTTCTCGTCTGTCAGACTTTCTCTGTTCCAGATCTACGTAGTGTTTGGTCGCCACATCCTTGGGATTCGTGGGAGTGGCCACGTTCCTTATCTTGTTAGAATTGGCATTCAATTCCGATTGCATCGTCTTCTGAATGTATCTACTTCTCAGATGTTCACTGAATCGCGCATGAAAGTCATCCGCATATTTCTTGGTTGTGGCATCGGTGGAATCTATGGGATTTGCGACGTTCACCAAACATTTAGACTTCAGATCGAGATCGTCAGTCATGGCTTTATCCATGTAATTATCTAGCAGGATTCGTTCGAAATCCGCGTTCCCCCTGTCGACGTATTTTTTAGTCGCCACATCTGCGAGATCTATCGGCTTGGGAAGATTGTAGAGCTTCTTATCGTTCATGTTCAAAGGTTCCTCTTGAGGTTTGTATCTCTAAACGTAACGTTCATCCAAGTTGGCAACGTTGTAACCATCGCCGACTTCGAGCGTCTTCCTCTTCTTTTTGGGTTGACTTTCGTCGACACTTCTACCAAATTTATCGACTGGCGTGTTGTTTTGAGGTTTTTTGTTTTAAAAAATATATTTCAAATGCAGTTTATTAAAAATGAATTATTTCACTTATTTTTTATTTTTCGTTTTTATTCGATTAAATTTTTTTAAATAATTTTTTTACCTTTATATATACTATAAAAAAATCTCTCTCTAATGTAAATCATTGAGAATGTCTTGAAACTGATCTCCTTCAGACCATCTCTTGAGAACGTAGAGACACAGGTGACCGCAAAACACTTGATCTGGCGATTGCACTTGTTCAGTGTTGTAACGAACCATCGATTCTTTGAAATAGTTCTTTATTTCTTTCGGCGGCGAGATTCCATAGCTGTCAAAATAATAATTCTTCTTCTTCCCGTTCTTGAACCACGCCACCCAGTGAGTGCCTTCACCCAATAAATCATCTTGATTTAAAATTCCACATTCCGATTGTCGAGGTCTTCTCTTCGGCAAGGCATCTCTGGAAAGCACTCCTAGAAAATCTTTGATTTTCAAATCCTTCGCCACATTCAACAGATCGATGTTGGATAGGGGTTCGTTAGGTAAGACGACACCTTCTATGGATATCTCTATTTTCTTATTCATAAATGTGTATATTTTTTTTTATTTATTTATTTTATTATAATTCACTAAAACGACGTTATTTTTTATATTTTTTTTCCTTTTCTTTTTTAAACTAACTCTCTCGATATCTCTATCAACTTCCACAATCTTGAATCTGTCTAATTCCGCTTGATTTTCTGGAATCCTATCGTCCTTAATCATATCTGGAATCCTATCATCTATAATCATATCCAAAGTCCAATGTCCGAGTGCTAAAGTGCTTATTTTATCGTCTAACATGAATCTCTTATCATCGTCGGCCGTTAGTGAAAGCTTGTTGACTATTTCGGTATACAAGTCGTGATTGTCGCTTCGAATCGAATTCATAGTCTTATACACTGGACCACTTCCAAACAGACAATCTTTACACTCTCGAAAAGATATGTTTTTCTTCACCACGCATGGTTTAACCCCTTTGCACTTCTTAATCTCTTCATCTTCTTGACAATAAGCATACAGTTTGGGTCTCAATCCCACAAATTCAACGATTTGTTTACCGCCGCTCTCATCCTTAAATTTACCCAACACCTTCTTGTTATCGTTCGATTGAATGTTGGACGGGTGATCGATGGGATAATTGCTCATGTCGAACCACATGGTCACGTCCAGAGATATATCTCGATAGACGTCTTTCGTCTCTATCTTGTAAACTAAACTGTCTGTGTCGGTGAACAGTAGTTTGCCTTTCTCACCAAATTTCCGTTTGATGTAATCATAGTGAAAATCGTACATCAATCGCTTGCTGATATCTAAGATGATCGGTCCGAGATAATAGGGTTTGTTGAACTTCAGGTGCATCTTTTGGATGTGAATGGCCAGCAGATTTTCGTTGAATATGGTTCGGTGTCTGTAATTGGGTTTCGCCACTAATTTTTTAGCTCTTTTCTCAGATGTGACGAGTCGAACATCGGTTCTCTTCCTGATGTTTTCCATCGATTTACCATACACGCAGTTGTTCATGAGTTTGAAGAAATTCTGAGATTCGTGTTGAGATCAATGTATTTTTTCATCCAAGGCTCTTCATCGAATCGAATGACGTGATGTATGTCGACTAATATCATCCCATAATCGACATGTTGTTTCAAATTCTCGCTGTAACTGATGTACTTATGTTTGTTAAATAAATTGGGAATGAGTTTTTCCTCATTTCCTTCGATCGGTTCCATTCATTCGGGAGCCAGCAGAGAATCGTTGTGTAGATTGTAGATTCGTGTTAGTTCAAATCGACTTCTAAAATGCAAGGATAGTCTCTCCATTTTTGCATCCCTTCCAGTTCCGTCACCCATTTGAAATTTCCAATCGGTAAAGGATGACTCATAGCCCAACCGTACAGATTATTAGTGTCCCAATACTGTATGTATTTATTTGATCATTCTGAATCGAAACCTTCTTTCATGTAGGGATTGTTAGCTTTAGAATATCTGTGAGAGATCATCGAGATGCCACCTCTCACAGCCCTTTAGAACATGAGCAACATGTCCACGTCAGATAATAATTCCAATTGGATTTTGGTGGTCTTAAACAGAGCGTCCCACAGAGCATCCCACACCAGACAAGGTGCGGTGAAATACCAAGCCGGATCCAGATCGTAATTTCGACGACAGACGTCTCGAAAATTTTCGAACACGTCTGCCAAGAGCAGAACGTCGGTCTTTAGATAGAGATCGTGATAATCTCTCATGGTTTTCATATTGAATGATTTCCACACGTTTTTGGCGTGTTCATAATTCTCGTCCGAAATGTCAGATTCGTATAATTTCGAATAAAAATCTTCTTTCGAAGGTAGTGCGGTGTCGTCGAATCTCTTTAGATCGTTCATTTAATCGTAAAGATAGACTCCTTTCCTCAACATGATGTCTACTCGTTCTCCAAAATGTTCGCTCATGATTTTAAATTTATCCTTGCTCATGTTATTGACTAATTTGTCCAGAGTGGTCAACATGAATTTAAAACTGTCGATGAAACGTATGCCTCTACGAATGGATTTCATTTTTTCTTCTGTCTCTCTGTCGATTACTCTTTTCTTCTCCATGAGCTTCCATTTCGTGATGGAAATGTATCTTTCTTCATTGTTCGCAATGCAATTTAATTGTTCGTGGGAGGTGCCGAGATTTATCACGAACAGATGATTGTTGTAACCCGAGAGATTGTGAAATATCACCGGATAGAAAACGGCGTCTCAATATTTTAAATTACACTTGCTGTGAGCCGGGCTGCAATACAGATCCGTGTAATGATCATGGTTGCTAACCTTCTTATTTTCCTTTGAATTCTCGTTGAACGATTGTCTGCATATGTGACATTCGGTGGCTCTGTTATTTTCATCCTGCTGCCCGTGTGTGATGATCATTTTTGCTGGAGTTTTGAATTTGTCGTATAAAATTTGAATTTTCGATTCTAACTCTTCCACGAACCTTTGAGCCACGTCATCATCTTTGCACAGTTTCGTGTAAGTGAAGGGACCCATGTCATGTTGCAAGTCGAAAGCGCATTTCACGTAAATGCAATAACCTGAAGGCGTGTGTTTTTGATATCTTTTGATGTAACTTCGAAGAGCGTCGGGTTGGCAGGAACTCATTTTCACGGTGAAGCATTCGAAATAGGCGTACATGACGAATGGTACTTTTAACCTTCTATTGTGATTTTGAAAGTTGCCGATGGTTTTGGGTTTAGACATTTCGACGGCGATACCTTGATTTTTGTTGCAATATTCCTGATGTTTCACTAACGATTTTTCGCTGTGAAACACGTTCATGCAGTTGCAACATAAACATATCTCATCATTATGTTTACTTCTCTGGCTTGACAGTAATTGGCTTGGATGTTTAACCCAACAATAATGATGATTGTCACCATTCCAAATCAATAATAAAATAATCGTCTTTTCTCTTTCGAGATACGAAGTCTGTCTGAGAGGATAGATCATTCGTTTTTCATCGTCGTATCCCAAGACGTTCACTGCTACGGTGGGATTTTGAACCTCAAAACATTCGATGTGTTTTAACTGCATTGGAAAAGTCACTCCGGTCCAATCAAGATTTTTAGAAGTCTCCTCGTAATGAGAAACTCTCTCGGGATGGATTTTGACAGTGTATAAAGCGGAGGTGACTGCCCATTTAAAACACTGATCATCTTTATTTCTCATGTTGATCACAGCTTTTTTTTAGCTAAGAAATACAGTAATTCCATGTAGGAAGACGCTTTCAACGAATCATTTTTAGTTATATGAATTTCGAGTTTCAACACCTCATCGAACGTCCAATTACTACCTTCATGTTGATAATTTGCGAGAGACGTCAACATCTTGTCTTTCATCATTTCAAAAACGTCTGATAAATCTGAACCTCGAAATACGGGTTTGACATTAGATCTGAAATATGCATTTTTAACGATGCTCTCGCTGGAATTCACGTCGATTTTATTCATCACGCAATGGAGTATCATCTTAATTTTTTGTCCCACGTTCGCGTGTTCATGAAACAAATCCAATACTTTTTTCTTCAACTATTCCATGAACAATTTCGGATCGACTTTCTTGAACGAGGGAACCACGTCGACAGGTTTTAAAAATGCCTTTGGTTGCACTCTCCCGTTCTACAGGATTCGATTGGAATGCTTCCATGTCGAATTGTGCTACATATTCTTCTCCTTTCCCTTCATCGATTGCTCATCGAATTTCATTTGATAAATCACGTTTGTCTAGATTCTGAACTGCATCACTCGTTTTCGTTTTTTTTTATTTTCTTTTGAGACTTGCAGTTCTTCGATGGCTTTTCATTTGATCATCTTCTTATTTTTCGCAACTGGAATGTTTTTTTTTTTCGACGTCGGCATTTTGATTCCTTTTACTATCTTTTTCTTCTTCTCCTCATTTTTCACAACCGAAGCATTTTTTGACGTCGTTGCTATCAACATTTCATTTGCCTTTTCACCGAGCAAACTACGTATCTCCTCATGCATGATCTTTCTAATTTCATCACGCTTCACTTTTCATTTTCTATCATCAGGTGTTACTGTCATCGGCTTATTTTTTTCTGCAATTTGAGTCTGTTTAAATTTGTTCACTTCCGATCTTTCCATTTTTTTCTTTCCATCATTTTGCAAATGATATTCCTGAGTGACTTCAGTTTTTTTTTATTTGGTTCTATGATTTCTGAAATGTGGAATGTTTAATTCTCTACACATCTCGTTTAACTGAGGTATGGTTTTCTCATTTAAATTTTCCATTTTTTTTATTTGTTTGCTTCATTTGTAAGAATATTTTTTTTGGAATTTTGTATTTAAATAATAATTTGTTAAAAAGTTTTAAAATAGTCTTTATATATATGTAAAAAAAAAAAAAATTCACATTAAAGAAAATTAAAATTAAAAACTTTTTTGTATATATATAAAGAGAAAAAAAAACAAAACTTTTTTTTTAATAAATTATTATTTAAACATAAAATTCCAAAAAAAAAAATTAATCAATTTTTTATGTTCCTTAACGTGAAAAAAATTGAATTAATACGAGAAAAAAAGGAAGTTAAATTTAAACTTTTTATTTATATATAAAGAGAAAAAAACTTTTACAAAAAAAAATTTCACATTAAAGAAAATTAAAAATTAAAAAAAACTTTTTATATATATATAGAGAGTAAAAAAAACAAACTTTTTTAACAAATTATTATTTAAATACAAAATTCAAAAATATATATTATTTGCAATAATTCATAAAACAAAAAAACAAATAATCGATCATGACAACAACACCTAAAAGATGCGAATTGAAATTGAAATGAGTCGAAACGTGTAAGAAATTCAGTTGTAAAATCTACAGATTACAATGACACGATGGCATCGAATTGAACGATGCTGAGACGAAGGGTTTAGAGCACAAATATGACAAATATAGCACGCCTTTGAAATTGGATGAAGCCATGCTCGATTTGTTTTACGAGTACCAAAGCGATCTACAGAACATTGTCATCGCTGAAGACAGAGAATTCGACAAGGATGATTTGTCGTTACTCTACGGAAGTTACATATATCCAAAAATCTCTCTCCAAATCATGAACAAATCGGGTGGTGAGAGTGCGTTCACTGATGTAAAAAAATTCGCAAAAGTAAAGATAAACATTCAACACATTTTTGAAAAAGGAGAAGACATGACCGACAACATGCTAATAATGGACTTGAAAATATAAAACAATAGAGAGACTGATTTTTAGTGAAGAAGAAGGCAAAATTAAAAATTATACAATTTTTACATTATAATAACATACTCAAAATTGGTATATTCTTAAAAGGCGAATTCTCGCCAAACAGCAAACCCTCACCGACTCGCTCAACGTTCCGTCCACTCTTCAGATAGAGCCCGTTTCCACTGAAAGAGTTGCCACCTCTAACAGGTTCTAGATACAATCCTTCACCATTGTCGTCTATGTCAAAAACAGTTCGCTGCCACCCATTAATTCTCAACTGCCAAACTTGCGAGTCCGGAGAGAGCTCCCACGCCGAGAGTCTTTCCGAGAAAGGGCAATGCTTTTGCGGCAAAGGGTAATGCTTTTGCAGCGATTCCTGCCAATAGCAGTAGGAAACCACCTTTCATATTGCATTTCAATTGAGCGGGACTCAATCTCACCCTCAACCTTATTCCATCACCAATCGCTTTCTCCATCCTTTTGATTTGAGTTCTGGTCCAGGCGATTTGATCGTCACCGCCACTCGTCAGATCTTTGTGAGTTAATTTGAATCTCACCGGCTCACCTCGAGTTAACGCTCTCTCAAGTTTCTTTCTCTGTCCTTTGGATATGTTCACGTTTTTAACCACGTATTCAGTCATATTTCTTTTTTTTAAATATATTTTGTTCAATTGTTTTTTTTGTTTTAATGATAATTATATATATTAAATAATTTTTGTAAATTAATATTGTGTTTATTTTATTTTCGTATTTATATATATACACAATATTTATTTTTTTTGCTTTTTATATTTCTCCTATGTGAAATCGTATCGTCACCCTCTCTCCATGAAGATCTAACAGGTCACCATTTTGATCCATCAACGTGGTTTTGAGACTATACAACGTGTCTAAAATCACGGGTAGATAAACTAAATTTCGAGGTCGTTCTATGATTTTATAACCTGGCAACACGTTTGGAAAGAAGGAATAGATCGTCGGTTGAGTGCTACCATTCACGTAGCTTCCAGCAATCACGTCCATGTTCACCAGAATGCTATTGACTGCGAGAATGTCAACCATATTTTCAGATGCCGCGTGGCCTCAATACATCTTTCGATCGAATCCCAGCATCTTGCCTATAGAATCGTCCGTGTTGAAATCCACTCGAAAATTATCTTCCAAATCCAACATCGTCTGTAGGGTATTAGGGTTGGGAGCGAGTCTGATCTTGTTGCTTCCCTTTCCATCCATCTTCATTCATGTCTGAATGTAATTGTTCAAATCGTCTATGTCATAACTTCCTTTGGGAATTCGAATCTCCAACCAATCCACTCCGTCGGAATACTTGAACAAGTTATTCTTTTCGGTGACGTTGGGAAAAGAATAATAAGTCTCTAGATTCACCAACGCCATCTCGTATCTTTTCTCTCTATTCAATTCGATGGAAGGTTCGAATTTCATCGTGAATCGAGTCGAATTGCCACTCACCACAAGTTGAATGGATTGTTTTGCGGCCATATTCTCGGCTATCCGTTCTAACAATTCTCCTTGTTCGAACATTATATTTTTAATTTTTATTTTTTATTTTTTTTCAAAACTAAATTATTTGATGATTTATTATTTTCTAATTTTTGTTTTCGCTCTCTATCTTATTATCATCAGAAACATAAAACGCTCATGTCGTTTGCGACGTGATCACCGTAGATGTGATTGAGATTCTTGAGATCCTGGTGAAAGAGACACAGTAAATTAGCGTTCTCCCTTATCATCTGTCTGGGCAATCGAAAATAATTCTGCGATAGGTAGAAACAGTCCACGTTGCTGTGACGACCCCTAACACAATACGATTCGCATCGGTTCGGTCTCTCCAAAAGCAGATCGTCGAAAATCATGAGATTCTTATCTTCCGATTTCAATTCTCTAGGATCCGGAATGTCGCTAGCGTTCTCATAAAATTGACACTCGATGTTCGAAGACACATTTCTCTTCATCAATTCCATTACTGTACCGTCCAAAATGGACGAAAGAGAAGCTTCACTTTTGTCGAATTCCTCCCTACTGTCAAAGATTCTAGCTATGACGTCCTTGGGCAATCTACGAACCATGCACTCGCGAAGCAGTCTGTATTCAGGTTGAAACAAACTCTTGCCAAACACGAATAATTTGTCGTAATCCAACCAGCCGGGTTGCAACAACAGATTCATCAACAGATTGGTCTTTCCAAAATTCGATTTTCCCACTATCAAGCCTCTTATGCTTTTGGGAAAGAACTCGTTATTCGACCTCTTGGTCGCAGCGTCATTCCAAGACATATCTTTAATGTTCATCTTTGTTTATTTTTTTTGTTATTTTTAGAGTTTTTCAAACACAATTTTTATGTTTTTTCAAACTCAGTTTTTATAAATATTATTATTTATTTATATTACACCATCACGAGTTCTCTTCAATCCAGATCCATTCGTCATTTTGGCTAAATCTTGTATGGGTACCACAGCATCCTTAAAATCTTTCCAACTTTTCGGCGATTGCTCTAACGTAGCTCGCTTCACCGGCAGACTGATCAACTTGTCAATCAACGCGTCGGCTGCCCTCTTGCCAGCCACAGAAACTATCCTACCACTAGCTTCGGAAGCGGCTTTCTTACCAGCATCCAAAGCCGTCTTCTTACCGACCTCAAACACGGTCAATGCGAGTTTTCTACCTGCATCGCTCGTGAACGCTCGCATTATAGAATCGATGATGCCAGAACCACCTTGAACGTAAGTTCTAACGTATCCCCTGTTCTTTATCACCAACATATTTTTATTTTATAATATATTTTGTTTTTTCACTGTTAAATCGTTTGTTGTTTAAATACTTTTTATTATTTTCTGGTGTAAAATTTACTGTTTTTATTTTATATATTTATTTTGTTTGTTTGTTCTCTCTACTTATTATATATATATCAATCCTTCAATTTGTTCATCAGCCTTCTATAATCGTGTTTATTCAAAACCTTCTGCCTCAACAATTCATCGCATATGCTCACTATCTCATTATCTAATCCAGTATTACCAGCACGTCGACTTGCCATCAACAATCTCAATCTCTGAGACAGAGCGTCAGAATCGCTCGGAAGAAAAGTGGTTCTCACCCCTTTGCCAGTCACCGATTCCACGAATTTCTTATTCATATCCCATATGGGTTTCACCACCTTCGTCCACTTGTAACCTCTATTGGCTTTGGGTCTCGTTTCTCTGGCATCGTTATTTCTCAAAATGGCGTGGGTCTGAACCAGAATGTCGCCATAATTGTCAAAATCCCAATCCGTGTAATCTCCAGGCTTGTCAAAAAGGAGGAATTTGCACAATCCAGGAGTTAATTCGTACCTATTCGAACTGACAATTAAATTATCATCATCCTCTTGCACTTCGGTGTCGCCTACAAAAGTTCTACCGTCAGAATCCTTATAAATTCCATACAACAGATCTCTCTTACCACCATACTTGGACGACGCGACGCTATCAGTGATGATAGTCGAAGCTGCATCGTCGCTTTCGCTCACGTCAGTTTCGATTCTCATGGGAACGTAATCTGGCGATGATCTTTGAAAGGAAAATCCTCTCATAAAACTGCTGGGCAATGAACCCGTTCTCAAAGAACTTTCTTTTATGGGCTTCAGTATGTCAACGATCTCTTTCTTACTTTGTTCCAGAACCTCCATCACGGGTTTAAATAATTTTGTGGTTTCACGTCTTAATTCCATTTCTCCCAGTCGCCTGTTTCTGTCAGAGGATAGGATGCTTTTCTTGAGACGTTGATATTCATTGAGAAGCTGATCTCTGTTTGGAATCTGTGATGTGTAAAAACATTTTTTTTCATTTTCTAAAATTATTAATATTTGCTTTAAAGTATGGTAACGTGAGTTATTTTATTATTCTCAAAAATTAAATGTATAATTATTTTTATGTTTCATGTTTTAAGTAAATAAAAATCTTCTGTCTTTAATATATAATAACTAAAACCAGTTGAGGAAAAACATTTTACAAAATGAAACCTCGATAAATGCGTTTTTGCCCTTGGACGTGTTAAAGCTCACATCAACAGTTATTTCCGACAATGAGAAACTTAGAGTTAGTCTCAAATAAACATCTATAAATACAACGTTTTAAAAGTGTTAAATCATACAGGTAGTTATTTTCCTCACACTTGAAGTCATTCTCAAAATAATACTCTTAGAATATCTCATAATATTTTAGTTAAAACCGCATTAGTACTCGCACGTTGAGCAACAGTATTTCTTCTATATTTTTACATGGAAATCGTTTCAGTCAAAAAACAAGAGTTGAAAAATCTTTTTAAAAAAATTGTCTGGCGAGGATTTTTTTGCAAAAAAAAGAATATGGAAAAATAATACTCCATGAATATCTCGTAATATTTTGGTTAAAACTGCGTTAGTACTCGCACATTGAACAACGGTATTTCTTCTATATTTTTACAATGAAATCGTTTCAGTCAAAAAACAAGAGTTGAAAAATCTTTCTAAAAAAATTCTCGCCAGAAAATTTTTTGGGCAAAAAAAAAATATGAAAAAATAATACTCCATGAATATCTCATAATATTTTGGTTAAAACCGCATTAGTACTCACACATAGAGCAACGGTATTTCTTCTATATTTTTACATGGGAATCGTTTCAGTCGAAAAAGCAGTAGTTAAACAACACAATTTCTGATTAATACATAACACACTTAGAGTCATTCACAAAATAAAACCATTGATAAAATGCATTGCCCTCGGCGATTATTCTCACCTCCATATCATCAAAGAACAAAATACTGTTTGAAGTAAACAAAAACAATTTATCATCAAAAGAACAAAATACTGTTTGAAGTAAACAGATGCACTTTTGTGAATAGGAACAATTTAGAAGTGTGTCTCGTCAAAAGGTGTTTTATTGATGTCTCTTGAACCAAGCCATGAGTCAATTAAAATTTCAATTTACCTCTTAAAACCCATCTAAGTGGAACGCAATTTTACCATTTGATTCTATTACGATTTACCTTAAAACTCGCGAGGTGAATCGGCAAATCGGTTTCGCCGATCGGATTGTTTCCTAGACTTCCGGAACGCGATCGCGAACGTCGGTGTCTCAGAACTCTCAAACTGCATTTTTTGATGTACTGGAAGCCCAAATCAGTTTGGGAATTTTTTTTTTAAAAAATCTGCGATGAGTAACTACACTTTACACTCACTTTTCACCGTTGGTGAACGTCGAGAAAAGGTTTTGAGATCGATTTTTCTGTCCTAGAACTCTCAATCATTTTTCACCGATCGGATCGCACCTTCGACCGTCCGAAACGCGATCACAAACGTCGGTGTCCTAGAACCCTCAAAACGCATTTTTGATGCTGTCCTAGAACTCTCCAAGCGTTTTCTGCTTGCGTTCACCAACGATAGATTGAAGGTCTGATCCGTGATGGGAACGTCGACAAAAGTTTTTAAATTTACATTTTCTTCAAATTTTCGTACATTTTTACCTTCCGAGCGATGTGTCGAATTTCACTAGTTCGCCAATGGCTGTTTGAATGGTTAAAAGTGCGATTCGAACAGTCAAAAAAAACACTGAGAGTTCTGGGACACCATGAAAAAACAACATTTTTTGCACTCTGTACATGATTTAACACTGAATCCCTATGGCGGTACATGTAAGTAGGTAATAATTGCCGATATACTATCACTTGCACATGTACGTGTACAACATACGCACACGATGCGTTCACCAACGTGGAATTCAGTGTTAAATCACACGCTTGTTCATAAAACTGTACATGATCTTGAATCCCCCCCCCCCCCCCCATGTACAGTTGTGACTCCTAGATCGCGCTTTTAACGTTCAAATACTCGTGGTGAACACGCGTTTTTAAAAAAAGGGTGAAATTGTACATCTTCACTTGTATCTTGTATGTAATTTTTCGTAGACGTTCCCATCGCAGATCAGACCATGGATCCATCGTTGGCGAACGTGATCAAAAGCAAAAAATTCTGAGTCATCATCAAAAAACAGTTTTGGGGACTCTAAATCAGCGATTCAGAACCCGCAATTGTGTTGGTACAGATGATTCAGAATCCGCAATTGTTTTGAGGCGGTGGGTTTTTTTTCTCCCATTTATGACATTATTAGGGGAATTCCTCCACTATGAGAAATTCTCAAAAATTCAGCTGATCGAGCGATCGGATCGCTCGATTCTCGTAAAAAAAAAACTCGATCTGAATGAAGAGTGTTGTTGTCAGTGTGTTGGAAATTTGCAAACCCAGTCACGTCTTCTTGAAGTAAAAAACTAACACATGTTATCGTAATGAGTGAATGAGGTTTTTTGTTCAAAAAGAGTCGATTATGAATATAGTCTGTATTATATACATTGATGTTTTCTGTTGATGGGACGGATAGAAATTGAGTTTTGAGGTTTTTTTTTAGATGATCTGTAATAGATATTCGTGTTTTGTCTTGATGAGAGAGATTGACTGTTAAAGCGTTCGTTCGAAAAAGTCAAAACACTTATCGAAATATTTAAACGCATTTTCCACTCAATTAGGTTTTGAGTGGTAAAATTTTTAATATATTCATGATAGCAATCGCAGTCATCAAAATGATTCTCTCTTAATTCGACACTCAGTGAATTGATGTGTGAATGAAAAATCTTTTTGACGAATGTAAAATACTTACTGTCAAAATGCGTTAAATCAGAAACCGGTTTGTCATGTACTGTTTAAACATATTTTTTTAAACTTCAATTAACACAGTCAGTTTGAGATGTGAATATTTTCAGATTATATATTAAGATGGAAAGAGTTTTTTATTACTTAAAAACATAAAAAAAAATATAATTAAACATTTAATTTTGAAAAATAAATAAAAACAATTAAAACGAAAGATGTTTTTACAGATGGATTCTAGACACCGAGATCGAATTTTAGAACAGTATGAACGTGCTAAGAAGGGGATTCAGTCAGCTGATAGGAGCAGACGTCTTGGTGAGATGGAACTCAGACGCGAAGCCACAAAAATATTTAAACCTGTGACGGAGGGTCAAGAGCGAAGCAGGAAGGAGATAGTCGAAGAATTGAGACCCATAAAGGAGAGTTCTTTGAGAATGGGTTCGTTGCCTCCTAGTTTTGGAAATCGGTATTCCGTTCAATCTACACCGGATTACGTTCCCACGGGAATTCAAACAGATATGAGCGAGTCTGATGATACGGCTTCGACTATCACCACTAGTAGCATCGCATCGTTCGATGATGATGGCGGTAAGAGAGATCAGTCGTATGGAATTTATAAGGATTCTGAGGGTAGAACTTTTGTAGGTGATACGTTAGAGGAAATGGATGATGATGAATTGATCGTGGGTTCGAATAAATATAAAGTAACTGATGGTCTGCGGAGATTGCTCCTTTACGACAAGCCTGGAGATTACACGGAACAGGATTTCGACAATTACGGCGACATTCTAGTTCAAACTCACGCCATGAAGAGAAATAACGATGCCAGAGAGACGAGACCCAAAGCCAACAGAGGTTACAAGTGGACGAAAGTGGTGAAACCCATATGGGATATGAACAAGAAGTTTGTCGAATTGGTGACTGGCAAAGGGGTGAAAACCACTTTTCTTCCGAGCGATTCCGACGCTCTGTCTCAGAGATTGAGTTTGTTGATGGCGAGCAGACGGGCTGGTAACACGGGATTAGATAATCAGATAGTTGCTATATCTGACGAATTGTTGAGACAGAAGGTTTTGAATAAAAACCAGTATAAAAGGCTGATGAACGAATTGAAGGATTGATGTGTATATAATAAGTAGAGAGAAACAAAATAAACAAACAAACAAAAATAAAACACTAAATTCTTACACTAGAATAATAAAAGTATTTAAAACGACAAAACGATTTACCAGTGAAAAAAAACAAAAATATATCATAAAAATAAAATATGTTGGTGATAAAGAACAGGGGATACGTCAGAACTTACGTTCAAGGTGGTTTTGGCATCGTCGATTCTATAATGCGAGCGTTCACGAGCAATGCGGGTAGAAAACTCGCATCGACCGCATTTGAGGTCGGTAAGAAGACTGCTTTGGATGCTGGTAAGAAAGCCGCTTCCGAAGCCAGTGGTAGGATAGCTTCTGTGGCTGGCAAGAGGGCAGCCGACGCATTGATCGACAAGTTGATCAGTCCGCCGGCGAAGCGAGCTGCGTTAGAGCGAACGCCGAAAAGTTGGAAAGATTTTAAGGATGCTGTGGTGCCCATACAAGATTTAGCCAAAATGACGAGTGGATCTGGATTGAAGAGAACTCACGACGGTGCGATATAAATAAATAATAATAACATTAAAAACAGAGTTTGAAAAACATAAAAAAAAAAATTTGTGTTTGAAAAGAATCTAAAATAACAAACAAAATAAAAACAAAGATGAACATTAAAGATATGTCTTGGAACGACACCGCGACCAAGAGGTCGAATAACGAGTTCTTTCCCAAGAGCATAAGAGGTTTGATAGTGGGAAAATCGAATTGTGGAAAGACCAATCTGTTGATGAATCTGTTGTCCCGACCCGACTGGTTGGATTACGCCAGATTGTTCGTGTTTGGCAAGAGCTTGTTTCAACCCGAATACAGATTGCTTCGAGAGTGCATGGATCGCAGATTGCCCAAGGGCGTCATAGCCAGAATCTTTGACAGTAGGGAGGAATTCGACAAGAGTGGAGCTCAGCTCTCGACCATTTTGGACGGCGCAGCAACGGAGCTGATGAAGAGAAATGCATCTTCGAACGTTGAGTGTCGATTTTATGAGAACGCTAGCGACGTTCCGGATCCTAGAGAACTGAAATCGGAAGATAAGAATCTCATGATTTTCGACGATCTGCTTTTGGAGAGACAGAACCGATGCGAATCGTATTATGTTAGTTGTCGACACAGCAACGTGGACTGTTTCTACCTGTCGCAGAATTATTTTCGATTGCCCAGACAGACGATAATCACATCTACGGTGATCACGTCACAAACGACATGAGCGCTGCAGAATTCAGGAGATTCTGCAAGAGGGTTTGGGATGGCGGACTTTACAATTTCGTCGTGATCGATTTGACAAGCGAATTTAATCGCAGAAAATATCGGTGCGGATTCGACAAGTTTTATGTTTCCGATGGTAATAATAAGATAGAGCGTGAAAATAAAAATTAGAAAAAGTAATAAATCTTCAAATAATTAGTTTTGAATAAAATATAATGTTCGAACATGGAGAATTGTTAGAACGGATAGCCAAGAATACGGCTGCAAAACAATCCATTCAAATCGTGGTGAGTGGCGATTCGACTCGATTCACTACGAAATTCGAACCTTCCATCGAATTGAATAGAGAGAAAAGTTACGAGATGGCTTTGGTGAATCTGGAGACTTATTATTCCTTTCCCAACGTCACCGAAAAGAATAACTGGTTCAAGTATTCCGACGGAACGGATTGGTTGGAGATTCGAATTCCCAAAGGGAATTACGACATAGACGATTTGAACCATTACATTCAGACGCGAATGAAGATGGATGGAAAGGGAAGCAACAAGATCAGACTCACTCCCAATCCTAATACCTTACAGACGATGTTGGATTTAGAAGATAATTTTCGTGTGGATTTCAACACGGACGATTCTATAGGCAAGATGTTGGGATTCGATCGAAAGATGTATCGAGGCCACGCGGCATCTGAAAATACAGTCGACATTCTCGCTGTCAATAGCATTCTGGTGAACGTGGACATGATTGCTGGAAGCTACATGAATGGTAGCGCTCAACCGACGATCTATTCTTTCTTTCCAAATGTGATGCCGGGTTATAAGATCATGGAGCGAGCTCGAAATTTAGTTTATCTACCAGTGATTTTAGACACGTTGTATAGTCTGAAAACCACGTTGACAGATCAAAATGGTGAACTGTTAGATCTTCGCGGAGAGAGAGTGACGATACGATTTCACATAAGAGAAATATAAAAGCAAAAAAAAAAAAAAAATTATATATATAGATAACAAAAATAAAATAAACGCAATATTAATTTTACAAAATTATTTTAATATAATTATTAAACAAGAAACAATTGAAGTAAATATATTTAAAAAAAAACAAACAGAATTATGACAGAATACGTGGTTAGAAACGTGAACATATCCGCAGGACAGAGGAAGAAACTTAAGAGAGCATTAACAACTCGAGGCGAGGCGGTGAGATTCAAATTCACTCACGAAGATCTGACGAGAGGCGGTCAGGATTCGATCGCCTGGACCAGAAGTCAAATCAAAAGGATGGAGAAAGCGATTCGCGATGGAAGAGGGTTGATGGTGAGAATGAGTCCCGCTCAATTGAGATACAACTTGAGAATGAAAGGTGGTTTCCTACTGCTATTGGCAGGAATAGCCGCAAAAGCATTACCCTTCGCCGCAAAGGCGCTACCCTTTCTCGGAAAGACTCTTGGCGTGGGAGCTCTCACGGGACTCGCAAGTTCGGCAGTTGAGAAATTAATGGGTGGCAGCAGACTGTTTTTGAAGAAGGGAGGAGCCGTGTGTCGCGTTCACGTAGACGACAGCGGTAAAGGATTGTATCTAGAACCCGTTAGAGGTGGCAACTCTCTGAGAGGAAACGGTCTCTATCTGAAGAGTGGACGGAACGTCGAGCGACTCGGCAAGGGTTTGTTGCTCGGTGAGAATTCGCCATTTAAGAACATACCGATTTTGAATATGTTATTATAAATATAAAATTATATAAAATATAAAAATCATAGAAAGTATAAAATAATATATTTAAAATGGATAAAAAGGTGGAGAAACAAATTTATCACCTGGATGAAAAAGTGGAGAAACAATTTGATGATAATGACGAACATCGCGAGCCAGAGAGCGAAAAAATAAAAAAATGGTTAGACGCTAATGATGGATATCTAAGGAAAGAACTAATGAAAGAGATAGATGAAGCGCGGAATAGACGGTTGAGAATGAGATGATGCTTTCCACGGTCACCACTACCTTCTGAAGAGAATGGTAATGATGCGAGTGTTACCAAGAGATGCACAACATTCGTTCATAATTATGATTCGGATAAACAAAAATGTTGCCATAAACATATCACATCACAAAGAAAAAGAAAAAAAGAAAAAGAAGAATCGACGCTGAAATTTGAGAGAAAAGGAAACGTTATTATAATATATTATGATGATGATAGTGAAGAAGAAGGAAAACAAAAAAAAAAAAAAAGTAAATGAGATCTAAAGATGATGTTATTTTTTTTTTTTCAATTTTTCTTCGCTAAAAATCAATCACTCTATTGTTTATATTTCCAAGTCCGTTATTAGCATGTTGACATGCGTGTCTTCTCCTTTTTCGAAAACGTGTTGAATGTTTATCTTTACTCTTTTGAGTTTTTTTACATCGGTCAACTCGCTCTCACCGCCCAATTTCTTCACGAGTTCAAATGAGATGTTTGGAAATATGTAATTTCCATAGGGCAACGACAAATCGTCCTTGTCAAATTCTCTATCTTTGGCGATGACGATGTTCTGCAGATCGCTTTGGTACTCATAAATCAAATCGAGTGCGGCTTCGTCCAATTTCAAAGGCATCTTATATTTCTCGTATTTGTGCTTTAAGCCCTTCGTCTCGACCTCGTTCAATTCGATGAGATCGTGTCGTTGTAATCTATAGATTTTATGACCGAATTTCTTATATGTTTTGACTCGTTTCAATTTCAATTCACATCTTTTAGGTGTTGTTGTCTTCATGATCGATTATTTAGTATTTAAATAATAATTTGTTTAAAAAGTTTGGTTTTTTTTGCTCTTTATATATATAAAAAAGTTGTTTTTTTAATTTTTAATTTTCTTTAATGTAAAATTTTTTTTTCTTTTTATATATATATAAAAAAGTTAAATTTTAATTTCAATCTCTCTATTGTTTATATTTCCAAGTCCATTATTAGCAAGTTGACATTCGTCATTTTTCCACATACGAAAATGGTGTGAATGTTTATCTTTACTCTTTTGAGTTTTTTTTCATAGGCGAATGCGCTCTCACCACCCGATTTCTTCACGAGTTCGGGTGAGATTATTGGATATATGTAACCTCCATAGGACAACAATAAATCACCTCTGTCGAATTCTCTGTCTTCGGCGACGATGATATTAATCAGCAGTTCGCTTTGGCACTCGTAAAACAAATCGAGCGCGGCTTCATCCACTTTCAAACACATTCGATATTTGTGGTAGTAGTGCTCTAAGTCCACCATCTTGACCTCATTCAATTCGATGGGATCGTGTGGTTGTAATGTATAGATATTAAAACTGGATTTCTCATACTTTTCGTCTCGTTTCAATTTCAATTCGCATCTTTTAGGTGTTGTTGTCATGATCGATTATTTGGTTTTTGATGAATTCTTGCAAAATAATGTATGTTTTAAATTTTGTATTTTAAATAATAATTTGTTAAAAAAAGTTTCTCTTTATTTCTCTTTATATATAAATAAAAGTTAAAAAAAAAAAAATTCTTACAAACTCAATTTTGAGGTAAAAGCAAACGTCTTGTTTCTACCGTGCGCGCACCTGCGTTACTGTAGAGAATGTCATTCCGAAGATGAGAAAACGTGTTCAATTTGCGAGCGAGAAATAAAAGCGGTCTTAAATTGTTTTTGAATAAAAACACATTAAAGAAAAAAAATTGAATTTAAAATTTAACTTTTTTTTTTTTTCTATTATATATATAAAGAGTAAAAAAGCAAAACTTTTTTTAACAAATTATTTAATACAAAATTCAAAAAAAAAAAATATTCTTACAAATGAAGCAAACAGATAAAACAATGGTAAATTTAAATGAGAAAACCATATCTCAGTTAAACGAGATTTGTAAACTATTACAAATTTCAGATTTCAGAAAGCATAGAACTAAATCAAAAAAAATTGAAGTCATACAAGAATATTTGCAAAACGCTAGAAAGACAAACGAAATGTCGATAGCAACGACGTCAAAAGATGTATCGGTTGTGAAAAATAAGAAGACGACTAAACGAAAAGCCGTTGAAGAACATCAAGTTTCCAAAGAAAAGAAAAGAAAAACTAAAACGAAAACGAGTGATGCACTTCAGATTCAAGACTAACGAGATATATCGAGCGAAATTCAACGAGCAATCGACGAAGAGAAAGGAGAAGAATATGTAACATGACGCGTTGTGGAACTATTCGAATCGAAACCCGTAGAACGGGAGAGTGCGATCAAAGACATTTTTAAAACTTTCGACGTGATTCCCTCATTGAAGAAAGTCGATCCGAAATTGTTCATGGAACGGGTGAAGAAAGAAGTATTGGATTTGTTTTGTGAATACATGAACGTGGGATTAAAAATTAAGATGATACTCCATTGCATAATGAATAAAATTGACGTGAAGTCCGGCAAGAGCATCATGAAAAATGCATATTTCAGATCTAACGTCGAACCCGTATTTCGAGGTTCAGATCTATCGGACGTTTTTGAAAAGATGAAAGACAAGATGTTGACGTCTCTCGCGAATTATCAACATGAAGGTAGTAATTGGATGTTCGATGAGGTGTTGAAACTCGAAATTCACATGACTAAAAACGATCCGTTGAAAGGATCTTCCTACTTGGAATTACCGTATTTCTTGACTAAGAAACACGCCGTGGTCAATGTGAGAAATAAAGATGATCAGTGTTTTAAATGGGCAGTCACCTCCGCTTTATACCCTGTCGAAATAAACTCTGATAGAGTTTCTCGTTACGAGGAAACTTCTAAAAATCTCGATTGGACCAGAGTGACTTTTCCAACAGAGTTAAAACATATCGAACGTTTCGAGGTTCAAAATCCCACTGTAGCGGTGAATGTCCTTGGATACGACGACGAAAAACGAATGATCTATCCTCTCAGACAGACTTCGTATCGCGGAAGAGAAAAGACGATTATTTTATTATTGATTTCGAATGATGACAATCGTCATTATTGTTGGGTTAAACATTCGACCCGATTACTGTCGAAACAAAATAATAAAGATGGACATAAGATATGTTTATGTTACAATTGCATGAACGTGTTTCACAGCGAAGACTCGTTGGCGAAACATCAGGAATATTGCAACGAAAATCAAGGTGTCGCCGTCGAAATGCCCAAACCCAACACCATCGTGAAGTTTGAAAATCACAATAGAAGGATAAAAGTACCATTCGTCGTGTACGCCGATTTCGAATGTTTCACCGTGAAAATGAGTTCCTGTAAACCCAACGCTCTTCAAAGTTACGTCGAAAGATATCAAAAACACATACCTTCGGGCTATTGCATTTACGTGAAATGTGCTTTCGACTCACAACACGACATGGGTCCCTTCACCTACACGAAACAGTGCGAAGATGATGACGTGGCACAAAGGTTCGTGGAAGAGTTAGAATCGAAAATTCAAATGTTATACGACAAATTCAAAACTCCGGCGAAAATGATCATCACGCGAGAGCAGGAGGAGGAAAATAACAGAGCCACCGAATGTCACATATGCAGACAATCGTTCGACGAGAAGTCGGAGGAAAATAAGAAGGTCAGAGACCACGATCATTACACGGGTCTGTATCGCAGTCCGGCTCACAGCAAGTGTAATTTAAAATATCGAGATGCCACTTTCTATCCGGTGATGTTTCACAATCTCTTGGGTTACGACAGTCATCTGTTCGTGAAAAATCTCGGCACCTCACACGAAGAATTAAATTGCATCGCGAACAGCGAAGAAAGATACATTTCCTTCATGAAATGGAAGCTCATGGAGAGGAAAAGAGTAATCGACGGAAATACGTTGAAAGAAAAAACGAAATCCATTCGTAGATGCATACGTTTCATCGACACTTTTAAATTCATGTCGACCACTCTGGAAAAATTAGTCGATAACATGAGCAAGGATAAATTTAAAATCACGAGCGAACATTTCGTAGAATGAGTAGACATCATGTTGAGGAAAGGAGTCTATCCTTACGATTACATGAACGATCTAAAGAGATTTGAAGACACCGCACTACCTTTGAAAGATGATTTTTATTCAAAATTATACGAATCCGACATTTCCGACGAGAATTACGAACAGGCCAAAAACATGTGGAAATCATTCGATATGAAAACCATGAGAGATTATCATGATCTCTATCTGAAGACCGACGTTCTGCTCTTGGCAGACGTGTTCGAAAATTTTTGAGACGTCTGTCGTCGAAATTATGATCTGGATCCCGCTTGGTATTTCACCGCACCCGGTCTGGCGTGGGACGCTCTGTTGAAGACCACTGAAGTCCAATTGGAATTATTATCCGACGTGGACATGTTGCTCATGTTCAAAAGGGCTGCGAGCGAGAGGTGGCGTCTCGATGATCTCCCACAGACATTCTGAAGCTAACAATCCCTACATGAAAGAAGGTTTCGATTCGAAACGGTCGACTAAATACATACAGTATTGGGATGCCAATAATCTGTACGGTTGGGCTATGAGTCATCCTTTACCGATTGGAAATTTCGAATGGGTGAAGGAACTGGAAGAGATGCAAAAATGGAGAGACTATCCTTGCATTTTAGAAGTCGATTTGAACTATCCGGAAGAATTACACGATCCACACAACGATTATCCGCTGGCTCCCGAACGAATGGAACCGAACGAAGGAGACGAGGAAAAACTCATTCCCAATTTATTTAACAAACGTAACTACGTCGTCTACAGCGAGAATTTGAAACAGTACGTCAATTACGGGATGAAATTAGTCGACATACATCGCATCATTCGATTCGACGAAGAGCCTTGGATGAAAAAACACATCGATCTCAACACGAATCTCAGAACTCGAGCCGAGAACGATTTCGAAAAAGATTTCTTCAAACTCATGAACAACTGCGTGTACGGCAAATCGATGAAAAACATCAGGAAGAGAAGTGACGTTCGACTCGTCACGTCTGAGAAAAGAGCTAAAAAATTAGTGGCGAAACCCAATTACAAACACCGAACCATATTCGGCGAAAATCTAGTGGCTGTTCACATGCAAAAGACGCACCTGAAGTTTGACAAACCATATTGTCTCGGACCGATCATCTTAGATATCAGCAAGCGATTGATGTACGAGTTTCACTACGATTACGTCAAACGAAAATTTGGCGACAAAGCCAAACTACTGTTCACCGACACGGACAGTTTAGTTTATGAGATAGAGACGAAAGACGTCTATCGAGATATATCTCCGGACGTGGCCGAGTGGTTCGACACGAGCAATTATCCCGTCGATCATCCGTCCAACATTCAATCGAACGACAACAAGAAGGTGTTGGGTAAATTTAAGGACGAGAGCGGCGGTAAACAGATCGTCGAATTCGTGGGCTTGAGACCCAAACTGTATGCTTATCGTCTAGAAGATGATGAAGAGATCAAGAAGTGCAAAGGAGTTAAAGCGTGCGTGGTGAAGAAAAACATCTCTTTCCAAGAGTATAAAGATTGTCTGTTAGGAAGTGGTCCGGTGTATAAGACTATGAAATCGATTCGAAGCGAAAATCACGACTTGTATACCGAAATAGTCAACAAGATTTCGCTGACGGCCGACGATGATAAGAGATTCATATTAGACGATAAAATAAGCACTTTGGCACTCGTACATTGGACTTTGGATCTAATTTTAGACGATATGAATGGAGATGATTGGATTCTAGATGCGATTGTGGATGATAAGATTCCAGATACGATTGTGGATGATAGGATTCCAGAAAATCAAGAAGAATTAGATGAACACAAAATTATGGAAATCGATAGTGACATCGAGAAAGTTAGTTTAAAAAGAAAAAGAAACAAAAATAGAAAAAAAAAATAACGTCACTTTTAGTAAATTATAATAAAATAAATAAAAAAAATATATACCTATTTATGAATAAGAAAATAAAGATATCTGTAGAAGGTGTTGTCTTACCCAACGAACCCCTATCCAACATCGATCTGTTGAATGCGGCAAAAGATGTGAAAATCGAAGATTTTCTAGGAGTGTTTTCCAGAGATGCCTTGCCGAAGAGAAGACCTCGACAATCGGAATGCGGAATTTTAAATCTAGATGATTCATCGGGTGAAGGCACTCACTGGGTGGCGTGGATGAAGAGCGGGAAGAAGAAGAATTATTATTTTGACAGCTACGGAATCTCGCCGCCAAAAGAAATAAAGAACTATTTCAACAAATCGATGGTTCGTTACAACACGGAACAAGTGCAATCACCACATCAAGTGTTTTGTGGTCACCTGTGTCTCTACGTTCTCAAGAGATGGTCTGAAAGAGATCGATTTCAAGACATTCTCAATGATTTACATTAGAGAGAGATTTTTTTTTTATAGTATATATAAAGATAAAAAATTATTTTAAAAAAATTTTAATCGAATAAAAACGAAAAATAAAATAACATAGTTCATTTTTAATAAACTGCGTTTTTTTTAATATATTTTTTTCTAAAAACAAAAAAAATCCTTACAACAACATGCCAGTCGATAAATTTGGTAGAAGTGACGACGAAAAAGTCAACCCGAGAAAGAAGAGGAAGACGTTCGAAGTCAACAATGGTTACGACGTTGCCAACTTGGACGAGCGTTATGTTCAGAGATACGAACCTCGAGAAGAACCTTTGAACATGAACGATAAGAAGCTCTACAATCTTCCCGAGCCGGTAGATCTCGCAGATGCTGCGACTAAAAAATACGTCGACAGGGGGAACGCTGATTTCGAACAAATCCTGCTAGATAATTACGTGGATAAAACCATGACCGACGATCTCGATCTGAAATCCAAACGTTTGGTGAACATCGCGAATCCCGTAGATCCCACCGATGCCGCGACCAAGAAATATGCGGACGACTCTCATGCGAGATTCAGCGAACACCTGAGAAATAGATACATTCTGAAAACGATGCACTCGGAATTGAACGCCAATTATAACAAGATAACGAACGTGGCCACTCCCACGAATCCCAAGGACGTGGCGACCAAACACTACGTAGATCTGGAACAGAGAAAGTCTGACAGACGTGAAATGAAATCGGATCTGAATGCAGGATTCCACAAGATATTAAATCTGTCGAAGATCGACGACGCGGATGCGGACTCAACCACGGTCAACAAGGGCTATGTGGATTCTGCTGTGATACAATCGCAAGAATACCTAGAATCGCAAGTGGACAATCTCTACCTGAACAAACAATCTGGCGGAACCATGGAGGGTGGCATCAACATGAACGGTCACAATTTATTCGGTCTCGATCACGATCCCGAATTCGATTCCAGCGTGGTAAGCAGTAGGTACGTGGACGACAACTTGGTCTGGAGAAAGGGTGACATCATGGAAGGTAAACTAGACATGGGTGGACACGCGCTCACGAATCTACCGGAACCCATGCACATGACGGATGCCTGCACCCTGATTTCGGTGGTGGAGAAAGTCAAATATGCTAGACAATTGATCACCGTGTGGGCCGAAGAGGCCGGCACCTTAGATGAAGGAAAAGCTGAGTAGTCTTTCGGAAATGGAAGTAGCGGATCGAAACACGGTCAGGTGGGATATCCCATGCTGTTGGGAGGTGAAATCCTTCGAATGAGTCTGGCTTCCTCGGATTTGAATAACAGAGCGGTCGTCAATCTCATGATGAATGGTGTGGAGAGTGATAAGAGATACAGCGTCGAAAAGACTGAGAATCAACACGCAAATGTTAGCACGTTTGGCACGCCTCTCAAAGTGAACGCCGGTGACAGGATTAATTTTGTCACGAAAACCAATAATCCTGAAGCCGCCACTTCCGTGGTTAGTCTACTGATCGAACTGGATCCTTTGAACAAACAGTGAACGCGTGGAAAATAATGAATTAAAAAAAATAATGTGTGATTATTAAAAAAACAAAAAAAAAACAAAAAAAAAGTAATGAGATCATCTTTAGATCTAATTTTTTTGTTTGTTTTCCTTTATCACTTATAACGATGATTAAAATTGCATCCTTTTAGCTCAACTTTGACGAAGTCAAATTTGAGCTATTGTCATGGCCCGTCGTCCGTCGTCCGTCTGTCCGTCCGTCCGTCCGTCTGTCCGTCTGTCCGTCTGTCCGTCCGTCCGTCTGTCCGTCTGTCCGTCTGTGCGTACGTCAACAATTGGCTATGGCTCGGGCTAGAGGTCGTATTTATGAACCGATCTTTACGAAACTTCTTGGGTACCTTTGTTATGACCGTGGGACGAGAACGAGTGTTTTTGGGTGCGGTCCAAAATTCAAGATGGCTGCCAGCCGCCATTTTGTACCGATGATGCAGAAATCTGTTTTTTGTACAGAACTTCCATATGAAAGCTCTGATTTGAATAATTTTTTGTATGAATGTTTAGTACCATGGTGTACATCACATATAATACGGGTTTTTTTCTCGTGCGTAAATTGTGCAAATTAGACTAATTTTGATGTTTTTTGGTGTTAATTTCAGCACTGTAAGTGCAAATGCCAATATGGCTCGGGCTAGAGGCCGTATTTGTGAACCGATCTTTACGAAACTTCTTGGGTACCTTTGGTATCACCGTGGGACGAGGACGAGTGTTTTGGGGTCCGGTCCGAAATTCAAGATGGCCGATGGCAGCCATTTTGTACAAAATTAGGTGCAATCAGATTTTTGCACAGAACTTCCATATGAAAGCGCTGATTTGAATAATTTTTTGTGTGAATGTTTAGTACCATGGGATACATCACATATAATACGGGTTTTTTTCTCGTGCAGAAATTATGCAAATTAGATGAACTTTGATATTTCAGTGCGACTTACACACATTAAGTACACATGTCAATACGGCTCAGACTTGAGTCTGTATTTATGAACTGATCTTCACGAAATGTCTTGGGTACCTTTGTTATCACCTTGGGACGAGAACGAGTGTTTCTGGGTGCGGTCTAAAATTCAAGATGGCTGCCAGTGGCCATTTTGTACCGAAATTAGGTCTAATCAGTTTTTTGTACACAACTTCTATAGAGCTCAGACTGGAGGCCATATTTATGAACCAATCTTTACGAACCTTGTTGGGTACCTTTGTTATCACCGTGGGATGAGAGCGAGTGTTTTTGGGTGTGGTCCAAAATTCAAGATGGCCACCAGCAGCCATTTTGTACCAAAATTAGTGCAATCAGTCTTTTGTACAGAACTTCTGTATGAAAGTTCTGATTTGAATAAATTTTTGTATGAATATTTAGTAACATGGAATACATCACATATTCTAAGGGGTTTTTTTTCGTGCAGAAATTATGCAAATTAGATGAACTTTGACTTATTCAGTGCTACTTGCACAGTGTGAGCACACATGTCAATACGGCTCAGGGTAGAGGCTGTATTTATGAACCGATCTTCACAAAACTTCTTGGGTACCTTTGTTATCACCTTGGGACGAGAATGAGTGTTTCTGGGTACGGTCCAAAATTCAAGATGGCTGCCAGTGGCCATTTTGTACCAAAATTAGGTCCAATCAGTTTTTTGTCACAAGTTCTATACAGCTCGTATTTATGAATTGATCTTCACAAAACTTCTTAGGTACCTTTGTTTTCACCTTGGGACAGGAACGAGTGTGTTTTGGGGTGCCTTTGTTATCACTGTGCTATGAGAACAAATATTTTGGGGTTCAGTCAGACCCACTCTGGGACTCAAAGATTTCTTTTCTAGTTTAGCATCTGACTGTCACCCACCTTTACAATACTTTACCTATACATCTGTTACAGGCAACGGTCAGTATTTATGTACAGACCATTACAATACTTTATATGTACCTTTGTTATCAGGTCATTACCTAGATGTTTGTCATTGCTGTGTCACATACTATACATGTGCATGTCTTTGTCTTGACAAGTTGAGCTACAGTGTCATTGACACTTTCATTTTAATTTTCTATCCATTTATGATTACAATTTATACACTTTGCGAATACGGTTGTTGGTTCATCACCAGATCTAGTTTGTTGAGATTCGATTTTTATTTGATGTTTCTTACATTTGCGACATTTTAAAATTGTATTTTTTATAATTTCTTCGTTAGATCTTATGAGATCAAACTCTTCTTTTTCTTTTAAACGATATTCGTCAAAATCACAACAATTCCATCCTTTTTTTGTGTTACGTTCTTCATATTCAATTTGAATCCATTTTTCCAAGTATCTCATTTTAACGTTGTAGTGATGATTTGTTGTTTTTGTGTTAGAAACATTGATTTTGTTTTCGAGATTTTGGTTTTTAATTAAACTTACATCCACATTTTTAACGTTTATTAATTTTTTCTTCACACACTCGTCTCTCATCGAATGATCGACATCTTATTTCCGTCCGATTCGAATTGTAATTCTCTGTCCGACAGGACCAGGGTGAAGGCTTCGGTTTTTCTCGGAACGTTCCTATTGAATTGCATCTTGATCTGAATGTCTAACACGCTACTCTTGAGTCGTTCACTCTGTTTACTGACGTCGAATACGAACATGGGATACATTGACTTGTATTCGCCGGGAGATATGTTGGGATTGCTCATCAATTCGTCTAGACCGTGATACTTCTTTCTAAAATCAGCGGCGTCGCCGTACAGTCTGCAGAAATCGTTCTTGTCGAACGATGCCTTGTTATCGATTGCTGGATATCTCGTGGCGTTCAGAAACACTTGCATGCTTCTCAAACTGCAGTGATCGAACAGTGACGCATTCTTTTCCTGAGACCCGTCCCTATCGGTCTGAAACGCAACCACGATGAAACGCGGTCTCTCGGAAGCGGATTTCACTGTCAATCTCCAATCGAAGTGATTCATGGAGGGAGGAATGCTAGCTGTGTCGCACTGTCTCATTCTAAATCCCACGGGTAATTTACTCTTGGATTCTATGATCTTGTAGAGATGCACTTTCTCCACGATCGAAGGCTCCACGTGCGGAACGAACCACGATATCTTGTGTAGAGTTATCTTACCCGCATCAGTCGCGGTGAGTCTCACTATTGCGTCGTCGTTTCCTTTTTGAATCAACGTCAGATTGTGTTTGAATCTGTACATGATCTTGTTGTAATCGTCCGCGAATCCGAAGATGTGTTTCAAAGGTATCCTGAACGAAAACGTTCCTTTAGGTCTGGACGTCTTGACGACGTAGTCGAATATCGTGGCGGCGTCTGCGCTAGCAGGGCCGACGGTGTCTTTCACCCACAACTGATTAAGTCCTCTGGATTTCGAAAAATCATCAGGATACGTCAAGAGTCCGAACATCGTGGTGGCCTGACCGGGATGAAAAACAGATTCTATCTCTTGTCTGGATAGCATGTATTTTATGTTACTGAATAGATGCATGATGCCATTATTGGCTAGAGTAACCGTGTCGTCGTCGGCGTAGTCGCTCCCATCTTCCTTGGTGAGATGTCCCTGCACCACTATGTAACTCTCGCTAGGATGTACGAATAGATCTTGAGTTTCGACGTTGATTCTTATCTCTCCCGTATTGTTCAAACTCGTCCCGGTTACCGGTTCGTATTCGTGAACCTCACATTCTTGAATACTTTCATCTTTCACTATGCTTTGTGCTTTATCCAGTATATTTGTCATTTTAAAGGATTTTTATTTTTTTTGTTTGTTTATTAATTAACTTGCTTTCTTTATCTAAAAAATAGTTTTTAATTATTTTTTATTATTATTTTTTTTCTCTCTTATATATATATGTGTGTAAACAAGAAAATGTCAAAGAGAGTAAATAAAAAAAATTTTGTGTTCTTCATCAAAACTTCGTCTTCTGTAATTGTTGTTCGTAAAACTTTCCGATGATCTCTTCTCCATCCAAAGCTTCGATTTCGTAAGTCACCGGATCGGTGTGAAATATTTTGATGATCACGAAAATTTCCGAGGTCCATCGAGGAGTATAACCCTTTTCGAAGTGCTTCTTATAAGCGTAGATTCTCACTTGATCGCCGACCGCAAATTTCGGCGTTCTAGACTTCTTCCTGATCTTAGATCTCTCGGGATATAGATTCGCGTAGACCCGTTTTTCGTTTCGAGGATCGCTAGCTTCCGCGGGAGTCATCTTGATCGATCTGTGTCGCGTGTTGTTGTAATCTTTGACCAGACCGTTCAGAGCGTATATGTATTTCTTGGTCGAATTCGCCGTGAAGTATCTGTGCATCTTTTCCTTCATCGTTCAATTCCAAAGTTTTACCACGCTGGCTTTCTCTTCGTTTTCGATCAAGTAGAGGTCTACCAATCGACGAACGTCCTTGTTGTAGAATTCCTTTCCCTTGTCCACCCACAATTTACTCGGTTTTCGAGAAGATGAGTCGAACACGCTCTTCAGGGCCTCGGCGATGTAAGGTCCCGATTTATTCTTCAAAGCTCTGATCCAACCGTATTTGGAAAACACGTTGATGACCGTCAATAGATATTTGACGCCCTCATTCCACCTCGAAAACGATCTCATGTCGACCAAGTCGGCAGACCAAATGTCATCCAGACCCTTCACGAACACCCTTCTCTTTCGAAATTTACGCACTATGGGTTTGTGTAACTCCTCTGCCAATTCGCTCGTCAATAATCATTTCTTCTTCTTTTCAGATGCGCTTTTTTTTTTTGAACGCCCCTTCCGAATCGACGTTTCGCACCGATCAGATAGCCGACCAGCGAACGTTCCATCTTCTCTCTCCTGGTCGGATTCGATATGCCTCTCAATCTCCCGAACATGTTTTTATCGCAGACGTCGTTGCGAGTCTTGGTGTCAGGATGTCCGGCGTAGCACAGATCGTGATCGTACGCGGCCGCGTCCACCCTATTCATGGGTTTGCTCCAAGATTTGGGTGTCAGATCGGCGTTGAGTCTCTTGTTCAATTTCGTTCTGGGTCCTGTGAAACTGTGACCGGGCAGATGCATTTCGAAAGGTAGATTGTTGATAATTTTATTCACGATGCCTTTACCTTTGCTCGCGTTCTTTTGTTTGACGAATCGAGTCTTGATAGAACCACACACGTCGCAAATTCCGCGAAGCATCCATCTGTCGTTTTTAGTTCGCACTTCTCTAGAATTACTCGTCTCGGTAACTCTCTTACACTTTACGCAATACATTTTTTGAAGAGCTATTTAAATTAATTTCGTTTTTTTTATTTTATATATAAATTTAATATTTTTATTTTTTTTTTTTTTAAATTCTGTTCTTATTATATATATATATATTTTTTTTTTTCAATCGCTGCTCTTGAGTTCTATCATCTTACTGAATTCCTCCCTGGCCTCTTTCCTACCCTTTTCCACGAGAGAATCCTTCATCTCTTCCTTGATGATCTGACGAGTCTTGATTCTCACGGCTTCTTTCATGGCATCGTATTTCGTTTTCTCGCTCACTATCGCGAAGTATTCACCGTCCGATATCCTACCGTCTTTCAACGCCATAGAGATCATTTCAGATATCGTGTCGATCTTGGAGTCAGCCAAGATGCGAATCTTGTCGTGTTTCCTCGCCTTCAGATATAATTTCCTATTCAAAAAGTTTCTGAGCATGCTAAACAATCCGGCGGCGAGAGCCACTCCTTCTACGGTCAACACGATCGGAATGCCGACCCCGGTCGACAACAATCTGATGCCGGCCGCGTTTAAACCCATGGAAATCGTGATGAATGTCGTGTCGATCGCGTTGACGAATTTCACGAAACGCAAATACTTCTTCTTGAGGGAACGACGAGAATCTCTCTCTCGAGTCAGATACAATTGGATTCTACTGATTTGATCGATGCGATACCTCTCTCCTCTTTCTCTTTCTTCTAGCGATGGCGCCGTCGGCAAAACGCCGTTCGGCTTCTCGTCCTCGTCGTCCACTAACGTCAGATACAATTTATTTCTGGTTCTCATTTTGTGTTTTTTTTTCTTTCTTTCTAATATTAGATAAAAAAAATTTATGTGTGTATTTATTTTTTTTTTTTTATTTTCTACTCTCCCTTATTTTTATATCAACGAAAAAAAACTTAGACGTATGCTTCGTTCAGCAATAATTTCTTGATACATCCCTTGTCTTCTAAAGTCAAACTTCTACGCACCAATTTCAGTTCTTCCGAATCTGTGGGCCTGTTTCGATTCTTACAGAAGACTAATCACTTCCAAAACGTGATCACATCGTTGAATTTAACGCGTTCGAACGCCATTTCGAAATACATGACGACCATATCTTCCCTTTCCATCGTCAGACACGAATGATTCTCATGATCAAAGTCTAGATGATCCCAACATCCGACGCATCGTTCTAACAAGATGGGATGTAGTTCTTCGTTCATGCAGATTGCGTATGCTCTCATCATCATGTTTAAAAGAAACCTCGCTCTAATAGTCTGAGAATCGCTCATGATTTACGTATTTTTTTTTTTATTATTATCTATTCGATTTGATATATTTAATTTTCTAAATAACTATTTATTTATATTTTTTTTTCTCCCCTATATTTATATCAATCAAAAACGTGACAGCGGGCTCGCGAAATTCCAACACACCGACATCAACACTCTTCGTTCAGATCGAGGCTGTTTTTTACGAGAATCGAGCGATCCAATCGCTCGATCAGCTGAGTTTTTGAGAATTTCTCATAGTGGAGGAATTCTCCTAATAATGTCATAAATGGGAGAAAAAAAACAAACCCACCGCCTCAAAACAATTGCGGATTCTGAATCATCTGTACCAACACAATTGCGGGTTCTGAATCGCTGATTTAGAGTCCCCAAAACTGTTTTTTGATGATGACTCAGAATTTTTTGCTTTTGATCGCGTTCGCCAATGATGGATCCATGGTCTGATCTGCGATGGGAACGTCTACGAAAAATTACGTACAAGATACAAGTGAAGATGTACAATTTCACCCTTTTTTTAAAAACGCGTGTTCACCACGAGTATTTGAACGTTAAAAGCGCGATCTAGGAGTCACAACTGTACATGGGGGGGGGGGGGGGGGATTCAAGATCATGTACAGTTTTATGAACAAGCGTGTGATTTAACACTGAATTCCACGTTGGTGAACGCATCGTTTGTTGTACACGTACATGTACAAGTGATAGTATATCGGCAATTATTACCTACTCACATACATGTACGTGTACAGTTTTTTGAAAACGTGCCCTAGAACTCTCATTTCCCACCTACTGTAATAAATTAATTGATAATTAATTAAATTAAGGTTGTCATTTAAAATGATCTTTTCAAGAGGAAAACAAGAATCGAGTAACAGAAAATAAAATACCATGTAATATTGTAGTTAATAGCGCTAGAATTTACTCGAAAGGCCTTTCGTTTCTATGTCACGTTTCATTGACTCCAGAAAGTAATAATAGTTTCACAAGTGGTTAATGTGCTTCTTTTGTTATCACTGCAACCATAACCTAACGGTAAATTCACTTAGTCCAAGCAAAAAGATGTCCGTGTAACCTAACGGTAAATTCACTTAGACCAAACAAGAATATGTCCGTGGAACTTAGACTTGCTTTTGACCCAAGACTATTGTCGGTCGGTGCGGTCTAAATGAGCATGGACCACTCATGATCTGCCTTGATACACATATTCCACTTGTTTTGCTTTGGAAGTCACTCATCAAGTGTTCAATTAAATTAATTAAAATACACTCTATCCGATTTTGGAAATAATTTGCTATATACTGAATTTAGAAAATTGACTTTAAGAAATTTTCTCCACTCTAAACAGTATATCAACAACAATGAATAAGCAGTTCCGGAGAGGAAGGACTGTACTCTGCTGATGACGAGACCTTGGGATAGAGTCACTATCTCACAGCTCTGATGGTGCAGGGACTATCAACATCTTCTCCGTTGTCTACTATGAATGAAATTTCAAATCTTTAAGAGTAAATGAACAGTTACTATTTGTGTTTGTGAGAGAAAAAAATGTCATTTACCTAAATTGAAGTGCGTAATAACTGAAATTGAAATGATCCTAATGATATTGCTATAGACAATTGTCTGCAGAACCAGAGACAACTTTTCTCCTCTCGCCAAGGCCGAGTATTGGACATTATATTTCATATATTATTTTGTATTTTAAATCTCTGTTTTTATTGTACAACATTGTACTTGGATTCACCACTAATTATCTCATGTGTCACTATACTACTAGCTTCTAACTTCTCAGCAAAATTCACCAACAACAATGTAACAACTGATAACCCCACATGTACAAGAACGGCAACTCCTATCACATGCATATGCGATGATGCTACTAATGGTTGGAATGTTTGTCATGGCGGGTAGTGTAAGATTGGACGAGATCCAGACAAAACCTGAATATGAACTTAGTCACATCTTAAATGATATAACTGGTACGTTGACTGAAGATAATAACTCTCTACCGGTATACAACACTATAAATAGTAAGTATTTCACTCCCTGTGAGGTGCGTGCTGAGCTTAATGGTACTAATAGATCATTCTCGACATTTCATATCAACTGCCAAAGCCTACAAGCCCACTGGGACTCCCTACATCATGTACTTGTTGAAACGAATAGCCCCCAGAATTCATTCGATATCATCTGCCTCACAGAAGTATTTCAAGTCCCTGACAATATATCTTATTGCCTAGAAGGTTACCACCAGATACAAAAAAATACAAGACCCCGTGACGACGATGGACGTGGGGTGTTGGGCTCTTTATTAAAGCTGATATAACATTTAGTGTTCGGCATGATCTTTCCATCTTCATACCACATGTTTTTGAGTCACTGTTTGTCGAATTGAAGTATAAGAATTCAGCGAGAATAGTTCGTGTAATCTATAGACCCAATACTGTCCCTAAAGCAAACATGGACTTATTCATATCAAAAATCAACAACTTAACTGATGCACTAAATAAAGAAAGGAAATCATCATTAATCATGGGCGACCTTAATATTGATCTTTTAAAATCAGCTTCTCATTCCAAGACTTGTTTGTTTATAGAGCAGATGTTCAGTGAAGGATTTGTGCCTGTTATTACCAAATCCACTAGAGTAACACCTCAGTCCGCTACACTCATAGATCATATTTTCTCCAGTAATATCGCAAATCCTTTCACATCTGGAATAATCATTACAGATGTATCTGACCACTTTGGCACTTTTTATATCGAACCAACAAACACCAAGCAGGATAGCGTCGTGTGAGAACCATAAGGTTCTATCTTCCAGTGGAAGAGAGAACCTTATGGTTCTCACACGACGATAGGATAAAACCGGCCTTGACTAGGAAAATAAATTCTATTACTATTGAATACTTTAAACTGTTGTTGTCCCAATGTGATTTTTTCTGGAGTATTGGAATCAGATTGTCCCGACGAAAGCTACGAAATCTTCATCAATACTTACATGAAAGCCTTCGAAACAGCATTTCCGCTACAAAAACATAAGCCAAACAAACAATTTATTAAACAAAAGCCCTGGATAACAAAAGGACTTATTATCTCTGCCAATAATAAAAGCAAAATTTTCCACAAAAAACTAAGACCTCCTACAGAACTGAATATCGAAAATTACAGAAGTTATTCAACAAGATTAAAAAACAAAGTAAAGCAATATATTATAAAAAACTCTTCTAGAAAGTAAAAATAACATGCGGAAAACATGGGAAGTGTTAAATAAAGAACTAAATATAAACAAAAGCAAACGCAATTTGCCTTCACTATTCCATCATCGTGACAGGACAATATATGATTCAAATACGATTGCACGGGAGTTTAATACTTTTTTGCAAATATAGGAAGTCAAACCTCCAAGCTAATAACCAAGCCGCGTAAGTTATTTACCGAGTTCCTGGACGATCCACACCACGATACCCTATTCGTCACACCAACGTTGTCCTTTGAAATCATAAGAATAGTAAATGCCATGAGGCGTAAGTTAATTCAAAACTGTGAAAATCTTACGTCCACCATCCTTAAACACTCAATAAACTTGGTTGCGGGTCCACTTGCACATATTATGAATTCTTCTTTCAATAAGGGGAAAGTTCCGGATAGGATGAAAATTGCTAAAGTAATACCTATCTTGAAATCGGGAGACGAGAAGGAGTTTACAAACTACAGGCCGATCAGCATTCTTCCCGTATTTTCCAAAATCTTTGAAAAACTCATGTCTGTAAGACTTGAAAATTTCTAAATAAATATGATATTTTTGCCAACACCAATACGGGTTCGGGAAAGGGCATAGTACTTTACATCCGACTTTGCAACTGCTAGAATACATGGCTCTTGAGAATAATAAAAACAGTAATGATAGTACGATAGCCCTGTTTCTGGATCTCTCTAAAGCCTTTGATACCATAAGTCATGGAATATTAATTAAAAAACTAGACTACTATGGGATAAGAGGTCATGCAAACAACTGGTTAAAGAGCTATCTCCATAGTAGGACCCAATATGTCTCTCTTGGAGACAGTAAATCTGGTCTAGCTGAACTAACATGCGGAGTTCCTCAAGGTTCTATTCTCGGCCCTATACTCTTTCTCATATATATAAACGATATACATAAGTCAACAAAGCTAAACCTACAATCTTTTGCAGATGACACTTCGGTATAGAAATCCGGTGCGGATATAAACCCTCTAGTCTTGGACTTTAATGAAGAACTTCAAAAAATATTTGATTGGTATGCTGCTAACCACTTATTACTAAACGCTAAGAAAACGAAATACATTATACTTAACCCTTGTAACAGGGACAAGAACGTCACATCCCATCAAATACAGATAAACAATCAAATTATTGATAGAGTTGGTTATAATGCGACTGAAAAATATCTCAAATTCCTTGGTATAAATCTTGATGAGAATCTTTCTTATAAGGCCCATATATCGCATATTTGCTCGAAAGTCGCTCTCGCAAACTACACCCTCAGTAAAGTAAAGAAAGTTCTCCCACATAAAGCCATGAAAACTCTACATTTCTCACTTATACAAAGCCATTTGATTTATGGAATTCCATTATGGGGGAGCTCAAAAGCCTGTAATCGTCTTTGTAAATTACAGGAGCGATCAATAAGAATGATAAACAACCAAAAATATAATGCCCATACTGACCCTTTATTTATCAAAGATAATATACTGAAGATTAAAGATTTATATAAATTACATGCCTCCCTGTTCTTGTTTGACTGGCCCAATGGGAATCTGCCAGGATCATTTGATGATTTTTTCTCAACCCTGAATAACGAATTAGATATTGACCTTCGAAAACTTAACAACAGGATAGAATTCAAAAGTAAGTTAACAGCTAGACTTATTTCGTCTTACGAGAATAACATTGACTGGGTCCCCTGTCAAACATATATACGATTATATCATCGTTTGTCTTTGTGTTTGAATGGGGCCATTTCAGAGGCGCCTGGTTGTCCTTGAAGTCCGACCATCACATACACGCACTCAGATGTTATAATAGACGTCGATACATTAGACACGGTTAAAAAATAATTTAAACGAAACTGAGAAAGCACAATGTTGTACATGCCTTGTTTCTCTCCGCCTTTATTTTCTCTGTTCTCTCTTACTCTTCTATGTTTTTTTCCTATAGGGAAAGTCAGGAAGACAGCCAGTCTGGCTATGCCTTTCCCTGCCAGTATACACTTTAAAAGTTAATATTATCTCTTATTGTGTATGTGCCTTATTATTGTAAATTGGATATTGTGGATGAATACACATTTGTCAGTTCTGTATTTCCTTAGTATACTGGTGAATAAAATAAAATATCAAATATCAAATATCCAACGTGCGGTTTTTAACTCACTTAATAAAGCATTGGCCATTGTTAACCTTTTCTTTACAGTCCCTGGAATTACCTTAGGGTCCACTCCAGAGCTGGTCAAATCATTTTTAGCTCAACTTTGGTGAAGCCAAATTTGGGGTATTGCCATGGCCCGTCGTCCGTCCGTCCGTATGTCCGTCCGTCGCGCCGTACACACGGCTCGGGCTAGAGGCCGTATTTATGAACCGATCTTTACGAAACTCCTCGGGTACCTTTGTTACCACCATGAGACCAGAACGAGTGTTTTTGGGGTCCGGTCCGAAATTTAAGACGGCCGCTGGCAGCCATTTTGTACCAAAATTAACTGCAATAAGATTTTGCGCAGAACTTCCATATGAAAGCTCCGATTTGAATAATTTTTTTGTATGAATGTTTATTACCATGGGATACATCGCATATAATACGGGTTTTTTTCTCGTGCGTAAATTATGCAAATTAGACAAACTTTGATTTATTTAGTGTTACTTTCAGCACTGTAACTGCAAATGCCAATACGGCTCGGGCTAGATGCCGTATTTATGAACCGATCTTTACAAAACTTCTTGGGTACCTTTGTTATCACTGTGGGACGAGAACGAGTGTTTTGGAGTCCGGTCTGACTCTGAAATTCAAGATGGCCACTGGCGGTCATTTTGTACAAAATTAGGTGCAATCAGATTTTTGCGCAGAACTTCCACATGAAAGCTCTGATTTGAATAATTTTTTGTGTCAATGTTTAGTACCATGGGATACATCACATATAATACGGGGTTTTTTTCTCGTGCATAATTATGCCAATTAGACTAACTTTGATATATGTAATGTTACTTTCAGCACGGTAACTGCAAATGCCAATACGACTCGGGCTAGAGGCCGTATTTATGAAGAGATCTTTACGAAACTTCTTGGGCACCTTCGTTATCACCTTGGGATGAGAATGAGTGTTTTTTGGGTGCAGTCCAAAATTCAAGATGGCTGCCGGCGGCCATTTTGTACCAAAATTCGTGCAATCAGTTTTTTGTACAGAACTTTTGTATGAAAGTTCTGATTTGAATACATTTCTGTATGAATGTTTAGTAACATGGAATACATCACATATAATACAGGTTTTTTTTCTCGTGCAAAAATTATGCAAATTAGATGAACTTTGATTTATTCAGTGCTACTTATACAAAGTAAGTGCACATGTCAATACGGCTCGGGCTAGAGTCTGTATTTATGAACCGATCTTCACGAAACTTCTTGGGTACCTTTGTTATCACATTGGAATGAGAACGAGTGTTTCTGGGTGCGGTCCAAAATTCAAGATGGCTGCTAGTAACCATTTTGTACCGAAATTAGGTCAAATCAGTTTTTTTGTACAGAACTTCTATACGGCTTAAGTTAGAGGCCGTATTTATGAACCGATCTTTACGAAACTTCTTGGGTACCTTTGTTATCACGTTGGGACGAGAACGAGTGTTTTGGGGTGCGGTCCAAAATTCAAGATGGTCGTCAGCAACCTTTTTGTACCAAAATTAGTGCAATCAGTTTATTGTAAGAACTTCTGTATGAAAGTTCTGATTTGAATAAATATTTGTAGGAATGTTTAGTAACATGGAATACATCACATATAATACAGGTTGTTTTCTCGTGCAGAAATTATGCAAATTAGATGAACTTTGATTTGTTCAGTGCTACTTATACACAGTAAGTGCACATGTCAATACGGCTCGGGCTAGAGTCTGTTTTTATGAACTGATCTTCACGAAACTTCTTGGGGTAGCTTTGTTATCACCTTGTGACAGGAACGAGTGTTTTGGGGTGCCTTTGTTGTTATCACTGTGCTATGAGAACAAATATTTTTGGGTTCAGTCAGACCCACTCTGAAACTCAAAGATTTCTTTTCTAGTTTAGCATCTAACTGTCGCCCACCTTTACAATACTTTACCCACACATTTGTTACAGGCTACGATCAGCATTTATGTACAGACCGTTACAATACTTTACATGTACCTTTGTTATCAGTTCATTACCTAGATGTTTGTCATTGCTGTGTCACATACTACACATGTACATGTCTTAAGCAAGTTGAGCTACAGTGTCATTGACGCTTTAATTCGTTTTAGTATTAGGTGTTTCTGGATTGTCCGTGTATGTAGTGTGCACTGTTTTCTGAGATCGCTGAAGACTTTGAAATTGCCCGTTGATATCTCTTCTTCCAAAGCCGTCGTGTCTTGTTGAGACCTTGTAGTTTTTTCTTGAGACTTGCATTTTTTATTCGCGTTTCTTAAAGCACTTGACCTTCTAATATTTCTTCATCTATGCGGAAAAAAGCCCATTTTGACTAAAAGTGGATTCTTGGTTCGTGTTGCACGTGCACCTTGTAAGCTGTCGACGTCTGGGATACTTGAGTCAACCTCACCGTCATGTTGAGTTGTACCTGACACAATATTCGACTGGGGCGTTCTTCAACTTGAACAGATGCCGAATTATTGTTTTCATGTTTTTTCCTCAGTCTATATAACTTGCTTTACTACTTGTTTCTGTCTCTTATTATTTTCTGTTTCTTCTTTTCCGCGTTCCATAGAATCAAGAACGGACGCTGGTTTTATTTACATAGGCATGAGAGGGTTCAAACCCACGCCGAGACACAGTTTCCTTCGGCATATATAGTTTACGCGTTAACCCTTTACCCTTCGCAGACGAATCAAAATTTATTATTTTAAATATCATTTTTTTAAAATTTTTTGAAAAAAAAAAAAATTTTTTTCAACTGCTGAATTTGCATATTACGCGTGCGGATGCGGTCGATTCGTTGGGTAAAGGGTTAACGTATTTGATTTTCACGTATATGATGCGCATAGATGATTTTTAAATTGGGGACGGCCATAGATAAAAAAAATAGAAGCATTCTTAATGTGCATAAAGTGTCATAAAAATTCCTGTACATAACAAAAACCGCGAAAATTAAACAGAATACATGGTATGTACATCAGTGTACATCAAGTAATAGCATCACTTAATTCTGCACACTGCACTGCAAGGAAATCAGTGAGAACTTCTCTTTTTCAAATTTCCGCGTTCCGTAGAATCAAGAAAGGACGCTGGTTTTATTTACATTGGTATGAGAGGGTTCAAACTCACGCCAAGAGAGTTTCCTTCGGCATATATAGTTTACGCGTTAACGTATTTGATTTTCACGTATATGATGCGCATAGATGATTTTTAAACTGGGGACATGATTATGGATGAAAAAAATGAAAGCATTCTTGATAATGCATTGCGAAAAGTGCCATAAAAATTCCCGTACATACCATAACGCATGGAAAACAAGCATGCCATTCAAAGCTATTGGAAGGCAACTTGTCATAATCATTCTATCATCAGCAGACTTGTCCGAAAACATCAACAAACCAACGATGTTAAGGGCCGACCAAGGCCTGGACAACCCCAAAGGACCTTGTCCTTGGGAAGATTGGAGTCTGGCACGCCTCGTTAGGTGTGAACCATTTGCTTCAAGTGGGGTTTTGAAGCGCCTTTGGCTCCCCAACAGGCGTTTGTGCAAAAGAACTGTCCGAAACCGTCTCAAAGCACTGGGTATAAGGTTCAGAAGGGTCATCAAGCGTCCAGCTCTGTCCGATCAGCATCAAAGACGACGTTTGGAGTGGTATATGGCACGACAACATTGGAATCCCAGGACGTAGAGGAGAGTCAATTGGTCAGACGAGAGTAGAGACCTACTGTTCCTTATGGTGGAGGATCAGTAATGATCTGGGGGTGTCTTTCTCATGATTGTAAACATGATATGGTGACTGTACGTGGGAATCTCGGTGGTCATCAGTACATCCGGGACATTCTTAACCCGGTTGTCGTGCCTCATTTTGACAACCGCCCTTTGGCTACTCGCCCTGTATTCATGGACGACAATGCAAGGCCACAGCGATCCCATGATGTGGGAGTATTCCTTCAGAACAACGCTATTACAACACTACCTTGGTCTGCAGTGAGCCCCGATTTGAATCCCTTAGAACACATCTGGGACTTTCTTGGACGTCGTGTGCAAGCAAGAGATCCGTCTGTACAGAATTTGGCGGATTTGGAAGCTACATTGTATGAGGAGTGGCAGCAGTTGCAGGCCTGGCCGTTTCAGCCCCATACTTGTCGAGTGAACATTTTTCCATGAAAAACATTAGTGACAGATATGTGTAATTAGCACCATTAAAATACTGCATATTTTCATCATTGTGTTATCTTTCATTTGTCAACAGACCATTCTTTCCACAAACAATCACTTTTGGCCATCTGAAAAATAGCATGAAAGTAATGACAGTTTCTATTAACACCACTGCGAAAAAAAACATGGGGTGCTTAATTAAGTTCCAGGTGTTCATTTATAAGGTTAAACAAAATGCAATGTGCTACCTATTTAAATAACATACCAGGGACACGTAAAACCTATAATTGTCACGTTAGCGGAGAATGTATCAGAAACAAGTCTGTTGAGCTCGTGAGTTCCTAACATGGACTTTTATTTCAGAAGAAAAATTGACTACATATGAAAGGTGAATTTCTTTTTAGCTCATCTCCACTGTCACCTGACAGAAATGTCAGTCTGAGCAATTGCCATCACTTGCCCTTCATCGTTTATTAGCTTTTGCTTATCAGTCTCTTTCTTCAGACCCACAGAGCAAAAAATGGCCCCAAATCTTTCGAGATCTTCACCTCACAAACCACCAGTCACATTGCTTTGTGATTTGGTTTGCAGCTACCTTTACTGATAATATAAAGATTCTTCAAGTTTGTTCAAAGAAAGTTCCTCGGGAAATATTTGAGCCCGTGTCGAGAGGGACAAAATGTATGGTCGCGCCCAAAATTTATATTCTCAGAAACAGTTGACCAATTTGAACCAAATTTGATAGGAGTCTAGGAGAGTGGGGTACGGTGGATCAAATGGTACAATGGATCATTGCTAGTTTTCAGAAATTCTAGATGTTCTTGTTTTGATGACGTCATCTATTTATATGCACAGTGGTCACCGAAGTAAATGGTTGAAGGATATTCATATTTTTTGAGCTGAACAAAAACAAGTATGGTGTTTTTACAACCACGTATCCCATCCGAAATCGACCGGGGCAAGGTGGATCAGTAACGATTAACGCACTCTATCCCAGACCTTGTGAAATCCCCTTGAAGTTTGAATATCATAGTTTGATAGATGCCGCAGTTACTCACAATAAGCGCCAAGTCGTTTGTCTTGGAGTCATGATATTCCAGCAGAATTCCGAATGTAAAGATTTGTGATCCACTGTGCCCTGACTCTCCCCCATTCAGCCAATTTTTCTATTACTTCTAATGTGGAGTACTTGGTTCGCGGTACCACTAACCAAAATAATGAGATAGCCAAACAAATTAATTTGGGCCCATACAGACCCCAGACAGAACAAGAAGCAGGAACACTCACAGGGCTGACGATGGTGCATGCGGGTCATAATAAATACCGAGGGATACGATGTATTCTAAGTGATACCGAGGTGAAGGAAAATAAGTAAGTAAGAGTTGTTTAAAAGGTTTAAATATATGTGCAGACATATAATTTGGTCCATTGAAGCAAAATATGTTATATGACCGTTGATTTATTCCAGTAAATGCAAGATATACAGGCCGAGCTGTCGCCGGAAACTGTCCCTCGGCATTTAGTATGTAGCTTTGTAATTAATAGGCTACCTCGGTGTCTGGATGAAGTGCGTAAGTGCTAATTGGGTATCACAAGACAGTTCACTGTAATATTTGATACAAGTAAAACTCCCATCAATTTTTATCTCGGTTTTGGATAGGCAGAACTTTTGGTAATTGCCACTCTTGGCTTTATGACGTCATTATGGTTCTTGTGGCGTACTGTGATAAGTATCGTTCGGCTATGCCCGATACACTCAAAGCTGCAGCTTGTATTTAGTATTTGTGTATTTACAGTATTTTTTTTTAGCTATTACCGCTCAGTATCATGCACGGTTTTAATTTAGTCTTAGTTTTTTGTTAATTTTTTGTTTGTTTTCGAGGTATTCACCCTCTTTACCTGACAATTTTCTGTGTGCAGTTGCCGCCGTTTTAGGTATTGACAGTTATTAATTCGTCGATCCCGTTGGTTAGCCGTGAGTGCTGACCTCATCTCTTGTCTTCCGGTAAGGTTTTTTTGCGTCTGGTTCTGGTTCTGCCTAGTAATGGCCACAATCAACAGGTTGATTATACTGCCATGGTAGAGTGTACATGTTAGAGTTAAAAAGAACAAACAACCAGATAGAGTTTTAAGAACAAGGAAGCATCGTTCTATTAGAATTGTGCTTGTGAGACCTGGGCTTTGAAGGCGTCAGATGATGTTGCGGACACAATTCCAGGTGGTAGTGAGTTCCATTCCCTGATGGTACATGGAAAAAAGGAATATTTTCTATAGTCACTAGGGCTTGATGGTACTTGGAAGGCTAGGTGGTAGGTATGCCTCGTCCTGCGCACTAGTGGTATTAGCTTGCTATCTTTGTGTATTGCCACTTTCTCATTTACAATTTTGTATGGCATAGTAAGCCTTGCGTCCCGTCGGCGATCGATTAGAGGTCTCCACTTTAGTTGTTGTATCATACTGTCCACATTAGATCGATTCCCATGTCTATTACTGACATATCGTGCTGCTCTTCTTTGGATCATGCCAAGCCTTTGTATGTCCTTTTGATGATAGGGGTCCCAAACAGATGATGCGTATTCTACAAGAGGTCGAACCAATGATTTATATGCATTTTCTTTTATATTTGTTGAGCTGGTGTTTAGGTTACGACGTAAGAAGCCTAGTGTTTTATTGGCTTTACCACAAACGTTGTTTATGTGGTTTCCCCACTTGAGATCTGATGTAATTAGACAGCCCAGGTATTTTGCACTTTTGACGGATTCTAGGATATGGCCATGTAGTGAGTATTGGTGGTTGATCGGGTTGGCTTTCCTGCTAATCGATAATACGTTGCATTTTCCAGGATGAAACTCCATCTTCCACTTTCTTTCCCAGTCACCAAGTTTGTCTAGATCCCTGTGGAGTAAGCAGGCGTCGGAATTGGATTTTACAGTGATGTAGGCGATTGTATCATCAGCAAAGAGCCTCACTGTTGCAGTTAGCCACTCTGGCATGTCGTTGATGTAGAATAGAAAGAGGCTAGGCCCAAGGACCGATCCCTGAGGTACTCCGGATTCCACACTTACGCGGCTTGATGTCTCGCCGTCGACAACTACTGCCTGGGTTCTGTCGGTTTAGAAGCTATTGATCCAGGTATTTACTTTCCCTCGGATGCCGTAGTGGTCCAGTTTGTGAATGAAAAGGCTATGGCTAACTTTATCAAAAGTCTTTGAGAAGTCCATTATCAAGACGTCTGTCTGCTTACCGGAGGCCATGTTTGCAGAGACGTCATCAACAAATTCAATCAGTTGTGTTTCGCACGAACGTCTACTGCGGAAACCATGTTGTAGGGGATACATGATGTTGTTATCGTCCGCATGCTTCATAATATGGCTAGTAATTACATGTTCCATCAGTTTGCAGCAGATACAGGTGAGTGATATTGGACGGTAGTTCTCAGCCCTGTAGCGATCACCTTTCTTGTATATTGGGCTAACATGGGCACTTCTCCATTCAGATGGGACTTCTCCAGTATCAAGGGATGTTCGGAATATGATTGTGAGGATCGGGGCTAGGTTATTTGCTAGTTCTTTTAGGACCCTTGGTTTGATTCCGTCCGGGCCAGCCGCCTTATGCGGGTTCAGCTTCTTAAGCAATTTGGCAATCCCATTACACGTTATGGTTAAATCTGGAGCTTGTGCATAGGTACCGGTCATAAATGATTGAGCTTTGAATTCCTCGGTACTGATGCGGGTTTTTTGTGAGAATGCCGATTGGAACTGTTTGTTCAGTATTGTTGCCTGATCATGTGGGTTGGAGTGTAGCAGGCCATCACATCTGAGTGGCGATATTCCACTTGCATCTGTCTTTTTGTGTTTTATGTAGGTCCAGAAACGTTTGAGTCCACTATATTGGTTATCATCCTCTTGTGGTAGCACAACACCCTCTATATACTTCTAGTATGCTCTCCTAAGGCTCCTCTGTACTAAGCTTTTGATCTCTTTGAAACGTGCGGTGTCTCTTTTGTCTTTTGATTTTTTCTGACGTTTGTATAATCTATCTCTTCTTTTTATTAGTTTCTTAAGTTCAGGTGTTAGCCAAGGTAGACTATCTTTGGTTTTGCACAGTTTGTGTGGGATGTTATTTTTGATACTACTGTTCAGATCGGTTTTAAAGAAGTTCCAAATTTTATTGACTCCACAGGTCTGTTTTTCCATCTCAATCATTTTTTCATGCACTGATGCCATATCCTCTTTGATGTTGTCCCACTGAGCTTTTCTATATATGGGGATGTTCCGGGGATTTTGTGATTTTTTCAGGGGTGTTATGTCGATTTCTGAGAAGACGATGTCGTGGTCTGAGATTCCTGGCATGGTCCCAACTCGATTGAATTTTGTTAGATTGTTTGTTAATATTAGGTCTAAGGTGTTATCTCCCCTTGTTGGAGCTTCTACGAGTTGGACAAGCCCGTTGTTGTCTAGGATATCTAGAAATTTGTAGTGGTGTCCTGGGTAAGGTGTATTTTGTTTGAGGGTTTTGGTTTTCCAATTCCAGCCTGGAAGATTGAAGTCTCCGGCAACAACGACATTGGCATTTTTTATCTGGTTTGCTCTATTAAGACTGTTCCCCAATTCTTCAAAAGATGGTTCATTTGACGTTTTGGGGTTGTAATATGTTGCTATATACAGGTCTTTATGACCTACCAAGCTTATTTTTGTCCAGACAATTTCGCATTCAGATTGTAGTTCTGGCACTGGTGTGCTTAGATGGTTGTCGTTTACGGCGATAAGAACTCCCCCTCCTGTTACCACACGGTCTTTGCGATATAGCTTATATTGTGATGGAAAAATCTGACTGTCGGTAATGGATGGGTCAATCCAGGTTTCTGTGCACACAACAATATCTGGTTTACTGCTTTCAATAAGGTTTTTAATTTTGCATTGTTCTGATTTGATGGATTGGCAGTTCACATTCAACAGTTTCAACGGGGTTGGTTTTCGTATAGGATGTTGTCTAGTTGGAGTTGAGGCGTGTACTGGCTGTATACACTGGCTAGGTGTTGGGCTAGTAATGGGTGTATCTGATAGGACACTGAAGTGATTTGATGTTGATGCTATGTTGTCAAAGCATACTGAGCTGTAGTTTGGGCAATCGCATATAATACAATCCCACGCCATGGCACTGTCTTCGACAAGCTCGTTGTAGGTTTTAGTATGTACTGATTGGCAGTTTGCGTGGTACCATTGGCTACATGAGTCACATGTTATACCCTTGTCATCCCATGTAACAGGCTGATCACATGTGCCACATGGGTAAGTTGAAACATTTGGGCCAGGATTTTTATGCACATCATTCGATCTTCGTATCAGCAGATTGATGATATAGAGTAGCATCGTTGGCGAATGAAAAATAGCTTCCGAAAACATCAATTCCTAATGTGAGGATATCCCTTATAAAAAAGTACCCTGGTAAACCATGGTAAATCCCAAAATACCCTGGTAATACCATGGTAATACCAGGGTATTTTGGGATTTACCTTGGTCTACCATGGTACTTTTTTATAAGGGATTGGACCATAACAATGTCTTCAAGTCTGTCAAATCAAATCTGGCAATTTCAAAATTCTCCATTCATTTTCCAATTTTTATAATATTAAACATATTCTCACATTTGTTATTTGTCCACAATTTGGGGATGTCTGTATGTGTCTGTCTTGGTTCGAATACTTAGGATTTTAGTTTAGGTAAAATGCCGATGCCAAATATTTGCAGTCTCCGTAAATTGTCAATACATCAGCTGAAATTTCTTCGTATACAACAGGGTCCTCAGTCGTGAAAATCCATGTATCTGAATTGGAGATAATGTTGATCATGTTATTTACGGTTTCTTTGTCGCATTCTCCTTCAAATGCTCGGCACATAATATGTGTGTTGAGTTTGGGAAGCAGGCTTTGAATGCAATTGCTGACAAAGAGAACTAATTAACAAGTCTCAACAATTCACATTGTCACAATACTAATTACCAAGCTACCTACTAAACTGACGACTTCATCAATGAACACCCTGAAATCTACCGTGACCTCAAATTCGATAACGAGCCAGAAGATGGGGATGAAGATGACCTCGTCACCCCCATCACCAATGACGAAATCATCAACGTCATTAAAAAATGCAAAAATTCGTCCTCACCCGACGAAGACGAAGTGAGTTACAAAATTCTTAAATAAAGCCCAAATTCCCTAATCGAAAAACTAAACAAACTGTTCAACGCATGCCTCACCCATGGCTACTTTCCCAAATGTTGGAAAAAGCCATTGGTGTCATGATACCAAACCTGACAAGGACCCCTCCGATCCATCCAGCTACCGCCCAATCAGCCTCCTTAGCTGCATTGGTAAGACATTCGAACGAATCCTTACCAATCGGTTCAGGGGGCACCTTGAAGACAACGATTTTTTCAGTAAATGGCAAAGAGCCTATAGAAACCGCAAAGAAGGAATCGAGCATGTCTACCGACTAGTCACCCAAATGAAAACCGCTATCAACAATCAGCAAATAGGCGCGGCAGTCCTGTTAGACGTCGAAAGGGCATTTGACTCTGTTTGGCACAATGGAATGCGCTACAAATTATCAAAAATGAGACTCCCCGTGAAATTGCTCAGATTACTATCCTCTTTCTTAAATAATCGCGAAATTAAAGTCAGAGTGAACAATGAAATGTCTGACAGTGTCCCCCTTGAAGCAGGCACCACCAAGGATCCGTACTAAGCCCCCTCCTTTACATCTTCTATGTAAGCGACCTTAATTTCTCTGAGGATCGTGTTCAAGTCTCCCAATTCGCGGATGATAAGGGCCTCTGGGACTCTAACAATACGGCCAATCTGCCCCAAAACCCCCGCAACGCGCTCTCGATGACCTAGAACAATGGTGTGCCAAATGGAGAATTAAGCTAAACGCCAATAAAACCCAACGAATCACCTTTACTCGCAAGACAAATAAACGTGATTTTTACCTAAAACTAATGGATAACACCCCCCAGAATGCAAAGAGGCGAAATTCCTGGGCATCACCATTGATCAAAAACTGTCCTTCAACAAACACACCGACGACATGGCGAAAAAAGCAGCCACCAAACGCATTAACGTATTGAAAATGCTAAAGGGAATCTCATGGGGAGCCAACCAGTCCACCCTACTCAAACTATACAAAGCCTTTGTGCGCCCAGTACTCGAATACGGGGCAATCATCCTAACTGACCTCAACCAAACTAATATGGGAAAACTCCAGAAGGTCCAAAATCACGCGCTTGGAGTCGCCCTCCGCGCCCCATGGGACACACCCATCAAAACACTCCACGACAGGGCCGATATCCCCAGCATCAAAGACCGCCTAGCCACCCTGGCCGCGAAAAATCATGACCGGCTAGCCGACAGCGAACTAATCTCCGAACTTGGAGCCATTTGCGAAAGCCGACAAAAGCACAAAAATTCCAATCAAAACTAAGACCGCTCGAAAAAACTAGGGAACGAGAAGGTTAACTAACAGGCAGATTAACAGCTTAACTGTGGCCTTCTACCAGAAAGGGCTGCCTTCACCGACTCAGCTAAATTACATCACGATTAAATATTGTAAAAAACTAAACACGCTTAATAATAAATAGGGAACGAGAAGGTGAGTTAACAGGCAGCTTAACAGCTTAGCTGTGGCCTTCTACCAGAAAGGGCTACCTTCACCGACTCAACTAAAATTAGATCACGTTCCAAGACTGTTTAAAACTAAAACGGCTCGAGTAAAACTAGGGGACGAGAAGGTGAGCTAACAGGCAGATTAACGGCTTAACTGTGGCCTTCTACCAGAAAGGGCTGCCTTCACCGACTCAAATAAGATTACATCAGGTTTAAAAACTAAACATGCTTGAGGACAAATAGGGAACGAGAAGGTGAGCTAATAGGCAGATTAACATTTTAACGGTGGCCTTCTACCAGAAAGGGCTGCCTTCACCGACTCAGCTAAAGACTAGATCATAAACTAAACAAAATGTGCTATTTTTATCTTTTTATATTTTACTTGTTCTAATGAAAACTAATTCTGCCTTCTTCTTTTAAGTAGGTACAAAGATGATACTTTTTGACCAGCATCCCAATAACTGCTACGGACACTATAACCGTTATGGAAACAGTAACCCCATGGTTCCTGAGCATCCTCCACTCCATCCCTAAAAGTGGTCGACCACTTTAAGGGAGGCGAGCGTTGGTCCTGCGTCCCGCCTCTGCCCCTTTTTGTAAGCGCATTGCGCATCTTTTGTCCCAACCTAATAGGATTACAATGCATGCCTGCCCCCGAACCAGGGAAGTTCGGGTCTTCTTTCTGGTGGTCCCCGAAAGGGGTCGTTGTTGTTTTCTTCCAAAGAGTCCAACCAAACAGAGACAGCCTGAGGCAGATTATACTTGCCAGTGATGGCCATCACTCAAAATCATCCTCGAAGTGGCAGACTATACTTGCCTGAAAACCCAGATGGACTGCCCCCTCGGGGAGAGGTAGTATCTTTATGAGAGGACACAACCTCCCACACTGGTCCTCACCCGAGGGTTCAACCGACATCAGCCAAGAGACCATCGCGACGCAACCGGTGACACCTGCCGAGTACCTGAACCTGTTCCTCCTTCAACACGCCTAGACATGTGCGAATTGATCATTTACAGTCACTGAGGGTCGAAAGGGGCTTGTTCCCCATACCGTCCCTGCGCGCCTTCGGCGCGTGAAATCATTCCTTTCGGATTTCGGACCTACTAAATACCGAGGGGATGATTTTTCAGCTAACGCTATTTCATTAACGTCCATAATTCTCAAATATGGAATTAAAACCATGCACAAACGGCTTAAATATTTTTATATACTCATAATACACAACCCCGTACCCTTTTCAGAGTTTGTAACCCCATTCCCACCCTATTTTCTTTCACCTCGGTATCACTCTGCATCCCACGGTGTGTAGTATGACCCAGTGCCCGAAATTTTAAGATTTCAATACTAAGTCTGATTATCTTACCAGCCCCGCTCCAAAAAGTGAAAACATTGACAGAGAAATACTTCAAGACTGAATATCTTACCAGGCCCACCCCACCCGAAAAAGTAGTGAAACACTGACAGAGAAAATTTTCACTGGATCGAATTTTTTATGTGGGCTAACCGTCCTGCATATTGATCATGGCACGGATCAACACGGTCCAAAGACAGTCGGCTGAAGTCGAGTCAACCGACTTTTTAGCCCCTCCCCCTTGTTCAAGTTTTGATGAAGTGCTCCCGTGTGTGTCAGTTCTGTAACTGATCGGGATTAATCAATTCAACAATAGAAATTATGACGCGAACGTTGTTGGCAAATAACTTGGTGACAAATAGGCCTAGTCAATTTGGAAAATTCAAGGCCGCAATTGCCTCATTACTGACACAACACCGGTGAGGTAACCACGACTCTAAATATAAAACAGTTCCCCTTTTGTGGACCAATAGTTTTGCAGTTCTGCTTGGGTCAAAGGTTATGTCAGATCACTTCCGCGATTCGTTTGACCTATTTCAGTGAAGGAAAGAAAACAACCAAAGATTCACAGCTGATTTTTACAATGAAATGAAGTGATGTTAAAAAATTACATCTGAAATCATGTGACTTTTCATGAAATCGAGGATGCCACTGGCAGGCAACGAAACAAACCCATTGTCGGGGGAATTTGATGATGTAAATTCGAACGGAAAAGATGTTTTTCTCTCAACTACACCACATAACGTTTTTGGTGCAAAAAATGGTTATTTTGCACCTCTTCCAACAATCAAGCCAGCCTTGTCACCAAGCGTAGAATTGAGCTTGACAGTCGTCTATATTGTACTGTACGGACTGATATTTCTACTGGTATATGTTCAGCTGTGGATGATTTGGTATTACAGACACAAAAGACTCAGCTATCAGACAGTGTTTTTGTTTCTGTGCTTGGTTTGGTCTGGTTTGAGAACAACACTGTTTTCATTTTATTTTCAGAATTGTATATTGGCGAACAACTTGCCCCTAATAGCCTACTGGCTTCTGTATTGCTTCCCGGTCTGCCTACAGTTCACTATTCTGTGTCTCATTGCATTGTATTTTGCCCAGGTGAGTAAGACAAAATGGAACAGTTGCATACTTAATTACTACTCAAGCCCACACATGTAATGGTCACTGAAAATTGGAAGGGTGAGCTGTGACTTACTGACGAGAGGGGTGGGGGGGGGGGGGGGAGTTGTTAAGCTGGTACCCCCCCCCCCCCCAATATTTGCCAAAGATTGGGTTTATTTTTCTTCCCATTTAAACTTTCTTCTATCACCGTGTTCATCACACATCTCTGCACACTTCTGTAGAAATACCGAAATTTCAGTTGAAAAATATTTCCCATAATGCGACTGGGAGTTTCAACATTTCAACTAAATTGGTTAAACTCCTGGTTGAATTATGGGAAATATTTGCCACTTCAAATTTTTATATCAGTGTGGAGTGGGATGAGCTTGTTCAAAATATTAATTTCCATACTTTGCATTAGTTAATAATTGGACTCTCTTTGGGTGCCTGAATTTGAACTTAGTCCAATATGGGGATTAATCTTTAAAAATCTTCTTCAGAATCACTGGTCAGGAAATCTTTTGATATATGGTATACAGCTTCCTTACGTCGGGCAGATTCAAGTTTGTTCAAACCAATCCTTTGAATAATATTTGGGCTCCCTGTCGGCAGTGGCGGTGCCAGGATTTCAAATTTGGCAGGTGGCACAGTGAATTCTGGGGGCATAGCAAATTTCAAAGTCATAATACAACATGCAGAAGGCATATCCTGAAGGACAAAGGCCTGATTGAGGGAAGGATATAGGAGGAGGGATTCCCCCTCCTATAGGTGACGGTTTGTGGGGGGGGGGGGGGGGCTCCCAGTACAATTTTGAAAAGTTTGATGCATTGAGAGTGTATGAGACTATTTCTCGCCTTCTGAACAGATAATTGAAGGAAATAAATAACCTTTATTCAAGACGAACAATGCCAATTTGATGATTTTTTACTGTAGTGTAGTTAGTGGTAAATTCAATTAACACAAAGCACAAAATGAAGATTATGACACACTGGTTGGTTTCTACCTTACTGGGTGTCTCAATCGATGTTGCTTGTGTTTGCAAAGGCAATTACATGTGAAAACAGCTTTTGTAACTTGGTTTTAATGAGAATCACTTGATATACATGTATATATATAGTGCCTAGGCACTGCCCCCCTCCCCCTAGCTCTGCCACTACCTGTTGGAGCCCCAATTTGTGCTTTCTTCAATATGAGGAATATTCTTTAAAAATTTTCTTCTCACAAACCTCCAATCAGAATCATTGGATATATGGTATACACCTATCTTAGGGTAGTCAGATTCTATTTTGAAAGAATCAAGTCCCTGGGTTAAGTTTGGAGCTCCTTATTGGAGCCCAAATGTTAACTTAGTTCAATATGAGGAAAAACTTTTAAAATTCTTCTTTTCCAGAACCACTGGTCAGAATCTTTTGATACATGTATATGGTATACAGCACCCTTACAGGGGGGTCCGATACAAGTTTATTCAAATCAAGACATTTGATAAATATTTGGGTTCCCTATTGGAGCCCAGGGTTTTTCTTGCTGCAATATTGGGAATATTCTTTAAAAGTGTTCTTTTCGCGAATCCCCAGTTTAAATCTTTTGATTCATGGTATACACCTCCCTCAGATTCAAGTTTGTTAAAATCAAGTCCCTGGGTTAATATCTGTGCTCCCTTTTGGAGTCTGATTTTTATCTTCGTCCAATATGAGAAATAATCGTTAAAAATTTGCTTCTTGAGGTACAATCAGAATCTTTTGATATTTGATGTACAGCATCCTTAGAGAGTTCAGATTCAATTTGTTCAAGTAAAGTTCTTGGGTTGATAGTAGGGCTGCACGCTATTCAAAACTAAATACCGATATCAGTATAAAAAAAAATGCCGTGGTATACCGGTATATCGAAAACTGTTCAGATATATGAACACAAGTACCACAATCGAGACTCGGGGCATCACTGTCAGAATGATTTAGTATGCGTTGATGATGTGTTTCGAAATACCTTTACTCAACGCAGAAGATATCAAAAATTATTATTTTCAAAATTAGTTGATCAGATTTTCCCCAAAGATTTGAACAAAACTATACCATATTACCCCTCATTGGAACGAGCTCAAGGAGCTCATTCCAATGAGGGGTTACATGATATAGTTTTGTTGAAATTTAAAAAAATTATTTTTCAACTGCTGAATTTGTATATTACGAGGGCACAAGCAGACGATTCCTTAGATAAAGGGATAATATTATTCATTCAGGGCTACAGTTAAAAATCTCAAGACATCTTGAATATTAAATTGTGGGTAAATAAATAATGACATTAAACCGATATTTTTGTATTCAATCGATATTAGTTTGAATACTGGTATATATCAGTTTATCGATATACCATGCAGCCCTAGTTGATAGTTGTGATATTTGTGTAGGGGTGAAGGGGGGGGGGGGGGGGCAGGAAATTTTAACATGGTGCTAAATTGTTTATATTCTCAAAGTCTTCAGCTCCTGAACCTGGCCATTTAGAATTTTTTGATATTTATTTTAACTTGGGGCAAAAGAGGAATATTCTTTGAAATCTTCTTGAGAACTATCATTCAGAAAGTTTTGATACTTGGTATACAATACCCTAGCTGGGCTCAGGTTCAAGTTTGTTCAAATTAATTCCCTTTGATTCATATTTGGGTTCCCTATGGGAGCCCAAATTTTAACTTAGTGTAATGTGGCGAGTAAACTTTTAAAAAATCTCCTTCTTCAGATCCACCATTCAGAATCTATTGATATTTTGTATATGGCATCCTGAGGGTGGAAGGGATTGGGTCAGATTCAAGTTTATTCAAGTTAAGTCCGTAGGTTGATATTTGGACTCCCCAGTGTTGCATTACTGGTACTGAAAATCTGGGCATTATTTCTGTAGTAGCATCCCAATACAAGAAAAGAATCATCTGGCCTGGACAACAGAATTATAAATAATTAAATAACTTCATTTCTCTGCAGTGTTAACTAGCCAAAGATGCTAATTAAATCCTTTAAACAACTTTAGTCAGTTGAGCTCCTCAGGCCCCATGATGCCTCTTGTTTATTTTTATGACACCTCAAAATCAGTAACAAAACATTCGAAAATGACCAGTATACATGTAAACAAATTATTTTATTTCTTTAACTCTTTACATGAACAGTTAAAACTAAAAGTTCTGTCCTGAAATTCGCACAAATAGCATGTCGATATGCGCGTCAATCTACGCCATTTGACCATAGTAAGGCTATCAAATACTGTAAATATGGCCTGTGCACAAACAATGTTTCGGCCAATGGACCTCCGGGTAACCCGGAGGTCCATTGGCAGAAACATTGCCCATGTTTGTTATGAGTAATCAGGAGAACCTGCCGTGCTTTGGACGCCATTCGATATGACAACTGCGCGCAATTCCTACGCACAATTAAGCCTAGATAAGCGCACAGTTCATGACAGGACTTCTAGTTTTAACTGTACCTAACACAATGGACATGTGAGTCCAATGTTGTTCACAAAAAATAACATTCTAATTTTTTTTACCATGAAAACTTTGCTCATAACCTCTCATTTACCACACTGAAAATAGTTAAATTATTATACTTACAATATTTCTACTAATATTTAGAAAGTACATGAATGATGTAAATACATGTGTATAACCCTTTGTTACTGAAGGCAAATTTTTTATTTTGCAAATGTTTACTTTATGTTTGTTTGGAAAAAGGTTTCCCTGCATGAAGCCTGGAAAGTGAAACAGTGTTTGTTCAATGTGGTTGAAATGCTCTGCTTTACTGGTAAAAAAACACTCTCTCACTAATATCTGAAGTGGAAGTCCTTTGAAATGGGCAACATGGGTACATGTATAAACAATTGGCTAAACTTGACTTTATACCTACATGTTTGTTGCAGTCATTATGTAGCCACAGATGCTGAAAGTGACCTTAACATTAATAAATAAATAAAATGGGGTAGGGTAAATGGAGAACCCCCAACTGTCCCACCCCTGTTAACTTGATTCAGGGAGAACTCTCTGTGACTACAGTAACTCATACTTCTTTGGATTGACAAACACCAACATTGTAAAACTACAACACATGCAGAATTGTGCATCCCAAGTGGTCAGAAGGACCAAAAGTGGCCACAGAACACTTGTCCTTTACAAATTGCATTGGCTGCCAGTATGCCAGAGATTCAAATATAAACTGTGCCTGCTGGTCTTCAAGTGCCTTCATGGCCTTGCACCATCTTACCTCTCTGAACTTCGGAATTGGTGTGAACCTGCCAGAAACCTAAGGTCCAGAAATGAAATTTTGCTTTCACTACCAAGGATGAAACTGAAGCCTGCATGTGACAGAGCATTCTCTATGGCTGCTTTCACTACATGTATGTGGAACCCGCTCCTCAAAAGTATAAAAACCATTCAGACCTTGAGTTCATAAAAGAAAAGCGTTAAAGCACATCTCTTGCAACAGGTATTCTATTAACTTCAAAGCCAAAGTGCATACCTGTGTATTTTAGGCTTATAAATTATTATTATTATTATTATTATTATTAATAATAATGAAACACACATTTTATATCTATTAAATTATTTTAAAGTTTTTTTCTTTGTCATTCTTGATTCCATAGGATATTATTTAAACATTTCCAGTTCAAAATTCACAATTTCCATCAGCAAAAAGACCGTGATGTGTACAGTACTGTGATCACAAATTCATGACTCAGTTATGATCCAGTCAATATTCTCTTTCTGCCTTTCTCCACAACAGCACTGTAGAATCTTACCTGTCGGCAAGCCTAGAAATAAGCTGACTGTCATCTGTAGTGTAGAATGAGTTCTCCGTAGGGTGAAATTGGTGATGCTGCCATGCACAGCACAGTAGCATCACTAAATTTATCCTCTGTGAACCAGAATCTGAATCAAGGTAACTGGTCTAAACAGAAAGAGGTACCCAGAGGATAAATTGGGGCATTCTAGCCCATTGTATGGGATAGCATGAGCAAATTCACCCTCTGGGGACCTCCATGTCCAAATGAAAGATTGCTTTTTTCCAGGCTTGCCTGTCTGTCACGAAATGTAAGAATGTCAAGTCTGAGATGCAAGTTTTATTTGTTTTTCTTGATTCAGTTTTAATTTCTCACAGTTTTTATTTATGAAATCTCGACCCACTGTGTGTTGTGACTAGTCTGCGATCTGATCCAGAAAAGTGCCCATTTTTTGATCACAGAATTGTATATATCAGGAGAGAATACTAATCTTATACTAGTGAAGATACAATTTTTCACTGATACTAAAACTAATTTTATTGTATTTTAAAGAACAAACATATTACTAACCAAATTATTTTTATCCATCTTTTATCTCCACAGGTTCTTTTCAAAGCGAGAGCCAAGTATGAGCCTTCTAAATACAAGTAAGTACACATTTCCAACAGCAGTCATAATTAAATTAACTTTCTTATTTGGGGAGGGGTGGGGGGGGGGGGGGGTATACTGGAATCACCTTATCCGTCCATAGACATATTTTTGTCCGGAGATTTTCATAGACATTTATGGACCATTGTCATCGAAATTTGGTTTGAATGTTCAGTTGTTCACCACCATGGGAACCTGTGCACATGCGATTATAGTTGTGGTCGGACTATTTTTGCCAGAGTTCTGACCCTTTTTCACATGTCTTAGAATGCTAAAATTTTGTCAGGAGATTTTCTCAGATGTTTATTGGTCAATTCCTTTGAAACTTGGTATCAATGTTCACTAACATGGGAACCTGCGCACCAGGTATTATAGTTTTGATCAGAATATTTTAGCCAGAGTTATGCCCCTTTCGTCTTAGAATAATTTTGTCCGGAGATTTTCTCGAATGTTTATGGGCCGATTCCTTTGAAACTTGGTATGGATGTTCACTATCATGAGAACCTGTGCACTGGCAATTATAATTTTGATCAGACTTTTTTGCCAGAGTTAGTCTTAGAATGCCTGAATTTTGTCCGGAGATTTTCTCGGATGTTTATGGGCCGATTCCTTTGACTGGCCCAAATGGGCCTGTCACACCTCTAGTTGACGGTGGGAAGGCTAACCTAAAACAGGGCACTGTACTATACCAAAATTCACACACACACACAAATATGAATTGTGATTTGCAAAGGAGTTGATACATCATTTGTATGATTAATGTTGACAGTTTTAAAGAATTACTTTCAAAATGTTGTTGTTCAAACAACCAACATATTTTCCACTGGACAACAAAACTTTCTGACAGATAGGGTCATGGGGTGTGGGGTAAACCAGCCCCCTCTAGCTTAAGGTGGGGGTGGTGGAGGGGGTCTGGCTTTTATGTTATTGGCTAGTCTAGTTGTGAGTTTCCATTTGGATGGGTTTCGGGGAGGGGGCCAGAGGGACAGCACTTAATCACAGACCAAATCAAAATAATATTCTATATTCCCCTACATGTACTATGTTCAGTTGGTTGTCTACCAGCATCGCATGCCCTGCTAAACTTCCAAAAGGTGTGTCCCCATTGCCTTTGCCCTTTGTGCTCCTGATATGCATGGTCCACATGTTGTTTTGGGTTAATGATTAACCCTTAAGTCCTTAGATTAATTTTATGTTAACTGGTAGAGTGCTAAATTATTTTTAGTCATCAAAAGTACTTCATAAATCTTTGCCTTGTTACAATTTATGAGAGAGTGCCTATAGGCCAAATAATTTAGATTCATAGATAATATGAAGGACACCCACAGAGTTTGAAGCCTCTGAGTTGCAGTACCTGCACTTTGGAGTAAAGCCCAAATATGGGCTTCCAGCACTCATGTCACTAAACCAGTTATTAACTATCGAATATACATTTACATAGCTGCAAATGACTTAACAGTGTTTCTACATTATTACAATGATGTAAGAACACTGCACTGTCAAGATAAATGCAACATAATAGTAAAGTTCTCGGGAGGGGGTGGGGCTCAGTAGATAGAAGTGCAAGCTGCAAGCCGAGAGGTCCTCAGTTTGAATGCCACCTGCAGCAACTGCGTTGTACACTTGGACAGGACACTTCAGTCCCATTGCCTACGTGAGGGCATGGTGACGTTTTGTACTAAGGTGTACTGCATGTTGATGCTGCACCTGTCTTCAACCAATGCTAACCCTGTTTGTGTGGAGTTAGTATGTTGGGGGAGCTGACAGTTGCTTGATGGTTCTCTCCGGGTACTCCAACTTCCACCACCGATAAAACTGTCGTGGTCATGATTGGCCATTATGCATAAATATATGACCTTAACCCTTTACCCAACGTAACGGCCAAAACCGGCCAGCACTATTCTCAAAAATCGCCAATTAATTTTCAAAATATTTTCATTTTTTGTCTCAAAAACATAGGTTATGACCCCTCGTTGGAACGAGCTCTTTGAGCTCGTTCCAACGAGGGGTCATAACCTATGTTTTTGAGACAAAAAATGAAAAAAATTAGTTATTCAAGAATTTTTTTTGCAAGTGTCGTCTGCTTTTCATGTTAGGTAAAGGGTTAAACACCAATAAATAAATTGATAAATGGTAAAGTTTGCAAGGAAGAATACACTTGGAACAACTTTTTCAGAACAATATCAGGCCTTGAAATTCTTGTGAGTACAACCAGTCCATAATTCCTAATAAAAAACAAACCTCATCTTTATATAGAAAAATATTTACTGCAGTTTAACCCTTAAGGGGTTATTTCCAATTTTTGTATTACTCTTTACCCTGTGTGTACTGTAGAACATGTGTTCCAACATACAGATAGTGGTCTTGCTGATAGAAGTTACAATACCTTGGCAGCGGTTTCTGGGTGAAGTCTTGGCTGCGTACGAAGGCAGCCAAGACTTCACCAGACACCACTGCTAAGTCAAAAGTGTCACCTTATTAGAGGAAGCAATAAAATAAGTAGAATCCTCCAGGCGTTTAAGGACACTTTTAGAATCTATGATGAGAATCAAATGAACATTTTGCGAGAATCAATGTTGATTCTCATTGTTTTCTTACGAGGTAGGGGCAAGTTGCGGCTGTATGGGGTACTTAAGGGTTAACATTTAGAAATCTTTTCACAAACCATTGTTTCCAATATGTTTTGATATTTTCTTTTGTAGAAAGTATTTACGACTTGGAGTGGGATTTGCCATTGTGATGTTTTTGGCAGCTAATATAACTTGTGCTATTGTGGTGAAGTATCATGAGAGACATTACAATTCTCAGCCACTGCAGCTGTTGTATGTGAGAGTTGGAATCAATGACTCTCTATTTGTTATTTGTGGAGGATTTTTGTCCATTTTGATATACAAAATAGCGAAGTTACCATCTTGTGGATTGATTCTGGAAAATAAGGTAAATGTGGAATTCAACATCAACTACCTGTGTAAGTGATTGATTTTACTCTCGAGTGCCTAATAATAGTACAGGGTGCAAAATTTCCTGAAAATTAATAATAGTACTTGGTCGAATAATAGTATGGGTGGAAAATTCCAAGATGTGAGCCAACTGCTATGCTCTGAATCGTTTTCAGACATCTGATGCTTTTGAAGTGGTGAAGGGCAAAATTACTTTCGATTGTCATAATTTTCACATGGATTTGACTTGTTGTAGGCACTCTCCCATAAATTGCACCAAGGGAAAACCTTATAGACTAATTATTCTGTTTCAGTGATGGTATGAAGCACATTCACTGGGTACTTGGTCTTAAAGTTATGGTAATAGTACTTCAGAATAAAGCCCAAATATATGCTTCCAGATCTCTACCAGTTTTAACATTTCCATTGCATCCTGCATTTGCTTGTACATGTACCTTACTAGTTTGTTTTGGTGAACTTATTGAGACAAGCAGCTGCTCTGCACATTCGATTGCTGAAAATTAATAATCATGCAGGGTCAAATAAGGATCATACAGGCAGGAATATTGTTCGAAAGAGAATAATCATACATGTTTGATTATTAGGCACTCAAGAGTAACCTTTACATAATGAATCCTAGGGAGCATAGTGGCTCAGTGGTTACATCTTTGGACTTCAAACCGAAAGGTCCACAATTCTATCCCTACCAGGGGCAACTCTTTTGTGTACTTGGGCAAGGCACTTGTCTTCAACCAATGCTAACCCTGCTTGTGATGAGTTGGCACATTGGGGAGTCGGAGAGTTTCTCCTCGCTGCCCGGTGGTTCTCTCCGGGTACTGTGGCTTCCTCCACTCCTAAAACTGTCTGACATGGGGTGACCCTGGCTGTCAAAAGTACCATTAAACCCCAATAAAAACCCCCAAAATAAGGAATCCACGGCATCTGCTCACATATTACAAATTAAGCAGTAGAAAAAAATAAATTTCAAAACATTTCTACAAAACCATATCGTGTGACCTCTAATTGGAACAAGGTCATTCCAATGAGGGATCACATGATACAGTAGAATCCTCTTAATTGAATATCCAATTTGCCAGTGAAAATTATTCAATTAACAGGAGTATACAATTAACAGGGATTTGGTCAGTTTCTTCTGTTCTGGAGGTAAACTGAGCATTTATTCTATTAAATCTTGTTTGACAGAGCTCATAGAGCTCTGTCAAACAAGATATAATTGAACAAATGCCTCTATTGGATGTAGTGAGGCCAAAAAGGTTGATAAATAAGGGGAATTTGGTGCGTGTCACAGTAATTTTTTCGACATATTACAAAAATTTATATACAATTAACAGGAGTTTACTCTACAACCCATATGCAATTAACAGATCAAATTTGTACTGAAGTTATGGTAAATGGTTTTGTGTTTGAAAATTATATTCAATTAACAGGAATATACAATTAAAAGATATCCAATTAAGTGGGCTCCACTGTATATAGTTTTGTTGAAATTTTTTGAAAAATTTTAAAAACCAATAATTAAAATAATAAATTTTGATATCCCGTGCATTGGGTAAAGGGTTAAGGTTTTTTGCTTTCTTTGTCCAGTGCATAGTTTTCAAGCCTTAAAATTTGTCCTGATTCTTAAGAATCTGTTTGTCATTCTTGCAAACTCCTGCTGTAAGAATCAGTTTTCAGTTCTTCAAGAGTTTTGAATTTTGGAATATGGTTATCCATTGTGCGTGCAACCGGTACATATTCCATAGTGAAAAACAAACCTCATATTATATATTTAATAGTGTACAACTCTAAAGAGCCTAGTTTCAATTTTGATGAGTTTTTTGTCTTACACGTTCGTGTAGAACCCTTATTCCAAAACACAAGCTTTTGGAGCTCTTGCTGGTGGAAGTTACAGTATATTGGCACTGGTTTGTAGCGAAGTCTTGGCTGCTTGTATAAGCAGCGAAGTCTTCACCAGACCAGGCCTGAAAATAAGCAGACTGACCTTTGCAGAATGAGGTCCCCAGAGGGTGAATTTGATGATGCTATCCCATACAGTGGGCCAATTTATCCTCTGGGTACCTCTTTCTATTTAGTTTTGAGACCCTGATTCAGATTGAGGTTCACAGAGGGCAAATTTAGTGATGCTACCCTGCTGTGCAGGGTAGCATCACTAAATCACCCTCTGGGGACCTCATTTTGCAGATGACAGTCGGCTATTTTCTGGCTTGTACTAGACACCACTCATTAATCAAAGTATTAGCTTAACATTAGGAAGTAAAAAATATTTTGAATTCCCCAGGTCTTTAAGGACAGTTTCAGAAACTTTGGTAAGAATCAAATGAGCATTTTATGATAATCACAGTTGATTCTTATTGTTTTTCCTTCCAAGAATTATTTGTGACAATCGATTCTGATAGTCGAATGAATTTTATTCCAGATGGTTTTTCCTCTATTGCACTTCAGGCAGGGAGCTCAGTGGTTATGATGTTGGACCTCAAACCGAAAGGGCTGCTATGAACCAGCCATAACTAGATTTGATGAAAAGTTAAAGAAAATTTGACTTAAATCACTGGTTAAAAACTTGATGCAATTTTAGGAGAAATTTGCTTAAATATGCTTAAAATTTTACTTATTTTAAAGTTTCCCTGCCCTGGGCAGGAACATCCACCAGCCATTTGCAAGAAGTTAAACTGAACTTTGGAAAATGTATCGTGAATTATACAGGCTTGCAGACAAATCGGTTATGTCTGGTTGAGCTGGGCAGTGTAGGATGAACAGTATATACTGTATGGCATAGATATCATGCCAGTACTGATTATCTGCACCAAGGAAATATCAAAATACTCAAATTTACGCAAATTATGCTTTTGAATCTACTCCTACCATTAACTAAAAATAGTTCTGACAATAGAACATTAACCAAAAATTGCCCAAAAGAAGGCCAAGTGGACTACTTATTTCCACTGGCACTCACCACTGGCAGTGGCGGATACAGGAATTCTCAAAGGGGGGGGCGAATCTTGCAGATGCCGAAGGCATCTGCCGCGAGTGCCGAAGGCACAAGCTTTTTTAGGGGGGTCTGGGGGGTTCTCCCCCCATAATTTTTTGGAAATGAGCGACCAAATGGGGCATTCTGGTGGCTTCTGGATGGAAATCCTCTTGAATTTTT